>JAJUBI010000004.1:3636601-4276373 GCA_022419385.1 Paraconiothyrium sp. Pb-2020 | reverse complement strand
AATAGCTTCACGTGAACTCATCGGCGAGGAAGAAGAGCCTCTTATGACCATACCGAAGGATTTGATTCTCTCGAAGCAAAACATTGAGCTGATGGCCAAATCTGACCAGCATCTCCGGGAGCTTCTTCAGGCTCTTGATGATTTCGGACGTACTACTCGAGGCGCAGTCCTAGCGTTTCTGCTTATGCAGGCGACCATCTGTTGCCCAGATGTCAAGGATATCGGGGTCCACACACCGCTCACAGAGTACATCAAATACCTCCCAGATGAACTACTCCCCACTTTTTGGAGCGAAGAAGAACACGAGCTTCTCGAAGGGACTACGCTTCGCTCTGCTGTCCGAGCTAAAATGAACAGCTTGCTGCGCGAGTTCGAGCTATTTCGTACTGCAACGGAAAGTATAACTTGGTGTGCTAAACATTGGTGGGACGAAGAGGTCGGTCTGGTCAGTGAGCCCCCGTAAGCGTGTTGTCGCAGCACGAATTTCACCTGTACTTTTCCGTTACGATCCGCACTTACTGATATTACCCAGCTTACATTCGACGATTGGCTGCGTGTCGATGCCATGTACCGTTCCAGAGCGCTCGAATTTCCCGGCGTAGGAGATGCTATGGTGCCTTGCATTGACATGGCTAATCATGCTTCCGGTGACGCCACGGCTGCCTTGTATGAGACTGACGATGATGGAAACGCCATTTTGATCTTACGACACGGCAAAGACATCCCAGAAGGTGGTGAGATAACTATCACGTAAGTATTCCACGCTATGGTGTGTCTCGTGCACAATATGCTTTCCTCGAATCTGCCGAGTCGGTTTACTGTCTGCTTAAAGTAAGCTCTACACGAAAGGTACGTTTGGCTGACCGGACTAGGTATGGTGACGACAAAGGCGCTTGCGAGAACATTTTCTCCTATGGTTTCCTTGAAGATTCGATGACTTCTGCGAAGATCATGTTTCTTAACCTTGACATACCAGATGACGACCCACTCAGACCTGCCAAGATCTACGTCTGCAATACTGCGCCTGGTTTCCGCCTCGTCGATAAAAAAGATATGATAGAATGGGAAAGTGAATTTGTCTGGTTAGTGGTCGTCAACGAGGAAGATGGTACGCAAATTCGAAGCCCTCACATCCTACGGCTACCAGGCTTTGCCTTTAGCGAAGAGATCTGGCCTGCGCTGATGGGCGAAGCATATGACATCAATTCGTGCTGACTTGTGCAGGGATCGATTTCAAAGTAAGGCAAACAACAGATGGTAGTCGGGAAATACAAGCCTTTTGGAAAGAAAGTGAATTGAACGATACATCGAAGATACGCAAACTTCTCGAACAGGACCCTCTCTGGGACGTGTACCAGCTTCGAGCGGTTGTGTTGATGCAGGGCCGAGTTGATGCGCAGCTCACAGCACTGCATGCAGTAGGCAACCCCACGCGAGGGGCAGCGATAAGAGCAGGTGAGGGAACTACGGCCAACGCAATCTACAGCCATGACATGCTAATTGTGCAGGGCCGTGGCACCTTGCCGCGCGACTACGCACACTAGAGCTAGAAATGCTCGAAAAGACAAGAACCATGCTGGACCAACAGGTATGAACATGCCCTCGCTTGCCGGCCCCCGATTGTAGAATATTCTGCACCCCCGCTGCCACCGACAGCACTTTTTGTAGGCCGAGCTAGCCTCGCTGACGTCTGTCTGAGCAGAGATCGGCTCTTCTCGATACAGAGACTATACAACGATACCTTGGACTCGTCGACGACGACGATAACAGTGATGAACAGGATGAAGTAGACTTCACCTGAGTGAAGCGATGTCCCCACATCCACGAACGCTACCAGGAAGGTGCCGTCTCATAGGCTACGTCGAAGTTGAGTGGCAAGTCAGTTCCATGGTACCGTTAATATAAAGCCACGCCTCCTACCCCCGACCACTTCGCGGCGCGGTCATAACGGGCAGCTGGCAGGGACCGTCTGTCAACCATCGTGATTCTCACAAAAGCAATGTGGAGGGTCGCCACACAGGCACTGCTGCACGGCACGCCAACGTCGATCTAAGGCTATGTACAGACCTCGCTTTTCGCTTGGTTGAAGTCAAAGAATTATATCCTCAGGAGTACCAGTTAGTGGCTGGGCCGCATCATCCGAATCAGCGAAAACCTCAAGGCAACATTACTGTTATTGTGCGTGAATTTCGTCTACGTGGAACTCTTGCTTCGCGGATGCAGCCGGACAAAGTCAGACGGCGCGGTGTGCCGCAATCCCGGCAGAAAGCCTTCTGAGCATCTTGAGTATATCAGCAAGGACATCTACAAGAACAATCAGCGAAGACGGAACGTATGTTGTTCCCTATCAATGTTGATACAGCAAAGCAGAGATTTTCCCAGCACTTTATGGCTTGACTGCAATGACTGGAGCCCGCGAGATGTCGCAATCCAGGTCATACCTGCCCCTGCCACGCCATTTTCTGCACTGGCCAGCGCTATGAGTGGACAGCAACGCATGATCACGACGTATGCCTCATGATGCCCCGAGATTGACCAGAGTACGCCTTCCACAGCTTCTCGAAGGACGGTAGAATCGTGCCGACCCAAGCCATGATGTGCATTCGCGGCTATCGAGCATGCACAATTGATGAGGGCAGTTGTGGCACGTAGAGTGTCTTTACGAAGATCGAGTCATCTGGACAAGCAGGAACCATAGGGCGCCTCGTGGGAACCCTGGCTGAATGCCGATTTGTTGCGCTCCTCGACGGATGAATTGCGTGCGTCCACAAAGCGCCAGGCAGAAAGGGATGTCAACGCTCATCCAATATCTATAAACGTTCTACACAAGCATGTTTCCACCAGAAGCACGATTTTCGATCCTGTGGGTACAATACACATAGGGATTAAGAGCGTCGCGCACTAGTAGCTAGACTTGGCCATCATCTCGGCGAATGACGCCTAGCGTATACAGAGCAATACCCTCTTGAGTGTCACTATGACAGCAGACAAGCAAACTAGAAAGCTTGCCCGATATGTGATCAGCAAGGCAGGCTGATGTGCTGGTGCACGGTACACAGTGCCGCACTTCTGTTATGTTCAAGCCTGGGCGCTTGCTCAATGGCGGACCGACGACAGCTGCGATGTTGAGACATGCAGCTTTCGCGGCCCCTCGCTGATCATTCGCAAGTGGCTGGCGATTGTGGAAGTCCACGAAAAAGGAGCGGAGGGCAGGGCCTGGTGCAGCGACAAATTGGGCGACCAGGAGACCCTGGGCCGCTGGTCCACGGTCGCCCGTGAGCTGCACATCCTCCAGCGAGTGTTCCCCGCATCGCCGCGCGCAAGGCCCCAGAAAACGCTAGCATTAGCGGCCCCAAGGCAGCGTGCGAACACGGCGAGGACGCACTGACGGCTTCCCGCTGGCCATACATGAGCTGCCGCAGCCCTCCCTCCGCTTTGCACACGTTCCGCTTGGTCCCTTCAGTTATATGCGCCCACGCCGCCCACGTACTTGACATCCGCCGTCCAATCTGCCATATCACTCACCTGCCCTACACGGTCGACCCTTAGCCCCCGCGGCACTCCGCATGGGAACAACCGACCCTTCCGCAGCACGACTCATCGTCCATTCCCTGCGCTGAACCGACGACACTGCCCCAACGAGACGTGACAAGAGAACACCGCCAGCATGCCTGGAATCCTTCCCATGAAGGTGATCAAGGTCGGCACCAGCAACCAGTCGCGTATAGCTCAAGCCTGCGATCGATGTCGCTCAAAGAAAATTCGCTGCGATGGCGTGCGACCGCAGTGCACGCAATGTGTGAATGTGGGATTTGAGTGCAAGACTAGCGACAAACTCAGCCGCCGAGCGTTTCCTCGCGGTTACACAGAGTCGCTCGAGGAGCGAGTACGTGCGCTGGAGGCTGAGGTCCGCGATCTCAAGGACTTGCTAGACGAGAAGGATGAGAAGATTGATATGCTCTCACGGATACACTCGCATTCATCACCTGCCCACGCGCTTCCCAGATCGTCGTCGACCCCGATCTCAGAGATCCGTGAAGAGCCGCAAGAGAAGGAAGACACTTTCAAAGTACAACAGTCGCCACTACTGCTTGATGACGAAAACCGAGACACTTACTGCGTCGGAAGCTCAAGCGGAAGGGCGCTCGTCGGTATGTCGCTTGTTCACGCAACTTTCCGGTTGCTAACGACGTGCAGAATCTTTCAAACAACGTGCGCAAGAGTCTGGCAGGTCCTGCTCGGATGTCAACTCAAATGCCTTCTTTGGTACCGGATCAAAATGTTCGGCACCGCACTCGCCAAAGCGAGCCATTTCGTTCAAGGCTCCACCACGCCTTGTGTCCGACCAGATGATCAACATCTTCTTCCAGGAATGGGCACCCCTGTTTCCTGTGTTGCACCGACCGACCTTCCTTTCGCTGTATGAGCAGTATGTCGCTAGCCCGGATACTATGACAGACAAGAAATCTATTGCAAAACTCAACCTAGTGTTCGGTATCGCTGCGCTTTCTAGCGATGTAAGTATCCAAAGCGCGTCTCCTTGACAACGCTAATCCTTATCAGCCCCGTGATGGCCAGGATGTCGAATCCTTCGAAGCGCAGTGGCAAGCTGCATTGGAAGGCTTCATGATGGACAACGATATGGCTACGTTGCAATGTCTGGTCCTAGCTCAGATTCACTGCTTGCTCAAAGCGGATTACTCTAAACTCCTCAAGTACAAGGGGCTCGCCATTGGTCTCTCACAACGCCTCGGTTTGCATCAATCGCAGAAGCGATTTGCGCTCGGAGCATTAACCAGCGAGACACGCAAGAAGGTCTTCTGGTCGCTTTACACCGTAGACTGGTAAGCCTGGACGCAGCATTCGGTGTAACATTTGCTAATTGATTACAGTTTCTCCGCCGCTCACTTGGGTCTTCCCAAGCTTCTACGAGAAGAGGACGTACACTGTGAATATCCAGTAGATGCCGATGATGAGTATGTTACCGAGAAGGGATTCCTTCCAACACTACCAGGAGAGTCCACGAAACTCTCGAGCGCGCTTGCTCTATTCCGGCTGTCGCGCATTCTCTCCAAGGTGCTGGCAGATCTATACCCTGCCTCAGCGACGCACGAGATCTCTTTCCGTGCTATCTCTTCGCTGTCCGATGACCTCGAAGAGTGGACAACCAACCTCGCGCCGCATCTCAAACTCACTTTCCAGCAAGATAAGCCCAGCACAAACGTTACCAGCAGCAGGTCTCCCATTCTGGTAAATTCCACTTGTGCCCAACTTATATTGGATAGACGCAGCTAACAACATCCCAGTCCTTGGCGTACAATCATATTCGGTCGCTCATCTATCGTCCGGTAGTCGTTGCCAACCTTGGCGATAAGGGCTCTTCGGCAATGGTCGCCGTTGGCGATGCATCTAAGCATATTGTGCAGATCGTTCAATTGCTTGATGAACGCAAGTTGAGCTTCTCCTTCTGTCTCAACAGAAACGAGGTCCTCGTCCAGGCGGGTTTCGGGCTCCTGTTCCAGACGCTGGGTCTCGACCGCGATGGCAAGCTCATCAAAGACTGCAATCGGCTGAGTTGCACCGTCATGGACATGCTTGACAATGGCACTGCCGCTGGCGCCCACGAGTTCCGACGCGTGGGATGTTCCATGATCGCCATCCCCCGTGTCATGGAGACGATGCCCACCCCGACCCTATCCCGCCACAATTCAGAAGGTACCATGGCCGCTCCTATGGATCGCTTCCGTGCCACGCAGAAGTCACTCAAGGCAATTGCCGCCCGCTTCTCCCCGAGCCAAATGAAAGCCCACTTGCAGGACACCGCCAGGGAACCGCGTCGCGCTACCCTACCTACGATCTCACCGTCTGTAGGTGCCCACGCGAGCCAGTCCTCTACCAGCCTCTCATCCATCCGCTCCGAGCCTCACCACCAAGCCGAACCAACACTCAGCCCGCTTTCCCACCGTGCCTCCTTCTCCCACACCAAGCGTCGGCCCAGCAACCTTTACCAAAGCCAAAACCGCAACATTGACTTCCTCTCCTTCGGCCCCGACCCACTCGCAAGCTACCACATGCCTCACCACACAATCAACAAAGCAGACGTTTCGCCCTCCGACTGGGAACGCCTACTCTCGTCCCTCGACAACGGCCAAACCAACATCTACGACTCGATCTACGGCGGACCAACAGCTGACGCGCTGCTCGACAGCGTGCCACTATCCGCAGGTGCCGAGTCGAACCTCACTTGGTCACCCAACATGTGGAACATGGGCTACAACGAGCAGGCGCCGCCACCACAGAGCGTGCTGAGCTTTAGCGACGAGAGCCTCACGAGCGGAGAGGAGTTCGCAAACTCGGTTGGCGACTACGGTTCGACGCCTGGGAGCGAAACTTTCAAAAACTACCCGGGCATCGTGATGCCGAATTTGAGTACTCAGGACTCGATGGGTCTTGCGGGACTGGATGGTAACTTTGGATTGTAATTCTCTTTTACTCTGAGATGGGTGGGAAAAGGGATCATTCATGATGAGTCGTAGATATCGGTTTTGTTTTCTTTGTCATGATCACGGATGGACGGGACTGGGCTTCGGGTTTTCCTTGCTTCGCTTCTTGAGATACCTGCACCGCGCACACATGTTACGTGCGCGAGCCTTGAATTCTGCTTCACAGTTGATCTATCTATTGTTGCTGATGGTGTTTCAAGCTTGGTGCTGTTCTCGAGACTTTTCTTCAGGTTACGCACTACGCGCCGACTAATACTGTCTTTACAACATCATTCCGCTTCATTCACGCAGTACCGTTCTTCCTGCTATGTAGATACAATCGTCAATACACTCAGAATGTAAAACCGTCCCAAGGTACCGACAGTCTCCCGAGACAATTCGCATTTGTAACACCCCTCGAACGATCCAGACGCCCATCTAGCCTATCCAAGTCTCCCAACAGTGAGCGTGGCAGTGGCAGTGCTGACACCCGGCCCGCTCTCGACCGCTCGCCACCGCCCAACAAACTCCTGCGCGCAATACGATATAACGGCACCGACCCCGCGCAGCTCAGTGAAAGCGTACCCCAGATCGACGACGCATTCTGGTGTGTCGCTGTGCAAACATGACGACATCGATCACGATGGCTCCGCCGCAGGCTCCGCATGCGCGCCAGGAGAGGTTCAGGCCGTTCGACGTGGTCACCGATCACCACGGGCTAGTGTCCAGAGCGAACAAGGCGCTCGCGCGGTGCAGCCAAGCAGCGCGGTACGTGTATCCCCCAGGCGGTGCTGCGGTCGCTATCTTTGCAGTGCTAACGGGAGGACTGACTGCAGACTTCCCCCGCTCGACGCACCTGCAGCCGCTCCTTCCATTATCGAAGGCAGATGGCCGACAGCCATGTCTGCGGCCCCGCGACGGCGGCACCACGCTGTCTGAACCTAGGCTATCGGTCGAATCTCTCTTCGACTCGAGCCCCGCGATAACGACACGAAGCTCCTTTGGAAAGCGACCGAAGTATGGCCTTGCTGGAGGATCTGGGGTGCCGTCGCCGTCCACGAATGCAATGCAGCGCTCCACGGACGCCCGGAGCACGCTCGGAACTCACTGCTAGAAGCAGGCCCATTGCATCTGTGGCGTGGGTCCAGATCCGATTGTTTCGCCGAATTGCACCGGCTTTTGGGGCGAAAGCGTAGCGGGATGGGCGGGCTTACACGTGGGTCCTTTGCCCCATTGCTTTTTTCGCGGGGCTTAGCGTTGCTAGTGCGTGAGTCGTGTGCGCAAGCGCTGGGGTGAGACGGTGGGTTTGGGAAGGCGGGGGTGAAAGGGGATAGAGGAGTGAAGGGTTAGCGAGGGCGGGATAATCGTGCATGACGGGTAGATGGAGGGATGCGTGGAGGACGCAGGATTGTTGTTGGTGTTTTATGAGGACGATGAACCAGGGACACCGAAAAGGTGCTCGAGCTAGAGATAGCGTTAGAAAAAAGGATGACGGAATGCCAAGATGTGGAACTTGAGTGAGAACACAATCATTTAGTTGGGGACATTGTTAATGCCTGTCGTTATGTTTAGAGTCGAAATTCTTGGTTGTATCGAGACCGTGAGGTCAGATGTACCCCTCAACACCATGATCCGTGCCCCTCCAAGTTTGTTCTGTGGAGTACAGCACGTGGAACGTGGATCTGGGGTCCCCGCAAATACCTAGAGCGTTTATTTTCAGAATGTTGGCTTTGTTCCACGGTAGCCATTTCTTCGGGAGTTGATAGGGTTCGAAGGGCTGAGGCGGCACGCGAGAAATCAGACCACCATTGTTCGATGTGAGACCGTCTTTGCACTCTCATCCATGATCCATGACGCGCTAGACGCTAGATGCGCTATCCGACATCTCTGCACTAGCACAGAATGAGAGCGCAAGGTGTTATCGGAGGAAATCGGAATGCCATTCTCGGCGGTAAGGATGAGAATAGCAACAACATAGAACGGCTCGTGTGAATGCCTTCAGTATCCGTCGAAGTGTCAATCCGACGAGCACCGTCTTGTTATCCATCACTCGGTAGATTCCCCTGGTTCGGCAAGATGGAAGGCGCAGAATTGGCGTATGCGGCTCGGTCCAACGTCAAGCCAACACTGAGGAAGGTATCGCGAGATCCGTAGCGTGCAGTGAGCAAGAGCAACCCTGCGACTCTGCACTCTGGAACCTGCTAGTTCACCGCAAGAACTGGTCGTTCAGGTGGTTGACGAAGATCTCTTTTATCCTCGATTTGGAGAAATTGTGCTGGCGGTTCAAGGTGATAAATTGACGACGAATGCGCTGTAGTTGAGGAAGCGTCATTGGGTTGGCGGGCAGTTCGATGGGCTTTTCGACATCTTGGACAGTAACTTCACCGCCGCCCTCGCCTGGATGATCTTTTTGGTAAATCATGATTTGGGCCAGAATATCCGAGGTAGTTTTGTCGAGTTCGTATAGGTAATTTTGCTCCGTGGCTGGTTTCTAGAGGGATCAACGAGAGAAACCGGCATGAAAAAGATAGACATACCAGCACAGTTGCCTGGTTTGGTCGTACGACTTTCGCTTTACCGTCGCTGCCGACAAGAGCGTCCCATATCTGTTCAAAAGGGGGTGTCGCATCTTCTTCGACCACGGTGAATAGCGGGCTGTCCCACCTCGCCATACCGTTGGGTTCCTCATATCTGAATATCAAGTTTTCGAAGTCTTCCTCTTCATACCCTCCGTCTTGCTCTTTGTCTGCTAAAAGCTTTTTGTTGATTTCACGACATTTTTCTGGCGTCAACCCTACGTGCACCTCTTGGACTTTTAGCAATGTCACTAACAAATCGACAGGGATGACTGACCACGCAGCTGGTAGTCTGAACGGCCTTCGCCTCACAATTAAGTTGATAGCGAAAACCTTTGATGTAGTTTAGGCCATCAGCGATGACGATGTTGTCACGGGAGAGTACTCGCTTTACGGCAGAGTACTCTTCTGCGCGGGCATCCTTTTCAGCCTTAGCCGTGTGATATACCCCACGGGACAAGCCAAGAGACTGATCGTTGATGAGGTGGACCTTGAGCTTGCTGGACCGGGCATCGGCGCTCTCGCTGGCGATCTTGGACTCGAAGAAATCCTTTAGCTGGCGGGCGCGCGTGGTCTTGCCCGCAGAGGGATATCCCGAGATGACCAGAAGCTGTGCAGGTATCAGTGTACCATGTCTGGGTGAGCGTATGCGGGACTCACGGGCATATTTGCGCGGTGTGTGAGGTCTCTCACTGATATTTTTTTGTGTCGGATTATTTTAGGCTGGGTTGGGTTGCTACCGCCTCGAGACGACGCCGCAGTCGGAAAGACTCCCGGAAGATAATTGCCCGTTCTGAACCGTATCCTGGGGCGTGATAGGGTGTCCGGTGTCTGTGGAGCGGTGCAGTGACGAAATTTCCGGGCAGGTAGCGCTCGGTGGGCGCGAGCAATAATTCATGCGCTGGGCCAGCCTCGGTACAAGATATGCCCGTCTATCTACCCCGTGCCTTTACTCTCCCCTCCTCCACTCTTGTCTGGCCATCTGTCCTACCACATATTGCACGATCAGCCCGCTCTCTATTGCGCCGTCCGACTAGTTAATTGGCAATCTACGAGATCGCTCGCTACCGCTTTCTCCATACCCATCGAGGCTCGCTTGTATCAGTACATAGCCGCCCGCGATAACTACCTTCCGAACAAAGTACAGTTACTGGAGACAAAGAACACGCACACGTACAAGGCATTCATCGACGCCGCCCTCTCGCTCTACCGCTTCTTTCCCTCCTCACAACACATCACAACACTCGCACACAATGTCGTCGACTGCACCCCGCCCAACCCCGCCGCCACGACCCGCCTACGCGCCCCTCCAATCCTCCGCAAACACTTCCCAGAACTCGTCGGCCTTCCAAAGCTATAGCAGCAGCGCCAACCTTGCCGCCCCGTCGCCAGCATCAGCAGCGCCTCTCAACTCGCCTACGAGCCCTCAGCCTCCGCAAAACTTCTTCGGCTCGCTCAACGGCCAGCCCCAGTCGCAGCAGGGCCAGGCAGAGATGCCGCCCATGCAACGCTATCGTAGCTTCGAGTACCAGCCGAATAGAGGTGGCGCTGGCCAAACGGCAGCAGAGACACAGAATTTCCTCAATCAAGCTGCGCTTTTGGCTGAGGCTGCAAAGCGGGCACAGATGGCCGTTGTTATGCGCGACCTCGACAGCATGGAGCTGTAAACCACGGCACAAAACACTTTCGACACAAAGGCTGGCATCCCTCAAACGGCTTTTTGCGGCATTGATGCAAAAGACCATGGGCGGGCAAAACTCGGCCTTCACACATTGAACTTGTGGGTCCGATCTGGCCACCACGTTAGAAGCCTCATTATTTCCGACGCCTTTGCGAAAACGATTCGGTTGCGCGTGAGCAGTCGACAGACACTTTGGCCACCTACGACCGAAATCATGCCCCGCTTTTGGGACTTTTCTCGCCATGACAATCACTCCACTTCAAACTTCGCTGTACATACTTTTGCTAGCCCCTTTTTCCACCAGCTGCCGCATGGACAGCGACCCTCTTTCTGGCATTTCATAGCGTCGGCGTTCAAACATGGTCAACAGCGCTTTGCGAGACCTATAATGGATCATGGATTTACCTTTTTCTTTTCTCATCGACAATCGGAGGAACAGTACCCCTAGGGCAAAGGCTCGAGAAGAGGAGCGTCATGTATGGATATAGCAAGCAGTATAAGCCATCGAAAGGCGATTAGAGAGAGAACGCGTCCGCACGCACCATGCATCACGCTGTCATGTGCTATGCTCCTCCCCACGCCTATGTCCATCTGCCTCGCTTCGGCCCGCCTGTAATCCTCCAAGGGCGTTGCAAGAAACAAGCAAACATGAATCCTAGCTAAACCCCACGCTGAAATCCTCGTCGCTGACGACCAGCTATCCACTCACGTACCTTACCGCGCCCACATGTTCACCGCCCTGATCTCAGTCCAGTGTTTCCCAACGCCCTGGTCTCACTCCACCGTCTCCCCACGAACTAAGTCCATGAAACACGCGTGCCGCGGGTAACGCAGTTTTCAACAGTCTGGAGCCTCGAAGAAGCAAGTTTGCTATGCACTCTGCTCAATTCTCATATGTTACCACAACCATTCGTAGACCGTCCGTGTGCATGTGACGCCCGCGTGCCCAGCTTCACGTGTCATCCACCGTCGTCGACTGTGAAATCGCCGGATGAGGAAACTTTTTATCTCAACGACCCTCAGTGGCAGCCTTGCATCGGGGTGTAATTGACTTTGCCGCTCTCGAGGTTTGAAGAGAGGGATGGCAGGCACGTGCGGAGACGAGGGGTGACATGTGCAAATACATGAGGGATATATGCAGGGGAGTGCTGCTGGGGATGTTGCATGCGCTTGGGAGCAGAGGGAAATAGTATTGATGCTGCAGTGGGCATGTATTGATTGATGGTTCTGGGGGACGGATGGTCGCATCGGGAGCATATAGTAAAGCTTGGTGCAGAGGGCCCGTGGGGAACAGGAAGTATTGAGGATATGTGCTTATGTTCGGCTCTTTCACTGTCTTGGAGCATCATTGGGATAGTGTATGTATAGTGGAGTGCTTTGGGACATCTAGGGATGACCAAGCAGCTGGTCTGCTTCCGTAAGGCCCTGTGTGAGGGAGGTGCATGCAACGATGCTGATGGGGAGACACATGACTTTCATAATTTATATGCGTGAAGTGGTGTAGATCGGAATGCCGTGGCTTAGGCAATAGCCATAGTTTCGCTTCGATCTCGTCCGGTCAACGTGTGGAGCCATGTGGCACCATCAGTGCACGAATTTGGACTAAAGCATGCTGGCTTGGGGGGCATTTGTGGTGAGCGCAGAAATGCATAGTGCGTCTGCGTTGGAAGACTAGACACGGAGCGGGGAGTATGCGTGCGCGTGGGCATGAGGGACCTCTTTGCTTTCGTAAGAATGAGCGCGATAGGGGTGCATGGTATGCCGATCGCAGCACACGTGCATGCCGTAGGACCCCACGCATGCAGTAGTATACAGGGCCATGTGCACAGTTCAGCCTTTAGCCATACTCTGAGATTGATATCGTCCAGTGAGTCCAATAAGCTGTGTACCGATGCAGGTGGTACGGAGGGGTAGATTGGATGCCCCAGATCATGGTTGGCCATGGGGAACCCTTGATGTATGCAGAGAGATGTGATGTTTGTGCGTTGGTGGAGGACTGGAGATTGGACGGACAGTGTGCATGCATTGTGTGAGGACTTGCTGCCGGCTAGCATCCGGCCAGGCGCATGGAGGGTGTACAGAGCGGATCAGTTGAGCTTGGGGCAGGATCATAAAAGAAGCGCTTCCATTCGTTGGATCAAAGTAGGTGTAGCGATTCGATGCTAAAGGGCGCCGCAAATAGTCTCATGCGGATGCTGTCCCATCAATTGCGCACGGAACATGGTGTGAAATTAAGGATAACTCGTAGAAGCAGCTAGCTAGCGTTCTAAGAAAATTATGAATATGAAAGATTACAAAACTTGCTCGAAATATACTAGCCAATGCCGAGAGATGTAAAAGCGCTGAAGAAGATATCACTTGATAAGTAACTTGTTTCGAACCCCTTCGGAGCACGAGATTGGCCGGACGGACACCCAGTCCGGGCACCCAATCATCGTCGGCGAGAACAGAGTCAAACATCGCCTCATCATACGAAGACCATTCTTCCAGCTTCGATTTCCGTCCTCGGAACCATATGTCGGCTTTGGTACAAAGCCGCAGTATGTGTGTCAGACCGCATATTGTCACTTGGGTACATAAATCACCTTTCTATATGAGGGTCTTGCTCGGTCTCCATCCATGAGCGGCCGAGTTGCTGCTGATGCCATCCCATCTCGAGCCAGTGGCAGGGGTGTTCTGCATGGCAAATTGACCACGTCATGGAGCAGCCGTCAAGAGAGCGAGAGGGCATCGCGTGTATGTACCCCGTGAAGGCGCTCATTTCCGACCGAAGAGTATTGGAAGTTTAGGCACGAACGTATCCGAACCGAGGTGCTGGCTCTGGTCCCTTTTCGCGAACTAGCGGGGGCTCACCGGTTTCCGTAGCCCCTGCACCCAGCCAGCATTATCCACAAGGCGGTATTGAAGCTTGGTATATTGGTTTGCGAACCGTTGTCTGCCTTCTTTTGAGGCTCTGCTCAGTGTAGCATCGCCCAGCCCTCTCGTGTAGAGCTTACTGACAGTTGCCGCTTCTGCAAGCCCCTGGTACCCAATGCCACTCAGACTCGCTTTGTATATTTCCTCCAAGCTCTTGTGGCATATCCTTGGGCGGCAATGGCCCTCGGCTGAAGCTAACCATCACGATGATGCCCGATGCGTTGTCATCGCTGGGGCTATACGATCGCCCTGGTCGAATCATGTAGACAAGGCTGCGTTCATCTAGGGCGCTCGTGATGGAGCGGTTGTACGCTGCGCCTCCAGGTAGGGGTGGGTTGACGATGCGATGCAACCTCTTGGAACAAGGGCATCTCGAGGCTGGCGGCGGCCACATTTGGGTTGCTGAATGGCGATAGGCCACGTCGTTGGGGCCGGCGGGTAGAGTGAGCAGCTGAGGTGCGTGCTCTTCGAGCTCCTTCCAATCTAGAGGCGCAACACGGCGACTTCCAATACGCAGCCTTAGGCAGGACGCAGAAGGATCACTGCAGCAACGATCATCTTCGACCATGTCCAGGAATGACGCGCAGGAGTAGTTGTAGGCTCGGACCTTGGTTCTGGCGAGTATGAACGATCGCCCCGGGTTGCTTTTGCGAGGTACCTCAGGGTGGAAGCTCCAATTGTATCGTAGCTCCGGAGGCGCGTAATTTGGGTTGTTGGTTGAGTCTAGAGTTTGAATATAGGCATCACCCCAAGGTAGTTCAGGTCCGGTTGATGCTTCAAGTAATGGTGATCCTCTAGTCGAACTAGCAGGAGAATCGAAACCTGAGATGAACTCGGAGATATAATAGGTGCGTACCTGTCGACTTAAGCTCTTTTGATATTCACGTCGAGCCTCGATTATCATGAGATTGTTCGTGCTCTCATCGATCTGCAGGCTCAGGTCTGTCCAAGAATCGTGGATGACGCCTTCATCATGTTGACGCCGCCATAACTTCTTATTCGATTCCAAGAAGTCGGAATTAGGATTGTCGACTGGAAAGCGCATGCAATGATAGAAAGATGTCCAATCGATCTCCTCTACTTCAAAGGATGTCTGATTAGACACTGCGTAGAAGTAACCTTCATGGATGTCGAGAGCTATAGTCGAGCCAATGTCTGTCCCAAAGAATCCGTGTAGCTGAAGTGGAGTACATGGCAAGGGGCTATTTCTGTCGAAAGAGACGCCCTGGATCTCCCACTCGTAGTGACCCTGTGACCCAACAGAGGTGTAAGTTCCGTAATAGAGATATTGCGACGTATGGCGTGCAAATAGCTTATGATTAGCTTCGAGTGGTACCTTTTTGACCAATCTTTCCGATGGGGGGAACCCCGGCTTGGTGTTAATTGCAAGTATGTGGCCGCTGTCCTGTCGACCCCTACCTTCCAGATGAATAGTAACAATATTATGGCCGTAATACAACAAAGAGAGCTTCGTATCGCTTGAAGATGAAAAAGACTCCGTAAGAGAATGCTCAATAGCCGAGAGGTCAATTGTGACTTCCTCTTCCTGCATGTGGGCATCGGACACACGAATGGTGTTGCCTTCAAGTATGCATAACATGCCTTTTCGGTAACGGAAGTCGTTGGCTTTCCCGAGGATGCGAGCTGAAAAAGGGTGTGCGTTAGAGAAAGCATCTCTTCTGTCTTGTATATGGCTAAATGCATCGCAATAGGAAATGTACTGTTCTTGGGCCAAAAGTGCTTCTTTCGTATAGCGGAATTCAGCCTGCACCATATCAGATTGCTTTCGGTCGGAATTTCGTCATTGTTGGTTTACCTCAATTGCCTTTCTGCAAACGCCATTCTCTTGAAGTAACGTTCGAAACTGCCGGCAAGTGTGTGCGAGCCTGACAATATCATCGAATCCTAGATGGGACGTGACGTAGAAAAGCACGTCGAAAGGGAGCCGGTCCAACGTGACCCGCATGAATTCGGAGTTGAAGCTGGTAGTAAGGTGTGATCATGGAAGATTGTGAGGGGGAGCTGCAGTATAGTAGTAAGCAGCTCAAAAAGAGAAGGAGCCTCCTAACGTCAGCGAGAAGATGCTATGGTAATTGGCTTTTGACGAATAGAACAAAGCATAAGCAAGGCAAAGCTGGAGCATAATGATTGGTGGATGAGGGGTAAGGCTGACTGATTGCTGGTGAGGTCGGCTAGAGACAAACATGGGGGGACTACTTAATGCTCAAAGGCATGCGGCTCTGTCGGTCTCTAGGAGGGACGAGAAAACACTAGGCTGTATATCGTTACAAAGGTTTCGGGTCGGACAATGCTAAACAGTCTCTGCCGTCTTTAGGGAACCGGGGCAAGTTACACAAGGCTGCGATGTAAAGCAAGGGGCTGTGTCCGGAAACGGCCATTATGGTTTTTGAGTCGTCCATGCGGCTCTGTGTGTCCAATGACATTAATGCCTTAGGAACGTAAAGCAAGGCGAAGGAGTAGGCCTAACAACAGAGACATATGCAAAACTTGTTGTCACGCGGGGACGGGACCGAATGTGGGTTATGCGGCTGAGACGGTGATGCTTCGATTGGGTAAGGAATAGCCCCGGTAAACTCTTACCCCAGCGCCCATGTGACGCCGTGTGATGTTAGCCTTCTCGGCAACATTCCTTGCCAAGACATGCGGCTCTGCAAGGTCAACATCATGTCTTGTGACCTTAACTAATCTCACCCACTAAGATAGGATTGCAGGCGGTGTTCTTGCGTCCATTCTATGAACAGCGGATATCATTTCCCGGGCTTGGGACAGATAGATTAAGCATGGGTGTGCCTCAGCCTTGTGCATCCAGACACAAAGATCTGCCACATCAATTCTGCAGCCTCGCGGTCTCTTTGCACGCATCCCACCTATAAGAGATCTTGACTGGTAGTACTCCTGGTCGCTAATGATAAGGTACATATACGATCGATGGTGTACTGCCGTTTCCGGAGAATGTCTCTTCTTTGATTGCGAGGGTTATGAGACCATTCAAGCATTTTCCCGCCGACATTCATACTGAACCTGCATGCTTCCCCACTTGCTCTAAGGAATTGGCGAATAGCGAAGCTGGGGAATTCTTACCGATGCAGTGCAAGCTCGATGTCTGCATATACGTGCGATTTCAATAATCGAACCATGTCGTCCTTCGCGTATCTGCGGGGGCGTGGGGCGCAGTGGAACGGACTACGCCATTTCGTCAAATGTGGTACGAAACGCGTGTGATGCTCGTGGTCTCGGTACTGGTATAGGCTCTGATTCGATCGCGAGAATCCGAGAGGCGTAGAAAGCCATTCCTGAGGCAAACATATGCACGACAGCTCACACTTCGAGTACCATCAGTCCTCTGGACCGGCACGTTCTCTAGGTCCCTGGTCCCATCCAATGTACGGCCATCCTTCCGGAAGCGTCGCAAACGGGGGCAGTATGTATCGATCCTGGCAGCCCCCCTCATCTTCGCAATCAAGGTTGCATAGACCGAAAACCTTACAGTAACAGGCTTGTACCGAAGGACAATGGACTGGTTCTTTTCCGAATATCACTAGAGGACTAGTTAGCAGGTAATCAAGCCAAGGTAGCAGATGATCAAGCCAAGGGCGTCATTGTCGATGAACAACGTTGCAAACGTCTACCGATGACGCGCCACATCGTCCTTCAGCCTGATACAGGAGCCAGTCCCATGATCGGTGCATAGTATTGTCAGAGAAAAGGCTTGGGCATCCACGGCGGATCGGTGTACGACGCCCAACGTTGTGCATGCCAGCATTGCAAGAGGGGTGACGTACTGTGCCATGTGTATTCCATGACCCTCCCAGAGATGCTGTCTTCCAAATCCGTCTCCAGTAGCCACTTCCTATACCTCTCGTAGTCACTCTTCCTCCTCTCTCTTATCTTTTCTTTTGTAGCTGCGAACTGCGCACAGCAGCTAACGCCCACGAACTTCGGCACAGCTTCTCCGGGAAAGAGCACTTGGAATGCTTTCTTGTAGTCACCTCCCGCATGAACTTGCTCTCTATGTTCCCCTTCTTCTGCCAGCGGCATGATCTCGCTCGGGCAGCCAAGAAGCCATGCGCATCGGATGTTGACGTAACCCTCCTGTTCTAAGTATGGCATTTGAAAATGGCGCAGCATTGGCACCCCATCATAATCTGGGTCATCGTTGTGCCACTGGTATCGGCTCGGGTGCAGGAAGAGAACGTTATCGGGGAGGCGGTCGTAATGGTCTATTATATAGCTGTGAAGTTGTCAGCATTCGACATTCGAACGCGCTGTTGATCATCAGTGCGCGATTGCTTGCAAAGTTCGGGAATCCAACCAGCACCCGATAGGATCAGCACCCCACGCTTCCGAAGGAACTGCCCCATGCAGACGCCAGCCGCTTATTAAAGTAGATACGAGGACCACCACTCACCTCAAGTACACCATGCTTTCTCTGCCTTTGTTTTTGGGGATTCTCAGATTCGTCTTCTGGTCGTCCACGCTGTAAATGTTCTTCTCCCAGTGCGGGAAGTAATCGTCGAGCCACGTCGCATCTTCCGTCCCCGTTCTTGCGACGACCACCGCAGTGCGTCTGGTACTATTTGCAGCATGTTCGTTGGACGTTTCGACTGCAGCGCTTGTCTTGGATTTTGCGCTCGCTGCGCCGAGCAGAAGGCGTGTTGTATCGGAATCGTGCGTGGTGGAGGCGACAGTGTCGTGGGTCGAGAGTTGTCTCGAGCGTTCCGCCCGCAGGTGTAGCACTAACGCAACCAAGAGCCATGTGAGCAGGACAAGGGCTGCGGTTCGCCCCGAAGGACGCCTGTAGAAGGACATTGTCTACATAGAGACGGCGTGCAAGCACGAAAGGAAGAGAATTTGAGTGGAGGCGGACGCGCAATTGCATTCCCGCGTCAATGTGAATTGAGGCTCGTGGTACACTAGCTACCAAACGGCCAGTGACGCGTACCGGTGGAGCCGGCAGGCACGCCCTTGCGCTTTCTTTCCCTCCGCGGTGGTCCAGTCCAGACAATCGGGGCGTTCCGTAGAGCTGCTTTCGTGCAGTGGTACCTGCATGTAGAAAACATGCCCAACCTGTTCCGTTGAATCATTGTGCGAGATCGCTTGCAACTTCAGTCCGCCCCAGACCAAGCCGAGCCAGTAATGCGGGCAATATGAGATTTCACTCTAGGTCACGGATATTTAGACAGCATGTGAACAGTTCCATTCTTGTATGCAAAGTCGCGACCAACCCATCGTCGTGCGGGCTCAAAAGTACGCCACGATAGCACCCCACTGCAACACGCCAGATCTCATGTACTACCATCTGCAAACACCATCTTCTAACGCCGCTAACATATCGGCTAGTCGAGGTTGTCGTCTTCATAAAGCACAAGCTGCTGCGTGGCGGTGCCATCGTTGACATTCAACGGTTCCTCCAAATCGTCGTCTTCATATGTTTCTAGCTTTCGCTTCGTAGCCATGCCGTCGCTGGTACTTCTCATACTCGGCGGCGGAATCATTGACGGGGCCGCCGCTACGGACGGTGGAGGCAAACCTACAGGTAGCGGGGGATACACACCGTCCTCTCGGATAGTCCAGCCTTCATCCTTCAGCTTCTTCCATTGATGGCCCACCTTGGATCTAACCAGTTCGCCCGTTGTCCTCGCGTCCTCGTAGCTATCATGGCCAGACGCGCCGCCTTGCTGTATGTTTATGTCGAGCCACTGTTTGGCAAGTGTCTTGAGACTGTGTCGGTATGGAAGACCAGACCTCGTAGGATAGAGGATGGCGGTGTCGACAATGGTAGGATGGATTAAACGTATGACGTTCAGATCGTTTTCGAGAGCGTGACCGAGCACAGGCGTCGTGGGAGATACGTGGGCGAGAAAGAGCTCACGTGCGGCGTATGGTGATTCGACTATACGCAGGTCCGTACGCTTGGGCTTCGGGTTGGCCGGGTCGTATGGCTTCGCGTTGATAAACTGGTCCATGGTAACCCCCGACCACTGGGTGTTGAGATCGAGAATGAACCCTAGTGGCCGTACTAGAACATCGATGAGCGGCCTGTGGCTAGGCCAAGAGATGACAGTAAGCCGAAGAAGCTCAAATCCCTGTGTTGTATAGCCCATCTCGCAATCGAAACAAACCGCAGTATTTGGCTCAACCTTGTCGTTCTCGGGAGTTTTGATGAACGGCATGACAAGAGACATGCGCTTCACATCGGTGAACTTGTAAACATGGGTGTCGCTTTCAGTGCAGCCGTCTGAACCTATCGACTCGTTGCAGCAGGAGTATTTGGCAGGCTCTGGGTCTTTCCCCTTCTCTCGCTTGGGCCACACTTTCTTGCCCCAGTGGTACCGACATTTGCCACCTGTAGTCAAGGCGCCATCTTTCTCTCTTCGCTCTGGGAATGCCTGAAAGCGAGTTCCACATCGATCACACACTTCCCAGAAATCTGAGACTATCTGTGTCTGCTTACAGTCTTCGATTTCGGCATCGGATGGGCTCTGGGTAACGAAGCCGTGGGCTTCTAAGCTAGCTTGTGGAGCAAGCATCGTCGATAGAAAGATTACTTCTTCCTTTAAAGCCATGCCAGTCTCGACCTTTTTCGGCGGTGGCTTCTTTGGAACCACTTCATGCTCTTTCCCAATTGCCTCTCTCCGGGCTTTGACCCAGTCTTCTTGGGTCATTTTTTTATAAGCAGCTATGCGATGCTTGATGACATTGTCATATATGGCGCGATGTTCAATAGCTATATTTGCCTCCTCATCTACAGCAAGCTTTCTCAGCTGATTCGCAGACAAGTGGAGAGCTTTCGTTGCCGGGTTCTTTGCTGAAAGTAATTTGCTGTTGAAAGGAACCATGAAGTCGTGCAGCATCTTGAGTCGAGCTAGCCTGGCCGGAAAAGACGCTGGTTCATTCTGCATTTTCCGGGGAAACAGACTCACCTCCTTTTCAGGCTGTGGCTTAGCCTCTGCACTAGCTTTGCTTGGTGGGGGGGAGACTGGTTTTGTTGCCGTTCGAGGGAGTACATGATTGGTTTTGACATTAGTCGGAGTCTGAGTGGGAGCTTGAGAAACACCAGCTCCTTGCTTAGAGGGTGTAGAAGTTGATTTGGAGATTGGTGTTGAAACACGGAGTCCTGTGAATACAGGCGGATCGACTGCTTTGTTGAAGGTAGCTTCAGCTTGCGCAGTGGATTGTACCGCATCACCGTTAACCCTCAAACGTTTAGCAGGCGGTTGGCCGTTGCTTGAAAGCTCTCTATGACTAGGTGTCGGACTGCCCGCTGGCGTAGTCGACTGCTTGTGAGAGAACAAGCAATTTGGAAGCTTGCAAGTGTCACCCGAAGGGCAAGTCTGACCTTTGAAAATGCTGAACGTGGACGGCCACATGCTGGATCAGAAGCACATGTTATCTGCTTCGATGAGCTAGGCAGTTCACAAGTCTTGTGCGGCTCGTACCCAGATATGGTTTTCTTGCGGTATGGGGTCGAGGGATGCGTGGAGTGGTCCAATCTACACACGAGGATCAAATTTAAGGACCCAGCTGACGCACCGCGCTTTTAGAAGTAAAGGCAATAAGGCGATTGGAAGGCCCAACTTTTTTAGCATGCGGCAAGCTCCAAGATATCACTCGCACGATGCGAGGTGGCCGAAGTGTCGACGATGAAGAGCAACATACGCGTTGGTTTCATACAAGCGAGCAGCGCAATCAAGTCAGCATTTCATTCCAATATTTGTCGTTCAAGAGGTGCTTATGCACCAGGCGAGTCCGAAGAAGGTAAGGGTGAAGGTGTTGCGACAACAACGTAGGAGGGATGGCGCTCATTGGCCCGTGCCCGTGCCCGTGCCAAGCCTCAGGGTCGCGCTTGCCGGGTGAGTTTGCGGCGCCGATCTCCAGTTGTCGAGATGACGTACCTGAAGTCAATTGTGCTGCGCAGAGTGAAGGGAGGCTGAGCGATCGCATTCGCGTACAGTCGGTTTTTCCGAAGGAGTCGGGCTAATACTAAGTCCGACATTCTACTTTGACGGTATTTCTGTGTCGCCAAGCGCGGATTTAACGTCTTAAGAGGACTGCCTGCGCACTTGTCCGATAACAAAGCGGACGGACAGGTTACGGAGCTGAACCATATATCAATACCTACTGCGCCCACGATTCTACACTTACCCACACATATATCTCTAGTTGCTCGCCTTTTCGAAACACACAATCTCCGATCATTATGGCCGGCAAGGCAGACCATCTTTGTGTTCTTGTCCATGGGTAAGTACAACGTTCGGTACATGTCTCGCCCCGACGCCGCAGAGGGAGCGCAGCTTGCACCACCTCACTTTGCAAATGGTAGGCTGACTTTCCTACGCCAGACTTTGGGGAAATCCACAGCATCTGGACTTCCTACGCGACTCCCTCCGTAATAAATACACCGAAGACAGAATCCATGTTCTAGTCACGAAACGAAATGCGGGAAGCTTCACGTACGACGGCATAGAAACCGGAGGCGAACGCGTCGCGCACGAGATCGAAGAAAGACTTGAGGAACTGGCACAAACAGGACATGAGATTGAAAAGATCAGCGTCATCGGGTACTCGCTGGGTGGTCTCATCTCACGCTACGCTATCGGCCTGCTATATTCGAAGGGGTTGTTTGAGAAGATCACGCCAGTGAAATTTACCACGTTTGCTACACCACATCTCGGCGTGCGGACTCCCCGTCGCGGATATTTCAGCAATGCATTCAATGCATTGGGCGCGCGTGTACTTTCTACAAGCGGCAGACAGATGTTCCTAATCGATACCTTTAGAGACACCGGAAGACCTCTCCTTTCGGTACTCGCCGACGCGGATAGCATTTTCATTCGCGGCCTCGCGCAATTCAAGCATCGCAGCCTGTACGCAAATATCATCAACGACAAGACCGTGGCTTATTTTACTGCTGGCATCTCTCAGACGGATCCCTTTGAACGATTAGACGATGTAAAGGTCAAATACTTGAACGGATACGAAGATGTGGTTGTCGATTCTCGCCATCCCGTCGATCCCAAAGACCCGGACTCGCTCCCCGTCGTCCGCCAAAGCTTTTCAGTTGGTACGCGTGCATTCTTCCGCAAGATACCCACTATTGCGTTCTTCTTGATCTTCGTTCCAATTGGCACGACATTATTACTCTCCAACGCTGCAATCCAATCTGTTCGCAGCCGCCAACGCCTACGCCTACACGAAACTGGAATGGCTGGCATCGATGTCAAGGGCTATCGCATCCCCTTGATGATAACTTCAGCGCGTCAAGAAATAGAAGATATGTACGAAAACATGAACAACCGACAAGGACAAGATTACCTTGAAGCAGGCGAAGAAGAATTGGCATCACCGACACAGCAGCGGACGTTCTCTTTCTCACAGAAGGCGGACGCAGCGGACTCGGGAGCAGAGTCGACGGTAGACGAGAAGTCCGAGGTTCAGCTCGAATTTCCAACACTGGCGCTCACGGAGCATCAATTCAAGATGATCGAGCATCTGGACAACGTTGGTTTCAAAAAATATCCTATTCACATCAAGAACGTCGGCCATACCCATGCGGCCATTATCCGGCGAATGGACAAACCTAGCTTCGACGAAGGTCACGTTGTTGCCAGACATTGGCTCGACCACTTCGAAATTTGAACATATATTTGTTTTAATCATTGCGGGCAATTCTAGCGAAGGCGTAACGGCGTTATAATATACCGCATAATGCATAGTCAGGAGTCTCCAATCTTATCTCGTACCGTTAGATTTCCTTTTATTGCGGATGCCGTCTTGGCGATTTCTTATGTATACCCATTATCTAGAGGTCCTGGCGACAGACGCGTATATAGCGGCGATACAATGGAGCTATTCATATCTCAGCCTGGGCCTATACACTCATCTTTCTGCCCTGTGATAGGACCAGATACTTCAACAGCTGTCGCTGGCCGTCGCAGCGTCATAACCGCCGACCTGCCTCCGACCACTGACTTTAACGCAGGGTGCATAGCAAGTTGGAAGTCGCAGGCGGCTGTGGCGTCGAGCTTTACGTCAAATGCGAGAACTACGAGGGATCCACGCAGACTTCAGCTAGGGGCCCTTTGATCGCTCATCCCGCAACGGTAAGTCCATCCAACTATGAAAGAACCCCAGCACTACACATATAAGACCTGCGAACTTAGCCACCAGTTCATTGAAGTGATATGCTTCACTCAACAGTACGACTATCGTCTCAGCTGAATACAACGATCTGAAGTGATTACCATTATGGCCACAAGAGACACAGTCCAACATTTCCTCGCAAAAGAAACAATCGTCATCTCCGGCGCCGGCATCTCAGGCCTCGCCTTCGCCATCTCCCTCCACAAACTATGGCCCTCCCATTCTCCCAACTCTTCCCCTCCCGCCTTGACCTTATACGAACGCGACCCCTGCGCCGTGCCATCCGGCCGCGAGGGCTACAGTTTGAGTCTACGGAGTGACCGCCCATCCAAGGGGATACAGACGCTGCAGAAGATGGGGCTACTGGACCGCATGCTGAGTACAAGTATCATGGCTATGGGCCAGAATGAAGGAAAGAGCGACAAGGGAGGGTTCTGCGTCTGGGACAAAGACTTCACAAAAGTGTTCAAAGTGCAGAGTAAAACGCCTACCGGGTGTCCCGTAGCAGGTATGCGTATTGCGCGCGCAGATCTGCGGCGGACGCTGGTGGAGGCTGTGGAGGGGCTTCCGGGTGTGAGTATCAAGTGGGATGAAGGCATTACCGCCGTCGCCCCGGCCTCATCGACGCCGTCTGGGGAGAGCACTTTCCAGCTCACGACGTCGAAGGGGAATACCACCTCCTGTACACTCCTCGTCGCAGCGGATGGCTCAAGCTCGAAAATTCGCTCCCTCCTCCGTCCGAACGACGGACTGCGTTTTGCAGGCCCAACGTGCATTTATGGCGTTACTTCCATCCAGAGACACCACCCGTCGAAGCGTCATGATGAGTTTGGCGCCGCGATATCAGGTACGGGGACGGCGTGCTTCGTCGCGCCTGTTGATCGGGAGAAGATGCTGTGGTGCCTCTCATGGATCGTTCCCGAGCCCCCTGCGCCAAAGCAACGGCCTTTGAGTGAGGAAGATGCCGATGCTTTGCTGATGGAGGCGAAGGAGAAGGGTAGCGTGTTTGGGGAGAAATATAGGGAAATGCTGGAGGATACGGACGTGAAGAGTCTGACACAATTTAACGCGATGGATAAGCAGCCTTTCGTGCATTCAGGGGTGTACATCACCGCCTCGGGTCTCGAGAGCTTGGTTGGGAGGACTATCTTCCTAGGTGACGCGAATCACGCGGTCTCGCCATTTGCGGGTAACGGGGCGAATTTGGCACTCATGGACGGATGGGATTTTGCGGAGTCTTTGGCGCACAGTGACGACGTGGAAGAAGCGATTAGGAAGTATGATGTGTTGGCTGTTGGCCGTGCGAAGCAGGTTATACGCGTGAGTCACTTTAGTATTATGGTGATGCACAGCAAGGGATGGATGCTGTGGTTCTGGTACGCATACCTGCGAATTTTATGATGCGTCGTTGCTAATGATGCACAGGTTAGGTTTTTTAAAATTGATCAGGTTGCTTTTCTTCAAAAGCGTGGATTGAGCGATGTGATAGTGAGTCTTCTTTTTTCAAGGTATCGAGGATTAGATATCGTAGCACGTATGCCTCCTGGTTACTCTATGCTACTTGCTCGCCATAACCATGTGTAGAATTCTCTATTCAAGGCATCGGCGCTAGCGTGCACCCAGGGATTCGTCTTCATGGTTGAGTAAGTGGCGCAGAACTTAAGTTTCGTAGGGGTTGTATGCATGTCACAGCCGACCGAAGAGAACACGAAGAAGAAAGATTAGGGTATTCCATTTTCCGATTATTCCAATCGCCCGATAACCTATGCCCGAGCGTATATATGACCAGACTTGACCCATAATCTGGACGAGAGCCCCATTTTACCGCGCTCACAGTTATTTTTTTACGCCTCGCCATGAAGGGTGATCGCTTTTGTGCAAACTTACAGTTGTACGGACGTACATACACTGGTCCTCCATAGTCATTCCGACCGCAGACCTCTGTAAAGGACGCTGCAAGATAGCGTTGCTGTAGAGAAAGCATGAATCATGCAAGTCTATTCGTTTTCTTCGCCCTCCAGTAATGTGTACTCAAGTATGTCGCTCAGGGTCAGCACACCTTTAAGCTTGTTCTCCTCGTCAATAACGATGAAGCGATGCACGCGCGATCTGCGAATCGTGTCATATATGGTGGATAGCTGATCTTGCATCGAGCAAGTGTATATGCCGGGGAAGTCCTATGCCTGTTTAGTAAATCCTCAAAAATGCCGAAATGGGTCAAACATACTTCTGAGCGCTTGAGCAGAGCATCGCCAACGCTGAGGTTCAGATCGTCGTAGATTCCACCCTTGATGAGCGTGATAACATCGACAGACTCGAAGACGTTGAGCACAGTACCTGTCTGGATCAGTCATTGGGCTTCACATTGGCCATGTCGGGCTTACCTTGCTTGTCGATGATGGGAACACTTGAGATGCTCTTCTTCACCAGCATGTGAATCACATCCATGACAGGTGTGTCCATATATGCTGTTGCCAGATTGTCATATGTTCCCACCTTCATCAACTCCTTCAATGGTTTGCGCAGCTTCTGCGTCTCTTTCACGTTCACAGCCACAAACTTGAGCAAGCGGTATTGCGTGATAACACTGACAACCGTGGTGCGGCGTGTCTCATCGTCAATGTCAACAATGGGTATGCGGCGGGCGCGGGCCTCGAGCATTCTGCGACATGCTTCGTAGAGCGGACGCTCCGGGTGGATAGAGACTGTTTCTATAGGCGTAACGCCGAGGGACTTCTCGATGTCTGCAAGGTCAGCTTTGAGTAGTGGGAACGGGGGGCGAGAAGCTTACCACGCAGACTGTTCAGGCGGAACTGGTCGACTCGGGCAAGGGCATCAGGGTTCTGCCAGTAATACTGAATCACATTGAGGTAGTCGGATGTCGTGAGCAGACCGGCGAAGGTCGATGTTTTAGAATCCCACAGCGGGGCAGAAACGATGCCTAGGCATACCGTCAGGAAGTACTCGTACGATACATGCTGCGCAACCCACCGTTCTGTATAAGGATGTTTAGGCTCTTCTTGACGAGCAGGGCCGTGTCGAATATAATCAAGCGGTAACTGAGCGGCAGCACGTCGTAGCTCGTCCGCACCTTCAGGAACGCGCGGATGGTTCTCTATATTTCAATTAGCGAAGGCTGAAGCCAGCATCGCAAAGGCGCCTACCAGACCGTCCAGCTGCTCTTTGTCTACCGCGGTCAAAGCCCTCGGCGGCAGGATCGGCCTCCCCTGCTCGAGGAAGTCGCGCGGAGTAACAAAAGTCGGACGTTCGTGGGGTTGCGGCACGTCATTGGCGGCAGTGGGCGGGTTCGGTGATGCGGACGTCGCTGTGTCGGCCGTGTCTGCGCCAGACATCGTGACTCCGGAGCTCCTTTGGACGGAGCCGCATGGAGGAGATGTGAGGCACGCGTGGAGAAGCTGCAAGGAACTGCGCGAGCCAAATAGCGGGTCAGAATGGTGGGCTGGTAGGGTTATTTGAGGTCCCGCGCGGCTGCAATGTCGGGCCTTCAAACGAGCTCTTGCGCGCTAACGGCGGGGCTCACCCATGGGCAGGCCCTGGCACCGAGGGGCACCGCAAGCTTTCACGAGTCATGACGCTGTGATCCCGTCTGGGGGCTCCTCTTTCGCATCTGAATCTGTAGTAATTTCCCGAGCAACGCCAGGCTACATGGTACAGCTAACGAGGTGCAGTAAATCAACCCATGGCAAGGAAACCGCACGGATACAGCGACGTGGAACCAAAGCGTGGCCGCTGCCTATCACCCACTGCTCATGAAGAGCCTACTTCTTTCCAAGACTGCAGGCCTTTTCTATCATCTTAACTTACACTCCCGCACCGACAGTCCAAATGTTGCTCATCATCCAGGGTTCTTCCGAGCAGCCTTCACAGCTTCCGCGTTCAACTCCGGCCCATTCTCCTCCTGTTCGTCTTCCTCCTCCTGGATCACGTCCTTTGCAGCACTCTCGACAGACTGCTCCGGCTCGCCTATCTCCTTCTTAGCTTGGGCAACAATGGCATCTGCTTCACTGATACCTGGCTGCGTGCTAGGTGGGTTCTTATCCACGCCGAGCTGAGCCTCAGTCTTGCGCTGTTTCAGTGCCTTGTTATCAAAGCGTACGACCATGCACGATAAGTTGTCCGTAGAGAATCGTGCGAGAGCATGGTCAACCAAAGTTTTGGAGGCGACTTGAGGGTCTTGGACTCCGCGAACGAGGTCGACGGCCTCCTGATCCGAACACACATCCCAGAGCTATGCATCGTTAGCTACGATACTATTCTAAGGAGGCTGATAAAACTTACTCCATCGCAAGCAAGAATCAAGAATTCGTCTTGATCGGGTTGAATGACCGTCTCGGTTGTGTAAGGGTGTCCGGTGACCAGATCCTTCATGTATGCATCTCCTAGAGCTCGCGTGACTGCCAAAACTCCATTGACACGGTTGTTGAGGATCAAGCCACCAGCGCTAGCAACGCGGCGGCCTTCATTGTCGTCGCTGCCCTTGTGATCGTAAGACAGCCGGAGTGCTCGCCCATTGCGGCACAACACTATCCTGGCATCGCCCACGTTCGCAGTGTACAGGACTCTCTGGCGACTGGCATCATTCCGCAGCTTAGCCTCTACAGGATGCTCTTGGGCACCTTCTGATGTCGAAGACGACTCTGCAGTGCTGGTTGTTTCCGATTGCTTCTCACCACCTTCGGTGGCGTTCTTCAAAGCTGATACCGCAGCTGGCGCGAACAAGGTAGAGCCGGTAGACGAGGCTTGGTTAGGTACACGATCTTCCCATCTCAGCACTGCTATCACAGCGGTGCAACCGCTGTTCTTGAGGGGTAGCTTCTCTAATTGCTGGTCCACAAGCGTAAATGTTTGGTCTAGGAGCTCCGGTATGGGCGTATTGGGATTTCTTCGGATGGTTTCCTCGAGTAGCAAATGCAGTTTCTTTCCGCACCAATCTGCCGCAAATGTGCCGGCATGTCCATCGAAAATCGCGAAGTACCCGTTGTCAGTCTCCACGACCGGTAGATCAGTAGAGCTAGATCCATCTGAAAGCGAGCCGCGGCTCTTATCCGGACTAAAGTTCGGGGCAGGCGTGCTGAGGAAGTTGTACAGATACGCATGCGTATCCTCCATAGTCCTTCTGCACTTCTTGTTCTTGTCCTCCGTCACACCAACGCGAAACGTAGAGTACGGTCCTGGGTGCGATTCGCCAGCCGAATTGTTCAGTGAACCCTGAGGCACACTAAGCGCAGGATCGGCCTTCCCAAGCTTCTGCATAGGCGTCTGCACGGTCTTTTCTACGCCACCAGAGCCAGATGTCGGCGACGATCCAAGATGAAGGGATTGTTTTGCACTAGAGAACATGTCTCGGGCACGCGATGCGGTGCTACTCCTCCGCTTCTTCTCGGAAATGGGACTGGGTTCGGTGGCTTTGCGCTCTACAGCGGGCGTATTACTGTTTCGCTTCTCGGCGGGGGTGTTCGCATTGGCGGCATTTGCGCCCTTGGATGCGTCCGTGGCCGCAGCAATGTCTATTGTAGCTTCATCATCTTTGCCAGGCGATGTGCCAAACATCCTGTTCAAAAGTCCTCCCGAGCTGGAGAAACTCCGACGCTTATTTCCAGCCAGGTTGAGGGATTCGCGAAGACGCTCGCTCGTTGCGCGGGGTAGGGCTACGGATACGGCTGCAACCAAGCAAGCAAACCAGAGGGACTGCGCGTCGTGTGTGGTGACGTCAGGTACCTGCACGCAAGTAAATATTAGCACAGCTGCGCACCAGCGACTACAGGCGGGCAGGTACATAAGGAGGGGTGAGCCCGCCAGCGTTCGGCCGCCCCGGCGCGGAGCTGCTTACGTTGCCGGCGGGTCGGTGTCACAACATACCGGAGATAGGAGATTTCGTACAGTCTAGCGGGTACAAGGTAGGGGAGTGTGGTAGTGATATGTAGAGGTAGGTTGCGCAGGGGAGGTTAGAAGGGAGTATGTCGTAGGCGAAGTGGTGAAAGACGCTGTCCACTTAGGCGCTGGACTAGCGAATGACGTCGGGGAATGGTTGCTTGGGAGTCGGCGCGGTCGCACACCGCAGATGGCTAGAGGCGCGAAAAGACCGGGCAAGACAGCTTGAAGTGGGCCTGGAGTTTATTTAGGGCGCATGGTGCGCAGCGAGAAACGATTATATTTGTCCTTCGCAGCGCACGCGGCTTGCATTCAAGTGCGGGGATGCAGCTGTAGCAGCCCTACCTGACCACCAGTTCCCCGCTTGACTGCACAAACACCCGCCTCAACGTGGCTCAGCCACCGGCACTTGGTCCGCGACCGGTCAGTTTGTTTCACACGAAAAGGCTTTCATAGTGAGCCCGTGGCCGCTTATCGACCAAGGAGAATTCTGTTGTTGGATCTAGATGCGCTTGGTGAGTGATCGACAAGATCTTGCGAATAATTGCATGGGTATAGTGGGGCAGAAGCTGCAAACACAGGTAATCCTCAATCATGCCCTGTGTTTGTAGTCGCATGCTCCGAGCATTGTAGGCTCGACTGTTTACATCTCCCATATGCTGCGATGGGTGATGGTCTTCATGTAGACTGTAATAAACAGCCCCGTCGCCCGTAAACTGTCCCACGTGCACGGACTGCCCCCGTAGCATCCGGTAAGGCACAGCAAATGATATCCTCCTACGTTCCGCAACGCCAGCGCATCGTAAATGTCGTGTGCAAGTACATCTTCTCATCGTCTCAAGCTGTCCAGCCGGGCTTGCAAGTCATCGTCACCGGGGTCGCCTCCGCCAACAGCTTGTGCTACCCGTTTGTCCGCCACTGCGGTCTTTTGAATATCGGTCGGTGTCTCTCCAAGCTATGCCATCGTGAGTATGTGAATGAATGGAAAGCTTGGGCAAACTCACAGCTGCGCCGAGATCGATGCCCAGCTCGTCCATGACCTGGTTAACTACGTCTTCGCTCTCCTCCTCATCCTCTACGCCCATGGCATCGTCGACGGCGTCATCCATCATCTCTTGTCGCTGGTCCATCATGTCGTTCTCTTTCTCAAACTCCATGGCAATGCGCTGCAGGGCTGGAAGATTCATTTGACGGTTCATGGTACCGAGTATTTCTGTGAATCGTCAGCGACGGCGTTCGAATTGATGGACTGGGGAGTCATACTTGTCGCTCCCTTCATTGACTGCATCATCTGTTCGTTGCTACGGACAGTCTTCGAGAGTCAGTCTCAATGCCTGGTATAGTGTTCACTCGACTCACCTGTATCCTAAGGGATATGGCCTGCAGTTGGGTACGCATCTGGTAGAACTTCTGGATATATCTGTGCAGCTCGTTTAGTGCCATGCTAATGCAAACACCGCGTTGACCTACCTCCTGGTGCGCACGAGGTCCTTGGCCTGTATCTTGACTACATTCATTTGTCCAGCCTTTGCGCTCTTCTTGATGTCCGCCTCTAGCTTCTTCGACTGGTTTTCTAGTTTCACACGTTCGCGGTCAAGTTCTCGTTGCGTCTTCTCGAGCGCGCGCTGGTGCTTGCGCAGACGCTCGGCGGGCGTCATGCGCTTGCCAAAAGCCCATTCCACGATCTAGATGATTATTAGCAGCTAGTAGGGTTTGCGCATAGCAATACGTACGTTCATGGTGAATTGAAGCGCAGAGGTTACAAGTCGTATCGTGCGTTCAGAAGAGTTAAGGTGGCACTTGGGTTCAAGATGGTGCCTGCTACGTCGGTGGTCGGCCCAAGCTTCGGCAGCGGCGGCGACCTTGGTACTCCAATGTACCTTCACTTGGGCAACTACAATGAAACAAAAGGGGCTAGCAATTAATCGATTGACGTTTACTGCGATACCATGCGCATAACTGGTTACTATACCTGACGTGGTCAAAATAGTGGGTTGAAGCGCCAGGGGATGAATGCTTGCTTCACGTGTGCTTGGCGCGCCGAAGATTTGGCTCCCGCTTCGCATGGCGTTACGACATTCCTATTAAACCTTCACCTGATCTCCATCCCCGACCTCGAAAACTTTCGATAACCGCGACATGCTCCCGTCCCATTTAATCCGTCGTACCACGTAATCCATGAATTCTGATAAGCAAACCGAAACCCCCTCCACCCCTGGGGAGTCGTCTTCAAGCGGTCGCGACAATGGCCCGCCTCCAGGGTATATGACGGTGGGGTCTGGCTCGACACCCGAAGCGGCTGCGCGCCTCATCTCAATGCTAGATCAAGACTCAGGCTATGGTGGGAGCATGGCCGAGGGAGAAGCTGGTCGCTGGCATGCTAACATTGGTGAAGACAGACCGGGCGCGCCACCGACACCCGTCCTCCCTGGCAGCAGCGCCGGATCTGCTGAACAAGACAGGCAACGCAGCCATGTTCTACAATTACGCTACAACCAGAACAAGAACGCACTGGGCCGGGCTATACATGGGACCATCGATATCCTGAAGGGCTTTCAACAAGAGAACCTCAAATGGCCGGCGCATTACCCTACTATTCCTGCCGAATCAAACCAGACTGCACATATCCGCTCGCAATCCAGGCCTGGCCTAGCACATACCCAGTCTGCGATAGGCGACTTCCAGCCACCCCGATCCCCCGATCGACCGCGAGGTTTGCGCCGTGCAGGCACGTCATTAGGGCCTGATTTCGAGGCCGAGTCCAGTGCCGCCGCTGAGAAAGAACAGAAGCCAGAGCCTCGCCTCATCACACCACAACTCGCCCACGACTTCTCGGTGCTGAAGCTTGAACTGCGCATGGGTGGGCGGACACAGACAGACCTCGTGCACTCATTAGAGAAAGGATCCATTGCTTCTCTGCTAGATGGCCAAATACAACAGAGCGTTCGGCATCTGTATGCGATTAAAGACAGAATCGAGGACACGTCGAGCAAGGTCCTCGTCACGGGTGATTTGAACGCGGGCAAGTCGACATTTTGCAACGCCCTACTTCGGAGAAAGGTTCTGCCAGAGGACCAGCAACCCTGTACGAGCATTTTCTGCGAGGTCCTGGATTTCCGGGAGAATGGAGGTGTTGAAGAAGTCCACGCCGTGCCGCTTGGATCCGTGTACAATCGTAACGATGAAAGTACCTACACGGTGTTCGCCCTTCAGGACCTAGAGAAGATTGTCATTGACAACGAGCACTTCTCGCAGTGCAAGATCTATATTCACGATATCCGCTCGGTCGACGAATCGCTACTGAACAACGGGGTTGTCGATATTGCACTCATCGATGCGCCCGGCCTCAACGCGGACTCCGTGAAGACTACCGCGGTCTTTGCACGACAGGAGGAGATTGATGTAGTAGTATTTGTTGTTTCCGCTGCGAACCATTTCACCGAGTCGGCCAAGAATTTCATTTTCACAGCCGCCCGTGAGAAGGCCTACATTTTCATGGTGGTCAATGGTTTTGACGTCATTCGCGATCAGCAGCGGTGCAAGGAGATGATTCTTAAGCAGGTTCATGGCTTAAGTCCAGCAACATTCAAGGAGTCAAGCGAATTAGTCCATTTCGTGTCCAGTAACGCTATTCCGATGAACAGCTCTCCTGGCGATGACGGTGATGATGACCCTTCGGACAAAGGCAAAGGAAAAGATCCTGCGAAGGAAAGAGACTTTGGAGATATGGAGACTTCATTACGGCGTTTTGTTCTTGAGAAGCGAGCCCGGTCGAAGTTGGCGCCTGCGAAGACATATTTGTTAAACGTCCTCGGCGACGTTCACAACCTGGCTACTGTGAACCGTGATGTTGCCCAGTCAGAACTGCAGCGAGTCAAGAAAGAGTTGGATGCTCTGGAGCCAGAATTTGAAGAATCTAAGAAGTCGCGAACCGAGGCTGGAGAGGCCGTTGACCGACTTGTGGAAGATACAACATCAGAGGTTTACGGACATACTCGAGACACGCTCCACAACTGTATAACCAGGGTGGGAGGGCAAGATCTTGGCATCGAATATCCAGGTCTGCTATCTGCCTATCAGTACGCCGAAGACATCAAGGACTCAATGTTACATGAGATTACGGAAACCGTACGATTATGCGAGGAACATGCTCGCATCCAGGCAGCGCAAGGATACAATGGCATCAAGAATCTTGGTATACTGCACCTTGGCAACATGCACACCGATATCATGTTCCGCGCAGACAGGATGTACAGGAAATCAGCCCATGCACTTGCCCGCCAGGTTGACATCGACATTGAGCTATGGGACTTCTTTGACGTCGCCAGTCTGTGGGAGCGTCAAGAAAAGGTCGCAGGGACTGGCATGGCCGTCACTGTAGCGGGTGTGGTGGGAGGCCGTCTAGTGGGCGGCGTCGGTTGGCTAGATGGTGCCTTAGGAGCAGCGAAGATTGTTGGCTCAAACAACCTCCGGAGACTCATTATTCCTGGTCTCATTGCAGGTGGTATGTGCAAAGCCCTCGTGCAATTTTCAATGCAAGATTCGTAGCTAACATACCTCACAGTCGCCATCGGAGTCTCGTACATCCTGGCATCCGTTCCCAAATCACTACCGCATCGCCTCAGTGCGAAGCTTTCGACGCAACTAGCAGCCATCGACTATACGCACACCAATGCTCATCGAATAAGCTCTGAGGTCCGCCGCGCCTTGAAAGGCCCCGCGAAGGAGGTCCAGATTGGCCTCCAGCGCAACGTAGAAAAACTCCAGCTTAAGAGGGAGGAAAATGACAAACTTCGAGCTGAAGCTTCGGAGGCCAAGAAATATTTCTCCAACTTGTTCCGCACTTCAAGCGAACTGCGTCAGAACGTTCAGCGAATCGATCTGGAAGCTGCCCCGCCAGCTGCTGTCAGCGCTGGTTAGACTTACCAAATTCCGGCGATATATTAGGAGCTGTCTCGGCTCTGTATACCAGTCTTGCAGATTGAGGAGCTATGGTTTCATGGCGCTCTCATGGGATCATTGTCGGCGCAAGGTTGTTTTGTGACAGGCGTTTTGGTCTCTGGCATGACGCGATGTAATTGGAAAAGAATCCTTTCTTTGTACACATGTTTAATCAATACCCCCCTTTGCCCTTATGTAGAAATGTCAGTCGTTAATACAATACATCTTTGAGAATGCTCTCGTAAACATAAGCATATAGGGACAGTTTATAACCCAATTGCATTTTCAGAGATACTATCTTACAAGTGGACAAGAGTCTACATGGGAATATCGTTATTCATTAATCTTTGCAACTTTTCAATGTCATAACCTTGGACGCGTTGTGTTACCCCTAAAGCCAAGCCCAACGCACGTGGCTGGCGGACCTCCGAGCGGCAGCGTCATCCGAGTACCCCAGCTTACGAGTAGGCACCACATCGGACCAGAGCCACTGCCCCTCGATGGCTTTCGCGACCTCACAACCACCCTGATGGAAGTCCGCCGGGACCCGCGCCAGTTCCTGTTCTTCATCATCCTCCTGCTCCTCATCAACTCGCCAGAGCCGCAGAACCCTGGCTTTAACACGCGATCGCGCTACGACGAGGTCATCGACCGCGAGTGGGAACAGCTCGATATTCTGAACAGAACGATATGGGGGGACTTTGATGCAAAGGAGAAGAAGTGGCTGAATGTTACGGGGTTGAGGGAACAGGATGCCTTTACGTGGGATGTCTTAGGCGACGTTAAGAGTAGGGCGCGTGAGAGGATGAGAGGCGTGTTAGGGGAAAGAGCGCAGGGCTGGTTGGACGGGAGGAACCACGAGGGAAACAAGGAGACAGTGTACAGGAACATCTCAGGCTTTGTGCAGGGTGAATGGGTCCAGAGCCCTTTGAGTCGGACACGGCCCGCGCTCGATCTTCTGAATACAACTGGGCATATACACATGGAGTCGCAGCTCGGCGAGTTCGACAGAAATCTCACAGGGTCGCATGGAATGGTCAGGCTGCATCTTACGGAGGTGGATGGCCCCCAGCGGACGGACGACAATCGGACAACGAGTGAGCTTAAAGCGAAGGTTGTTATTGGGGATGCGGATAGTTGGGGGGATAACTGGTGGGAGTTCAGTCTCAACGGGTACACTACCCAGAGTTTGGAGGCGCTGTGTTGACCACGACGAGTGAAAGGTAAGGAAATGGAGGTGTAATCTACATAGACCTTCGACTGACCAGCATAGGTTCGCTGGGATATTTGCCCTCCCACATCTACAGCTCTCGCCACCCTCTATACAAGCTCCCAAGAACTACTCAACCGGACGATACACCAGACTATACAAAACCAGTTGGAACGGCCGTTTCCCGTATGGAATCCTTGGTCATCTGCCGTAGAAGGCGCAGCTGAGGGGGTCATGGCTGTAAGCCACTGCGAATTCATACTGTATCTCCAAGAGGCTCCTGTGCAGTTCCTCGATCGACATGGACAGCCCTTCAAACAGCCGGATGTGGAGTGGCTTGAACATGAAATCCGATATCCCACTGGAGCAAATATTCCTCTCCACTCGCAGATGGCCATGGACATGGTCGGTTTCTCTCCTGACTGCGGCTTTGTCTTTGAGTCGAAAGGTCCTCCGGACTTTCCACCTTCCCAAGCCATGCATTTACTCGGTTCAAAGACCGAAGAGTTCAACAATGACGCCAAAAGGAGCATTCTTGCTTTTGCCATTACCCTAGCTGTGCAGCTCATGTTCATCATCAGGCAGGCCAAGGAAGCTGCAACACCGTCCACGCGCAACCGAATCAGCTTCTACACTATCGCCATGATGGCTCTAGGAGATGGGTTCATGTTCCTTGCCCTCGTTTTCCTGCACTTGTTCCTAGGCACGTCGCAATTGCAGCTCTACACGATTGCATTCCTCGCACTGTTCTCGGTCGTGCTGGAACTCCGATTCTTGATGGACATCTGGACCGTCCAGGTCACGGAGCAGATGCGTCAAGACCGCCAACAAGCGTCCACCACACCACCAAGCCCGCAACCTCCATCAACACCAAACCCTCCGGCAACCACACCTCGCGCACCACCTCCGTCTAGTGATACCCTTCCCGTCCCCGTAACGGCTGCCCAACCGCAAACCACTCCAACGCCATCACCCCCTGTCATCGTTGCTCCAGACCAAGACGACCCGGCGGACAACGAACCTCTCCTCCCGACCACAAACAACCCAACACCCACCACACCAACCACAACGTCTCCCCGCGCCGAACTCGGGGCCCTCTACAGCCGCTACTGCTTCCTCCTCATTGTCACATTCTTCATCACCCTCCAATTCACTACCATGCGTTCCACCGCGCGCGCATTCTACTTCAACACCCTCTGCTTCCTCTACCTCTCCTTCTGGTTGCCCCAGATCTACCGCAACATCATGCGCAACTGCCGCAAAGCCTTACGCTGGGACTTCGTCCTCGGGCAATCCCTCGTCCGGCTCGTCCCCATCGCCTACTTCTACGCAGTAGAGGGCAACATATTATTCAGCCGCACAGATCTCCAAGGTCTGGCCGTGCTAGCAGGCTGGCTCTGGCTGCAAATCGTCGTCCTCGCCGCACAAGAGGTGCTCGGCTCCCGCTTCTTCGTGCCCCCCTCGTGGGCACCCCCCGCATATGACTACCACCCCGTCCTGCGCGAGGACGAAGAAGGCGCCACCATGCCCATCGGCGCCTCCGCGCCGCTCACGGAGGAAGAGTCCGCAGAGTCCCGCAGCAAGGGCAGGAAGGTCTTCGACTGCAGCATCTGCGCGACGGATATAGAGGTCCCGGTTATCCCTGCGGGAGGCGGCGGTCCGGATGTGCAGGGCCTGGGCGGGTTGACGCTGCAGCGCAGGGCGTATATGGTTACGCCGTGTAGGCATATTTTCCATACGGCGTGCTTGGAGGGGTGGATGAGGTATAGGCTGCAGTGTCCGAATTGTAGGGAGGTGCTGCCGCCGTTGTAAAGAGGTTCGTTTGTAGAGTTACGATTTCTCAGCAAAGGCTTAAAGATTGCGTATGTGATGTTTGTACGATCGTTTGAGTGTGAAATTACACGACGAGTTGCTTTGGATAGGTAGGAGTGGCATGTATGGTTACGGTGAACCGCAGCACGATGGGTGCAAGTCAAATGCGTACTATGATTAAGTAAAGCTGAGATGTGGTGTCTCGGATGGAACAGACCTTCTCGCATCATCGTCGTTATCCAAGCCCCTCCCAATGCCCATCTAAAAACTGCAAACACAACGCCAGGCAATGCCGTCCTGGTACACGACCATACTAGTACTAAAGTGGTATCTCCGCAGTACGCAAACGTACGCATTTCCTCCCTCTGCTCTTCGGATATCATCCCAAGAAACTGCGAAAACAGCTCCGCTTCCACAGCGCATGTACGCTTCCATGAGGGACTCCGCTCACTAAAACATCAGCCTGACAGGCGCAGACGTTGCCGTCGGCTGACTCGCTTGCACGGACGTCGTCGGCTTGATGTTTCCAATATCGCACCAGGTCGTGTTACCCGTCTTGATAGGCTGTACATCTTGTTAGCATTCGTCTCCTTCTCTGCTCTAACTCAGGAATTAACTTACCAAACACGTCAAATGGTGGCACCACGAGCAGCCATTCCGCCACTCATAAAAGTTCCTCAGCAGCAGAATAAAGCCCACGAACACCACCACGAGGAGCGCAGAGCGCACCAGCCACCAAGCCCACCAGAAAGGCTTGCGTCCTTTGAAGAAACCCACGGGCTGCTTGACGAACTTCTGCAGTCCGGGCGCGGCGTCGGCGGTGGGGTTCTGATTCGCAGGAGCATACGGCGGTTCATCGACGCCGATGCGTTCGCGGAGTGCCTGGGGCGAATGCAAAATGCATATTCCCAAGACGAAGCCCATCAAGAAGCCACCGATATGCGAGAAGTTGTCAAGACCGGGGAGCAGACCTAGGACGAAGGAGATGGCGATGTCGAGCAGCAGGAAAAGCAGATCCTTGACCGGGGAGCGGCGCGTGTTCCAGTTGTAGAGCAAGTCGAGCATGACGAGGGCGAGGATGCCGAAGAGGGAGCCAGACGCTCCCACCGAGGAGATGCCTTCGGCGGCGTAGTTTCCTCCCAGCACGAATCCGAAGATCCCGGAGGCGAAGTACACGAGCGTGAAGCGTAGGGGTCCGATCTCCTTCTCCATGTCCCGTCCGAGCGTCAATTGAAGCAGCATGTTGAAACCGATATGGATCAGTCCTGCGTGCAGAAAGATTGGTGTGATGAAGCGCCACCACTGGTCTGGCTCCTGGTCCTTCTTAGTGGCGCGGTCTTTCCAGGCAAGATTTTCGGGTTGGTCGGGGACACCGCCCATGCCGCAGAGGTCGGAGAGGGTGCAGGTGGAGTCGGAGGTTGTGCTGTTGGGGCAAGGCCAAAGCTGGATGTTGTTGTCGAGCACGGCTTCAACGTAGTGCATGCAGGGCTGGTAACGCGCTCCCATGTTGATCAGGACGTAGGGTGAGGGGCCAATCATGATGTTGAAGTTGGGCTTCGTTTGGATGGGTGAGCCAGTCAGTACACCTATATTGCTTGTTAGTATGCGGTCCGGAGTTCGATGGAGAACCATCCTAAGCCCTCTATCGAAGGGTTTTGCTTCAAGCTTGAAAACAATTTGGACATACCATTTTTGATGATCTCCCCTACGAACACACCAATCTGCACAGCGGTCAGGATATATACCACCCAGGTAACCCTCCCGCTAAACCATCCTTTCTTCTTCTTTCTCTTTTCTCTCGGTCTTCCCTCGGGATCCATCTGATATACGCCTGCCGCAGCAGGATGTGTTCCCATCTTCCCTTGCTGTTGCAGCGGAATGGCGTTCTGGTCGGCGAAGGGATCGTGCTGTGTAGCTGCGGGGGGTGAATCGTATCGGTTGTTATAGGGATGCGACTGGTCGTTGCCGTGGTATGCTGTATCGCTGTAGGTTGAGGAAACGCCAGTCTGAGTGTGTGTGAGATGAGCGGTCGAAGAGTAGTCGTGGTGTGGGCGGTTGTCGTAGCGATTCGCATCGTCGAAGGGTGATGTTACTGGCGATATCGACTGCAGCGAGTGCGCGGATGTGGTGTGATGTGGGGGTTCAGGGCGCGAGCCTGCATTGTTGCCTCCTGGAAAGGACGAGTAGTAGTCATTGGCAGCCATGGTGGCAGATGGCCCGGCGTCGAGGGCACTTTACGAGCAGCAGCACGGGTAGGACAGAAGTCTGCAGATGCGGGCCGGAGTCGGCTGCTGACGAGCCTATAACAGGCGAATGGGTGAGAGTCGGGATAAGGGAGGCGCGACGGAGGGTGTGGTGAGCAGTCGGAAGAAGCTGGCCGGAGTTCGTTTTGTTGTTGGCACTGGGCAAGGTGACGATCGCTGGTGGCTGTAGTCAAGAGTCTTGCGCAAGAACAACAACGCGACACGGATCAGGCAGCCTGAACGGGATCAGAAGCGAGAGAAGAGCCTCAAACGAGGGCAAGGGCACATGCGCCTATATAGCATGCACCAAGACTTTTGAGCTGAGCAGCATGCGCAGATCAGAGGCTGGACGAGCACTGCATACGACGGCCAGGGCCTCCCGCGCAGGCTATGGTGCCCTGCGCTACGCAACGCACCGCTCAACCCTGTCCTACGCACCCAATCACACCCGCCCCTCTTTGTGTGCCCCTGTCGGATGCTCCATCTGAAACGGAGCGATCTGCCCTGTTGCTTTAAATAATCCTGGGGCAAAGTCATGCTGCGTGACGGCATTCAACTACTTTCTGACCCATCTGGCTACGGCAACCTCATGAACCGGAGCTTTTGCACGCAGCCGAGGATTAGGAACGCCTCATCCGAGGTTTGGCTTTGTCTTGGAGGCTGGAACACATTGTGATTGTTGCGTGAACGTACTCGAGCCATTGTGGCGCGCAAGTGCAGTGGCGGAGCTGCGCTGGCTGTCAAATGTGGACCTTCATACGCAACATGGCTGACGTTCCCAACGCGCTGTATCCACAGGACTCCTACCAGCCACAATTTTCACACAAAAATTATCCAAACGCCTTTCCCTTTCCAAACAATCGTATATTGGAAGATGATCGTGTTAAGACTCGTCGCGCGCCGGAGATTTGGCAGCCTCGGGCATCTAAAAGCAGCCAACGGTGCAGCGAACTCCGTCCATTCATCGTGCTCAAACGCGCAAAAAGGGTCTTTTGTCTTATATGCTAGCGTGCGGCACTTTTGCATCTCCAAGCATGTTGCTCGGAGATTTCTGCGCTCCCATAGGCGTGGAACAGGTCGGACCCATGGATTCGTGCCGCGCTCGGGCAGCATCGTGCATTTCCCGTTTGGGCAGAGAGCGTGCAGCACATCACTTGGCTTGGCTGCGCAAGGCCGACTCAAGACCGGCCCTTTCATTGAAGATGACAGATACATCTTTCTATTGGGATACCCCATTTGAAGTGGGTAGCATGCTATATCGCCCATCGTGAAAGCCCCCCGCTGGCTCAAGATACCAGTCGGCTGTAATCAGTAAAGAGCATTGAGGTTACTCAGTGCGTTAGAAAACATGCCACGTATAAACTACTGCCCGACGCCGACGCCGACGCCTTACCCGTGAAGCCTTCGTCCTCGTCCCCTACCATCGGGACTGCTGATTCTTGTAATTGAAGGTATCCGAAGTGCTGCCACCACCGATCTGCGCTGCGACCCTCGTAGGCTCCTTCCAGTCCATAGGCTTGCTCGACGTAAACTCCAGATACTTCATGGTCGGCGGCGTGTACTTCTCCATCTCCTGGGCCTCAGCGTTCCACACCTCAACCGTCTCATTCTGAATGTAGTCGGGGCGAACCTTCTCTTTGACAGTGAGAAAACCGCCCGTTAGCGTGTCCAGGAATTTTCCAAAGTCATCAGCCTTGTTGATCTGGCATTTGCTTCCGCGCGACTGGCAATGACACATAAGCGCTGTCACGCTGTCGAAGTACTTGAGGCAATAGGGACACTTCGCACGCGACACGCGGTGTGCCACCAGGATGTGATCACGCATTTCTGCTTCGTTTGCCAATGCCTGCCTGAAGACTCACTGTTAGCAAGAGAAGAAGTGTTTAGAGTGGTATCTCACTTACTCGCACATAAACGGACAGAAATATTTCTCGATAAGCCCATTGTAGAACCTGTCTGGATTGTACTCCTTTGCGAACGGGTCCCAAAATCGGGTAGTGAAGATGTTCGCTCCATGTTGTTCTTCCGTTTGCTGATCGACTGCCTCTATGGTGAACTCTTTTGGAGGCGATGGTGTATGTTTGGCTTGCGGGAACAATTCCTTCGCAGAACGTCCACCCCATGCTTTCAACTGGCTATGAGGCGTCAGTAAATCACAGTTAAAAATTCTAGGCTCTGTAACGAAGCTCCTAAGGATAAGCCAAATACGGTTACAAAACCTGAGTTGGACGTACTGTTTGGAGCCTTGGGATGGTACCGCAGACTCATCGACCGTGTTGCTACTTGAACCTACGATCGTGTCTGATTCGGAACCCGCCAATGACATCTGGTCCATGCTCGGCGCCAGGGTGGATGATCCGCTAGCATTCCGGCCTTGGGCAAGCGCAGGCCAGTCGCCATTTTGAGAAACGGCATCCTGGTCGTACTCGGGCTGGATTGCTGGGTGACTGATGGCCTTCGCTTCGTCGTGCTCCTCTTCTAGATGGTTCTCGATGCCAACACCGCCGCCATCCTCGTGATCAAGTGATGCATCGTATTGTGCGGTCTTTTGCATGAAGCGCTCGTGTGCATCACCACTGCCGAGAAGCTTGACCACGAGCTGCTTGTGGATCACATGGCCCATGAACTGTTGTGCACTGATGACTTCGCAATGACCCTAAAGAATGACAACGGTAAGCAAGCGGTACACAGCGACTATGGGTCCCGAAAACTCACAAACTCCAGATGCTCGATCAACATCGCAGGGGCAGGAAATTCTTCATTACATCCGATGCAAGGCAGCTTTTGCTTGACCTTGTGGGACTACCAAACTCGCTCAGCGTTGACCGGCACAGTTGTATTTGTCGAAAACATACCAATTCAGTGTGTCGCTTGAGCCCTGAAGTGCTCTTGAACTCCTCGCCACAGATGCGGCATGCCTTGTGGTGCTTGTCTGGCGCGAATGCCTTATGACGAGCAAGATCGTCGTAAGAGTCGAAGTCCATCTTGCACGCGGAGCAGTAATCGTGTTCATCGGAATTTTTTTTGTGACTGATGAGCTTCTTTTCGGAGTCGAAGGAAGCTGCACAACCAGCGAAGGTGCATGCGAACGCCTTTATAGGCTCTAGAGCGGCGGGCATGGCGGGTGGTGTTGCCGTCAGGTCGAATGGCTTGGCGACCGGTGGCAGTTGTCAGGAGGATGGTGATCAAGTTTGAGTTAGAGCGGAACAGATGGGAAGTAGCGACTATTCATGGCCAAGAGTTGTGGAGCCCAGGTGAAAGAGAGGCGAAAGGCAACAAGGCAGATGCCTGGAAGATCGGGAGCGTTTGTAGGATAGTGAGAGGGTTCAATATCGTGAGTAAAGCCAGAAGTCGGTGAGACGCAAGTGAAGCAGGCGCGGGTTACACGAGTGCGGAAAAAAGTGCAACCGGAAGGTACGAACATCGTAGGACATCTGGAAGGTATGGCACGTACAAAAATAGTATTCGCGTTACTACAGTGTCGGATTCTTGAAGTTTGGTAGTGTTGAGGACTTGTTCCACTGTCTACACACTAGGACATACGAGGAAAACTTGCAAACGACTATATGTGGAACATACATGGGTTTTCACTATCCTGAGGAATGACTAGCTATACAATACAAGGGCCAATCAAGTTCGCCGTCAGGAAATGTTGGTGCAGATGAAGCAGTATCTAGATGACGTTGCTGTGTGCTGACCCTCTAAAACCGCGAGTAAGGCAACCTATGATAATGTCAGCCCAGAGTGCACAATCCGTAAACTCTTTATTGTGAATGCGTTGAAATCGCGAGATAAGGCACTTACCACTTGCCCCTCAGAGTAATTACAGCCCAGTCACCCTTCTCGTCCGTCTCCTTCTCAACCTTTGTCGAGAAGCTGATAGCAGACATAATTCCATCGCCGAACTTCTCATTGAGCACTGCTTTGTAGGCATATCCGTAGTTCTGGACAATCTCGTAGAGACGATAGATCAAGGGCTCCTTAGGCGGCATGTCTATCGTCCTGCCGCGATCTGGGAATCCGGCAAGCTGTGATTCCAGTGTTTCAGCAGGAATATCAAGGATCTGTGAGAGCTTCTTGATGTCTTCTGGCGAAGCCTGAGCCTGACCGTAAAATAAGGCGGCAATGGCTACTTCATCGCGGCCGACTTCTTTTGCAATTGCTTCAAAGGATAGATTCTTCTGCTTCTTTGCCTCGAACAAGGTGGGCGAGGACGGAGGAAGGCGAGGGACGAGCGAGGCCTGTCATAGGTCAGCTGGAGTTGTCGTTACGACTTTTCAATACATACATCGAGCGTCGCAATTGGGTGGCTAGCCATTCTGGTGGAGTGAAAGTGTCGAGAACCTATGTAGGCTACGGATGGTCGCAACAAAGCTGAAGAAACTGGCACAATGGCACGAGATGCGAACCGAGTGGAAAGAGCAAAACGAGGAAGAGAAGCCATGATTCTAGATACAAATGTAGCGATTATATAGTTATCAGATTGCTGCACGTAGCGGGGGTGGTGTGAAGAAGCGGGGATGGCCGAATGAGATCCGAATGCTTCCAGCAACGAATCTGTCATACTGTGCATGCTGATTTTCGCATACGTCACCGATCAATGGCAACGGCACCTTATCTGATCTGATCTGGACCCTGCATCATCATCTCCGCGGTGCCGATTCTGGTCTCTCGTGTCCAGATGAAGGCTAGGTACAGGCTCGCCAGCTAATAAGGCAGTGGAGTGCAGTTGGAACATTGGGTATCCTGGGGTTACTCGATCTATAATGCGTATCTGAAGCTTCCTTTGACACTGTACGGCCGATCTTCACGCTGGCGCGAGAGGCTGGTGTTGTAGTCATGGTCCTTGTAGGAGATACGGCGCGGAAGCGGGGCAACTGAGGGGCAAGCCTAAGCAGGAACGACAGCTGCACGACGTGCCGCCGCACCAGAATCGCAGACAGACACTCGCCTTGTCTCAGAACCTGTGGCTAATTCAAACCACGTCCATAGGCTCCAGATCTCGTGTATTCCTGTGCGTCTGCGACCTGACGTTCCCTGTTTGCATGAATCACGACCCCTGTCCAAGCTGAAGCACGATGACGACGCGGGGTTTGGTGGATCTTCACCGACCACCTCAAGCTTCCCTCAGCTTGCCTTAGCTTCAGTACTCAATTTTACTTTCTTTTTGGATAGCCATTGCTAGGAGCTGAGCTTTAGCAATCATGGCTTACAATCGCCGCGACGACGACCTAGCGTATGGCGAACACCATGGCCAACAGCAGGAGGGCGAGGAGGGCGAGCGCGGCTTCGTCGGCGACATGGGCAGGAAGTTCTTTGGAGGCCACAAGGAGGTGAGTACTCGCTAGACACTGCGCATGTCAACCCATTGTGTACTGCACGTCTCGAGCAATGACATACAAGCTCAACTGCGTACATCAGCAACATATCTATGCCCATCTACCGACGGTCGTGCAGTCGCGTGATGTCTCCATCGCTCACGGATAGTACAGAATGCCCAACAAGGCTCCTCTGGCGGCGGCGGCGGCGGCGGTCTCGGTCTGTTCGACAAGCTCCATAGCGCCCTCCACGAAGTCGCGTCGGACATCAAGGACAAGGTCTCTGGAAAGGATGACCAACCGGGAGGAAATCAACAGGGTGGAGGTCCGCAGGGCAACTATGGCCAGCAAAGCGCCCAGGGCTCCCAAGTTCAGCCGGGCCAGGAGTACCATTCCCAGCATCGTTTCTTGAGCTTCGCGCCAGAGCGTCAGGGTAACGACATCAAGTGGTAAGCGTACATCGCGTCGAATGAGTATTGATATGCTGACCTTTTGCCTAAGGTACGTTGATGGATGTGGTATGTCTCTCCACCGCCCGTGCTTAACTACCCTGACCTGTTCTAGGTTACATGTATGCCGTGTCTTTGGCAATTGAACGTGCACGCGAGTCCATCTGGATCCTCGACTGGTGGTTGTCGCCAGAACTATACCTCCGACGCCCTCCAGCAAAGAATCAGCAATACAGAATCGACCGCATGTTACAAGCTGCCGCTCAGCGTGGAGTCAAAGTTAATATCATCGTATACAAGGAAGTGACCCAGGCCTTGACGCGTAAGTACTTGAATCCATCATTACCCGACTATCTACACTCTCTTCTCCCTAGGTCCACGGACCCCTTCACGAAAGGTCTCACGAGAATTGGCCTCGATGTCATCTTCAAATCTTTGGAAGAAGTTGAAAAGACGGACCCGCTGATCAAACCTCCTATTACAGTTTCTTCGGCTCATACAAAGCATGCTTTGGAGGCGCTTCACCCGAACATTGGTGTCTTCAGGCACCCGGATCACTTGCCGGACGCAGCCGTCCTCGGAGGTTCCTTTGTCAAATCATTACAGAATATGTCTTTTAGTCCTGCCAAGTTGGCACAGATGCCCGGAGACAGCCTGAAGGCCATCTACGGAGCGCATGATGACACTGTACTCTACTGGGCGCATCATGAGAAGCTTTGCCTGATAGATGGCGAAATCGCCTTTATGGGTGGATTGGATCTGTGCTACGGCCGTTGGGATACAAATCAGCATCCTATTGCCGATGCCCACCCGGGGAACTTAGATCGTATTGTGTTCCCAGGACAGGATTTCAACAATGCCCGTATCCTAGGTAAGCTGCTTCTTCTCTAGGCGGATTCGCGAAGCTAACGCAGCCCCTCTTAAGACTTCCAGGACGTCCCCAACTGGGAGAACAATAAACTCGATCGGACGCAAAGCTCACGCATGGGTTGGTCAGATGTGTCCCTCTCGTTCGCAGGCCCCGCTGTGCAGGACTTAAGAACGCACTTCACTCAGCGTTGGAACTTCATTTACGATGAGAAGTACAGCAAGAAAGATACACGTTATGCAAGACTCCCGAACACCGGCAGTGGTGCCCAACAAGGCGGTACATACCCTCCACCACCTCAACAGCGGGGATTTGGGGGCGAAGAGGGGGAGGGAGAGCGTGGATTTGGGGGCGACGATGAATGCCAGGAGGGTGAGCGTGGTCTATTTGGTCGTGGTGGAGAAGGCGGAGGCTTCCGCAATAAGTTCTATAACCGAGCTCAGCAAGAATTTGGCCGCTATGGACACCACGAAGAAGGTCAACAACATCAGTCTCACGCACAGCACGGATCTCAGCGCGGAAGCGCAGACTGCCAGCTCACGCGAAGCTCTGCAAAATGGAGTCACAACATCACGACCGAACACTCTATTCAGAACGCTTACTGCGAGATCATCAAAAACAGCAAACACTTTGTGTACATCGAGAACCAATTTTTCATTACCGCTACTGGGAACGAACAGAAACCGGTCAGGAATCAAGTTGGAGCAGCCATCGTTGAGCGTATCATCCGGGCGGCGCGCAACGGCGAGAGGTAAGTCAATCTTCAGAACGACTTCTCAGCCTTCACCACACAAGCTAGCACATGACACACCTTCCTATAACGTTTACCACTTCGACTTCGACGCACTGACATTTTCCGCAGGTATAAGATGTTTGTCATGATGCCCTCCGTACCTGCGTTTGCTGGTGACCTGAAATCTGACGATGCTCTGGGGACGCGCGCTATCATGGAGTTCCAATACAATTCCATCAACCGCGGCGGACACTCAATTTACGAGGAGATCCAAAAAGCGGGATTCAACCCCCTAGACTATATTCGCTTCTACAACCTGCGAAATTACGATCGCATCAACGCCAGTGGAGTAATGCGCGCCGCAGAAGAGCGCAGTGGAGTGTCGTACGAGCAGGCTCGTGAAGGCTATGACGCCGCTCACGAAGCGAATCGCGGCGACTTCCAGGGAACACGTGGATTCGAGGAAGAGGGTGAGCGCGGCTACCAAGCCTACCGACCGCCTCCGACAGCAGAGTATGGAGTCTACGAGATGGATGGCTCCTCCAACTACGGCCAGAATCAAGGTCCCGGGCAGAGCCAAGGCTATGGGGGTAACCAGGGCTATAACCAGAATCAAGGCTACGGCCAGGATTCAGGCTATGGCTCTCAATATCAGAACAGACCGGACAATAGACCAGACGAGGAAAAACGCGACGACTACAACAAATACCAGCAGGCCGCCTCCCAAATCGGAGGGCGTCAAGGCCTTGGCAACGGACGTTGGGACTCTGTTAGCGAGGTAAGTAATGTCTGGTTAGCATGTGAGCGTGATCTTATTTATTGACATCTCGTAGTGCTACATGTTGGGTGGTGAGGACATTCGTAACGTTCCTTGGGAAGGGGGTAAGATGGACGAAATCGATGCCTTCGTGTCTGAGGAGCTCTACATTCATAGCAAGGTGATTATTACCCTCACATTTCACTCAGCATGCTGACATCGTGCAGCTCCTGATTGCAGATGATCAAGTTGTTATCTGCGGATCTGCGAATCTGAACGACCGTTCGCAACTCGGCGATCACGACTCCGAGATCGCGGTCATCGTTCGTGACAACGACACCGTCGAGTCGTACATGGACGGTCGCCAATGGCGTGCCGCTAAATTTGCTGCGTCCCTGCGTCGCCAGATCTTCCGTAAGCATCTTGGTTTGCTCAAGCCACAGAACTTTGAGCGTCCGGACGAGAACTTCCAGCCGATCGGCGTGCCAAACGTCTACGACTGGGGCTCCGAGGAAGATCGCCAAGTCGTTGATCCACTCTCTGAGGAGTTCCAGAACCTTTGGAACTGGCGAGCGAAGAAGAACACCGATGCCTTCGGTAAGGTTTTCCATCCAGTACCTTCCGACGAAGCGCGCAATTGGCAGCAGTATGATGCATACTATTCTCGCTTCTTTGCCCAGGAAGAGGGCGACAAGGAACACAAGAAGCCAAGCTTGTATAAGATCGGTCATGTCGTCGCAGAGAACTTTAGCCAGGGCGAGCAGGGTGTACGCGAGGTCAAGGAGGTCCTGTCCACAATCAAGGGAACTCTGGTCGAGATGCCATTGCTGTTCCTCAAGGAAGAGGATATTGCGAAGGAGGGTGTTGGCTTGAACGCTTTCACTGAAGAGCTTTACACGTAAAATCTCGATACGAGACGTGAATCTTGAGGCACACTCCCGATTTCTCTAGGACTGTAGCCCCTAGACATATCAAAGTTGTCATTTTGAGACGAATTAGCGATACCTCTCAATGAGATTTCACCTTACTCCAGTGATCACCTCTCCCTCATACTCCCATCCCAACCATCTCTCTGATCTACATCCTCTCTCGCCCGCCTCCTTCCACCCCCTCCACCACTACCCTCCCCTCTCGATCCCGCCACTTTACCAGCCTCTCCCCCTCCTACAACACCACCGCTCTCCCCCTTCCTTCTTACATCCCTCAGTATCCCCTTCCCCACCTCCCCTTCCACAACCTCCAACAATCTCCTCAGCGCCTCCCTTCTACTACTCCCCATCTCCGGACCCAACTCCAGCGCCTTTGAACCGCCTTTGGACATGCTGTACACTGCGGCAACGTACGAAGGGGATGTGGACGGGGAATGTGATTTGGGATACCGACCGAGGAGTACGGCTGGGCGTTTCGAAGGCGTAGGGGATAATTGCCATGCCAAAGTCTCGATGACATTCATCAAATATTGCAGTTCGGATTCGTCTTCGCCGCGGACGTTGGGAGCGGGTTTGGAAGCGGGGTGGTCTTGCATGGTGATGTTGCCCTCAATGTCCTGAGAGATTTCCGTGCTCTGAATTGATCGATGTCGATTTATCATTGGGACGAGGGGTGTGGTGGCAGCTTTTATGTTGTGGGACAGGGCGGGTCGTGCTCGGGTGTACGTGGCATGGATTGTGCTTCGCAAACGTCGGTGGGGCGGGTGACTAGTGGGAAGAGGAGCAAACAATGTGCGGGATGGTGAGGTAGTGTGTGCGACCGGAGATCCGCATTTCTAAAGGGGATGGCTGGTGAGACGGGACAACGTGAGGAATCGCAAGACTACAGACCACATGCTCACGGTCTAGCTCTAGATTGCAGCATTGTCTTTGTTATGAGCTGCTAGAGACTGTGACAACTGTCTATAACCTCACAAGGTCGACGACATTCGCACGGAAGATTTGAACATTTCCTGAAATGGCCTGGTGACGATATCCGTCAAGATCTTTTCAACCTTGAACATATGGACGACTTGAACCGGCTCTTGAGCCAATATGAGATACGGCCGTACAAATTCAGGTCATAACTTTGAAAACACATAATAAAGCGAGTCACCCTAGGCTATACTATTAGTTATCAAGCTTATAGCTAACAATTAACGTCCTAATATATGGAGCTCAGAACCTAGCACTATTCAAACCTATTTTTAACGTCGACAACTGTGCTCGGAACGTAGTTTATGAGACTAAGCATTTCGGTCACAGACATTATGTATCACCTAATTAGACCTCGACGATGCTTTTCTTCTTATCCCAAGGCGACGTTATACTATTTTCAAGCGATATTATGCTGTTTTTAAGTGACGTTATGCTGTTTTCAAGCGATGTTACCATATCCTTTGTCATAACTCGGTATTATGTTCCACTATCTGTTGATTGAGTGGTTGATACTCGTGTCTACTTATGGATTTTAATCTACGTATGCCCTTCATTTTGTCTGTCGGCAAATGAGAGTACTGCTCTAATGTGTGTGTTCACAGTGCTTACATCATCATGATGGAGAGCGCTTATGATCAAACATCGCATCAATGCCCAGATACTGATGCTCTTGACTCAGGGGTTGAGATTGTACGTCGCCTGTTTGAAGAGTGAACCTTTAATCAACGGGACTGGAATGAAGATATTGTAAAGGAAAGTAAGAAGATGATATTGAAAGAATGTATAAAGTTAAATAAAGTGTAGGTCTATGGACAAAACCCCTTGCAAGCTGTAAATGAGAGTCCGGTGTACAAAGGAATATTACAGAAAAACTTCTAAACATTGTAAAGAAAAACTTGAATCTCACAAACAATCATCTTAGGCCCAGGAAGTAGCGGGCCCAATATTCTCCTTTGGGCAGGAACACTAGAACTGTCCCAGCCTCTCTAACAGGTAGAGCTGACGGCACAAGTCATCGGCGGGGTGTTTCAGCCGAGCTTAAGGGCCTTCAGGCTCTTCGCTGGGGAGAAACCACTATGAACGCGGTACATGGGCCTGGACAGTACCGTCTTGAAAGAGAGTTTCTGAAGCTACGCCAGCAGTCTGTTCAGTTCCGGAACGACGGTCGGTGCGACGGTCTGCCTCGTTGTTGGGGTAATTCGACTGATCAGGATGAAACTCGGCAGCGCGAGCATTCAACCGAAATTCCATACGGTCCGGTTCACCACGAGCGCCCTCATCAGCACCTCGGAGACGGCTCTCGTCATCCCCATGCGGATGGATTCCGTCGGGGGACCGATCCCGGCTGTTGGCGCGGCTGGGCATAACGAAAAGGCGCCGCCGATCCATAGGACAAGTGCCGAAGCGTTCCGAGTTATCGAACCAGGTATATAGGCAGTGACGGTGGTAGATGTGGCCGCATGCAACGATGACTACGGCATCACTCAAGTTCTCAAACTCTCCTTGACAGATTGAGCAGACGTCTTGAGGACGAGCATCAGTGCGGGTTTCGGACAGTGCCAGCAGACCGTTGGCAATGTTGGGGTTTAAGAAATGCTCGCGCGATGGCAGAGCGTGGGCATGATCTTCGCCGGATTCACGATCCCTGAGACCTTGTCTAACACCACGAATGATATCTTGTGCCATCCGATCAAAGGCTTCATCGACAATACGATCCACTTCGGGTTCAATACCCTCCATGATCCGATCTGTCAGACTCTGAATGGGTTCAATACCCTCCATGATCCGATCTGTCATGTTTTCAACCCATTCAGAGTATTGGCTCACTTGGGCCGCGGAAGAGGCGGGAACGGCGGAGCTATGACCATTTTGAGGGGTGACGGTATGGCTGAATAGCTGCGGATGTAAAGACGGAGGGTCAAGTTGAAGAGCGGAAGCTGCCGGCTGGACGGAATCCATGTCGGAAACATACTCTGGGCTGGCTTGGGTCTTCTCTAAGCCTTGGGAGTTTGACATCGCCGTTCCGCCAAACGCAATCTCAGAGTTGTCCGTCAAGAGAAGCTGTGGAGAATAACGAGATTGATGCGAGGTGTTGTCCCTTGAGGGATTGCTGGGATCCGTGATGTCGAGATTCTGAGGAAATGACATACTTTGTGGCTTTAATTATGCCGGAGGGACAAGTGTGGATGTACTGAATTTTCTTCTGTATGAGACGTTGAAGTTGAGGTGCGAATCAAGTTCAGTTGCGAGTTGGGAGTGTTCCTGCAGAAAGGGGAGGGCATTATATATATATACACATCAGTCTAATCGCGATTTTAGAGTGAATGCATGGACTTGTGAAGGTTGAAAATTGAAAACGGCACTGAAAATCCGCAGTCGTGGTTGTGCATGGTCTCGTGACATAGTGTTTAGGCCAACATGATTGAGAAACACTGAGACAGAAATAAGAATTTCACTGCCAAGGCAACTGACCTAACTTGATGATCGAGTTATGCAGCAATAGTGAGTATTCACTGACTCCATAGTAGAATTGGAATGGACCCGGACGTCGCTGCCTCAAGATTCGGATGATCGCATCTTTCACTGGAAGTCACCAAAGTAGCTTAGAAAACAACAAATCGTTGACCATCAGACACGGAAAGGGGCATAGATAATAGCGGTCGTTAGCACTTTAGAAAATATAGAATACTTGGGATAATAACTCTTAATAAAAATAGGTTACATATACTAATTTGTTTCTTATATACCATTACCCTAGCATAACTACATTAACAAGCGGAGCATACTCAACCTCCAAGCCTCTATCTAGAAGAAAGTTCAAGATAGACGTGATACTATGCATCCGGCTTCTTCAAAGGCCCGCTGACTAGAGGTCGTATTCTCGCATCATCAGTTCAAATTCGTCGTCGGTGAGAACACGGCGTCGCGAAAGCATATCGTCAGCATAACTCTCTGCGAGAAGAGTGTGAAATGCAGCTTGCTCTGCTTCAGCTCGGCTGAGTGCTTCGTCAATAAAACGGGTCAGTAGATCACCGAACCTGCGGTCTGACTCGTCGAAACGACGAAGCAATGCACGATCGTGCTCAAGAAGATCAGTGTCCTTGTTACGACCATCCTGCCTGGCCCTGGAGCGAATCAAATCGTTAGCGAACTGACGGTTTCGCTCATTGTGTTCACCAAGCTGAACAAGCCGGGCTGCTTCAGTGTCCTCATAACCCGAACCTCGGGCTGCAGATAGCCGAGCAACGGCAAGATAGTCTGCCCGAAGACGATCACGCTCTTCATAGAGAAGGTCCTCGTGCCCCGAAAGACCGAACGCAGTTGGCGTATCTTCCAGATGCTTGCAAGTGTCATTCAACTCATGGACCCTCGTATGTAAATCTCGAATCCTAGCAAGCAGTTCTTCAAACCTAGCACGGAGCCACGAATCAGGATATGAAAGGGCTTCCCCATCATCATCATCATCATCATCCGCGCTTGGAATGGTGAACAACACACAACGACACAATGGGCAAGTTCCACGACCAGAAGTAGGAGTTTGCAGCCAGGTGTCAAGACATGGACGATGGAAAATGTGGCCGCACGACACAATAACCTCTAGCCCGTCCAAGGATTCCATATCCTCGCGGCAGACGGAGCATATATCATCTTCGGATGGGCGAGCAGTAGCACGCGGATCTGTGAGGATGAGCAGACCCGGATTCGGATTATTAGGGTCCATAAATTCGTCTCGCGATGGCAGATCCTCGTTTTGCTCTTCGTCGTCCGCAGTAACAGGCACATGAACCCGCGTAAAGAAATGAATGGCGCTCATCACGTCACTTGTAGCGACCGGGTTCGGTAGAGTAGAGTCTCCAACATCTGGATCTGAGAGGTCCTCAACTACGACATCGTTCCAATTCAGAGCCACATCTTCCTGGTCAACTGTCGAACCATTTGCGTCCTGCGCATCTGGAGTTGTATCATCGTCTAGGCGTCGGCCTGCGATGACTGACTGAAGCTGTGAAGTCTGTGCCTGATCACGCACCTCCGCTGAGGTGCTGTTCAAAACAGTCTCTTCGTCGAGGTTCCTATAGAAATCGTTATCCGCGGTGGAAACCTGGTTCCCCATGCTTAGATCTGGCAAGAAGCTGAATGTGGGATGCCTTAGAACTGATTTTAGGCTGCTTCTCGAAATCTTTTGCAGAAATGTTTCTACGTCGAAGGGGTATGGTATCTTATGTATAGCGATGGATCTAAACGTACGTAGTGAATAAACAACGCAGTTTGAAGTTTCCGCCATGATAATCAATAGTCCATCTGAAGTCATGCCCCATTGTTCAGGTTCTTAAGTCAACATTGTACCTTCACGATGTTGAGAGCGTCGCAAAAGGCGTAGGTTAGGCTCAAAGGAAAACGGGGCTACTTCGCACATGGTGCACCAAGCCAAAACTTCATGTTGTGAATGTTACTATATACAAGAAAGTTACAATCCCACCATCCACTCCTCCTACATCTCTAAAATTTATAACTCGGCACCGAAATCTCCGCAATAGTCCACGTCTTCCCACCATCCGCCGTCTTCATGGTTCCCGTCGTACCGCCACTCTTATACAGCGTATTGATGTAGTTGGGATCCGCCTTGTCCATGATGATCGTAGCATTTGTCCACTTATGAGCCGGCGCAGTACCGCACTTGCTCGACTGGCACTCCACAGCCGTGCCCCAGCCCTGCGCTTGGCCGCTGGCAGTGGAAAGCGTGGAGACTTGCTTGCCGTCGAGGAGGACGGTTTGCGTGTATTTCTTGGTGCTGTCGCTGTACTTGTCTGCAAAGTCGTAAGTTGGGCAAGATGGCATAGTCGGGTGAAACAGATATTAAGCAGTGGCTTACAGTGCGTAACGATCTGGTGCCCTGGGCTCGTCTTCGTCCGCGTGTCAGACACGGGCGTAGTACCGCCAACGAGAGTATATGCGAACGTCGTCCATCCGTCTTGGGGCGTGTTGTCGACAATCGTTTGGATCAGATCATTGCTTGAGGTGCCCATGCCGATCCATAGCGCCAGGTCGTCGGATGAGCCGGTGGGTGCCTGCGGTACAACGATGGTGTAAGTCGATTCGCGGATGAAATTGCCAGATGAAACGGGTCCAGTGCTGAACGCGGGACCGAAGTCGTTGGCGGTTGCGGTTGTTAAGGCCGCGGCGGCCGAGAGGAGGGTGAGCTTGAGTGAGGGCATCTTGAGGGCCGATTCGAATGATAGCACGGCTAATGATCGCGAGAAATGAAGAGAAGCGATTGAACAAAGAACGAAAGAATCGGCTTTCAGGCTTGAACAGCGCAATGATCGAAATATATAGTAGTGATATTGCAGGGCAGTGCACTGATCTGCTATGCTTAACATTGACAAGCTTTCATCTAGACTACGCGAAAATGTAGGCCGTGAGATCTGTGCGTTTATTGAACTGCCGCGCTATAGGGACGGCAATGCCTGATCTATTCAGGACCAGCTTACAGGTGCAGGCTATCCCCGTGGACAGCGCCTCTATTTGTGGGAAATTGCGCATCCTCTAATTCGAGAATAAATACCCCACGCTTGTTTCACAGCAACCCCAGTCATAACGCTTCAATAACTTTGAACGATCCAGCGATTAGCTTATTCTCGTGACTTTGATGCTACACATCTTATCTATCCGTACCTCGACCAGTAGCCACCATAAGCTCTCCTACCCCTACCAGCAGCCGCAATCTTCCCCGCCTCCTCATTCCACCTGTCACTCGCCGTAGACCTGATATTCGGCCTCTGCTTGCGCCCGCCATTATCATAAGTTCCATCGCCTTGGTACTCAAACTCAATCTCTTTCCCGCGCTTGTCCGGCACATCGAACCTGTCGAGCCAGCGATTGAGATGTGCACGACTATCTCTAGCGCCTGCGGTGTACGAGATTATAATCCGGATCCTGCGTTTGGAGCTGGGGTCGTCTTGGTCTGCGGCTTTGGATCCTCGTGAGCTTAGCCGGGCCAGCTGGGCTTGCGACAGGCGGTTGAGGAAGGTGACCACGTGAGCGAAGTTGTGATTTTTAACGGTGGTTGTTATGACAGGAGCGTAAAAGAGGACGGCCTCGAGAAACTCCTCGCAAAGCTGATTGTTGACTCCTATCAGGCCGCAGCGGGTGGCAATGTTCCGGGAACCGGGTTTGAGAGTTGTCGAGCCGTCGTGTCCTAAAACGTGCTTGTATATCTCATCGCGAAGCTCGCGAGGAAGTGCGAGAAAGGGTGGTAACGGTTGATCTTGTGGCCGTGGTCGTGCTGGTAGATCTTCTGTGATAGACTCGGTAGCTCCATTATTCTTGTGCTTTTTAGAGGTTGAAGCTTCTTCTATAGTATCTTCCCCAGCAATGGCTTTGCGCCCACGCTTCCTACCAGCTGGCGCGTCGTTGGTGGTCGCCTCGGGTGTGGGCTTGGTGGCTTGTTCCTCGGCCGTCGAAGAGGGCTGGTTGCGCTTTGAACGTCTGAGTTGTGTGGCCATCGCGAACAATCCCTTCAATGTTTGGTATATTCAGTCGGGTGGTTATCGTGGACATATATTTGCTCCACGCCAAGGGAGCACGGTCAATCCTTCAGGCAGCAGTCAGGCGACCGTGGCGCTAAAAGTTTTTGCGGACCAGTAGTGAAAATAAAGCCTATGTACTCTGATGAGAATCTGCTACAAGTCTCCAAGTGGGGATAATCAGGCTATGCATGCGAACTGTGCGCTTATGGAGGCATTGCACGTGAGGTAAAATAGGTAGTAGCTTATTGCTCCTCGTTGAGGCCGGAAATACGTCAACAATTTGTGCAGATGTTTTTGTTTGATCTCGAAGCGTTCAAGACATATTTCGGGAAGATTTTGAAAGCTTTTCAAGACAGATAAAAACGACCAGGAAAAATGGTCCATGTGCGGTTGTTTCTGAGGTACCGTTTCGGCAGATGATGTCATCCGCGCTAACGGTTCGATATCTTGGCACTAGCCTGTGAACGCCTGGAAATCTGGAGTCATATCCAGCAGCACATATCGAACCTAGCCTGAGCAACACAATGTCAAAACCAAAGCCATTTCCAGCTATCCACGGCGGCTGCTTCTGCACCTCGACGCGATATCGTCTAGAGTGTGCGCCTTTGTTCTGTCATGCATGCCACTGTCAGGACTGCAACAAGCACACGGGCTCCGTCTTCGCGTGCTTTACGACGATAGAAGCCGAGTTCATCTCTTCTATTGGTAAGACGCCTCCCAAGATGACCACCACTGTCCGCGCGGATGGGAGCATTCGCCATTTCGCATCTTGCGGCACGTGCGGCACAGGACTCTGGGCCAGCGGCGAGTCGCCGGTTGTGGTAGATATCAAGACGGGTACTCTAGACCTGCCGGAAATCATGGAGCCGGATGTGCACGAGTTCATCGAGAGCAAGATTTCCTGGGTTCTGCTTCCCGAGGGCGCAAAGACGTGCAAAGGTCCGTTCGATTATAGGGATTACTGGCCGAAGAGCAGTCTGAAGAGGTTGGAGGCTGCGATCCAGAGGGCTCAGGAACGAAGAAAACTACTGGCGAAAGTCGCGCAAAGTGGCAACCGGGAAACCGAAGAGGAGAAGGAGGCTGATAAGACGCCGACTGCGCAGTCGCCGGATGAGAGAGATGAGGTGGTTGAGGATGACGAGGAGTTCGAGAAGAGATATCTCGAGACAGAGAAGGCGCTTCAGGAGAGGCTTGAGCAATTGAGCTTGAGGTTGAAAGATGATGAGGAGGTAAAAGGGGATGATTTACGTCCTGGCGTTGTTCAGCCTGCAAAGGAACCACCAACGGCAGCAGAAGGACAAGCGCCGGCAGCGACCGGCCCCGAAAACTGATGCATATGAAATTGTTCCCTAACACGAGTCGCCCAAGGAGTTTGGTGGTGGGTGTTGAGGTGTCCAATTTGAAGACTTTAGGATAAGATACCAGTGCAAATATATGATCTCACAACGTATCCTTGAGACCTGATTCTCGTAGCACACTATTCAAGTCGTGCCATTCTTGTCAAGAAGTTATGGTTCTCGATTAGTGGCGTGATGTGGGTGATGTTCTACATGCTTTGTATACTGTACATATTGCCTCCTTTCGTTGCGCTCATCGCGCTCATCGTGGTGTCATGAATCTAGAAATTCATCCCATTGAAGGGTAGATCGCTATACACCCCACCCTGTGGCATCCAACCTCCATAGTTGTCATTGATGTCGTCCCACAAGTATAAGTCACCGTTCTGGAAGGCCGCCGAGAAGTCGGTCATATCCGGACCTGTATAAACCGTGTCCCCGAGCCCTGGTGTCTGTGCTCCGCTCGTAACAGGGAAACGGAATGCCGAAGGTTGCCAAGCGTTCATTTGTGAGCCGCTGAGAACATAGTCTAGCTGCTGTGTGGTTCGTGGGGGTTGTGGTTGCTCTGGGAGCGTAGAGTTTGCCGTGAGGGGACTTGGAGTCGGTAATTGTTTGGCTTGTGATGTGTATGCCGGAGGGGGGAGGGTATCGGAAGATACGCTCGATGTGTTTGCCGTCATAGCTTGTACCTTCTTGTTCCGCTTCAGGTGTCCGCCGTTACGTCTCCATTCTTGATATTCATCGTACCATGTCTTGAGCTTCTCCTTAATGATGAACCGCCAATGTCCCGGAATTCTACACTTCTGCGGCCCTTCAGCCTCCGTTGTTGCCCTGATCACGGAATCTAGATAATAATCTATTTTGAGACTCTTGGAATCAATAACTTCGCCCATGCCTTCGGCATCGGTACCGACGGCATAGTCTACTTTGAGAAGAGCAACAAGAGCGAAGCATGCCCGGACGAAAAGCACGCCGGCAGACCTTTGCAGTTTTACAATGGGCACCTGGAGAAAGCAGTCCAAGATGGAGTGCGCGGAGCTTATACACATGATGGTTGCGTTGGTCTGCAATGACGAGCGGGAGAGGAGGCTCTCTGGCTGGATGCAGGCGTCTTCGTCCAGGGCTGGAAGAGTCATGTGGCGGTTCCTAAACTCTGGAGCGTCGTATTCTATGAGATGTTAGAGATCCGTTTGGCCAGTGAAAAATGCACAACTCACTGCCTCCGTCCATGGCAAATTCCCACATTGACATCATGTTTTGATGGTATTCCATCAATAAAGTCACTAATGAATGGTTAGCTTACTCAATTAGCTAAAAGCAGGTGACAACTTACTCGTCATGACTTCGTCAGGCACAGACTTCCTCCACTCCTGCATGCGCCGTTCAAAGATCTTCAGGATGGCCTGCAGGCGTAGCTCTGATAGTGTGAAGCTAGTGGAGGCATCGTCGAAACCAAACGCTGTGTAGGCTTCGTCCGCAATGCGTTGCAGTCTCAGCCATGCGATCAAGGTCTTGTCCTGAATAGTTTGACTTTTGAGAAGTAATGCTTCACACTCGCCCATCCACGCATTGAATAGCAATATGTTTGGTCTTCGAAACCTCATTGACAAGCTAATGTTGAATTAGATACCTATCAATGAGCGTGCAGATGCGGTCACTTACCCGGCTATAATTGTATACAGCGATAGAATAGTTCGACAATGCTCCAGAAGCTCATCAGCAGAAGAGATGCGCTGTAGTGACCTGATCGCTCGCTTTGGTAGCTGCTCATGTGTCCTCGGCTTCGAGGCCAATCCAAGCTCTAAAGCCATGCTCGCCGCCAGATTCGTATATTGATATATCTGCATCTGCCCGGGGTTCTTTGGAGGCGTGTAATAAGCGACTGATACAAAGAGTGCTTGGACGTGCTGTAATGATTTCTCTCCATTGACGAACAGCGATCTTGCATAGAAGTAAATCAACTCTTCGTGGAGCTTGTTGGACAATGCTGAGCCCCAACTCTGACTGGCTGCAGCCATAATTGCGTGAAACAGGGCCGGCTTTTTTGACCTCAGTTCATCTGCTGTGACTTCTTTTCCAATTTTAATACCCGGGTAATCTTCAAAGAGCTCTTCTCGATAAATTCTGAGCAGTTTTTCTGCAACATCTATGGAAATGACACCGCGGTCGACTATGTCGTTGTCCGTAGTCAACAAGTCATGCCGCGTCTCGCTCCTGGGAACATTTTGACGTGGAGGCCATGGATCGTTGGATTTTAACGGTTCCTTGGTTGTTGGATCATCTTGACTTTGCGCATACCCTGAGAATTTTCGTTCCGGAGTTTCTGTGTGCTCGGGCTCGGGCTCGTCTTCATCCATGGACTCATCATGGTCATCTTCTTCAAGAGGCGATATTGTTGAATTGGGTTTCAGCAGAGAAGTGACTAGTATCACATTCAGTACGCGGTGACGCCAGAATGGATCAAAATCGGTCCTTTGACTTACGATGCTTCAGTTCCTTTTCCAGCTCGGCCACGCGCACATCAGTCCTCTTCCTCTGCCGCCGTTTCGCTGGAGGAGCGAAAACACATTGGCGTCCAGCTTTTGCGCATCGCTCGCATTGTGATGAAGTTCCATTTGGATTTATAAGACAACGCACTTTGGATACTCGACAAGCTTCGCATGCTCGGTTAAGTTGTACTTCGCTGCTCTTCTTCACACCTGCATCCGCTGCAGTTGGCGACATCTCTTTGACAGTCACCGCTTTCTCGATAGTCTAATGGTCTCCAGACACAGAACTGAGATTCACAAAAGTGTGCGACCAGCTACACGCTTTCATCAATGCGAAGAGCTGGTCGACACTAGGGGCGTGATAGGGCGCACTCGGCTTCCTCAACCACGATACTTCTTCCGAAGACTGCAGGTAGTGATGCCCCTGGCAAACGCGATCGAGGCTCTTCGTCAGCGGTCTGACGTTTGAAGCTACTATAGTGGGGTCGCCGGGCGAGCACGCGGTACTGTAAGTAAGCGAAGAAGGGTATCCAAAACACGGTCGATTAATAATGGTACTCAGGCACGACGAGGCGATCTGGGTGCGCTGGATGTCGATTTGGCTTGTCAATTGTTGCTGCCTTCGAGATCAAGTGCTGACTCCATGAACTTTCAAGGGCTCGGGCTATACCTATCGCGTCTAGCGTTTGCGCTGACAAAGAGGCCACACTGTGCATTCTGCGCCTCGACGAATCAGGCACCTACTGTGTCATCAGTTAACGCCGGTCCAATATCCCGAACGCCGATTGTGATGGCTGTTCTCTTCGTTCAAGAACTCCAGCGACATCAGGTCGTGTTTTGGAACGGTGACATGGCCATTGTGTAACCACGACACGCGTTGCGACGATCCCTGCAGAGCGCGCGCACGAAGTTTGATGGTCCATCAAGTCAACATCTTGTGACTATGACGTATGGGGAAAGGAGATCGTAGTGCGGAAGTATAGTAATCGCTCGCCTGCGAGGAATGGTCAATGCGCTATTTGGCGGACGTCTTGAGGTTTCAGGCCAAATTATTATAATCCATGGGACGCGAGTATCAAGACAGCAGGTGAAGCATGCCGACAGTTCATAGCACTTTTACTTTCTAATCACGCGATCACCGAGCGCAGGCACGTAGATACGGCTTACACTTCGTACAGGCGCCTAGATAGTCAAATTCGTAGCACTTTCTGACCTCTTACGACGATCTGACCACAGTCAGTTTACCGAAGGCCAATCCGTTACGTACGAGGGTACATGTTCAGAACGCGAAAGTGAAACTATTTCCGATTGTGAGTCCATCCAAGCTACCTCCAAAAACGAAGAGTCTTGCCCCCCGGGAGAAACTTCTCGACACGCAGCACAACCCTCTCATTGCCCTTTCCCAGCCTCCAACCCAGCACACCAGTAGTCCGCAACACAATTCCCCCTAACATCATCCTCCCTCACCCTGATCCCCGTCTCCCCATCTTTAAAGCACACATACTCTTCATCCCCCAACTTCGCATCCCCAGCCAGCGTCCCCTTCGCCGCGCCCCCCGCATCCGCCGCAATCGACGCCGAGAACAGCTTCTCATTCCACACCTTGACTTTCCACTTGACGCCCTCCCATGGCTCAGGCGGCTGCGCTACTAGCGCTGCTTTGTCGGGTTTGGGCGCCTTGGTGTCTGGGTCGACGGTCGTGATGTTGAGCGGTTGGCGGAAGTAGGCTATGGCAGTGAAGTTTGCCGTGGGAGTAGGCTTGTCGTCGTTGTTACGGGGTTTGGGGACACAGGTTGTGAGGTAGATGTTGTGGGCTTTTGCTGCTGGTGCAAGCTCAGTTGTTGGGGCAAGAGGAGGATGTGCGGATGAGAGGTATGGTAATGCGCACAGGAGAAGTGCTGTCATCATGGACTGGATCCGCATGCTTGTGACTTCTTGATGGCCTCGGACGGTACGTGATGGTCCCTGATCGACATTATTGCATTCATTTATACATCATCGAGTGCGATGGACTCAGATACGCGGAGCTGCGACTACCGGGTCGGCATTTGATCGTCAATTATTGATCAATCAGACTAATAAGAGAAGCGGAGAGCATTTATGGTTCCTCGCTTGCTCGCGTAAAGTCAGATCATTCGCTTGAGGGTTGTCAATCTATTCCACGTGCGCTGCAGACTTAATATAGCAGTCTGGGCGTGTCTTCCAATATATGAGCATTGTCAATGATGACGCAAAAGGTACGAGTACGAGGGCAACACTTAAAGATTCGCGAGAATTCTGGAGAGAAAAGACGAGGAAGGGGTACCCGATGTGGTATGAAGCAAGAGATATCCTTTCAGCCGAAACCCAAGGGGAATCATCACAGGCTGCACCTTCCACTATAAGGAATCTTCAACACATACAAAAACCACTCGGAAGAATTGTTACCATAAAGCTCGGGAACCTTTTTTTACCAGACCACGCCTCCATTGGCTGATAAACAGCGAATGTGAAGAATGTATTGAACAAAGAGCTATGCGTGACTCCATCAAGAACCCGCCATATCAGGACGAATGCGTCATTTTCAGGTCACGAACCAAAGCCACTTCTAGGCTTATATGAGAAGCGCGAAGCGCCACAAAGAACGCGCTGAGGACCGCTGTTGTTGTTCGCGCCATCATCGTCATCGGTGGATGGCTTGCAAAACAGGTAAGGGGACTTGAAAAAAGACTAAGTACCAAGAGTTTTCGTACAACTTAGTGGAATGAGACGCAAACAGATGCATATGAAGCCAAATTTCGCTAATGAACTGGATCGTCAACTGCGCTTTACTAAGAGTTCATAGGGGTGTTAACAGCCTCCACAAGCTAGGTTTCTTTAACTAGATAATCCCCTGCACACTCGATGCAGATCGATGAGAACTAAGAAATGTAAATTAAATTACCCGAAGAGATAGGTCTTCTGCAGTCATTAATAGAGCAACAGATCTCACATATAATTTTGCCAATGTACCGTAGAGTTCATACACAGACAACCATGCTCCTCCCGACAGGTAGATGCTTCCTTTGTTGCTCGTGGCCTTCCCACTGGTCTGGTGAGCAACGAAGGAAGCATCCACTAATTGAGCACGCTAACGACGCACTCGTCGCCGTTCCACTCGCCCTTAAGCTCGACACAAGCGTACTGCTTCTCGAGCACTGGAGCAGTACCCGCACCCTCGAGGTTAACGATACAGGTCGTGCCTTCTAGCAAGTCAGCTGAGGCACCTTCATTCCGGATTTGGTGACTACGTACCCTTATAGTCCCCTTGAAGGACCCCGCACAAGTCACTCTTGCTATTCAAGCCATCGACATGGTTGACAAGACCCATGTCCTGCTCCGAGAAGTCGAGGGCGCATTTTCCGGAATCGAGGTATTCCCCTTCGAGGTGGGCGCACATGTCGGAAGCGGAGTACACGGTGAGGAGGCTGGACCAGACCCCATGGATCCTAGGGACTATGAGTCAGCGTGTTCTGCGAGGCTGGGACCGTTTCTTACGTGGATTTGTCCACATTAGCGAACTTGTCGAAGGCAGTGCCATAGAAAGGAGACTTGCGGCACTTGAAGCAGACGGGCCATAGGATCATAAGGATGCAGGTGGCTATCCAATTAGAGATTTTGCCGCCCATGATGACTGTGTTTCTAGAAAATAAAGATGGATGATGCTTAGAAGTACGTCGTAGTGATGTGTGAGAGTTGTGCGAAGGCAATATGTGATCGAGGGCAGAGGTCGAGGGCTTCATATATCCAGACTAAGGCACTAATTCCGAACGGGCCCCCGCGAGCAAATGCAGAACGTAAAAGGCGGGTATATATGTTTTGGTGACGTCAAGGTGGGATTGTGGAAGTATGACTGCTCAGGTTGAAAGTGTGTGAAAGATATGGAGAAGGTTGTAGCATTTTTTAACTTACTTATAGGGTCATTTTGATCGGAACCTGTACTTACGATGAAGCAGCATGAGAGCTGCCCATAGCATCGTTCATCAACTTTAGGCGGCTCCAAACGTTGAACAGAGGGTTTGTAGAAACGAGGTTCTACTCAAGTTCGCAAAGGTAGTAGCAAATAAACCTAGTAACCTGTCCTCAAAGACCGTTGGCACCAAGTCTTCACAAACGCCGCACCGAACGATTAAGCTTACACCATCAAAAAGTCACCACTACCACGCTACTTCAGTCTCATCACCCCTGCGTCGGCCCCGTGTACACAACAGTGTCCGTACTTTTTGTAAGCTCTCCAATCAGCTTACCATGGAAAAGTGGGAATCTATAAAACGCAAGACCATCGGCCTATACGTTGTTGGCTACCCAACACCAATTGACATATCTCCATCACCGTGATACCTCTACCAAAGTCAATTGATCAAGCACATACCTCAAACTTTCTCATACACCGGTTGAGCTACTCGCAAGCGATCTAATCGGCACGTCGAGGGGGAACAAAGCAGGCGTAAGCGATGACTTAAAGTTGATTCGTGCACCTCAGTCTAGCTCAACCGGCGTATCCACGAGTCCACGGTAAAGTCCGATGGTCATACGTCGTATAGAATTCCACTTTCCATCTGTCCTTCTAAGGTAAGCTAGACGCAGGACTTAAGAGAACGATGATAGTGCAAGTCGACGACTACATGCGCCTGCCGCTGTCCTACGTCTTTCTCCTTTGTGCACTACCCAGTAGATACAAGCGTAGGTGCGAAAGAGCGTAGGCAGGAACGAGTTGGGAGATAATGTTACGGTGCTGAATTGTGTGGGGAAAAGAACAACAACTCTGGGAACGTAGGTGGGAATGTGAGCGGTTTGTGGTAGACTGTAAAAAAGGGGTGTATTGGTTGAAGGCAAGGTGCTGTGTCACTGGTTCGAAACAAGGCGGTGTGGACGTGAAGTATCTGCTGAGTATTTTACTTGAGTTGCGAGAAGGAACATAGTATTTGTTATCGACGTGTGGGAGCTCGATTTGCTACAGTTCAAGCCCTACCTGTCATGCCTGCATGTCATAAGATCTATCCTTCACAATTAGGTATGCAGCTATAGAAGCCAACCTTGACGTATCATTCCGATCGCCACGGACACCGCAAATTTCTCGTACGATCTTCACTTTCTGCGAGCATACCCCGAGATTTGTTGCTTGAGCAAGGTATGGTTTTCCTGGTTTTATGTCCTTGACCGATGAGATGAGCACTCGGCCCGGATCGGCGCGCAGCGCGCATTTCAGCGCTTCCTTGCTCGGGTAAAGATGCACTTTGTCATGCACACGAGTGAAAGCCTGTCTGTGGATTTCCATCACCGCTCGCCGAGGCACCATCGTCGCGGCATACCCCAGACTACACCATCCATTCACCCGGAGGCACCCACCTTGCCACCAGCCAACCGCAAGCGCGCGTTGCCGAAAGAAAGCAACGCTGAACCTGAACATGATGAAAATCAGCATGCTCTTTCGGAGCGATCGGCAGGAGAAAGGGTGCGGCGGATTTTGCAGGGGTCCAAAGTGGACGAAGGATCAGACTTGGGTGTTGCTGATCGCCCACGCTTCCGTTTTGCTCTGGCTGCAGGCCACCCAAAGCAGATCGTGAAATGGCTGCATCTGCACACGAAACCCTGCATGCGGGAACACCGTGCCGGGGCAACGCTGCGCGGCGTGCGCACTGGCCAAACCGCGATCTCCCTCCTTTTTTCTCCTGCCGCGAAGTGCTCGACTTCTCGAAACACCGTTGGAGGGCACGCCGCCTCCGCCTAGCCACACCGATAACCGTGTGAGGCGGGACTGAAATTGGCTGGGGCGTCAGGGTGACTGATGGGAGCTGGTGCGAGCGTCGTCCAGGGGAGATAGACCCCTTGGCAGGCCTATTTCGATTACCTAAGTTGACCTTGTGATTGCGGGATGGGGAAGGTGTGAAACGCGTGAGATTCAGACGCCATATCACGTCGCAACGCACCGCCTGCTGTTCCTTTTCATAGGAGGCGTCGTCGAGGCGTGACGGTTGCGGGACAGTCGTGGTACGATCGGCCGAAGATGTGTGCGTCGGCGTAGTGCGCAGGGGAGGCGTCTGGATGCAGGACGTTTGGCATATCGGGTTCAAGTACACTCTGGAAGGGTAAGTGTATCGCTCGTCGCGTGATACCGTGGACTAGGGCGGTTTCTATTGGCGACGGTATGCATAGCCAGGATCGGATCGAGATCCTGCGCCTTTGCTCAAGGATGGCGTGTAAGACCGGTCTATAAGCCGGGGTATAACGGGACGGTCTAACGAGTGGTCGTCGTATAACGACAAAGGATGTGAGTTGTCGCAGACTGGTCTAGCCGCGCGGCCACACGTGGGCTTACTGGCTAGAAAAGTCTACCTCGCCCGTCCACCGTTATAGTTATTTCGGGTTCCTTGCGTCGGCGAAGGTACTCTCTTGGTATACGGCGGTGCCACAGCAGCCTCGCCACGGCATTGAGGTGGTTGGAAACCACGAAGCCAATATTGGCGAAATACGAGCAACGAAAGCTTCACACGGAGCGATGGCGTTCCTGAGGCAAGTTTAAACAGCGGATGCGGTTTTACACGAAGCATCCGCGGACACTACAAAGTTTTCGATCCGAGTGAGGCAAAGCCGGCACCGGGAGCCCCTGCTGCCACGTCCCGAGACAAGCCATAAACTTTGAGAACACAAATTCATAAATCGAGTTGTGGGATTCATGGGCATGAAAGTAGTTGTGGGGCAAGTACATATTCGCTCAGCCACTGAAGGTGTGGGGCAATTATTGTGGCATGGTGTCGAGACCGCGGGATTAAGACGTCGCAGCTGCAAGTATCCACATGGTTCGGGCCAGTCATGGTTTGGTCAATCTCGAAATAGTTGCCGGCAGAATTGGTGAACGGCTCTCGTGTCTGCAGGAAATACGAGCCAAAGTTGAAGCGAGGACATTGAGAGCAAACGGAGATACGCGAGCCCCTGTATCTCAGATTTTGACAGCGCGCAGGCACCTTCGGCTGCACCATTGCAGTTGCTCCTGGTAGGACCATGAGCGGTTGTGGTACGCCTACCTGCATAAGCGAAGATAATTCTGGATCAGTGTCATCGAAAACGTCCACAAACATGCAGCAACATCAACTTTGGTACAGCGTGTACCCTCATGTATGAAGGTACCGAAGTTGAGAGTATTGCGTGTGCAGCGTGCGGAAGGACGGGACAAGACAAAGTCGGTGAGTCTCAAAGGCCTGCAGACTGGAGGCAAACAGCAAGCATACCGAGTCGCGAAGCGACTCCAGGGATCGATGCCTAACATGTGAAGGTATACACGAGGCAGAGACGCGCCCGCCCCCTTTCGAACGAGGGGTCGTGAGGTGCCAAGATTTAGAGTTCGCAGGCGGGTGTTGGTAGCGTGGATCCTGACTCTTGAAACAGGAGCCGGGTGACACATGGCTCCAGGGCAATCTTCCATGGCGATGATACCATCTGTGGGGCCTTCTCTTCGCCTATCTCCAACGTGCAAGCATCTCAGCTTGTTGGCGCGACAGACGAGTGGAAAGTCAACTTTAGCCAGCCGCGCAGTTGTGCCCGCCGCGGACGCCTCGCGCGTCTTGTCAGATCTTGTTTTGATATGGGCAACGCCGCTGTGCTCGACGTGCGGCATCTCAGACATGCAGAGCGTTATTACGTGAGGTGCCCGGATAACAACACGGCCAATGTACCCCACCTCTCGCGTATCTTATGGTATCGATAATAAAGTATAGACAACTCGCGCAGCAACGAGATAACGGGCCTTTGTATCCGTAATGGAATCCTGCGGCTACAGGGCCAGGTGCATGGAAAGCACTGGTAACTCCTATGCGCGATGGACTCATCAGCCCGGCTTGGGAGAGTCACTCCCGCCGAATATGGAAACCTGAGCTGATGCCGTCTTCCTGACAGTGTTCCTCCCACGCGTGCCGCGTGCCCATGGTCGGAGAAAAGCTATATGCAGCAATCGTTCCGGGTCTGAGGATCGTACCACAGCTCCCCCGCGCAGGATCGTCAGAATGTTGAGAAGGATTTATTAATGCGCACCAATGTCTGCGGGGTCCGATGGTAGACGGTTGTTCCGTCGACACAGTAGGCCATGCGCAAGTTCGAGTGGACTACAGCAGCTGGATCGGCTACAGTTACCTACAGTTCACTACCCACTTTTTGGATCGTGCTAGCGATAGCTCCGCCTGCTCAACGTCGTAAGCCACAGATCTGGCTGAGAAATGCGTGGCCAGGCGCCTGTCCACGCTGAAAGACTGGCATGGCACGCGATGGCCGGTGATAAATCTTGGTTCGCAGGTTGCGGCGACCTACGGGATGATGCCTGCTGGGTCTCGTGATGACGGTGCGGTAAAGCTGGCGCGTCATTCCGCTGTTCCGGCAACGCGAGTGCTGGGACAAGAGGCGCGGGCGCGCAAGTGCGTGGACTGTCAGGCCGGCGAAGAAATCTTGCTGGTGCATGTGTGTCTTAGATCGACAGCAGGATGACGGCTTGTTTTGCAACATCAGCTCAGGACCTGTGTCGAACAACGGGGGCCTGCGCGCCAAGGGGCGACGGCGTCAGATGTGCTGGATCTCGATTCGAAGCGCGCCGGTGCCGATGGCGTGGAGGCGTGGGCAGGATCCCGGGCGCGGGCTGCAGTTCACGCCTCTTTTGACAGCGGCGCCGCGCATCATGGCAGAGCAGCACGGGCGCATCGCAGCGCAGTCAGAGAGAGAGCCACCATGTGTCACCGGCACGTGCGGAAAGAGGAGCGGCGCCAACGGTTCGTGCGGGAGCGTACCAGAGGGCGAGCGCACGCTGCGTGGCCGTGGCAATAGGGAGCTTTGGCGGGCGGGCGCGCAACGTACCACGGCTGGCACTGGTCATGGGCGCCGTGCTGCCGGGACGCAGAAGACGCAGCAGCCTCAGCAAGCAAGCAGCGCGCGCAGAAAAGGAGCAGCCCCATGCGCAGCGCCGGATCAGGCCACTTTGCTCGCCACTGGGAGGGAGGGCCAGCCGACTGCGCAGGGGCCTGGGGTGCTGTTCGCGATCTGATCTCAGCCGAAGGTGCCCTGCCGGTGCTGAGCGGCTCGTCGTCGTGCGGAGAGGGGCTTTTGTGAGATTGGGCCGGACGTTAGCCCGCGATCCGGCGTGGTAGCGTCGATTCGCTGCGATTCCCTGGGACTCGCAGACACGCAGCCACCTCGCCGCATCTGCCGGCCGCCCTCGCCGCTTCAACAGCTCCATCTCCAAGCACGCCTCGCGCGCCCGCCGCCGCCCACGGCGCTCAACAGCGTCGCGGCGACGGGCGGCCGGGGTGCGGTGGCAGGGTGGGCCGGAGCCGGGGCTGCAGTGCATGATGGTGAGCCGGGGGTCTCATCGATCGCCTGGCCGGGCACGATGGCACCGGCGCTCCAATTGCGGCGCGTGTCTGACAGACAGCCTTCGACAGCGTCGTGCCGGCGCAGACGCCATGGGCGTGCAGGCGCGCAGGGAGCAGCGAAATCCGAAGGCGCCCATCTGGGGCCATGGTCGCCGATCTTGCCTGCCTCTGGCGCCGCGGGCGTTCCCTGCCGACCGCCTGTCGTTCGCTTAGCCAAAGAGTGCCAAAGAGGACGAATGGGCCTGTTCGCGCGGCATGCCATCATCCCAATACTGCCCTGCACCCCGGCACCTATAGCACCCCATCTGTTGCTGGCTCCCTCCACCATCTGCAGCCCGCTCGTCACACCCATCCATGCCACTCTGTCGGCCCATCTCCGATCGCTGCTAAGAGACTGCAGCGCCGCGTCTATACTGGTCCCTCCCGTCAACTCCCACCCGTCCACCAGGCCTTCACCTCGACACTGAGATCACGGGACCCAACATCGCGCCCTCCCACCCGTGGAACTTGTCCGGACACCTGACCACCATCCACCCCTCCGTATCTTGGCTTGCACTGCGCACTGCCTGTTGCGCACAAAAGAGAAGGACATCGTCGCGCGGAACTGAGTGTTGGTAGCCCCTCCACGGCCGATTGTGCCCGCCGCCGCTTCCCGTTGCAACACCGCTGTGCGCCCTCGACCTCCAGCATCAACACGCTGTGATTCTGTGGCCCCTCTTCGAGATCTCTGGGCGGTTGCCCGCTGCGCGCGCGTGGGTCCTTGCAGCAACAACAGGCGCTGCTCCTGGGGATCGTTGAGCGGCACCGCCCTGGTCCGCAGTTCGCTGCACGGCTCGCGGTCTTGCGTGCGGATACATACAGCGCGCCCCCGCAGCCGTTCACTGCTCTGCTCTGCCAGCAGGTCGCGGCTCGTCACCTCCGCCACGCCCGCCTGCCATGGAAGCCCTCGATTCTAGGCAAAGGTCCGTGTTTGCCCCCACGCTCTTTGGCTGTGCTTGCTAACATGTAGAGTAGCATCGGCCTCCCGTCAATAAGCAACCTGGACCAAGTTAAGCGGGAAGAGATGGATTACCAGCGAAAACACTCGGCTTCCATTGCCCCAATGAACCCGTTGCACCCGCTTTCCCACAGTGGCCACCAATCGTCTGCCGCCAGCGCACTACCAGGACCGCTGGGAGGATTGCTGTCGCCGCCAGAGTCGCGCAGGACCTCTGGGGAAGAGGAGGCGCAACGGGCACCGGCACGACAATCGTTGCCGTCCATCCAGGAAGCACTCGGCGGCCCCGAACCACCACACGCCTTCCCAGTATCCGCCCCTGGTGCTCCACCTGCACCCACTTCCGCGCCCCAGTCCTATTTCCCTCCGACGACGACCTCACCAGCCGACCAGAGGACCAGACCCTTTTCGACCGACATTCATGGCAGTCAGGGCCCTTCCAATCCTTTCGCCCAAACACGAAGTCCTTTTATGAGCACGTCGACAGCGACTGGTCCTCCGCCGCCTCCTCCAGCACCTGTGGATTCTCTACCACGGCCATCCTTCTCAGAACCCCGGCCATCTTTCTCCGAACCTCAACCCTCGTTCTCTGCTCCCCAGCAGAACTCCAGACTCCCCACTCTGCACCCACTGCGTACAGAACCATCACCACCTCCAGGCCCTGGGCGACCGACCTATCCTTATAATAATTACCCGCCGCAATCGTCCGCCACGTACGAACCGGCAGCGCCTCACTCGGCTGGACCAATGAATCCCAACTATGGCTACCAGCAGCAGTACCCGTCCAGTTATCCATTGTCAGCACCTGCGCCAGGAGGGCAAACTCCAGCGTATCCACCGTCAGCCACGACATATTCCGCGCCTCCACGTCCGTATGCTGGACAATGGGATGGCCGCCCCGAAGAGAAGAAGCTCAACCGAGCCAGTCTCGCTCCGTACGGGGAATCAGTGAAGAGGCACCTAGAAGTCTTTGACCTAGAAGCGTCTCTAAACGAGGTAAGAAGAGCAAACTTACGTCACAGTCGTCACACTAACTCGTTCAGATGGCTGAAGGTGCTGGCCGTATCTCGGAGTTTAGCAGACTTTACCGGCAACGAAGCCACGACACTCAGCGGATTGGCATGACTCCACAATCTATGCCGCGGCTAGAAGAAGTGGATGACATGCTGAAGCACAGTGAAAGGATACAAATATCGCTACAACGGATGCGAGAGGTCGTGTTCAACCATCAAGCCAGCATCGTGGAACCGCCACAGGATCCTCGATATGCACGTATGAATGGATATGAACACGATGTCCAGAGCAACTATGGCGATGACCCTAAGGGCGCTGGTGGCTTCGCGGGTCCCGATCCCAAGAAGCGTCGTGGGGTAAGTCTTTTCCCACGCTGTAGAAGCGAATTTGAACTCATACCTAACAAGCCAACGCAGCGAGCGGCACCACCAGGAAGGTGTCATAGCTGTAACCGAGCCGAGACTCCCGAATGGCGACGCGGGCCTGATGGAGCCAGAACTCTGTGCAATGCATGCGGTCTTCGTAGGTTCTCAAGGCATGTTTTTCTGCTTTCAAGCTAATAAGAGGTAGACTATGCAAAGTTGACTCGCAAAATGGGCGGGAAAGCGCCCATGACGAGTTCGAATCTGCGACCCAAATCGCTTGACCAAGGATCGCCCACCGGATAGCGTCTATCGGCATCACTCACGAGTCTCCGAATTTATGCATTGACAGATTCAGCACACCAATCGTTCCCCGAGCGGCATCTTGGCCGCGGTCAACTTCAGCACATAAAAGGTCATTGTACCAGGTTCATCCTAGGATTCGCTAGGCTATATCATACCAGATTTTGGCGTTACATATTCTACCATACGCATCGTTTTTCATCAGTCATTTACCGGAAAGGAGCTATGGCGCGCGAACATCATTGCATTTACAGACCCTGTACCTCATTCTTGCCTCATCGCACTGTCATGTCTTATCAGAGACACGGAAGCTTTGTACATTTAATCGACTTTGGAGATACTTCGGTTCTTTTCTTGTGGGTTGTTATTATACCACCAGCATATGGATTTCCAGATACCGCCGGCTTTCAGGCCTACCCCGGGTTACGGCGTTTGTGTTCTTCTTTGGAGGCGGTGTCACGTTGAGTGATAGATGCAAGAGCAGAGTTCACACTTTGTTAGAAGTGTGTGGGACTAGAGGAATTCGTGTGATGATAGTCGTACCGAGAAAAGGTACAAGGCGGTGCACGAGGTAGACAAATCCGAAAGAGCTACCGCTGTTGACAACACACCTACATTCGTTCAGATCATCAAGCGCCTCTACGTCACAAGCAATTGAATTAACTTGGGTACAACTAATCGATAAACTAGACCTCGGCACGGCTCCATTTTGCTTTTCCTCCCGCTGCACGCAACGCTACACAGCAACAGCACCTCCACTGCGCGTTCTCACAACAAAGTGATCACCGCATCTTGCCTTGCATGGCTTTGCTTTTACGATGCCCGCCCGCTCGCGGCTTTTACCGCTCCCAGCATTCCTCGCAAGACAGCGCATCTTCGGAAGCAGTCCTACGGTACGTTTGTCTCGGACAGTCTCTCCCACTGAAACAGCTGATTCGCGGGCCCACACCCCGAGTCCAGCCTGGCTATGCGCGCTTGAGGCTTCCCGCCCGCGCTGCCCCTTGCCCCCACAATCCACGATCCGTCTATCCACCCCTATCCACCATGCCCAGATCGCTCGACCCGCAGCACCCGCCTCGACGCCTGTCTATCTACCTATCTATCTACTCCCCTCCCTCTCCCCTCTCTCACTTCGCCCGAAACCTCCTCCTCCCCTCCTCCCCTCCCCCTCGTGTAGGCTGCCTGGACGGCGAACTCACCCATACCCCCGGATCCCTCGTAGCACAACCCTCGCTTCTCCTTTCCGCATTCGCCCAGCGCCGCGTGTGCGCTGTGCGGCGTTGCCTTGCGGAGCACAAGCACAGCACAGCACAGCACGGGCACGGCAGGCAGGCAGGCAGGCAGGCTCGCTCAGATCGCCGGATGTAGGCTGTAGAGATCGATGCCATGTCGCACGGGTGCGGCGGGCATGGATGGGGGCCCGAAGGCAAGCCCGATACTCTCTAGCACGACATTTGTGGGCGGAAACTCCACAGTGAGGGGTAGTACGGCAGTTTGTGAGGCGTGAGAGCGGGGAGGGAAAGCGATGCGGAGGTGGGGGCGAGGAGTTGGGTAGGCTGCGAGGGAGGTGAGGTGGGAAGGACGGAGGTGGTCGGGTTGGGGAGGGGGTGGCACGTGGTGTGGTGTTTCTCCAGCGAGGGTGTAGACGTACGTGGTTGTACCGAGGGGGTGGGAAGCTACGTGTGGCGCTGTGTAAGGCAGATTATCGAAAATGCTGTTGTGGAATTGCGAAAGATTGGGTGACGAGGGAATATTACCTTCGGCGCCGGAGACGCGGGAGGTACAAGGAGATATCTATCATGAAAGGGTATCTCCTGCTGTGTCTTCATGTGTGTCTTCATGAGGGTATGTCAATATCGCGGACTATCATCGGAATAGTTTAGATGTCGTCGTTGACGGGCCTTGCGTGTGCAGGTCTGACGACTGTCGTCATCGAGGCTCTCGGATGGTGATATCTCCGCCATTTTTTCTTCTTCTCGTTACGAACCGTTATAGAGATCTGAGTCTCGAGGGTCCCATTAAGATCCAGCTTGCTACTGCATCAGGATTGTGCTGATCTATAATCGAAGACATGGAGATCTTGGTGCGGCTGAACTGGCTCAGACCCTGACTACACTTCACCAATGCGATTCCTGCAACTTAACCACATCGATGCCCAACTTTTTCCTCATGACGCAATGTCGCACATGGAAGGCGTCGTTTCCGCGTCATTGACACTGAAGCGGCGCCATGGTGGGAGCGGGCCGTGAAAAAGCATCGTGTGCACGGTGTATACGAGTGAGTATCGGGAGCTAGAAAGTGCTAGCTCGAGGATAAACTTCTGGAAACAACGCCACTCTCAGTGAAAGGAGGAGCGAATCAATTGCTGTGAAGGCAAAGGTTTTCGTAATCTTGGTCGTTTTCGTGTAAAACACGACGAGAGGTACCCATGCCATCCAGTCCGATACCCTCCAGTCACACTTCTTGGTGTTTTCTTTCTTGGCACATCGAATCAATATAACAGAACAATTCTGAGTCCTCGGACCCACAGATTATCGTGAGTGCGATATAGCGTATCGTTATCGCCAGGGGCTCTACCAGCACGTGTGGAAGTGTTGTTGTCGAATGGCAGGGGGTACAGTCTCTATTGCCTCGTACGTATGAGATAGTATCAATTAAGCATGAGGTAACACAAGACTCATTTATCAGACTGTGGTGGCGGTGGGATGTCTACGCTAGTCGTTAGCTTCGGTCAGATGTCATGGCTGTCTCTACATGCTGGTCGTAGCTACGTCTTATGTGTGCAATAATGCGAAAACGTAGTGGTTACACTGCTCTTCGCAGATGATGACCCTACGTAACGCCAGATCGATAAACCCAGATTGGCTGCGGTGCGACCCACGCGGAGCAACCCCCAATAGCGCTCACTGTGGACGACACTCAACACACGATGCCCAAACGCCGCAGCGAGATATCCTTTTTTCGAGGCGAGCCAGACGTGCATGGCCCTGCAGCTGTCTTCGCTTGCGGGAGGCACGCCCTGACGCCGGAAGGCCAACCAGAGAGGGCTCGAAAGACAAGCATGCGGCATGCAGCATGCAGCGGGACGGGCGCTTCTCTTGCCAGTCGCGTCGACGTCCGTGGACAGGAGCTTTCGGAGAGCAGCGCACGTGGGGAAGCGAAAGTGACGGGACAGGCTCAAGCGACTCGGTCCAAACGCACTGCTGCTGTGATGCCCGAAGCGCTGTCACCGGCGTCGTCCCACGTCGCGCAATGGCCTGGAAGAGAGGAGAGCACGTCTGTCGGGCCTCCGCCGCTGTGGGCGGGGTGCTCGTTTACAAGCAGCGAAAGCGGAAAGCGCGCGGGCGGCCTCGGGTCCTTCCTCGGAGGGGCTAGCCGCTCCACGGGACCACCACATGCACCTGCTCATTACTAATCCAGCCGCTTCACACATCAGTCCTATGTCGGCGCCTCAACACCAGTCTACAGCAAACTGTGCCTCTACATATTCCTATCACACCGATCGCCAGGCCGCACCACTTAACCGCCCCTCCGCGGCGCGTCCAGAATTTGCAGCCCTGCGCTCCGGGTACCCCGCTAAACTTAGATTTCTGCAGTACTCCCCGAGTTTTCCTCAAGATCCTAGGGAACAGCCCGCCACTCACTGATCGGCGGCGGGCGCTCAGAACGCCCATTCTGCGCGGGACGAACGGGAACTTGGCCTTCACAGACGCCGTTTGGGAATGGGGCTGCTGTGAGACCGTGCACCACCGCATTGATATGCTAGCTAACGGCGCGCAAGCGCTTTGGGAACCCCGCTGGAGTGGCCAGAGGCCAGAAAGGTCGCCAGTAAAGTCCGATCCTGGGGTATAGAAGTACGTGCCCTGGATGCGGCAGATGTGGAGCAATACATTGACGTGTCCAGCAACTCCTTGCTATTTGGGGAAACGCCAAGGGCAAAGAGAGGGCGGCATTGCTTTGGGGTGACGAGGTGCCATCTGGTCATTCAGTCGTACGAGCGGTCGCTGATGGAACCACCAGATCGAATATCTTGTCGTGTGCTACGATGAGCAGAACCGCAAGGTCCGTCTGTCGCTGCGACAAGCGGACATCCTCGCGGCACTAGCAAACGACGAGAAGCTACTGCAAGAAGGCGGCGGCGTCCCTGATGTGCAAAGAGGCCCTGTCAAGTGAGAATTATCGCCTATGAACTGTTGCTCAAATCATTGACATCGTAAGGGAGGCTGAGACTACCGCCCCTGTCTTTCATCCCGAATTCGGGCGCTTCATGCTGGAAGCCACCCCTGGAAAGCCGTGGGGTATCGGCTTCAAAGACCTTCTCGATGTTGAACCCAACATGAAGTGGAGGTAACGTTTTGGCCCGCTTAGCGTGCCTCGAAGCAGCACTGATCCGCTGCAGACGAACAATAGCCAAGGACCATATGGAAAAGACTGAGTATCCAATCACCCTAACCACTTTTCCACGGCTCGGCTCGCCTGACTGCATCGTGCCGTCATACCCTGCATCCGGTCCGAAGCTACGATCTCAATATGTGCCCGATGAGATCGCTAACCCGCATATTCGCTTTCCGACCCTGGCAGCTAACATCCGCTGGCGAAGAGGCAGGAAGGTTGAGATTAACGTGCCCATTTTCAGGGACGAGAAGACTCAGTGGCCCTTCAAAGATCCCACTGTGAATTATGACCTCCATCAATGGCCAGAGGATGACGATGTTCGCAATGGCGCTGCCAAGGACAACCACATCTACATGGATGCTATGGCTTTTGGTATGGGAAGCTGTTGCCTGCAGATAACATTCCAAGCCAAGAACATCCAAGAAGGTCGTACCATGTACGATCAACTGAGCCCTCTTGGACCAATTTTGCTTGCATTGACGGCTGCGACACCGATCTATAAGGGTTTCCTTGCTGACACTGATGTTCGATGGAATCAAATTAGTAGAGCAGTAGACGATCGAACACCAGAAGAGCTTGGCGAGAAGGTAAAGACAACCCCCCAGGGTTCTTTCTGTATCATCGTCAGATATTAACGAGATGCCAGCCACTCCAGAACGAAAGATGGCGTCTACCCAAGTCCCGCTATGCTTCCAACTCAACATACATATCGCAGGATCCACGCTTAAGGCGCGAGTACCTCGATCCAGATCTTGTCGTTGATGAAGACATCAAGAAGCGCCTGGTGGAAGGCGGTATGGACGACCTTCTTGCCACCCACTTTGCGCATCTCTTCATCCGTGACCCCATCGTCGTCTTCGCCGAAGACCTCGAGACACTGGATCTCTCCAAAGCCGACCATTTTGAAAACCTCCAATCCACCAACTGGCAACACATGCGTTTTAAGCCCCCGCCGCCCAACTCCGACATGGGCTGGCGCGTCGAGTTCCGGCCCATGGAGATCCAAATCACCGACTTCGAAAACGCCGCCTTCAGCATCTTCATCGTGCTCATCACGCGCGCCATCCTCAGCTTCAACCTAAACTTCTACCTCCCCATCCAGCGCGTAACCGAAAACATGGAAACCGCCCACAAGCGCGACGCCCTGTCGACCGAGAAATTCTGGTTCCGCAAGAACCCCTTCGGCTCGCACCCGCACTCGACGGGCACATCCACCCCCGCCGAAGGCAGCCGCCCGCCCACGCCCTTCGGCCCCGTCGAAGACGAATACGAGCACATGACCATCAACGAAGTCATCAACGGGCAGACGTCTTCGGATAGCAGCAAGGACTGCTTCCCGGGGCTGATCCCCCTCGTGGAGAGCTACCTCGACAGCATGAACGTCGACGTCGAGACGCGCTGCGATCTCGCGCGCTACCTGGATCTGATCCGCAAGCGGGCGGACGGGACGTACTGGACGGCGGCAAAATGGATCAGGCATTTTGTGCAGAGCCATCCGCAGTATCAAAAGGACAGCGTGGTCGGAGACGAAATCACATTTGACCTTGTGAAGGCGGCGGAGCAGATTACGAGGGAGGAGGGGAGGGATGGGCTCGGAAAGGAAATGTTGGGGCGGAGGAGGTGAGGTGCAAAAGCATGGTTATAGGGAGGGATGTGTGTTTGCATAGCGGGTGGGTTGGGTAGCATTGGGAAGGGTATGTGCATGCTCATTTAGAGACGATATAAAAGATTTGCGTTGTTCCTGCTTCGCGCGTTTGAGCCTTGCCTCCCTGGTTGGCGTGAGTCTGGCTAGGCATGAATATTGCGCTGTCGCTCTATCGCTTTTCCTCACGCTGCGCACATCGATCTTGAAGTCCTCGTCTTGCTAACTTGATACGACATGCGATGCTCCTTCCAAGCAACTAGAGTGAAGGTACGATCTGGAGCTCGTGAAACGCCTAGTAACGGAAGGGGGAAGGGGTGGAAATCAGACGATCGTATAACCTTTCGCAGCCGAAGCCCGAAACGGAGCAATCATACGCAGCGCTGTGTGGGGCATGCGCTGAGAAAGTAGTGGCTTTGTTGATACGCAGCTTTGGTCTATCTGCGTTGGGGGACGTTATAGGGTGATTAGAGCAGTTTTGATGTTTCGAGTGTGGTAGAGCGATGTAAAGGTCATGTAGACGTTAAAAAGGTCATGTTGTGCGGTAGAAAGGCGACATAGTAAAGATACCCAATGATATTGCAAGTAGTATGTCTCGCTAGATATACATATAATAATGTGGTAGATTTGAAAAGGAGAGAGCTGTGTACTTTTTGTGAAGGAAAGAATGGAGAATGGATTCGGTTGGTGGAGCATGCGTGGTGCACGTCGTGTATGTTTTGATGCTAAAAAAAATACTCCGTTGGAATAAACATTGAGGTAAGAAGCTTTCCTAACACGTCGTGTGTTTCTGGTGTGCAATGCGAATGGTTTGAAAGCAAAGGTACAGAAAGGAAAGCGGTCATGATGCTTCTTTAATCCGCGTTCTGGTCCTGTGTTGACTTCGCTTCGCCATAGACCGATGTCTGAGAGTCTGCAAATGGAGGGTGGAGTTGACGATGTCTCTTCGGTTGATACTTGCGAGATGATTTGAATTTATGGTTCCTCAATGTCGTCGTATAGTGGGAAGTCACGGTGCCTTACACACTCGAAGTTGATATCCTTCTTTTCGCGGTGTTTCAACAGCTTCTTCAGAAATTTTGGGGTAGATGGTGGTGCATTTTGCCGTTCAGTAATCCACATAATGCGTTTGAGCTGAGGAAGAGCATGTGTGCCTTCGGAAACCTCTGTGAGCAAAGCGCACACGGCTTTTGATTCACCTGATTGCTCGCCAATGCCCTCAACATACCCGACAAGACCGAGTCTTTTCAGCCATTGATTACACGGTGCGCGTTCAGATTCATTTGCTCTTGTTCTGCACGCCATGACATGACTACACGCCATGACATGAAAAACCAGGTCGGCACCGCGAGGGAGCGAAGATTGGAAAAGTCCTTCAGTGATGCGAATGGCGCAGTGCCAGAGATTCGAATTGTGCCATGAGGGTACACTGCAAGATTCCGCAGGGTCTGTTTGCTTGGCTGAAGGGCCTTATACAGTGCGAAAGGTTTCCACGGGCCCCCAGATAACTGGTAGTGTGACAAGCTGTCGATGACGACGGATTTTAGATGCGTGCAAAATCGGATCATGTGAATTTTTTGGGGTGAAATGATTGTACCAAGGTAATGCAATGTCTGTAAGTCATCATTTGCACCCGGTATTGATGACCATTCGGGGTTGACATCGCCTTCCTGGATGTAGTGTCGCAACGAAAGTAAGCTTCCATTGGTGCGTGCACCAAACTGGAGATTTGCAGGGTCACCGCGGAGGCGACCATCGGAGACGTAGGAAAGATGTATCCGCTCGAGTTTAGGTAGTCGGCTAGGCTTCCACCATAAGGCTTCCTGAAAACTACGAGGAAAGTATAATGAATCAAAGCCCAGCGCGTGAGCTAATAGCCAACCACCCTCGTGATCGTGATGATTCGTGATACTGAATACGAGATGTGATATGTCTGGAACAAGAAACAGCAACATCGCTAATTGAGCCAGTCCGCGTTCATTGCCTGGAGAATATTGCTTTTGGAATATTGACATCGCCGGATGGCAGAAGAACTTGCATGCTTCTCTTTTGATGATGTGGAGGCTGCGTGCACTGGATTCCGAAACAGAGTCCAATGCGAAAGGAAGATATTCCACGTATCGTACATTCCTAGCAAGCCTAGGGTCGTAGATGAGGGTAATTAGGAGATGATCCAATGAGTTCTCGATTTCGTGAGTTTTATTCGGATCGAGAATGAGATCGGCATAGAGGTAAGGCTCAGCAACACGGTTGTATCTTCTGGAAGTCCGACATAGGGACCACAAAGAATATTTCTGGATTTTGTTTGCTGCTAGACGCGTTTCGGATTCTTTTGACGACTCAGGCGCGTATTTTCGGATCGGTCGAAGATAAGAGGTGACTGCGGCCAGCAATTCATCGGGCAAGTCATAGAGATGCACCCTCCGACGTCCGGCCGTTCGAAGTCGCGTCTGCGGTCATCGAAGTTCCAGTGACATGATGTGGTTTCCTGGGTTTCAGCAAGATACGATCGAAGTACGGGTAGAAAGTCCTAGCTGCTCCTGATGCCAGTCTGAGCCTCCTGCATGAATTGGCTGTGTAGGAGGTACAGGATGAAGGCAGCCAGTTAGGGTATTGAAGAAGGAACGAAATCCGTGTAGGACGTAGACAAAGGTAGGAATCCAGTGTTCCGCGAAAAGGTGTGGGAGCAAACACGCCAATTCCAAAAGCAGTTAGAGCTATGCAACCCACCTCCGTCCAGTTACACGGGCGCGACCGCTCACCTTTTACCGTCGTCAACCGAATGCCACAGCCCCTGCTGACAGTAGCATGCGACTAATCGATGTCGACACACTCGAAATCAAGACCTTCAGCGAGCAAGACGTCCCGCAGTATGCAATATTATCGCACACGTGGGGGCCAGATGAGGTCACATTCCAAGAAATGTCTCTGATCACGCGCATGCGCTCCGTATCTCAAGCTTTCGGCAGTCAAAGATCAGACTGCTCTGAGGATGGTGATGTTGACGGAGTCTATGACTCTGGCGCGATAATGGTGGCTATGGAGATGCTCGTCCAGGGTGGTTGGGGTGTCGGAATGAACGTGCCAAATACAACCGAAGATGCATTAATGAGAAGAGAGGGCTATCGCAAGATCACCCAATCAGCTAGGGAAGCGAAAAATCTGGGATACCAATGGATCTGGATAGATGTTTGTCTTCCACTCGAGAAGCAGAATTTGTGTCGAAGCTAACAAAAACTCACGTAGACATGCTGCATCGACAAGACTTCGAGTGCGGAGCTCCAAGAGTCCATCAACTCTATGTACAAGTGGTATAAAGAGTCGGCAGTATGTCTTGTTTTTCTGAATGACATTGCGCCGGGTGTTGCAGCACCCATAGATACACAAACGACCTTTGAAGCGCCAAGCAATGCGTTCACGAAATCCCGGTGGCTTACCAGAGGTTGGACTCTTCAAGAGCTTGTTGCTCCGACATCTGTACTCTTCTACTACCAGGACTGGACACTCATGGGGGACAAGCGCGATTTCCTCGGGCAGCTCTCCGATGCGACCGGTATACCAATCTTCGTTCTAGAGAATGGCGAACTAAGTGAACTTTCTCTCGCCGAACGAATGTCGTGGGCTTGTTACAGACAAACAACACGGGTAGAAGATATGGCATACTGTCTTCTAGGTATTTTCGACATCCAGATGCCGCTCCTTTACGGAGAGGGAGAGAAGGCCTTCATCCGCCTCCAGGAAGAGATCCTCAAATCAACGGACGACTATTCGCTCTTCGCCTGGCGAGCCGTTGGTCCAGAATCCTCTCTAGCTAAGTCTACCTACAGAGGTCTACTTGCACGCTCACCTCTCGAGTTTCGTGATTGTCGTTCTGTGGAGCGCGAGAACACAACTAGCACTTTTCCTATGAGCGCGACCGCTATAGGGCTTCACCTCGAATTGGAGTTCCTGAACGACCCCAAGGATAGAACTCGATTTCTAGCTCTGATTCGCTGTAGCAATTCTCTGAACCAGAGAATTGCCATATACCTGAAGTGTCTGGATGGCGGCCACCAGTACGCCCGTGTCGAAGCAGGTTCGCTGGTCCCAATTGACGATTGGCCCACAGGCCAGCTCCGGTCGATCTACGTCAAACAGAAGCTATGCATCCCGCGCGACTTCTATGCTGTGGAGATGCGTTACATTCGTGTACAGCGCCGCTTCGACAATCACGCCATTCCACCAACAATCAAACTAGCCTCCGTCTTTCCGCCCTCGGCGTGGGATCCGCAGACTCATGAACTCGCTATACCTTCGACTACTTTGGAATTCTTTGCCGTTCTCTTCCTGCGCGCACAATCGTCGCCATATGGTTCGTCAACCAGTTTCCAGGTCATTGTTGGGTTCAATCGAAGGAGCAAGCACTACTGGTGCAAAGCGATACAGCGCAAATGGCCGGACGTAAGGGTGGATCCACTGCGGTGGCACGCAGCGATCAAGAAAGCGCTGCCGATGGAGATCCACGATCCTATACTGAAAATGGATTTGAGGCATGATATCTTTGTGATCGCAGAGAGCGGCATGGGGACCAACGTTGAGATGAGAGCAGGGTTGAGTGGGGACCACATAGCATTGCACCTTCTTATCGATGGGCTCGTGAAAGGACCGTGAATGGGAATATACAGCGTCCAGGATACCCTCCGCAGCGAGTCCGATGTGGGGTATAATAAATATGTCTTGATGCATTTCATCTGTGAAAGCGATAATCCCAACATTATCACTCAGCACGGTGAGACAAGAACATCTATGGGACTTCCTAACTATTCCACGTTGAATAGCTATACCTCCGAACTCCTGATAGCGAGATACGAAAGTGTCTTAATCAGAGTTGCTACCAGAGTCGCTACCAGAGTCGCTATCAGAATCATGACTCCAGTATTACTTCATCCTCTGCTCCTCATCGTCATCGCCTCCGTCCATAAGTCTCCGGAAGATTCGGTTCCGTTGAGGTATTAGAATCTTCTTAGCTGATCTTGCGATGAAAACCAGCGCCGTTTGCACAACTCAGCTTCATCAGACGACATGGCTGAGATTAGACTTTTTTTTATCGTTGTTCTGGCCCTCTAATACTGATGAGAGGAGAGTTGGCCCGTTTGATAGGCAAAATTTGCAAGAAAAGCTACAGAAAGCGAGAACGTCCAGTTCCTGTGGGAGATCTTCCACCAACTTGCCATCAACGGGGGCACATTGGCGACAGATTTGCCGGTCTAGATCCTGAATGGGTGCTAAGCAACATTAGCAATCTCATGAGGCAAGCACAGCTGAGTCCTACGCTGCTGAGGAAAGAACTAACACAGCTGCCTTGCTTCTTGGGCGAAACGACAATCAAAGCAAGGTCCAGGTTAGTCCGGACCAGCGTCAGCCTGCCAAAGCGGTGGTTGCGCGCCAACCGAAGGTCCCTACAGGCGGCTGGAGATATCTTAGCGAAATCGGCCAACTTCCAGTGCTTCACCTTCGCATTTGACTTCTTCAGCTTCGCCTGTGTCGTGGATCCGTCTCTTGCCAAACAATCCAAGGGGGTCTTTGGAGCTTTTGCACGCGTGAGCTTTGTTGGGTCAGAGCTAGCCCCCGTATGCCACGTTTTGCGGTACACTCGCATGGGCGATTTCAGATGGCTACACCGAGGCCACGGTTCAAGTATACAAGTCCACGAAGGGGTGGCTATGGCCGTCAATCTCTTGAGCATTTGAGGTTACCGCGCAGCCGAAGGTTCGATCTATGGGTGGCACTTGGGGGTTTATTACTCGAGTTAGGAATGGCCCGAGTAATGGGAGTAGATGGCTTTACGGCTTAACACAAAAAGGCATAACCAACTATTTGCGGCTCTTCAGAGCAGTGAGCAGTCACTTTAGTCTCCACCGAACAGTTGTACACATGATTATACATAATATGATCTTCTGAAATTATCGCTGCACCGAGCATACATACATACCATATTACCACGGCTTATATTCCTCCTATTGACCAATAGCAACCTCACATTCAGACCTCCTCACACTCCCGCGCGCATTTTCAAAGTATTCACCTTCTGCTCTCGTGGACGGAATTATATTGCATAATCCTAGTTCTGGCTGTGATAAGTAAAGCAATTCTCTACCGTCTCTTTCAGACTGCTTCTTGACGAAATCTGGTAGGTCGTCGGGGACAGGACAAAAAAGACCTACCTTCGAGAATGCTCAAGGAGGAATTCAACAACAAAAGGAAGCCTTGAAGTAGCGTATTAATTGTGGACGTGTCTCCTAATAGCACATCACTGGTCGTTCCTCCTGTCCGTTTATCTCAAAATGCTTGAATGTCGCTTTAAAATGACGCGTTCACCCATCTATAGCCTACCCTTTTCCTCCGTCAACGAAACGCCCACCTCCTTCTCCAATTTCCTCACCGCCTCTCTCGTCTCCCCCAAATCAACCTTTATAGTCCTCAACCCCACCTTTTTCGCAAACTTCAAATTGACCCCAATATCATCCAAAAACAACACATCCCCCTCCTCCACCCTCCCCAACCCCTTGCCCTCACTCACCCTCGACAGCTCCCTCACAGCCAACCTATACGCCTCCGGATCCGGCTTTCTAACCCCAATATGCGCACTACTCAAATAAACATCAAACCAATCCTTCAAATCCCTCGAATCCCCCTCCCACTCCGGCCTCCCATCATACATTATACTCTTATCAAATAACACGCCCTCGTCGTCCAGAATACCAGTGGGAAAATGCACAGTATTAGACAACGCGCCTACAATCCACTTCCCCTCCCTCGCCTCCCGCAGCCGCTTCAGCGCAGGATACATCCACGGATCCGGCCGCCGCGAGTACCGCATCATCCTCCAGAACAGCTTCTTCGCGTCGATGCGTGGCACGGGCGGCACGTGGTCGCCCAGCGCGTGGGGCGTGCCCGTGTCCGCGTGGCCGCCGCCGCGCTCGCTCCAGCGGATCCAGTATGCGCGCCAGACGTCTGGGCGGGAGAGCTGCGCTTTGAAGGCGGCGAACCAGGCGTCGTCGAGGGGGGTTTCGCCGCGCTCGATGAGCTGCCATGCGCCGGTGTCGTGTGGGCCTTGTTGGATTGCGTGGTTGATGTAGCCGATGGGGATGCGGTTTTCGATTTCGTAGTCGAGGATGGCTTGGAAGGGCGAGAGGACCTGCGGGTAGCCCTGCGTTAGCACTGTGTATGCATTTGCGCAAACGAGGATGCAATGAGTGTTGTTCTAGGGATATGGACTGTACCTACCACTACGCCGCCTACATCGAACAGTATAGCCTTTGGGGGTGCCATTATGTAGATTGAAGAGTATTCGCTTGTCGTCACCGAATCATAACCATCATGAGAAAGAGCCGCGGTGATATATGTCGTGCATCGCGTCGTGGAGTGTGGGGAACTGGTTTCCCGACCGAAGCCGAGGCACGACAGCCCTATGTTATCGATAAGATGCCGATTATCTGATGTCGGAAGGTCCGACCTCATTCACGAGACACCGTGTTTATCTGATCGTAGCATCACTCTGCAATTCGAAGAGGCACTAAAAGAAGGTTTGATCATCGTCCATAGGCTACCGAGCCAATTCAAATGGATTATAGTCATGGTCAGCAGTGACGAACTACAGACTGGCAAGTCTGCCGGTGCTATCCTCTAAATATATAGAGACGTCCTATCCGACGCGAATAATAACAAGACAATGCGAAGAGTATGTGAGCAGCGTGGCATTTGCTGCCCTAAATCTTTCATCATGTGCCCTCGGCCAGGCGACATGACTTTCATGAAACCGTTTCAAACGCCGTGAATGTGCTGTGAGTATGCTCGACAGACACCGAGAGACCTAACTCCGGAGGATATCGCGTGGCTGACCGCATGATAAAAACTTTAGCGAATAAATAATAACAGTGAAGTATCAAGAAGAAAAGTCGTCATCCTTCACACTGGAGCTGAAGTAACCAGGGTCGAAATCTTCCCGGTCAGCTAGACCGACAAGCATTCTGCTTGCGTCTAGATACCGCTTCACGATGCACCCACGGATCTTATTATCAAGGCCGCTACGACGACCCGTGTCGTGTCCCACCCAAATACGAAGTGAGCCAGCCAGACGCTCAAGACCATGGGTAGTCTCAGTCTGCAATGCAGGATCTTGGACGAAACGTTCGAAGATTTTGTGGCCAGCAACAAAGCTGAGGAGTGTAGTTGTAGTCTCGCTGAGGTACGTGTTGTTGACGACAAAGATAGCCTGGCGGCGAGCCTCCTGGTTCGAAGAGTCGACCAGCGTGAGGCATTTTGCCAGAGTAAGCGCCTTCCGAACGTCAACTGCCGCTGGAGCACCAGACACCAGATTCATCAATTTTGTCGCAGAAGATGATGCAGCCGATGGAGGTGTCGGTAGCGCAGCAAACGCGGTGGCGATGTGGGCTGTCCTGTCATCGTCGAGTACTACAGCTTTCGCGACAAGTGCTCGCAGATGCGCTTGCGAGTTCGGAGGAGCAACGCGGGCAGCCCAGTTTAGCGCGTCGCTGATCGGTTCAGTGGTCTTTCCGTTTTTCAGAGACTCCGCTAATGTCTGTCTCAGTAGGAAGCTAGAGTACCAGGCTGCCAGTGCATCCAAAGGAGATGAAATGGCAAAGTCTCCGACTACTCCGTCCATGCAGAGATCCGCAGTTGTTTGTTCCGCGACAGGGCGATTCCAGGCCAGGTTGTACGCGCGTTGGATGATCTGGAAGTCGAAAACTTCATCGCATTCCTTTTCCAGCAACGCAGCCAAATGGTCCGGAAGTGGTTCGGCGTCGTTGTGCGGTTTCGATGCAAGATTGGTTGCAATGCGGTGCTCGCTCCGAGCCATGTTCCAGTATCTTCGAGCCAATTTAGCGCTCAGATGGCCCATGATCCAAGAAAGGCCGTGGCCTGCGTTGGCAAGCTCCCACAAGAGTACCCGCAGATGCAAAGACTTAAGCATGAGCCGCGCGGGTGTGTCTGGTAATGTGCCAGATGCCATGAGGGTCAATACCAGCCGGCTCTTACTGATCTCAGCATCACCACCCGTAAGTTGTGCATCCAATGCGATGCTCCAAGCCTTGACTCTTGCAGCTTCCTGCTCTTTTGTTGTACAAGATACGAAAGCGTAGTATGGCCATCCGATGATCTTACGTGTGCTGAGTTTCAATGTCTTGAGGCTCAAAGCAGCTACTTCAAGAAGAAAGTTGTGTCGAGGTACCCATACCGTCTGTATTGCTGTAAGCCATGCCCGGTGCCGTACCTCCACGGGTGATGCAAGCGAGGGCGCACGAGCGAGATGTATCGTACTCGCTGTCTTCTTCTTAGATTTTGTGCTAAAGTCGAACAGAGGCGCGATGATCCAGAAGACGGCGCCGAATATTAGTAACAATTTGGCGAGCGGGAACTGTGCGCTGGTAGTGCCCAGAGAAACGCGAGGAGCTAGAATAGCAGCGAAGTTGAAAGGCAAAGCTAACAGTCCGCGGCCATCGGAGTCCTCTTGGGACTGCTCTCGTTCCACGAGTCCTTCCAGTATCATGAGACCGGCTAGCGACCCAACCATGAGCTTGCCCACCATACTATTGTTTCGGCGGCCATTGACCATAGGTGGACCAGGACGCGAGCCACCGGCGTAAGGTGGATACGCAGGTGCATAGTGCGGTTGTGGAGGAAGACCCTGGCGCATCTGTGCAATGTGCTCCGGCACTGGAATCATTCCTTGAGGTGGTCCAGACATGGACATGCTATGTGAAGGTGTGAAGGGATCATCTTGTTGATACCTACTGCCATCCGGCGTACCCATTGGGCCGTGAAGTGTCATAGGTCCAGAGATTGCCATCTTCTCGTAGCTCTCTATTCGTCCCTGCAACGTTGTGACCTCATCTTGCAAACGCTTGTTTCGCTTCTCGAGATGTCGGATGTACTCGGTTGCCTTAGATAGCACAGTGGCCTTGTTAAGCTTGTGAGCTGGCGTAAGACCCTCAAGATCCTCGGGATCATCGTCCTCCTCATTTGCGCCAGCCCCACGAGACATTACCCTTAAGCTCGGTACACTGTCGCGCAGTGCTGCGATCTTGTCGTTGAGGTTTGTTCGATATCGCTTCTCAATCATGTTGTGCGCTGTCTTTTTGGGCGGTTGATGCTTCTCTTTCTTCCCTGATGGTGCTGAGTCATCGTCGGTCGACGACTTTCGCTTTTTGGGATTGTCGGATGCGGGCTCTGGTGTTGTGTGGCCTGAAGAAGAGCTGGTCCTTGCATTGTGAATGGAGCTTGGACTGTGACTGTGATGCAGGCTCGGGGGATTCGACAGCGGCGGAAGCGATGCTGACGGGAGAGCGGTGGGCTCGAATCGAGGAGGTGAGAATAGTGTGTCGTCGTTCATTTGTTGCGGCCACGCCATCTGGGTCGGGTAGAAGTTGCTATGTTGGTGGCCATCGACTTGAGGAGAACTAAGAGTTTGAGCGTCGAAGTCGAAAGCAGGTGGCAGGTCGGAGTTTCCGCCGAAGGTGAAGGGTGCATTGTGCGTCGGGCCCGACATGGCAGCGGTGGAAGGCGGGTTGCTGCCCTGTACGGCGAGGGAGGGGTCGCGAAAGTGTGAATTGCGTCTGCGGTTGAAGAGTGGAGGGCGTTGGAGTTCAGGCTTCAAAGGGCAGGCGGGGCCACTAAGCTTCAAGTCAGGCCCCTGAGACACGTTGGGGTCCCATGTCATAAAGTCATTCCAGCTGGGCGCCGCGACATTGTCGCTCGGCGCGGCCAGCGACAGGTCATCGGGAGCGGTAGTGAGCCATGGTGGACGAATACCAGCAGCTTCGAACTGGATCGCGCTCGCCATCAGAGGGTCCTCCATCTTCTCGTTGCTTGCCGTGTGCGGCGGGTCGGTGCCGCTCGGCTGGGGGCTCAAGGATGGCCGGAACGAGTCAAAGACGCAGTACGGGCCGACCTGTACGTTGGGAGCGGTTAGCACTGCTTGGATGGACGCGACATGTTTTCCCGCGAGCACATACGGCAATCCGCTCGAGCTCCAGGCCATCATCGAAGTCGTTTTCGTACGTCGACGCCATTATTGCGGGCAGCGGAAGTGGACCGCGGGTGGTGGGGGGGCAGGAGGGCAGAGGCAGGCACAATGCAGCGCAGCAGCACCACTTAGACGGCGGAGGGAGGGGCAGCTCTTACCAACAAGCAATGGAGAGCGTCTGCTAGTATCAGGCCATGTGCAGGCGGGAAGAGGTGCGCTTGGTCCGCAGCGAATGCTCCAGCAGAGGTCCAGGTCCGGGTCCAGGGTGGATCCGCAGCGACACAGCACTTGAGCGCTCACGATGACTGCAGCGGCCAGGGCTCGAGGCTCGACGCAAGGACGGCCAGATGCAGCGCGGCAGTGGGTGCGGGAGGGCAGCTCCGCGCGTGTGGGCAAACGCTGTTTCTCAAAGTCAGGCCACAATCGTACGACGGGAGCAGCAGCGACAGGGGGCCGCTCTGGCTATGTACTCTGTATGTGCGCGGCGACGTTCGGGCGCGGCGAGGGAGGGTTTGGAGGTGTGCAACGGCGCGCTGTCTTGCCGACGCGGGCTGCGCGCATGCAGATGTCTTGTATGTTGCTGGAGAGTCGACGTGCGAGTCCACGAACCCAGCGGCAAGTTGAGATCCGAAGCCGCGCGTGTGGCGCCTTGTCATGGCGCCGCACAGACCGGCCGATCTCGCGTTGGCCCCAGCCGGCAGCCGGCAGCCCTGCGCCGCACGCCATGGCTCCTCGCCAGGAGACACGATGGAGATGCCATGGGAAACACTCGGCCCTGCGCACGCGTCCCGCCATTGGAGGCCTTTCCCATGTGCAGCCCGTCGCCGAACGTGAACATTTGCAGTCCCTTGGGTCCTCTGACACCCGAAGAACCACGGTTCGCTGCCTCGGACTTGCTTTTCTCCACACTCCGATGAGGCGTAGCTCCTTCGAGTCCACGGACGAAAAGAAAACATGCCTTTTGCAGGATATCCTCACAGCTATTCGCGTATCCATCCAAGGCGGCGTGAATCATGACGAGTCGACGGCCAATACGCTACCGAACAAGCATCATCGTAGCAGAATGAATACGAGACGAAAAGCGCAAATGGCCCTCATCTCCGCAAACCTCCGTAGTGTCGAATACTGCTGTGACACAGAGCGGCTGTGCAGACCCTCTACGAAGCTGTGTTATTCGTACTGTCTCTCTCCCGGCTGACCAACGGCGGGATCACTCGCAAGTACATTCTCCCCATAGTGCCTCAGCCAAGCTTTTAGTCATGATTAGGAAAGTCTCGGAAGCCAGTCCAAGTATATAGAACGCAAGTCGTATTCAGCTACGCTAGATTGTCGTTATGGGCTGACGGTATGGCTAACGTTTAAAATCCGTATGATCTATACAGACCGGGCGCTTTCGTTCATGTTACGGGCATTCTTACACGTTCTTGTCGCTCAATGAGCTTTTCGATATCCGTTGAGGCACTGATGGTTTGTTCATCATTAGACAAAGCTAAACACCGTTCGCTCCGGCGGCGTAATCGGAAGAATATGAGTACATCTTTACCATGCCGTCTCATCTCAACGACGTTGTCGAGTTCTTCATGTCAAGAACCTTGAATATATCGCCCCTGGATTGGCTTCAAAAGCGGATCGGTTGTTGCTCGCTCTTGGTGTGTCCTTTGTCGATTTCTACTTCACTGTTTCCATTTCCCTAGGGCGATGAAATGAGCGCCTTTTGCTTGACCAGTATCCGTATCGATCTCGCGAACCACGCAAATACATTGCCGATGTAATGCAGCTGAGAAGGTGAGTATGTTGCTTTTTTACCAAGAAGAAACGCTCGAATATCGGCCATCAGGCACTTCAGCCTATACCATTGAGAAAGACACCGAAGAACCCTAGTCAGTCAGCATTTACATTGGTACGTGTTCCAATTCACTCTGTACCCTGCATTCTGTTCCTAGGATTACCAGATTGGGTAAGGTTCAGATCCTCCTAACACCGAAACACCGAACCGCACCACGGTATAATAAGATATGAGAATAAGATCTGGCGCTGCATATTCTAGCAGTCGCAACTCCAAAACCCTCAAATCTGCTGACTCTAATCTCGTTCTTGATTCCAGTCCTCCCTCCAACAATGTCCCAAACCCAACCCCCCAGCTCCAAGCCAACCCATCCGCCCGCCCAGGCATCCCTCCACGAGATCAGAACAGCCGAAAACAGCGCCGCCTTCTTGCTCCCCAGGCTCCACTCCCTCCGCGAATCCAACCCCAACCTCAAGCTCCTGGACGTCGGCTCCGGCTCAGGCACAATCTCCATCTCCTTCGCCCAGCTCCTCCCCTACGGCCACGTGACAGCCCTTGACCTCAATGCTTCTATCCTCCCCCGCGCCCGCGCCAACGCTGCCTCCGCCGGCGTTAACAACATCTCTTTCGAGGAAGGCAGCGTCTTCGCGCTGCCCTTCGCGGATGAGACTTTCGACGTCACGTTCTGCCACCAGGTGCTCATCCACATTGGCGCCCCATGCGATGCGCTGCGGGAGATGCTGCGGGTGACGAAGCGAGGTGGGGTCGTCGCGGCCCGGGAGGGCGACTATGAGAGCGAGTGCGTGTGGCCGCGATTCCCTGCGCTAGGAAGATTCCATGATCTCATGTCGGGTCTTATGCGTGCTGGTGGGGGCACGCCGGATGCAGGACGGCAGCTTGTTTCTTGGGCGATGAAGGCTGGGGTTGGGCGGACACAAGTGGAGGTTAGTTGGAGTACGTCGTCGTACAATACTGTCGGCGAGAGGAAATTTTGTTGTAAGTCTGAACCTCATTGCCGCTTGCTTCCTTGCCATTACGATCATGGTTCTAATAGCTGTCTTTTACATTAGCGAAGGGGTTGTGCGAGCAGCTCAGAGGAGGCGGTATGCGTGAGAAAGCCTTGAAGTTTGGGCTAGGTGCTGAGGATGGTTTTGAAGAGATGGCGAAGGCTTGGGAGGAGTGGGCGGAGAGAGATAATGCGAGCTTAGCTATGTTGCATGGAGAGATCCTCGTGAAGAAGCGGTGAGGACACTGCCGTAGTGTTAAGAACCATCTTTCTATATTTGTAGCGTATCTAAGCGATGAGCTCAATTCTTTCGTAAGCATTGACGTGTCAGTACGCAATCCATGTCCGTTTCCATTGCCTCTTCATCAGTGCCATCACTTTCGACGTTCAATAACCGCTCCCTAATATCGCGCAGCATCACACTACACACGGATCACGCCATGAGAGGGGTCTATATCCAGATATTAGATATATCACGACTGCTCTACCAATGCGTCCCGTCCGAAGATAACAACTAACAAGCGTCACGACAAGAACGCACAACTAGGCCTGCTTTAGAAACAAATTATCTTAATAGTATAGATTAGTTTGTAGGCGTCTTTTGCATAAAGCTCTTAGACGCTAAGCAACATATATTATAATAACCCTACGTATTATTATACTCTCTACTTACATCTCCTATAGTTAATACGCGCATACCCTCTTATCTTTAATATACTAAACCAACTATCTACTAAAAACTCAACTGATAAACAAAACTAGACTTTAAGTATAACTAGGAGAGGATGCTATCTCAAACAACATGGCATCTAGATAACGTGGGAGGATAAAACTGAGATTCTTGTTCCGCTCACTGCCTTTGGACTCGGATCTATTATACAACCGCCGCCAGAGCATTGCTGGCATAAATGTTGAAGGAAACAAGAACCGGTATAAACGTTTTCCTTGGAATGATGATAAGTTACACTGTGGCAGGGTCATCCCGACACGTACCTATACATGGCTCCGAATTACTAGTTCCTTGTCAAACTTCTTCTTCTTCGTCTTCCTCGTATTCTTCGAAACTTTGTGCTTCCCCCGCAGAGAGTCAGAGACGCTTTCTCCAATTTCTCAAACCCACAATGCCCGCTGTCACGCCGGCATAAGCCCCTAGAAGTTTACCCCAATTTCCGCCTTGTCCGATCCCCAACGCAACAAGATCATAGACCAGACACCCTCCGAAAATCCAATCGCTCACACTAGCCGCGGCCGCAAAGCCAACACCTGTAGCAACCTGCACCAGCGCACTAGGCGACACACCCTTGTAGTACGCCGCACTTGTATTGTGCAAGAGATCTAGGACGCCGATGCCAGCAAAGGTCTTCGCAACAACGTGCGTTAGCAGGGAGGGCGTGGAGTTTGGGCGGAGAGCAGGGAGCGTGGTCGTGATGTAGAGGAGTTGTGTGAGCGTATTTATAATGACAAAGATGTTGGATGTGGCTAGGTCATTCTTGTTCCAGAAGAACATCCAAGCTATACCAAACCACACGTTAGCATACTCTCTCCTTTCTACGACTTCCTGTACCATATCTTCGGAATTACTTACTCCCGATGCATACATTTCCAATGACGTACGGCCACACAGCGCTTTCCATGTCTTTCCTGTCTTGTGGTGTTCCCTCACCGCGACACAGCTTCCAGAGCCAGGCTAGCTGGAACAGTTGCTGTGGGAAGAAGAAGCCGGCGATGAAGAAGGGTTGGGGGGAGAAGGCGGCGGGGTTGGCGTTGTGCACGTCGAGCATGTTGGGGGAGGAGAACATGCCATATTGTTGGGCGGCGAAGTCGTACGCGAAGGAGAGGGGGGCAAGAACGCGGAGGGTGGAGGGGCTGTTACCCATGTTTGCAGTTGTGGTGGTTGATAAATTGAAGAGCGTGTATGGTTAGTCAACCACGATAGAATTCGGTCGAGAAGTCGAGCAGCCTTTCGGGTATGGTGAAGAGAAGAAAGTAATAAGAAGCAACAAGGAAAACATTTGAATAGATATGGCCTTTATTCAAAAGTTTGGATACCATCCATCGTGGCTACCGCGTCGCGTGCGTGTCTACTTCGTAGACGTCATCATAAATCCCGATATCCGGGGTCCAGGTACAACCCGCACAACCGTACCATTGTGACGGGAAGCTGCTCACCTCTAAGTCAGTATTCCTGGTCCGACTAATTTTGATTCAAGCTTTGAGGATGACTGATGTCAAAAATCGTAATTGCTGCGAATATGCATGCCAGGTACAGCAGCCAGGGTAGCGCGCTCTCGTCTGATGGGTTTGCGCTTCTTCCAGTTGACAGTAATCGTGCGCGAGGTTGTTCCATAGGCAGCCACCAAGTTCAAGAGCAGTTACTGAACTGTTGCATATGCCCAATCAATAATACACTATATTCAATGCCACTCTATGCTCTCCAATACACAAGAGACTCTATAGCACCTGCAAGCAGACCCAACTCCAAGCTCAAAACAAAAGGAGCCCACAGGCAGATAGACCCGCCATTCTGATATTACACTGTTACAACAGGACAGTAGATCTAGCCAACGTTGGACGGAGGTGGTATATGTAGGAGAAGTGACTAGGAGACCTTGCCGAGGACTTTTGGTGGCGCTCGATAACCCGAACAAATGGAACAAACAACGCCCGACTCTATGCATGCGCTGGATATGGCGTGTATATCTTAGACACGCGAGACGTCACGGCCGAAGATCTTGGACTTGAACCAGTCGACGCACACGAGGATGCGGTTACGGGTGCTGAAGCACATGCTGATATAGGCACTGCGCCAGAAGAGGTAGGTCAGGGTACCACCGCTGGCAATGTTACCAGATAGCCATGCGATATCGGCGACGGCCTTCTCAGAACCAATGTAGGCAAGAGAACCCTGGTGGGTGTACTCAAAGGGACCAATCTGCTTGACTCTCCGGAGACGCTTCTGAAGGTCCTTGATATCAGCGAAGACAGCGTCACGGGCGTCCTTGCCAGGAGCCTTCTCCTGCTTGACGGAGAGCTCGGCGAGTTCAGCCTCGATCTCGTGGGTCTTGGCCATCTGATTGAACATGCGGGCGAGCCAGGCACCCTCCTGGGATGCGACCTGAGCAGTTGGGGCATAGTTGGCAACGGCGCAGTCACCGACAGCCCATACGTTCTCGCAACCCTTGACAACGAGGTATTCGTTGACGGCAAGACCACGGCGAGAGTCCTTCTGGGCAGGGATCTGGTTGATGAAGTCCTTCACGATCGGGCGGAGGGCGTTACCAGTAGCCCACACAAGCAGACCGTAGGGAATCTGTTCTACAATCTTCTTGCCGTCGGGTCCGGTCGATTCAGCCTCGATGAACTTATCAGTAACCTTCTTGACCATGGTCTTGGTTCGGATAGTGATGGTCTCCTCCTTGAAGGTCTTCTCGGTATAGTCGATCAGCTGCTTTGAGAACATGGGCAAAACGTTAGGCAGCGCCTCCACGAGGGTTACCTTGAACGTATCTTTGATCTCCGGGAGCCACTTCTTCAGATCCGAATTAAAAAAGTCCTGGAGTTCACCAGCAAATTCGACACCAGTCGGTCCACCACCCACGACTACCATGTGTAGGAGACGCTTGATCTCGTCGGGGCTCTGGTCCTTGAAGGTGGCAGTCTCGCAGCAGTCCATGATGCGGTTACGGATGCGCTGGGCGTCGCCGACCTCCTTCAAGAAGAGACCGTGCTCCTTTACACCGGGAATGCCTGCACCTGTCAGCAATAGTATTAGTAGGAGTTTCGAATGACTCACCGAAAGTGGCGTTCTCAGCACCAACGCCAATGACCAACATATCGAAGGGCACCTCGGTCGCAGAAACATCGCCCTTGATCTCGGAATCGTCATTGATATAAACAACCCTCTTCTCGTAGTCGATCTTGGTGGCCTCGGCTTCATAGTACTTGACGGCGGCCTTCTTGTGACGCAAAAAGTTGCGGATGGGCTCCATGATGGAGCGGTGCTCGATGGTGCCGACGGTGCATGATGGGAGCAGCGGAGTGAAAAGGAAGTAGTTACGGGGCGACACGACGACAACGTTGTAGTTCTCCGTGTCGAGCTTCTTCAGCAGTGAGACGGAACCCCAGCCAGTGCCTGAAAAGCGTCAGTCAAAGCGATGTCGGAAACGGAGGACTTTGAACTCACCGAGCACAACGAGTGTCTTCTTGCTTGGATCAGGCGCGGGTTGCTCCTCCATAGGATTACGCATCTCCCAGATGCCATAGCCCACGTATGCGGCGCCGGCAATGGCGGAAAGATAGGTGATGCGCCATGTCCAGCGCAGGAAGCGGAACCTCTTCTTGGGCTTAATGGTGGGCTTGGGAGCCTCAGTCGACTGCTGGCGGATCGTCTGGCGGAGAGCGATCTGATGAGATACGGGCCGCGAGGTCCATTGTGCCCGGTTGGCGATGACTGACGGCCGGGTTGTTGCATAGGAGCGAGTTCCAGCCCGCTGGAGCTGCGCGAAAACGCTGCGAGCAGCGAACGTCCGCATGGGAGGTGCCATTGAGGACAATTGATGCTCACAAGAGCAACTGCGAGATGCAGGTGATAGAGATAGAGGAGGTGGTGGCCGCGGATAAGCTGGATCGGAGCTGATGGGGGCAAGCTATCTGTTTTTTTCTGCGACGGCAGCGATGCCGTCAGAGCCAAGTGACAGGGGTTGGCGCGTTCGTGCTGGCTTTGCTTTGTTGAGCGATAAGCCTGCGGCTCCTATCCGAGGGCCTCTGCGCCCTTCACATGCACTTATCCCACGCGTTATTTGATCCCACGCGTTATTTGATCTTGGCCTCCACGCGGTATCTTAAAGAGTCACGCAGTCGCCAATCTGATGCACATTTGATGCGTACTTCGCAGCACTGGCACTCGATTGCGCCTCGTCTCGAGGCTCGGGGCCGGTACGCAATTCTTTCGCGTATGTCTCGGTCGCCGTTGGCAGATAATGCAACAGTTTTCCAGTGTCAAGAAGCCCATCCATGGCCCCTTTTAGCGTCCTTTGGTGCTGAATTCTCGCAGTGGACCAAAGGGTCTTTGCGGATCAGTGGATCCAGTTCCCGTCGAACCGGGCAAGCGGTGAAAGGCACCGTTGGAATTTGTTTGGTGGAGGATTCGAGTCACACATTCAGAGTTGGCCTCTTGCACGGTTGTTTGGATCATCCATCGCAGTCTAAGTCTAGACACCACAATGCGTGAAATCAATAAGCCCACTCGGCGCATGCCCGGTCACGTGCAAGGAGCCATCGGAGAAGCACCGAATTCGCTTCAGCGGAGCACCACTCGGATTCAGATCCGGGTCTCTTGATTCTACTAATTCGTGTGCCTTCTCCTTTCTCCTTTCTCCCTTCGTTAAAGGTCTCCATAGACGCTAGCTCCATAGGCCCGCGAAGCTGAACGTGCAGCTCAGCCTCCTGAACGAAACGGTACTAGACCTCCAAAAGTGTCCCGCGTTACCCCAGTCTCCACCCCCTAATCGTTGAAATCAAAGAAAGTATTTATTCCAAGAGTCTCAGTGCGCGGGTATTTTGTTTTCTCCCCGAAGCTAGCGTTGACTCTTGCGTGTCGTGCAAGATATCGGTGCTTCACAAAAGTCCATCCCTGACTTTTCTGGCTCTAGGCAGTCTTTCTACATGTTATCCAATCTGTGTACTAGAGGAGGCCAATTGACAGCTCAGTGCTCTGTTTTCACGTCTACCAGCCCCAGAATATCTGCGCCAGGGCTTTAGAATGAGCATGGCTGCCACATCAGCTTGCGCAATTGGAGTTCTGGGCGCATATCCAGTGTCACTTTTATATTAGGCCCTCTGATGTGTTACAAAGCTCTCCCATCTGCTTCCCGGCAGCCAGTGAGCGCTGTCCAATGAGGGAGCAGGACGGCCCTCTCGACGTGTGGATGGAGTGCAGCCATCATATCTCTCACATGCGTTCTGGAGTACTTTATGGATGCAAAACCAACCCTGGTCCTCATTGTACGGTGCAACATTCCTAGTTGTCTACTGAGTAATCATTCCAGGCCACAAGCATGCATGTGATGATGCCATTGCTCCCCGCATTTGCAACCTTACTTCAATACCACCCCTCATTTTGACTACGCCACACGGGAAATAACCTCTGCAGTAACGTCACGTCTCTACGACCAAATTGACACTTTTACCACAATCGAGACTTCACATCCCACAATGCCGCACGCCACCGCCTCTGTGAATGGCATTCAAGTCGCTTCAACAGATACATGGGAAGTCGTCGACGGCAACATCTACTTCCCGCCCTCGTCGCTGACAAAATCCGCATTCACGCCCACAAAGACTACGACGCACTGCCCTTACAAGGGCGACGCTTCTTACTATTCTGTCACAACGAACAAGACCGAGGTCAAGGACGTCGCGTGGTATTATCCGACTCCGTTGCCGGGGTACGAGAAGATCAAGAATTACGTTGCGTTTTACAAGGGGAAGGCTGAGGTGAAGAGTGAGTAGTGGAGTCTGGATGGATGGTTCTTTAGTCGGAGTGACAGAGGCTTTAAAGTGAATCGAGGGTATATTTGAGATCTATGAATCAATCCGACCCATGTGCGCCAAATGTAATGCATGCGTCAATCGTAGAACAGTGAGAACTTTTATGCATCAACCCATGACCATGGTGTCGTCGCCATCCATACCCACAGGCGGCGGCTCAATAACGGTGCCACGTCCCCTACCTTGTAGTAGTTCCCGCCGGACTTCTGGGCTAATGGTGTGGTGACCCCTTGTAAGCAGCAGATCCAGCAGCGCTTCTCTCTGATCCTCTGTGATATCGTTCCTATAACGCTGTGCAAAAGCTAGCAAGCACTGATGCCATATGACCGGTAGCTTCCCGGCCCCAGCGAGCTCTCCACCCTCGGTGTCCATAGCGTCTGCGCTGCTTGCGCCTGCGGCTCGGAACCGTATGAAATGGAAGACGAGAGAGTCGATGACTTTGTAGGGAAGAGCATATTTCTTCTCGAGCAGTGTTCGTATGAAGATGTTGGCTGGGCCAGCCGCTTCGGGGTCAGAAGACATCTGTTCAGCGGAGATTTCGCAAATCCGATGGAGAGCGGCAGCGGAATGCAGCACGGGTACGCTAACTTTTGAGACCACGGACGCAACAATGGTGGCCTCGCGTTGGTTGCATCCATCGATTAGCATGGGAAAAACGATGCCCTTGAAGAATGCTGAAGGCTTGTAGAGAGCCTTCTTCAGAGCATTGTACAAGTGCACGTTCAGCTTGTGGGTCTCTAGGATGTTCTGCTGCACTGCGGGAAGAAGAACTTGATTGAGAAACGCTTGTGCGATGTAGGGCTTGGAGGAGACAAACTAAGATTAACGTTAGCACAGCGTAAGGATTGCAACGCGTTTCCGGAAGGCTTACCAGGCGGGTCCCAGCGTAGACAGCATTAGGAGTCCATTGGTCAGGTCTTGTTATAGCGACCAGCGTTTCCCACGCGCCAATGGTAGGCAAGATCTATACCTGGGTCAGCAACTAAACATCGCACCCATCCCATAACGATGTGCTCACCTTGAATGGCTTGGGAAGCTTGCCAGACTTATATCGCGACAAGATCAGGCCAACTTTCGAATAGACTTCCACAACCTTTTCAGGAATCTCGACAGCATCTTCTGGATCCCCACCCCCTATTATCTGCCGCTGCGGCTCTGCAGACTCCTTTTCCGCGATTCTTTGTAAGATCAACGCTGCCAGATCAGTGCCGGGCCCAGAAGATTGCGCCTCTGCACCCGGCCAGCTAATCGGATTGTCATCGGTCTGCATGAATTTGTTGAAGGTGTCCAGATCTTCAGGATCAATCTCCACCTCCTCCACAATCTCTTCCTCCTCGTCTCCCCAGGCATCGTCGTCATTGTCATATTGTACCCTCCCTTCTATGTCCTCATCCAGTCTTGTGTCGAAATCAAACGCAGGGTTCGCCTTGGGTGGTCTTTGCGGTCTGCTCTCACTCTCTGCTTCGTCTGCGAGCTCCTGACCCAACTCTAGAATCTTCCGGGAACTCTTGCTATCTACGAATTTGTCTCCATCATCCTCGTCTTGTCGCTTCCGAGTCTTTGCGGACTTCTGCTTTGTGGGGAACGGATTTGAGGGTGCGTATTCTTCGGCCAGTGGATTGTGGCGTTGAGACTCGCGGACGGCGGGCGACTTGGGTGTTTTCGGCATGACGAGTGCTCTTGTATCGAGGTTCGTTTTGTGCGTGTCGTGCTGCGAAATTCGAATGCTCGGGCAGGCGTTGCCCCGCTAACTTTTTATTTTAGCGCTGCCATGCTGCAGGGCCCGCTTTACAGATCTGGTGTAGCGCAGAAGCTACCCGGAAGCTACGATCAGCAAACATTCGCGTGCCTGCATTGCGTCGCGAGGTGGTTCATAAAGCTCCCCACGACCGCCTGTGCTGCACGCGTCCTCAATCGTCAAGCGTAGATGCGCCTACCGCCATCGAATCTCCACGGAAAGCCAGTTGCTGTCTATACCAGCTGATCATGGCCGAGTCGCAATCAAACTCGCGCGCCAACACGCCAGGCGCATCGTTGCCTGTGAAGCGCACTTTAGAAGAAGACCACGCCCCAGCCATATCCTCGCCGCTCAATCCGAATCCAGATGCTGCATCGCGCGCGCGTCCACGAGCTCCGCCGCGAGAGCAGCGAGAGAAACGCGAGACGATCAAGAAGCGAGAAGCCTCGTCCAACACGCGCGGAAGCACGCCAAATCCTACCTCTAAATCGAAGAAAGAGCGGCCATCGACGGATTCGCCTATGCGTTACTCAATCCCGGAGCCCAAACTCTCAGATTACCAACAGCCAAGGGAAGGCCAATTTTCTTGGGATCCTCCGCTTACCGCTCCAGACGGTACGCAACTTCTAAGGCCCTTGGATCATGCCTGGAACAAGAAGGGCTACCGATACACACACGCCGTGGCAGACCCACAATTCCGCCATAAGCAGTTCTACCGCCAGAGCGACTCCAAGCCGTACGGACCACGCATGAGCCACGAGGATACTGACAGATGGTTTTCATTTGACAAGGAGACTGCAACAATTGTGACCCAGGAGAAGGGCTGGCGTATGGGAAGGGGAAACGTCGTGGCCCGGGAAGGCAGGATGTACTTTGAAGTCAAGGTTCTGAAAGGCATACCTGCAGAGGGACCTCAGGATCCCTTGGATCTCAAGACTGGAGAAACCAAGCCAGGGCCCCATATCCGCGTGGGATGGGCCAGACGAGAGGCGCCGCTAGATGGCCCTGTGGGGTTTGATGGCTACAGCTACGGCATCACAGACGCTCGCTTTGAAGTCATGCATCGCTCGCGGATATCTAAGGTCTTCAAGCCATTACCAAAGAACGCCAAAAGCAAGCATATGAAGCCACGTCCGCCTCACAACAAGCCGACGCCAGTCGAATATGTCAGTGATGAGCATTTCGGGGAAGGCGATGTCATTGGTCTCGAGATCCAACTGCCTTCACTAGCGCTACACCGTAAAGTTGTCGAGGGAATCTACAATCCTGCTGTCGACATCGGGGACGGTTTTGACGCAAAAGATGCATATGATCCAACTGAGAAGCCAATGGACATAATCCGCGACCGTATTCCGGTAGGCTACAAAGGCAATTTTTTGTTCGAACAGCTCGATTATCACATCAGTAAAGCGGTGGAGCAATACCACGATCGAGGACCCGTGCCCAAGATCAACCCATCACCGAATCACGAGGAAGTAAGCATTCGATCTCTGCCTCAGTCCCACATCAAAGTGTACAAGAATGGGAAGGAAATGGGAATCGCCTACGAGGGTCTCCTCGCTTTCTTGCCTCCAGCGAGCGTACCCTCCGCAGAAGCTCTGAAAGCTGGCGCAAGGATCGGATTCGACGACGGTATGGTGGGTTATTTCCCAACTGTAGCCGTTTTCAACAAAGGAGTCGCGCAGGTCAATTTCGGGCCCGATTTCTGGTGTCCACCAGAGGAGATCCAGAGGCAGCGTGAAAAGGACACGCAAATGCAGGGGAGCGACGAAATCGAGAAACGGATACCCGAAGGAAGAAAATTACGAGCGATTGGCGAAAGGTACAAGGAGCAAATTGCGGAGGACGTGGTCTGGGACATCATCGACGAAGTCGACTTCTTTGTGCAAGATGGCGGATGGAATTACACGGGAGAGACCCCCCAGGATGTGGCGGGCAAGTCAACGCCAAAAGCTAGGGGCTTTGCGAACCCGGATGAAAACGTTGGCGTGGAAGTTGGAAGGCGGTATTGATTAAGAACACCAACATTCGACCGTCCTTTGATAGATTTACTCTAATACCCTTATGATAAGCAATCTCGTCTACATCCTTAGTCGTAGGTGTTTGAACAGTAGACGTGGTGTCAACTTGTCGTACACTTTCGAGGGCCCGCAGCGACTACCAGACATTTTCTGAAATTTCCCCCAGTGCAGAGAATCCTCCTAGACGGAACAGTAACGGCTGCTATCTGTCTTGTGTAGTTTTCACGCCCTACGACCTCGGGACCTAGCACTTCTTAATCCGTTCCGATGCGCTGCTAACCGTGAAAGGAAAGAGGGCGGAATTAAAGCGCGCACTACCGACTTCGGGCAAACCCACCTGTTCGTGAAAGGCAAAGATTATATACTTTGTAACGACTTCACTCAACGGAGCGATTGATTGTGTTCGATACTGACTCTATACTTTTGGACTTGGTGTGGGTCTGTTGAGAGGTATTCAATTCGCCACGCACACCATGGATTCAGCACAATTTCGAGAAGCCGCGCACAGTGCCATTGATGAGAGTACTGCTTACCCGAGTCCTACTTGTTTGGTCATTGCTAAAAAACAACTGTAGTCATTCAGTACTATGATAATGTAGCTGAAAGGCCAGTACTCCCAAACGTATCACCAGGTTACCTACGACCCCTCCTTCCCTCGGGTCCACCAGAAGAAGGCGAGCCATGGAGCGCCATCCAAGCCGACATTGACAAGGTCATTATGCCGGGCCTTACTCACTGGCAATCACCTAAGTTTATGGCTTTCTTCCCGTGCAATTCGTCCTACCCCGGCATGCTGGGCGAAATGTACTCGGGTGCTTTCAATGCCGCAGCCTTCAATTGGATCTGCTCTCCTGCGGTCACGGAATTAGAGACCGTAGTCATGGACTGGATTGCTAAGTTGCTTGCCTTACCCGATTGCTTCCAAAGTGCGGGTGAGGGGGGCGGTATCATCCAGGGCACAGCGAGCGAGGTGGTGCTCACTGCACTTGTAGCAGCAAGAGAAAGGCTCATCAGAAGGAAATTGGGCGACATGCCCGAGGGAGACGAGAGGATGGACAAAGCTGCAGATCTTCGAGGGAAGATGGTAGCCCTAGGCTCAGAACACGCACACTCCTCTACACAAAAGGCCGCCGTCATTGCAGGCACACGCTTCCGCACCGTCCCCGCGCCCCGCTCGACCAACTTCAGTGTCTCAGGCAAAGCCCTCCGAAAAACCATCGAAGAGCTCAAAGAAAAGGGCCTAGAGCCGTTTTACTTCACAGTCACCATTGGTAGCACCGGAACTTGCGCAGTCGATGACCTCGAAGGCATCGCCGATGTAGCACGCGACTATCCGGACCTCTGGATTCACGTCGACGCCGCGTACGCAGGCTCCGCGCTCATCTGCCCAGAGTACCAGCATATCTGCCCACCCATTGCAAACTTCGACTCTTTCAACTTCAATCTTCACAAGTGGCTGCTCACCAACTTTGACTGCAGCGCCTTCTTCATCAAGCGCCGCAAAGACCTCATCGATACCTACAGCATCACGCCATCGTACCTCCGCAATCAGTTCACCGAGAGCGGGCTCGTCACGGATTACCGCGACTGGCAGATTCCGCTCGGCCGCCGCTTCAGGAGCTTAAAGGTGTGGTTCGTACTCAGGACGTACGGTGTTAATGGTCTGCGAGAGTTCATCCGCGGGCATGTCAAGCTGGGAGAGTACTTCCAAGGCCTACTCGAGACACGTCCCGATGTCTTTTCCGTTGTCACGCCTGCTGCATTTGCCCTTACGACGTTTCAAATTAATCCAAGCAAGCCTAACGCGCCGTCGTCTCCGGCGACGAAGTCGAACCCTGCGCATGAGGCGTATCTAAATGATTTCACGAATGATGCGGAGGCGCAGTATAGAGAAGATGCTAATCGCGTCACGAAAGAGGTGTATGAGAGAGTGAATGCAGGTGGGGAATTCTTCTTGACGAGTACGGTGGTGTGTGGCCTATATGTTATTCGCGTGGTTAGTGCGGTGCAGAGGTCCGAGGAGAAGTATATGAAGAGGGTGTTCGAAGTGCTGGTGGACACTGCAGAGGACGTTGTCAAGGGGAAGGGGAAGGCTTGAGATAATCCTAGTGTAGTCAATTCAGTCATCTTACTAAAAGAGTATCCCTTTTAAAAAATTCAAACAGGCTCACACTGTAAAGCAGGCGCTGAGTAATTGCGAATAGCTGAATTTGTCGCGCAACCTCCCTCACATTACGCTAACATCATCTATTACGGCGCCTATTGTATAAGGGCTATCGTACCGCGAAAGTTGTTCTTGGCTACGCAAGTATAACACATCCTTACCACACTGGTCGCATTTGCTAGAATTTTCACATATCACCGACCAGCTTTGACTCTCAAACGGAACATTGGTCACTTTCGCTCTCGTATGTATCGTCCAACCAAGCGCAAATGGTCCCAAATGCACATCCTGCAACGAAGGCATCCCGATCACGAGGACATACACTGAATTGGAACAACACGTCAAGACGTGCCATATAGATCTTGACCTCGCCTTACAAGGTATTGCTTGCAATGAATTGCTTCTTACGAAAGACGACGCTTTGCAGCATATGGAATGTACAACAAACCACTTCTTACATCGCACTGGTATCTACCAGGGAATCCAATACCACAACGCAAAATCTTCCAGGCTAATTTTGAGAACCATCATGTACCCTTCTTGATAGATGGATCAGTTGCGTTGGATGGCTTGCTGCAGATTCGCTAGGCCTCGCAACCCAAAGATCAAAGTATCGCTACTACTTTGCAAAGTCTATTGTTTGTCCACAGCGGCTGACACTTACGATTGACTTGATTCTTGCGCCACCATGAGAGACGGTTATGCAGTATAAGGTCGCAGCTTTGATAATGTACTATAGCGTAAGTTACCCTACGCTACATGATCATATCCGTATAGAGGTGTTGATTTTAGAATAAAGTTTACGCTGCGTAGTTCATGTTTTGTGTGGGCCATTGTTGCCTGTCTTAATAGGAAACTTGCAAAGGATGTTCGCGAGATTTCGTAGGGCAGACGTTTGTCGCCGAGGCAGATGTCAAGCATCGGAGTGGGGACGAAATGATCTTCGCCAGCCCTGCGCCTCACTTGGCCCCCAATCCACCTCCGTCTCGGTAATGGAGGGAAGATTCGTGACATCAGCGCCAACACATCAACTTTCCACATAAGCTTCAGCGGGAAGGACGTCGTCGCTCTAGTCCGGGACGAGCATGCTTGCATCATCGCGCAAGAGCCATGAAATCCACCGCCGAACTGCAGGAATTCAAAGCGCGTTCCGATACCAGCTACGAAATGCTGCCGATGCGGAGCCCATCCCATAGATCCTCACACGAGGCAAGACCTGGAAGCAGAGCACAGAGAAAATGTAGAAAGAGATGGAAACCCTCGTCCTTCCCCTGGCGCACCTTTCTCACCATATCCTGCCTCCCACTCGCCCTCCTCCCTATTGTCCTCCTCTCCGCCGCCGCAGAAGCTGCTTCTCAGTCGTACCTCAATGGCCGCGACTGCTACCCCAATGGAATGTGGAAAGAAGCCACGGGCGCCACCTGGCGCATCATGGTCAGTCTCCCGGTCCCGCGTGGATGCTTTTGCCCCGTCAAGCGAAGAAAATACCTTAATATTTGTGCTTGTAACGCAAGAAATGAATCTGCCCCGTTTAGCTAAGACACGAAGCAATGTACCATCTCCACTTGCTTGAAACATGCACTGACTTTGGACCTTCGGGTATTCCAGGACTCATCGTATCTGTTTACACCAAATCTGAGTTTTGGTGCGATGACATTCACGCAGGTAAAAGTCATCGACATCACGTGGGACCTTTTCGTTGGGCGTGGCGGCCAGATGCTGCTCGCGTGGGTGAACTACCGCGTATTCAACGAGTGGTTGCTGTACCATATGGAACTGCACCGCACGAGCTATAAGATGTACACGAGTGTGGCGTTTCAGACAACCACGTTGGGGACGCTGGGGGTGCTTGCGAAAGAGTGGTTGGCATTCGGGGAGACGAATTGGAGGAGGTTCTTTAGGTGGTTGGCGATGTTGTGTATGGTCCTTGGAACATTGTATGTGCTGGCGTTTCCGACTCTGATGGCGGCTTTGACAGGGTATATCACGACGTATGAGCCATATGTGGAAGATGAGAGTAGGAATCTGGTAGCATGGAATGAGGTTAGGCGGGTCGAATACATTGTGCAGGACAGTCAAAGGTTGGGGGAGAATTACACGAAGCCGTTGATTTCCGTGGCTTATGACAAAGAGCTTGCGGAGGCCATTTTCAACTGTAAGTCCATGTTCTCTCTGGCCCGAGGCGCTGCTGCTGTGTTAACTCTTTCCTAGATTCATCCCACTATCTGGGCATCTCATACAACCCGGATACCCAATCTCTTAACCTCTCCAACTGGGTCACGACCTCTGTTCAACGCGACGTCAACAGTACTTTCGTTTTCAACGGCACAACCACGCATCTGCCCCCTCCTTCTCTCAACATCACCTTCGAAGCCGAAAGTCGGGACGTTGACCGCCCCTCCCCAGGCCTCATATACCCGCATTACTCGCTAACTCCAAGCCCCGATGCCGCTCGCCAGGGCCTCATATTCCCTGCATCGTACCTGCACACGCATGGCTCGTGCAAGCCCAGCGAAACATACCAGTGGGGGTTTTCGTATATTTTTTTGTTCATGATCGCTATATTCAACTTCGTGTGGAGCTGTATGATGGTGGGCATGTGGATGGACACTCGGATGCATTCTAGGATGTACAGGACAGGGAGGCGACCCGGGCTGCTGCGGAGCATACTCGACATTGCGGCCGCGATGAGGGAGGAGGTCGGAGAAGACGAGCCGAATGGTGATGTTTTGGACGAGAAAGAGATAAGAAAAAAGTTAACGGATAGTGGAGGGGCATTGGTGGTGCCGAAGGGGGAGTTGAGGATTGCAAGGGTTGGAGGGAATGGTAATGGAGAGTTGAAGAAGAGGAGTTGGAAGAGGAGCTTGACGAAAGGCAGTACATTCTGAAAAGCGTCTTTATTCTAACACCTGATTAAGTGCCTTATTTCCACATTAGCACAACTTATGTTGACCTAATGGATATAAGCTCGATGCATCCGCGCACTGCCCGTTCATCACTTATCGATATGCGTCGCAAGGGAAGCTGTTCCATAGGCGACTAGTAGCTGTAGACATTCCATATACCGAGATGATAGCTGTGGAAGAGGATAGGGCTCGAACCCTACTTAATCCTCATTGTCGAAACCAAGCATATAATGCTTCGAAAGCAAAGAACAAGGTCTTGAGAGGCAACGTCGAATTATCTAGTGCAGCACATAACCCGGACTCTGTAGAGAACTAGGAGCCTTTATAGCTAGAAAACACTACCCAAGAGGAGCTCTAGGGCTATTATCCACGTCCAAACGAAGTCTATCACGACCTATATCATGGTGCTGTGCAGAAGAGGATAGATGGTGATGGGTCCGGAATGGACTCAGGGGCTTTTGCAGTAGGATAGAGGTGCTAGTTGAGTGAAGCGTGAAAAGCCCAAAAGCCGCCGACTTCAGCCAGAAAACTCCATTAAGAGCCGCAAACGTTTAGCAAGTCGTACTAGATTACGTTGGATGCTAGAGTGGGTTACTCATTATAAAAAACCACCCTTCGCGGCTTTCGAGCTCGCGAGAAGAAGTCGTGCGCGTTGATGTTGTTGATTATGACTTCGCGGTCAAATTGGGTGGACATGTCGTTTTTAAAATCCTTCAGATAGATATCGTTGCGGAAGAGTAAGTAAACGACCTTGTAGTGCACTATCTAATAGTTAATAATACTAAGGTCCAAACCTCTTATATAATCCGCCTGGTCTTCCTCGTCTTCATCCATTTCTTCTGGGTTGTCCTCGTTGTCTCCACTAGCATCAGAATGGCCACTTATGTCTTCCTTAGAGTCCGCAATTGCGCTATTTATGTTCTAGTCTTATAGAATGATAATCTAATCTTGTTAGCATTATATCTAAATATCAAGTGGTCTATATATACCCTAAAATTAATAATATTAGGAGCAGTCTGCTTTATTAGGTGAAGAGATTGGACAGCAACTTATAACATTATATTATTATAGATACGCACGTAATTGTTTCCTAGAATAGACTAAGATAGGCGAGTCTATAATAGATAGAGTTGCGCTGTATCTTGAATTGTTTTCAAATGTAACGCTATAGCCGCTGAAAGGATAGATCTGCGTACTAGAAGCGACTTCGTAAGTTTGCGCGTACGGCAAGGCGCAGAGGAATATCGCGAATTATCTTCCTGTCGTTCCCAACTGCTTTTCTACTCAGAGTGGAATCGCAAACTCTTACTCTACTTCTTATGTAGCGCACCTCCCACTCGCTTGCGAGGCATGGCTGATACTTAAGAGATCGCATGCGGATTGTCCGGCTATGCCCTTTCGTTAGCGTTATGAGGTAGAATAGCGAAGTGGATATCCCTAGAATAGTAAACTATAAGGACGTTGATTGCTGCTTAGAAGGTACTATCGTCTATGACTTCGCCAACTGCCGTTGTACCTAAACGTAAATAGACAACTAACTTCTTCTTAGGTTTAAAGCTTATGTCCTTGTAGGTTTTCGACAGCATCTTAGACAACTCAGTAAATTTAAATTCTTTGACGTCCACCTCCTCTGGTGATACGGTGGCTCGAGTTCCTTTGTTGTGGAGGCGAGGTATGAGACGCCATATGTCAATCTTAGTGTGGTTCTGGAGTGTATGAATGACCAGTTTTATGTGCTGCAGTTGATAGTAACTGGTCCAATCCCCACTTGGGCTTGTATAAGATATACCCATCACTAATAGTACAACACATGCACTATACTACAGTGTTATATACTTATCGACCTTAGTAACCAGATCAAGCTTGCTATAACTTAGGGCTATTTCCAAGGTTTGAAAACCCTTCGCATCCAGGGTCTCCCAATAACACACAAAGTTATTACTCGCTTGAAGATTTGCTTAAATAGCATCAGGTTAGTACGTGGGTGAGTTTCGCCTAAGACTCGTGGTGGGGCAATACGCGGCTCGGAGTTTAGATAACCTAATAAACCAAGTAAAGAAGATTTTTCGATTTTGATACGCTGTAAAGCATTTACGAGGCTTCGAACCCTATATTCTGGTATATAAATTGTTATATTACAGTGTGTGTATCACATGACACAGTTCGGGCTTGTGGTTTAGTGGTATAATTTTCCCTTAGCACTACCTCTAGCACAGCTGGATGACCTCCAGCTAACGCTGACGCGTGGGAAAGGTCCTGGGTTCGATTCCCAGCAAGTCCAGCTTCTTTTTGCATTTATTCAAGCCATATTATGGCGTGTTTTTGACTCCGGTGTGATGGCAAAAATGCAAATATTTTGCTTCTGCATATAATCCTAAATGTTCTAGGTCGTGAAGGCATTTCCGTTGCCGCAGTAGATTCCTCAAAGGCGCACGTAAGAAATCTATGCCACGGCCCGCGGGATTGGGGGGAAATTGTGGACGATGGTCTGTGGTAGTGGCTGTCTTCTCAACTCATCTCAAACTAGATTTCAGGGACAGAGCACAGGTCTTTTTTATATAGGCAACGCGGCACGACATTCCTTGAGAATTAGAGGTGATTCACTTATTATTCAAGTAGTGCAGCAGCCATACTGGCTGAAGTAACCGTGCTCAGATGCCCTCCCTTGGTATCCGGGTGCTTGATACACACCTTTTCCCCCACTAAGTTGTAAACGCCATCTAACTCCCCAAGTGCGACTTGTAGTCGCGGAGGCAATGCATGCTCGCCTCCATTAATTCCCCTTTCCATCGCAGGGCTACCTGCGCATGCATTGGAGCACGGTTCCCTTGCTCTTCAAGGTTAGGCAGGTCTGACGAAGCGTTTCGGGTTTTCCTTCCAAAACTCCTGCCGTCGCTCAGCTGGATTTGGGAGATACAACCCCGTGCATTGGATAATGGAGCGCATTTGAATGGCAAGCCCTATCTCTTCAGGCGGGGAGGGTCGTTGGTCATGGCCACCCCATGCATTCACACCCGTTAAACCGCTTGGATCTGGTCGTTCAACCTTTCAACCGTATTGATAACCCGTCGGCCCCGCATTCATAGGTCCCATATCGACCGGTTGTTGTAACGGCTGTGGTATCTGTGGTATCTGCGCCATTTGGCTCGGGTCGTGCGAAAAGTCGAAGCTGGCCGCCCAATCGTAATCTGGGAACTGATCCAACATTGGCGGAAACATATATGCCTCCCCATCCCAACCGCCATCAAAGCTCAGCGGCGCCGATTGCGGGCCCATCGTGTGCGGTGGTATTCCATGAGAGTCCATCTTTATGGGCTGCGGCGCCACCGTCGCCGTGATAGATTGCGAGATCCCTGGTGCTGTTGTTTGAGTCATTTCCCTTTCGTAGTCTTGCACGCCCGATTGCGTCAGCATAGTGTTGAACGTGGGCGGAACAGGACGGGGAAGCTTACCTGGAGTCGTAGGCTGTGTCTGCGCGTTTGCGGGCAGACCTTCTTCCCCATTGTAGGGGTTGTACATGTGGCCAAATTCCTCGCGCCAATACCAGAACATGTCGAAGGAGACGCTCATGCTTAGTCTTGTTCGTAACCGTATTCCAAGGCTTTCTATGCTTCCGTCTCTTCTCCTGAAAACCCGGCTACTTTGCCATAGATCTCGCAAGATTTGGCAGCATCGCTCGCCCAAATCGCCATTCTGCAAAGAAGTGGCCTTGCTGAATTGCGCTGCATTGTAGTACGCTTGTTCGCCAGCAGCAAGATCCAAATGCTGATGTAGGTGAGAGCGAGTGAGTTTTAATATGACAAAGCCGGCCAGCGTGACCGTTCGGTCGATGAAGGACTGTGAAATGAATGCGAAATTTGCTTGCTGCGTCATGGCGTGCGCGGTCTGTAAAGTGGAGATGCAGAGAGAGTAGAGGCGACTTAACGATTCCGCATCCGGTCCGGGATTGATGGGATGGGCGAAGAAATGAAAGGCCAAGACGTGGATACGGGCGCAGTTCAGTTGGAAGGAGTCTATCCAATCAGTACACAATTTGCGTCAGCGAATGCAACACCACTTACCCAATTCGCTTGGTGAAGAAGCTCCCAAGCTCAAGAGTTGCGAGTCGAATATGGTGACCAATGAACGCAAATTCCTAGCATCGCAATTGACTTTTTTGATATCAGTCCTCGCCATTGCTGCCATGGCTTTATGTAAGATAATGTGCAGTTTATGATTGAACTGCAAATCGGCTGGAAGGAACGTAAGTAGATCTTCTCGGTCCTTCTCGTCTCCGTCATAAAACGATTCTGCTATGACCAGCGGTGGAATCCCCTCCGCACAGCTCGTCCGAATCGAGACGATGACACACTGCATCCATAGTTTCGCCCGGAGAATTTTTTGCTCCTGATCTGTTTTCAAGGGTGTCCGCGCAAAATCCTGGCCTACTCCTGTCACGTGCAGCCCAATCTGTGTAGCTAGGTGCACTGCGGCGCCGCACAAGACATGCGTCATGTCCTTGTACATGGAATTGGTGGGCAACCGCCATGTGCAGAGGATAAGGAGACCCTGAATGACCGGAATCGGCGTAGAACGAAGTGCCATAGAAGAGAATGCAAGTGGCGTTATGAGCTGGCTGACTCTGTCGAGGATGCTTCGATCTTCGAGGTAATGCCGCGATCCCGTGACCACTATGCTCCAGAAAAGGAAGGGAGAGAGTTCGTAGTAGCCGTTCGCACTAGTCGGGCTGAGTGATGATTCCAGGATTGGGAGCAGCGGATGATACTGGGTGAAGAATAGCGCAAAGCAATCATCAATCTTTCGTGCATCGACCACAAAGCCGTCTAATGCTCTCGAGATGGTCGGTCCGGCTGCAACTCCCTTGCTATCTTTCCCAGCGTTCGGAACATTTTCTAATGCTGGGCTCATACTTGCATCGGTCCCGGGAGCGCTGGGATTGGAAAAGCTTCCATTTGCCGGATCGTGAGGACTTCTAAACGAGCTTGCATCGCCCAAGCTTCCCGGTGTAGAAAGCGGATCCCCGTGGCGCATATTCCATTTCAGCTCTTCAAGTTCGCGGCGCATTTCCGCCTTTGTCTGCCGCAGATTGCGGGTCGACGTGGGCAGGATGCGACATTCCAGGTTCATCTTTTTGCAGCGACTACATGGCTCATGCGGGGTCTTGTGCTGCTCGACATCGCAGCGGATCTGAAGAGCATCAATATGTGTTCCCGTGATGCTGGCGTTTGTTCGGCGCTACTGACCTTCTGCTGGCGGCACTCTACGCAAGCCTTACGTCTCGGCTGCGTCGTCATGCTGGACTATGCCCGGAGCTACATGTACACCTTTTGCGCTTCGGCGTTGAGAAGAAAGAATATAGCAGGATGCGATGGCAATGGCTATAGTTACGATGCGTGGGGCGAAAAAGAAGACCGTTGAGCAGTTCTATTTTATTTACGCCATCATTCGGTCTTGGACCGGTGGAGCTCGGATAGCGGGGAGAGGCGCCCGAGGAAGGACCGAGAGGACGCGGGGCGTGCTGGCTTCCCACGTTGTAGATATCCTTCGCGAGGGTCGTCGCCGTCTTATGAGAAAATTAGAGAGGCGCGTCTGTGTCATAGGGCTGTTCTTTTTGGGTCCATGGTGAGGCGTGGTGCCGCTCGGAGGACAGGCGTATCCTGGAGATCTGCACCGTCATTTTGACAATGCTAGGCCGCGCACGGCATAGCTTGCTTCAATGTCATCGACAACGCAAGGTCGCGCTCGGAATACTTGCTGCCAGCGCTGCTGCACACTTGTGGTCCGGTGAGGCTCTCAGGCCTTCTCTCTCGAAGCCCCTGGAGTCGCATCGTGGGCGGAGACGCAGAGCACAACTTTGTACAGCGCCGATGCACGACCTCCTATCCTGATGCAACCCGATCTACAATGCGTCTCTAGTCTGTTGCTAGCACTGTATACGTAAACAGGCCTCGGCAGATGTCGAGGGTTTGAGCCACAGGGCGCTCGTACGAGCTTACTTATTTTGTATAAATTTTCTTGAGCCCCATTTCGTAGAACAAAGAGGAAGGCTCAAGATCTTACAAATTCTCCATCAGCTTTCCAGTCTCGACTCCAAAAGTGCTACGCGAAGCAGTGTGCCAAGTGGTATGTGCGCATGCAAGTGCTGTTCGCGTCCCGAATAATGTGTCCTGTAGTACTCGACCCACGACGCATCGTCAATAATGCCGCGCCCGCCAAGTGTGATGCAGGGATCACTGTATGTACTTGTATCCGCCAGCTTACAAAACGAGCAGAGAAATTTTCTGTCGTGGTCCTCTCTCGATCAAATACACGTTTGACCAGGTGAAGCTTGGCTGCTTTCAATCGTGGCGTGGAGGGAGTTAACCACAGTTGCAAGGATGTGCACACTCAATCGACATTGACTCATAACGCATCGACCGCAGCAGCAGCCTCAGCATTCAAAACACCTTCCATTTAGGCTCCTCGTATCTACCTTACTTCTAATATGCGGCGCGTCTACTAGGATATCATAAGATCAAGCGCTCGCTGAAACGTGCAATATTCACATCCTGTCTTCCATCGAATGCATCCCTGCATTCGACCAACAACATCCACAAACCCTCTACCCTACTTAAAGGGGAGGCAAATAAGTATAATGATAGACGAAGAAGTGTGTGCGCAAAAGAGAAGCAACCGAAACCACTGGGACCGGCCCAAGCAGCAGTAGCGAGAGAGAAGTCCCAGAAGCGCCAACGCCGAGAATTCCCCCTCACCAGCCCCACTCTTATAGGAAAGGCAGCACCATGCCTTTTCTCATGGGGCTCGCCCTGCCGCCGGACTGCGATCCCTCAGCTGAGTAGCCAGAGTCTTGATCGGCTTCGTCGTTGTCAAAGTCAATGTCGAAACCATTGTCTTGCCCCTCGCCGTCCTTTTCTTCCGCATCACCGTCCCACGCTTTTTGCTGGGCGCCGCGGTTGTTCCATCGCAGAGTACGCGAGATGGAGTCGAACCATTCTGTGGGTTGCGACAGCACCGTGGGGAAGGGATACTGTGAGGCGGCGATGGTGACATGGTCGCCCTGGCGGAGCTCCACACGACCCTTACCGTCGAAGGCGCAGTAGGCGGTAGCACGGGAGTTGCGGGGCACTGCAATGCGCAACAGCATGCTGTCGTTCAACAGCATAGGCCTGAAGCTCAGTGTATGCGGGCAGATGGGCGTAAGCAGAATAGCGGGAATATCTGGATGCACGAGGGAGCCACCTGCAGACAAAGAGTAGGCGGTCGATCCAGTCGGCGTAGAGAAAATGCACCCGTCCGCCTGAACGACAGTGAGGAGGTTGTTGTCGCCATAGAGTTCCAGGTTAGAGACGTAAGGCGATGGGCCGCGATCAATGACAAGCTCATTCAGCACCTCGAACTGCTCAGCTTCGATGTGCTGCGGTGCCCCTGGCGCAGCATTCTTCTGGTAGCGGTATACGGTGCAAGTGAAGCGCATGCGGAGGTTGACACGCATACCCGCATCGCCCAGAATCTTGCTCAGAGCCTCCTTGTACTGGTCGAATTCGAAATTAGTGAGGAATCCAAGGCTACCAAGAGAGAAGGAAAGAATCGGAGGGACAATGCGCTGGAAGAGCCACGATGTGAAGAGAACGGTGCCGTCTCCACCAAGTGTCAACACAAGGTCAAATTTCTCGGGGGATTCCCAGCAAAGGTCAGGCGTCCAGAACCGGAGCATGTTCTCGAAGCGAGCATCTTTTGCTAAGAGGGAAGGCATGTCAAAACGCTTCGACTTGCGGAGCTTGTGGTCTACATAGACATTTACTCCAACATCTGAGCCATGGCGCGGAGTGCAAAGAAGCCACTCAGCTAGCTCTCGAGTGAGATGGACCAGCTGGTTGTCGCGTGCTTTGGTGACGATCATGACATTGCGGATAGTCATCTTGATCGGGCGGCGTTGAAGTTGCTTTGATACCTCGCGTACACTCGTCGCGGTCTGCATCAGGCGAGAGTGCGAGATGCTCTCATCGTCGGCCATCTCGTCGAGCACTTTCTCGAGGTTGACCGCCTTGTCGAACTTCTTGTGGAAGAAGCAAGGTGAGGCTAGCGCAGCCATCTTACTGGATAGTTCAGCTGAATGCAGGTCGAGTTCGGAAAGGGCCTCAGCGAGGCGATGTTGTGCCATTTCAGACGAGTGCGTCTTGAGCGGCTCGTCCTTTTTACTCGCCATCACGAGCCCATCCATGGAGGCTGCGTTGAGACCCTGTGACGTAGGCGGGGGTCGCGACTGGAGCGCCTTGAGGATGGTCTGGCGCGGAATTGAGTCGATAGAGTACGCGTTCTTGCGATGCTTGCTCTTGCGTTGCTCACGATGCTCACGGAACGATTTCTTGGGGAGTGTGGTGAGATTCTCGATCGAAGATGCGGTGCTTATGGAAGCCTGCGAATCGGTCCGCGTCGGCTCGTCCGTGGTACCAACAGGGTTGCGCGTGGAGGGCTGGGCAGGCGCACTGCCGCTTTGATCCACGGATGCTACCGAGTGTACATTATCAGTGTTGTGATGATGGGTGTGGCTGTCCGGAGTCTGATGCTGTGGAGGATGCGGAGAATGGGGGAGCGGCACATTTAATGCTGCGTCGACGGAATTAACGCCGGAGAAAGTAGAGCGATGTGGGGACAGAAGCGGATGTATCTTTGACGGCGAAAACGGCTCCCCGAGCTGTGATTGCGGCATGGTTCGGGCGGCTGATTATTATTTCTGACTTCGCGCTAAACGCCGGAATATTGATCGTATATGCGATGGTCCCACGGGTCGAGGCGGAGATGCCGGAGCCTGGTCAGAGTGAGGTATTAGAACGGCGGATGTCGCAAGTATGTACAATAGCCGCACCAACGTAGCCAGACGTCGAGCCGAAATATTAAATGCACCAGGCAGTTGAAGCGTCGAGACTGATTGAAAGAAAAGCGATGACAGTGGCTACTGCATTGAAGGAATGTGAAGTTGGTCGATGAAGGGAGAGGGTCGCTGAGGGTGTAACAACGCCTAGGCTGGTGGCTATGGTCAACCGCGAGTGACAGGACGTGTACAACAACAGAACGAAGAGCCCGGCTCAATCTATCGCAGCAACGAAGAAGAAGACGAAAAGAAGGAAGCGAACCCGAAGAATGGACACGACCGCAGGCCGCGCCAAAGAACAAGAGGCGGAGAAGTTTGTCGAATGTGGCTCTCGGAGAATGACACTAAGCACGACGCAGCTCCCTATATTCACTTTTGACAGCTCCCGACGTCAACTTCATCGGTACGGAGGAGCCACAGAGGGCCTACGCGCCAGCTTCAAACGAGAGTAGCGAAACCCCGTGGCGGCTAGCCAGCTGCGAACTGTTGATACACTTGGGGTATCACGGTCGTGGGACTCTTCCCGATGCGCCTCAACCGCCGACCTCAAGCATCGCGCCCGCTGACAAGCTTCTACACTGACCTAGAGGCGCACAACGCGCAAGGCCGAGATCCTCTTGCCATGCCTGTTTCCTGAGGCACTGATCTCATACGCCCCAGGCTTCTCACCGCTGCAGCTCCCCCGCAGCTTCGGACCTCTGCTGTTGACCTGAGCTAACATTCTCCGGAACGTCCAAGAAGCTCTACGCTTTGTGTTTTCGATAAAGTCAATATCGTCAAACCTCCGCCCATGACTTACAAATGCATGCGAATTGAGCCTCAGTAGCTGCAGCGAGCTTCATCAACTTGCATGTGCGGCTCGCCGGCTGCATTTGCAGCGAGGGCGAATAGGAGGAGCGTCCAGGCGAAACAGTCCAGGGTGGGCCTGTCTGTTTGAGGTTGTCTCGACACCCACTCATTTGCCCCAAAGCTTCCTTCATCCGCACAGCAAGCGAACATTTTGCTACAATCGCCCTCCCTGCCGCTCTGCAATCCGCAACAAAGCCGTCAGCGGACACCATGCTGCATTTGGGGGCTGCCGTTTGATCCGGATCCTACGAAAATCAAACACCTCAAAAACGTGTGGCACCGTACTAGGCTCGAAAGCAAACAGGTGCGGCAATGCACGTGCAACATCTCATATGCGCAAGAGCACCTGCTTGCGTAGTCCTTGCCATGAGCTGCCGTGTGCGGTTGTCGGTGAAGATCTCTACCATTCACACTGCTGGAACTCTGCCAAGCCGGATTGACGCCACAGTTAGAACCTCAGGTTCATTCCTTTAATGGCGCATCTGAGGGATATCCAATTTTCCACTCCCGGTACATTATCGCGGCTATCATGATCGTGATTTGAGACAAAAAGCTCTAACCCAGCACGGCACGAGCAAGCCTCGTGGCCGCGGACCGTGTAAGCTGTCTTTGAATGACATTCACCCCAGTGTCTCATCGTTTCGTAAAGAACTTCCCGCCCACGTTCAATGAGGTAGCTCGCATAAAACCCCGTTTGTCTAAATCCCTCCCGCGTTGCTGACGCGTATCCGCACTGTATCGGAAAAGTCGGAGGCTGCGTGAGAATGCATCGCAATGCAAATGTGAAAGCGCTAGGAGAGATAGAACACGGCAAATGGGAATACAGCAAAGATCGTAGTGGTGCACGCGTTTAATTCGTTAGATACATATCGAAGCAACGTGATGGCTTCGGCGGCTACGGAGCCACGGTAAATAAACGCCAGGAGGCAATCCTCGTAGAATTGTTTACTTTTCGATCATATGCCCATAAAATTCCTGGTATCTATTGGTGAAGTCGTGAAGGTATGAAGAGAGATTGGTGAGGCAGGAAGCGCTTAAGCAGCCTACCGAAGAGCCTTGCGAGCGAAAGTGGGTAGAACGAATGCTGCCTCATGGATCTCCTTGCTGTAGTACTTGCACAGCTTCTCCTCCTCCTCAGGGGACCAAGACCGGAGGGGCTTCTTGAGATCGCGGTTGGCGTCCTTGGAGCAGACCATGAAGCCGATCTGGCCAGATGGGTAGGTGGGGATCGTGGTGTAGCCATACTCGACGTTGGGGAAGACCTCCTTGCAGCCCTTCTTGAGGTTCACAATGAGAGGCATGTGGAGCCACTGGTTTTCGGCTATTTAAAAGCATCTGGTCAGCTAAAATCTCGCATCGCATTTAAAGGGACTATCGCAATCATCATCATGCTTGGGGAGGAGGGGGCTCACAACCTTGAGTGGTGATGACACCGCCTTCTCGAAGCGCGCCATTGAGCAGCTCAAAGTACGGCTTCTGGAAGAGGGCCTCGGCGGGACCTTCGGGGTCACTGGAGTCGGTGATGATAACGTCAAACTCGCCCTTCTTGTCCTCAAGGTACTTGAAGCCATCGCCGACGATAGCCTCAACCTTGGGGTGGTTGAAACCAACCGACATGCCCGGAAGGTACTTCTTAGACAGACGAATGACGGCCTCGTCGATGTCGCAGAGCACAGCCTTCTCAACGCAGTCGTGCTTGACAACTTCACGCAGCACGCCGCCGTCGCCTCCACCGATGACGAGAACACGCTTGGGGTCGGGGTGCGCGTTCATAGCAAGGTGGGTAATCATCTCCTGGTATCTGTCCCAATCAGACTTCGTCTTAGATGCCTAGCTGCAGTCCAACGTACGAAAACTCATCGCGCTCGGTGCACTGGATGACATTGTCAAGGACCAAGACGGTGCCGTAGTCGGTCGATTCGAAAATGAGGACGTCCTGGTACTTGCTCTTCTCGTGGTGGAGCACCTCCTTGACCTTGAGGGTCATGGCCTGGCCGGGCCACATGTCGGAGATCTCGCGGAACCAGCCATCTGAGAGAACTGAGTCAGCATGCGATTGGCACTTTTCAATGGGAATGCAAGTCGTTCAGAGGTTTGCAGGTCCGTCTCTTACCCTTGATAGTGGGGTGGACGATCTCAGACATCTTGAGGCTTGCGGAAGTGTGCAAGGTGTTGAAGCAAAAACTCGAAGTTGAACGGAATTGGCTGTTGTAGATACTAGAGGCTAGGGCGCGTCTAGAATTTATAGCAAACTTGGATGCGGTGTGGACTGAGAGCTTTCGGATTGCTTGGGCTGCCATCCCATTTTTTTCTCGCACCCGCATTACGTCTGCCCGCGCCCCGCCATTGACCTGTGAGGACAAACACGACTAGTCCTCATCCGGCACCAACACCAGCGCTGGACTTGCTCGTTCGGCCCGCACCGCAGGTTGCACCAAACTGCATGAGCATCTTTAGTAAAAAAAAAAAAAGGTGGTGAAGGTCGGGAAAGGGCAGATATCAGAAAAATACGCCTGCTCGGTGTCGGAGTTATCGGCGCCTCGTGTATTTTATCTCAATACCAGGGCGCTCCTGCTGGTGCGGCGATGCTCCAATAGCAGCGCGAGGAGAGGAGTTTAGCGTGGATGCCTGGCACCTTTACTACCAGCGTGCATCAAGCTCATCGCATCGTTGCCCGTTCGATATCTTGCGGACACTATTGGCATACGTATTCAAGCAAATTGTTGCCCTCAACTTGCAGTATAAATATCTGAATGCTATTCCGTTCATTCATACACCTCCATCAATACAAGCGGTCATCAAAACCATCTTGAACGTATACTCGACCTCTTCAACGTCTCTTCGATTAACATACGGGGTTTCCGTCTTTCCATCACCGATAGTTTAACCATGTCATCATCCAAGACGACTGATCTGTCGGTCGCTGCCAACCTCCTCAAAGGCTCACCATGGGAGAACTTACCATTGGAGTATGCAAATTGACCTGCTTGTATGAATCTCACTAACGTGCATCTTAATACTAGGAAGTTACCCTGGTACTCTCCTGAGATACAGGAAATAACGCCTCAGGCCCAGGAGTTGTTCGAAAAGTACTCGAACGTGGAGCCTGAGAAAGTGAAGGCGCACATCAAGGAACTGGTAAGGCTTTTTCCACCGCCACCGAACTCCTCTGGCTGACCAGTAGCAGAGAGACAAAGCATACGTCATAGTAGGTGAATCCAAGCTACGAGCCTTGGTCATTCATTAACAACAACAGTTTCCTTATCCGTGCCTTGCTCGCTGGGCCTTTCTCGAACTCAGTGTCAGTCTTTCTCGACAGTACGGCGAGGTTCTCGAACGTGTGAAAAATGGAGACAAGTGTATGTGGACTGAGGCGCACTCGTTTCGATTATACTTAAGTGCTAACCATGGCTAGATCTCGATCTCGGATGCTGCGTTGGCCAGGATATCCGAAAACTAGTCTTTGATGGCGCCCCATCCGAGAACACGTACGGCTCAGACCTTGAAAAGAACTTCATGGACATCGGCTACGATCTTTTCCTCGATAAGTCGACCTTAAAGACTACCTTCATTGCCGCAGACATTTTCGACGAGGATTCCGAACTGAAGCAAATCGCCGGAGACATCGATATCGTCCACGCGGCATCCTTCTTGCACCTCTTTGATGAGGAAGGCCAACACAAAGCTTGCAGGCGTATTGTCAAACTGCTCAAAGGTAAGGCAGGATCCCTGTTCATTGGACGACAGATTGGGAACGTGAATGCCGGAGTCCATGTTGGCTCAATCGACTCGAGCAGGAAAAGGTTCAGGCACAACTCGCAGACTTTTGAAGAGATGTGGAAGAAGGTTGGAGAAGAGACTGGTACGAAGTGGAAGGTCGATGCATATCTTGAAGACCAGAACCTTCATGCCATGGCAGAGAAGATGGGCTTGGAGTCCGCGACCATCCCCCCAGGCTCGAAGTGGCTGAGCTTCGCGGTCCGTAGGGAGGCATGAGTGTATGTTAATGGCTGGGCTGCGGCATGATATAAGGGTCCCAAATTGTATAGATGGACCACTTGTTACGGTACGAAGCAAATGTTGCCGTGAAATTCCAGAATAACTCTTGTCTCTCGACATGGGGCCGGACAAGTCATACTAACGACGAAACCTCTCATTATCCGGCAATGGAAACAATAATTACGCATCTCCAATGAGATCAAATATCGTTAGAGCTTTTGAGTGAAGTGTGCAACGACAGTCCGGAGCTCAAGCTTCATGTGTCGGCCGACCAATCATAAGCGATACTGGCCGATCGCACCTGCCAAGGCCACTTCGTGGCTTCAACACCATACTTCTGGTACACACCGGCATCCCCGCAATAACAACACATACACAATTTCCTCTCCTGCACAAGACTCAGCCGCTCACAATGGATCCCTACTCGCACGAAGGAGGTATTGCATTTTTGCCAAATCCTACGCGACTTACGCCCCACTAACAGCCGCCAGAACTCTTGAACATTCACACAGCCTTCCACGCCGGAGCTCACCAACAGGTCCTCGACTTCGACACATCTGGTTTCTCCTCCGAAAATGCGCTACCCGTCCGTGTCCTCCAGCTCCGCTCACAGATCGCCCTTGGCCAAGCTCAAGAAGTTGCTTCTTCCCTAGCCAAGGAAAGCACACCCGACCTCGTAGCTGTACGGTTACTCGCCGAATACAGTACGGGCAAGGATGTACTGGCAGATGTGAAGAAGCTGGCTGAAAAGGAAGGCCAAGAGAACCTGACCGTGCAGTTGGTGGCAGGCATACTATTAGAGCGGGTCGGGGAGACTGAGGAGGCATTGAGTGTGTTGAGCAAGCACCAAGGAAGCTTGGACGCGTATGTTAAGAATTATTTCGGGATCTCATGAATGTGCGCTGATATGGTTTGGGATATAGCGTGGCGTTGATTGTTCAGATTCACCTCCAGCAGAATCGAACAGACCTCGCCTTGAAGGAAGCCCAGCGCGCACGGAAGTGGGCACAAGACAGCCTCTTGGTCAACCTTGCTGAATCATGGGTCGGGATGCGTGAGGTATGGCAATTCAACCACGCATAGGATCAATTACTGACTCTTGGTTTAGGGCGGTGAGAAGTATCAGTCGGCATTCTACGTCTTCGAAGAGCTCGCACAGACATCGCAATCGCAATCACCACACTCGCTCGTCGCACAAGCAGTCTCAGAACTACATCTCGGTCGCCTGCCCGAAGCTGAAGCGGCGCTGCAACAGGCGGTGCAACTGGACCCCAACAACGCGGACACGCTTGCGAATCTCATCGTGCTGAACACGCTATTGGGCAAGAAGGAGGAGGCTGCACAGCTGAAGGAACAACTTGCGGGTATTGACAGTGAACACAAAGTCTTGACCGACTGGGCGGAGAAGAAGCAGGCGTTTGATCAAGCGAAGTCGAAGTATACCCCAAAGTTTGAGGCCGCAGCTTAGAGCGAGTGCGGACTTAGAAACTCTCAAGCAGGTAGATGGAGGCGTCACGAAAGGAAGAAATGAAGCTAGACTGGAGCATGGCGTTGGTAAATAACAAGCAAGTCTAACATGCTCTGTTATTTAAGATAGCGAACCACCGAACTTGACGCACTGACGTTAGTCGGCTGCAGCTTCAGATCAGCTTTCCCCATCGCTCGCATTGCAGCAGTATGGTCCGCGGTGTTTAGTAGCATTTTCAGCAAGAGCCCTGCAAATAAGACATGCGGTGTCAAGCAATCTTACCTCCGATCACCGCGTCAATACACCGGGATAAATCGCGCTGCGGTTTGTAGCATGTAGATACGTCGCGCCTTCCAGGACTATTTGCAGCTCGCTTTCCGCGGGCACCACATCTTATCAGAACTACGGCTGGACTACCTGTTCGGACGAAAAGTAAGCCAACTCTGCATTTAGACATACCTGTGGAGCTGACATGCATTGGAGCTACATCCATTTCCCTTTTCTGTTCGGCTCCTACAATTGCCGGCGCCATGCCATCTTCCAAAATTTCTTCTGCGTAGATCTTGCTGCTTCGATGGCAGTCTTCGCTAAACACAACCACATTAGGAGTAAAAGTTTGCCCAGCGAGTAAGGAGGGTGGACATGCGTCTGATAAGTTCAACTCACCCAAGCGAATGGTGGGGCACGACTAGTGGTGGATCTCCCGCCGCACGCGATTCGGAGTTAACAACTGAAGGGTCCAGTGAACGCCATCTTCGTCCGTTACGCAACCCCCATCCTTCGCGCATCCTTACAATCGAGATGTGATCGAGGATTCACGATGTCACAGTCTTTCCGATGAACCTCACCGTCAGCGGCCCCCGTTCGAGACACTCCATTGCATAACGCAAGGCTCCTTGCGACGTTTTCTGCGTGGCGTCGGATATGACACGTTCCGAATGCGCACCAAGCACTCTTGGAACAAGCTTAACTTCGTCTCGCTGGCCAATGCGCGCCCCTCCCTCTCTCAATCCAGCATCGCACCGCAACACTATGCCACTTCTGTGAGGCGGGTGGATGTTTTGGGAGGGCAGCGCGCCGGGGCAGTGGATTGATGGGCCTTTGTGGGCGCCAGCTGCGTGCATGCGGGCTGTCTGCACGAGACCGCCATGTGGTGTCAACTTTGGTCCGGCGGCACGCTGATTTTGACTGGCGTTGTAATGACCCGCAGGACGAGGTCGCAGGTAGATAGACTGAGGTTGGGCGGACTTAACTCGTGGGTTGCTTCTGCGGATTTCGTGCGGCCCACCCATTTTTTCTCGTCTGGTTCCGTTCGTTCTCGCCGGGTAGGCTGCTCGTCGGTGTACATATAGACACCGCCCGGCGTTCGTGTGTACGAGTGAGCTCGTTGCATGGTTGTATATTGCGAGCCACCCATCGCTGCTGCAAGGTGCTCCACATTCGTACCGTCTATTCCGAGGCATTCCTACACACAAGCAACTAGCGCGCTGTCGTCATAGCCATGAAGGAACGAGTTCGGACACAAATTCGGGACCATCGTCTTGACAGCCCGGTGGAAGAGGCTCAGACACCACTGCTGGAAAACATGGTGATCGGTGTGCCGCCTGTCTTTGAGGGTTTGACGAGGGAGATTAATCAGTTGGTTGAGCAACCCTTGCTGGGTCCGAGATCGGAATTCCCCTCCCGTAGGTTACCGGATTGCAATAGAAGTTGAATGTTCTAATGTAACATGCAGCTTCGTTTGCATTCGCACGGAAAGATGTTTCTGGGAAACGGAAACCACAGGCCATTGCCCATCGTGGATACAAGGCGAAGTTCCCTGAAAACACGATGGGTGCTTTCCGGGGAGCAGTGGAAGTTGGTGCAGAGGGACTTGAGACGGACATACATCTGTCGAAAGATGGTGTAGTCATGTTGTCACACGTGAGTTGAGCGGATGAACTTGGTTAATAGAATGCTGACACGACCCAGGACAAAGATTTGAAAAGATGCTTTGGTCGGAACGAGAAGCTCCTGGACTGCAATTACGACTTCCTGAGCAAGCTGAAAACGCTGAAAGAGCCGCACCAGTCGATGCCACGGCTCATAGATCTGCTCGAGTATCTGGCACAGCCTGGATTGGAAGAGATCTGGGTGCTCCTAGACATCAAGGTAATTTCCTTCCTCTCAAGTCTCCATGTTCCAGTGGTATCTGACTCTTCCACAGCTTGACAACGACCAAGAAGACGTTATGCGAGCAATCGCAGATGCTATCGGCAGCGTCACACCCTCACCAACTCGCCCCTGGCAAAGCCGTATTGTCCTCGGTATCTGGGCCGCGAAATACTTACCCCTCTGCTCACGCTACCTCCCCAGCTTCCCCGTCTCCCACATCGGCTTCTCCATCGCTTACGCCTCGCATTTCTTCGCCGTCCCTAACGTCTCCTTTAACATGTACCAAGCAGCCCTCATGCTACCCTGGGGCCGGGCCTTCATCCGCAAAGCGCAGCGCGATAGGCGGCCGGTATATGCATGGACTGTCAACGAGGAACGGCGGATGCGGTGGGATATACGGCATGGGATCGATGGTGTGGTTACGGACGATCCGAAGTTGTTTCTGGACGTGCGGAATACGTGGCACGAGGGGATGAAGGAGAATTTCGGTCTGCTTATGTGGTTGGATGTGCTGAGGGCAAACCTGTTCGTTATGATCTTTGCAGTGTTTTTGAGGTTGAAGCATGGGAGTCCCAAGAAGCCGTTGGTAAGGCAAAAGGTGGAGAGCGGTGGACAATAGACTCCATTGTGAGCTCGCTCAGATGTTTGAGACACATTAGCATACTTCTCAGAATGAACCGCATTCCCTAAATCGTTTCTAAGCGAATTGATATGGTAGGGTGTAAGTGAAGTCGTGATCAAAGAGTTGGCGTTGTACCAACTCGCGGGTGGTCCAAGCTGTGGGCGCCCGACGCGTTTACAAGCTCCCCGCACGCGTCCCGACCTACGCAACTGCACCCAACATGCCGCGGTAAGATACACAGGGAAATACTCTCATGCTTCGAATGCTGACTGTATAAAAGCGAAATCATCACGCTCCAGGCTGGTCAATGCGGTAACAGCGGTATGTACAACTGCACCTTCTCGAGCCCCGCATTCGTCCCGTCCGTGTGGTAAACATCTGCGACACTCAACAGCAACAAGTCCTGAAACTCTCAGAGCTCGCTGACATGTAAGCAAACAGTCGGCCAGCAGTTCTGGCAACAGTTATGCCAAGAGCACGGTATCAATCGCGACGGAAACCTCGAAGACTTCGCAACCGAAGGCGGTGATCGGAAAGATGTCTTCTTCTACCAGTCCGACGATACGCGCTACATCCCAAGAGCCATACTATTAGATCTGGAACCCAGGGTATTTTGTCTTACGGGGTAATTTAGAGCGATCCGCTGACCCGTACAGGTACTGAATTCAATTCAATCGAGCGCATACAAGAACATCTACAACCCCGAAAACTTCTACATACACAAAGAGGGCACGGGCGCAGGAAACAACTGGGGAGCCGGCTACAGTATGGGCGAGCAGGTGCAGGAAGAGATCCTTGACATGATCGACCGCGAGGCAGACGGCTCAGATTCGCTCGAAGGCTTCATGCTCTTACACTCGATCGCAGGCGGCACAGGATCTGGTCTAGGGTCTTTCATGCTTGAAAGATTGAATGACAGGTTTCCGAAGAAGCTGATACAGACATACAGTGTGTTCCCGAACACACAGGAGGGAGATGTCGTGGTGCAACCATATAACAGCATGCTCAGTATGCGACGCCTGACACAAAACGCCGACTCCGTGGTAAGTCTCTATTCGAGGATTGCTTCGGTATGTGTGCTGACAGTGAAGGTGGTACTCGACAACGGTGCTCTGTCCAAGATCGCGGCCGACAGGCTACACGTGCAAGCCCCATCCTTTCAGCAAACGAATCAGCTCGTCTCTACAGTCATGTCCGCCAGTACAACGACGCTTCGCTACCCCGGATATATGCACAATGACCTTGTCGGGATAGTAGCATCGCTGATTCCCACCCCTCGCTGTCACTTCTTGATGACCTCCTACACACCGTTCTCAGGCGAGAATGTAGAGCAAGCCAAGACAGTGCGGAAGACGACCGTTTTAGATGTGATGAGGCGACTGTTACAGCCCAAGAGCAGGATGGTGTCTACTAACCCAACCAAGAAGAGCTGCTACATGTCGATTTTGAATATCATCCAAGGCGAGGCGGACCCAACAGACGTGAGCCCAGTATTCATCATCAAAGTCAACTACTAAAAATATGCAGGTCCACAAATCACTTCTCCGAATTCGGGAACGTCGTCTCGCTACGTTCATTCCATGGGGTCCCGCATCAATTCAGGTTGCCCTAACCCGAAAGTCTCCTTACGTTCAGTCATCACATCGTGTCTCAGGTCTAATGCTGGCGAATCATACTGGTATCGCGACCCTCTTCAAGCGCATGGTCATGCAATACAACACGCTACGGAAACGAAACGCTTTCCTCGAACCGTACAAGCGCGAGGCTCCTTTCCGGGACGGCCTGGGGGAGTTCGACGAAGCAAAAGAGGTAGTGCAGAGCTTGATCGACGAGTACGAAGACGCGGAAAACCCAGACTACCTCAGCAAGGAGGACCCACCCGCAGAAGAGGGCGAGGACAAGCGCGTTGCGTAGGATAGATGCTCTGGTGGGGTTTTACTTAAAGGTCTGGAACCGCGACCGGTGCGGCCGGCTTATTCTTTCGGTCGTGATGGCGTATTCAGGATGGAAAAGGACTATGCAGTGTGTTTTATGATACCATTGTCGAATGCGAGATTGTCTTGACTGTTCTTTGGTCTCCCTCCTCATTCATGTGAGACTGAACGGGTTAGCGGATTCGCTTAGGCCGCGTCGACCCGCTGAAAATGTTGGCTGCGAGCGTTCACTTATCGCTATGTACGATTGACAATACTTTCCTACATAGCTGAACCGGATTTTCTGAAGGCTTGATCTTATCCAATCACCATGGCCGAACAGACTGCCGAAGCATCCTCTTTATCCTCCGCCCCAGCACCCTCATCGCAAGCCTGCGCACAATGCTCCGCACAGCCAGACTCTCTCAAGCAATGTCTCAAGTGCCACAGCGTGTCGTACTGCAACCGTGATTGCCAGAAAGCGCACTTCAAGATTCACAAGAAAGAGTGTGCGAGTCTGGCGCAGGAGTACGTGAAGACGCATGAACCTAAAATGGCGAGTAGGGCGCCACCCAGGGAGAGCGGCAAGGGCAAGGGGATTGGGAAGTGGGAGGTAAGTGTAGATGGTTTAATCTGGGGAAAGTGAAGGCTGACTTGATCTGAAGTACGACACGTGAGCGGTGAAGGGGGTTGATGTATACAATTATGCAGGAGTGGAGCATCACTGGGGTGGAGGTACGAAAGAGAAGAAAAGAGGGCACGGCAGAATAGGTGGTCTTTTGTCAAGTGAATATTTCTGTTCAAAAGGACGCAGCCGCTGTGCGAAGAGCCACATCAGAGAGTTGAAAGAGACACAAGCATCGAACTGTGGATCGCGGATTTCCGATCATCAAGTTACCAGTTCTGGAAGCAATGGCACCTATAGCTCTGTCTGTACTGGGCGATCGAGAATTCGCATCGATTCATGTTTTCCACTCAAACTCTACCAATCCCATGTACACCATGTACGAGTGTACTTAAAGCTAGACTTGCACTTCGGTTGCAATGTAATGAAGTCTAAGGATATCGTCTTGTCTTAGCCATTGCACGATGGTACTTGTAACTTCTCTCCGTGTCTTGGGTGCCGTACGCAGTGTCCAATGAGCATGAAGATCCCGATAAGGTTAGTAGGGCTTCGGCGTCATAGGATGTCTGTACGCCTCATTCTTTATCCACGCGACCTGCTACCAAAGCCAACTTCTTGACTTCCCTGTGTCATTGATGCGCACCTTTAAATCGCTAGCTCGTACCTGTACCTTCATAGAGGTTACGCTGCTAGACTCAGGCAACGCGACGACGCGTTCATAGGCCTGTAAGAACACGAGGTACGTTCCGCGGGTTTTAGTGTATTAGCACCGACTACCGTTCTATTGGACAGCCTCATCTATCAACCTCCCTTGTGTGTAAATCAATCCACCATATGCGGTCAATCTGTTGGTTTCTAGCGATGAGGCTTTATCTATCCACTCAGACCCTGACCTTTGGCCTCGTGCCATAGAGCGCGCGCCGCACCAAAGCCGCTGCGGCTGGCCTCGGGCATGGGTATTTCATGTACATTCAGCGCCACTTTCGTTTCCTGTTATTGTTGCGTATACCGTTTATTCCTACATCCAAACTTCTAGCCAAGCAAGCACCTTACCCCTCCCATATCAGCTTACGCAAATCAATCTCGTCATCATGGCTGACATTCGGACTTTTATCCCCAACAACAGACCTAACTCCGACCCAGATATTATCACCCGCATGCAGAGAGACCTTTCGAGTTCGGCGCATTCAGAGGGTTCTCTGGAAACGAACGGACACGACATGGCGGTGCGGAGAACTGTGGGAAAGGTACCTCACGTGGGCATCGTGGGCGCTGGAGTCGCTGGACTGCGATGCGCAGATGTGCTGTTACAACACGGTGTTAAGGTCACCATACTTGAAGGGAGAAATCGCGTTGGTGGTAGAGTAAGGTTACGTCCCAACCCCACCTAGACTGGACACGTGACTCATGTAACAAGCTCTGCCAAAGCGATGCTCTGGGTCACAAAGTCGATCTGTAGGTGTGCCTTGCCAATTCTCATTCAAAATGATACTCGACGTCGTGGGTCAACAGTTGACATGTCGCAAGTGGCCCGAACTGGATACACGGCACCGATAACAATCCGATACTTGATCTGGCGAAAGAGACCAACACCTTGGCGATGAACTGGGATGGCCGGCAGTCAGTTTTCGATAAATCAGGCAAGCATATGCCATCAAAAGAGGCGACCGAGAATTCGGAAATTGTGTGGGAGATCATCGAACTGGCAATGAAACACTCTGAAGATAACTCTGCATCAATACCAGCTGATGAAAGCCTGTACGACTTCTTCAAGAAAAAGGTGCTGGAATTGATACCTCAAGAAATGGAAGGTGACAAAGAGGTGGAGCGTAAAAGAGAGACTGTGTTGGAAATGTCTGAGATGTGGGGTGCTTTCGTCGGCAGCCCGATCGAAAGACAAAGTCTCAAGTTCTTCTGGTTAGAGGAATGCATCGATGGGGAAAATCTGTTCGTCGCGGAAACTTATCACAAGGTCCTGCAGCGGATAGCAGAACCTGCGTCGAAACGCGCGGATATCAAGTTCGGACACAAGGTGCAGAAAGTAGTGTCATCCGGAACAGAGGAAGAGCCGAGTGTGGAAGTCCTTATTGAGGGACATCAAAGCCTGGTCTTTGATGAGGTCGTTATGACCACTCCTCTCGGATGGCTGAAGAAGAATGAAGGTGCTTTTAAACCCGAGCTTCCGGAGAGGCTCAAGCAAGCCATATCCTCGATCGGGTACGGGCACCTAGACAAGGCGCGTTTTCCCTAACGTCTTGTCATGGCAAGTGCGCTGACCCTCTTGCAGGTTTATATTACCTTCCCAGCCGCTTTTTGGAACGAATCTACCTCCAACGACCTCACTACCACCAAGTCTCACGATCTTTCCATTCCTAACGTGACAGCTACAACGGCTCCAATACATCAATCGCACACTACAGAAGAAACGACCGTCAATCCAGCTCACTACCCAGGCTTCACTCACTGGACAAAGCCTACCTATGCCGCTTCAACGAATCCATCGCAGTGGTCCCAAGAAGCTATGAACCTAGCGGCACTTCCGTCCCAAACCGCCCATCCAACTCTCCTCTTCTACACGTACGGACCTACCTCCCTCCACATTGCTTCGCTTCTAAAAGCACATACACCTCCCATCGCAGATCCAGACGAGGCCACTCGACAAGTCCTCACCGACTTCCTCCGCCCCTACTTCTCGCGACTGCCGAACTACTCGCCTAGTGACCCATCACATCAACCTTCGCGTATCCTTGCGACAACCTGGGCAAACGACGAGCTTGCTGGTTATGGCAGCTACTGCAATTTCCAGGTTGGACTGGAGGCCGGAGATCGCGACATTGAGACTATGAGGAGAGGTGTGCCTGAAAAGGGGCTCTGGCTTGCCGGTGAACATACGGCGCCTTTCGTGGCATTGGGGGCGGTGACCGGGGCGTATTGGGCTGGAGAAGGGGTTGCGAGGAGAATTGTACGGGCTTGGGGTATTGATGGTAAGAGTGGAGAGGCGAACGGGCATTCGAATGGGACAGTGTAATGTGTATCTATTGATGTGGGAACTTCGCGTTCTCCACTCTATTTTGATTGCATGGTGGTCCATCGCATCTCTCCACTTAATTACATTGTAGCATTCGACGAAAGTCTATCTCCAACAACCCGTACCTTAACATCTTTCCAGTCCATCTTTATGTATCACGTCTCCGTTCCACCGCGCCTCTCCCCTCCGCGATCTACTCTCCCGTATTACTCATTCAATTCCCTCAACCAACTCCGTTGCCTTCTCCGGATCGACCAGCAAACGATCTGTAACCTCAGGGACCCCCACTTATCTCCGGAAACCTTAAGCCAGCGTGTCAACTGTATCTCTCTAAAGCCCGAAGCTCCTGCAACTGGCATCTCCGTCTCTGTCTCCCAACCATATTTCTCCTGAGGATTCGCGTCCATTCGGTCGCCAACGCCCGGGCGGTGAGTTCTGTGACGTCGATTGCGAATTGGCGGATAGTCTTGATGCAATCGACCCCCGGGATTGGCTCAGGGGGCGGGAGGAAGGTGAAAATGTAGAGTTTGGTCGGTTCTTGGATAATCTGATGCTGATGAGGAGATCGCATGGGGGTCTTGGGTATCTGACATAGGGGATGTTCTGCTATGAGAAGGCAGCTGTTGAAATGTCTTTGTTGACGAGTGGTACATCAAACTCAGGGGATATATATATGCTTTGATCAATTGCTTGTTTGCTTGAGTTTGACGATACAGTAAGGCATGTGCGGCTTGCACGTTCAGTTGTTGACATTCGACGCGTTCCACGAGTTCTTTGCGAGATTAACCCAAACTTCTCCCATGTATATGATTTGTGTAATAAGTGCCACATACCTAGGCCGTGTGATACTACTGATGATGAGATAGAAGCGAAGACCCTCATTCAGGAGGTCTGACCGTGATCTACTGCGTCCAGGGGGTGGTTACGTCCACGAAATCTTGAGCAAGGAACTCACAAGTAACACCAGGAGTTTCAGATATCAGTAACCTGATTTCCACTGTTCTTTCTCCGCAGTAGACAGGTAGACATGTATAGGAGCCCTGAATCTTTGCGATACATAGTTTCAGAGAACAAATCTACACCAGTGTCTCCCCATCATAATATTCCCGTTTTTGCGGGTTTGATAACTGCCGAAACTGCTCTTATGATTCAGAACGCATCTACGTGCTTTTTATCGCCACCCACTTTTGTCCAGTCTTCGTTAAGAACATATTTTTCATCGTGCTCCCAGAATCGTTGCATTGTTAAGCACTCCAACTGAACAAAGTACTCAAGGGCTGACACTCGATTTGCACGCATACATTGCTGTTATACGTTGCATCTTGCGAATTGCATCGTCCGCCTGCAGATCCTATGAACTGCTTTGCTAAGCCATCTAAAATCTGCTTGACTCAGATGTAGGTACGTATCACAGCGAACAAAGGTCTAGGGACTAGAGGTTGTTTTTGAAAATTAGTGAATGTGCAGGTGTAGATCATCTGAGCTGATTGGGAGGGATGAATAAGGAGTGCATTGTAGATGAGGGCTCAAATGCTTTCAATCAAGCGGAAAGATTGATTGGAGGGATTACAGTCTGTTTTGAGACAGACTGTGCTTGATGATACTTGCTTGGGTCAACAACTGACAGACTGATAGGCTTTGATTTTGCTAATGAAAGGCAAGGAACAGTAGGGCTTGAACAGGATGGTGAGCTCGTTCTTTTAATGTTGCGAGAGCCACTCATTTTTCCATGCGACCGATTGATGCAGGAGGAAGTCACGTTCAGGGAACGCATAATGACCACGAACTGGTCAAGTGAATTACAAGGTTTATTAGATCCTTTGGACCATGAAGTGGCTTTCAAGACTTGAGCTGGAGCCCAGCCAAAATTTGAATGATGTCTACTGGCATCCATTGGACTCGATAGAGCGTGGCTGGCGCGACTGCATTTGATAGGTTTATTGGGACAGGGGCCGATATCCCCAGCCTTGCACTGCCTCATCAATATATTCAGCTCAACAGCGCACGGCCACCGTGCCTACCACACCTCGCTTCCTTCCAAACCATTCAGTCATCACCATCGTGTATTTCGCATCCAAAATGTCTCCGACGAAGAATGGACACATCTATCGCGCTCTGGAGCCAAACGAAAGTCGGCTTGTGCATCTCGCGCCAGGCAAGCACAATGGTCCTATCGTCTGTACACTTGAGTATTTCGACACTCTGAGCCCTCCACTCTATGAAGCGCTCTCCTACGTTTGGGGCGACGCGAAGATTACGGCGCCCATCAACGTCAACGGACACACTGCAAGTGACGACAAACCTCGAAGTTGCGCTCAGATACTTGCGACTTCGCAAAAAGGATCGTGTGCTCTGGATCGATGCTGTAGTCGTTAATCAGCTAGATCTGGCCGAACGCGCCCAGCAGGTCGGGCTTATGGCTGACATATATAGCAAGGCCGCGTCGGTAAGAATTTGGTTGGGGCCTGCGGACGCGGACACTGCAGTCATCTTCAACTATATCAGAAAAAAGAGACTGAAGAAATTGTATTCGCTCAAGGTTGCGTGGGACTTTCGTGGCCTTTGACTAGAATTTTGGAGCGGTCAGCAGGGGTCTCTATGCGGATCCCGGCGTATGTATCAGTTTAGAGAAATCTTCTTATCACCTCAACTTTATGGTGTCCGGTATCAGCTGAGACGGTTTATGCCACCGGCTATCGCTGCATTGCTCTCGTTGCAAGTTGTCCGAAGAGATTGGTTCTCAAGGTGAGCGCTCGGTACCTCGAGCAACTGGAGCCTACCACGTACCTCTCAACGTGAACGCTAACTCTCATCAGGCGATGGTGTATCCAAGAGCTTGCGCTGTCCGAGAATGCCGTCATACAATGCGGATCGGAATCTGCGCAGTCGATCGATCTGCACTACTTGTTTGACTGTTCTGTTTTTAGATACTTGACATCACCTGAGAACGATGATTTTGCAAAGCTCAGATCTAAAATTGAAGCCATTACGAGATCAACGTATCTTGTGGGTCCGTTGTACGATGGTAATAAAAGATCACTCACAGCACTTCTGTTTGATTTCCGACACTGGCGCAACGAGGACCCTAAAGATACTGTTTACGGACTACTAGCGATCGCCGATGTCAAAGAGTCAAGCATAATCATCGATTACACAAAATCGGATATTGACGTCTTGATTGATGTGTGCAACGATGCACTTCACTATGAAAAGAACATAGATCTAGTCGGGGTACCTTGGGCTCCAAACATCACTGGTCTTCCATCATGGATAGTTCCAACGGAAGACGACTCACGCTGGAAGAACGAGGAAGCGACCCCTTGGGAGTTACCAGACCCATCTTTTGCCTCAAGGATCCCTTGGGAGTGGAGAACAAATGCGAGAATAGTCCACCGGAACGAGGATGTCCTTTCCCCCCTTGCTTTCCCGAGCTATATTTTGTATGCGGATGGTAAAACCCTCGAAAGGTACGGAGAACCACCCGAGTTCACCTATGATGAAACGTTGAATTATTTAATTGCCTGGGATATCGCTTTTTCACAGTTCGAAGTCTTCACTAGAACTGCGCGAGAAAAATCCAAGACTACCAGGAAACCAGGTGATCGAGTGGTCGTGCTGTTTAGTTGTAATCATGTTCTGGTCCTGAGGCCGGTGGGAGCTGGATTCATTCTCGTCGAAGTTTGGCTCGGTGGCTTTTGGAATTTTGTCATTCAAGAAGACTCTCTTGGGGACCGGAAAATTCGGATGGAAAATTCTCTCCGGAACAACGTTAAGAAGGTCTTGCGTGCTTCATCCACAGAGACATTTGCCATTGTGTAATTCAACGTAGTGGGAGGGAAAGACTACAACTCGCCCAATATGTTATCTCTTCAACTCCCCTAATGTAATATCTCTTCGATACGTAGCTCCATTCAGGGAATGAGCAATCACCGACGTGACAGTGTAACAACCGGAAATTTGACCAATAGGCACGTTTCAAAGTAGAGCCGCTGACCTCAGCATATGTTGAACCAAAAGGCAACAATCCTGATCGACGCGTCATTGTCTAACCAGTCGGTACAAGTCCCAGCGATGATCCTTCAAAATCACAGTGGGCCGTTAATAATAGGGGATGCCGCCCTTCTAGCTTCGAAGGCTGCGCATAGTCTGGTTCGGCCCGTCATGAAATCAATCTGTAGCTCTGAGTGCGAAACATATGTAAATCTCTGCCGAGGTGTCAGTATACCCTATCGCCAACTAGTAGAGAATACAAACCGCTGGTCCGCTAGATCTAGCTTTCGACGGAATGATTGGACCACACCACACGCACAAAACAGGAAGTGAATCGACTGTAAAACACCATTATGTCAATGCACATAACCAATGGAACGATCCAATTCAAGATGCCAAAGACGGAAGTCGTATTCAGATGAATCGTGTATTACAAGAAGGGTCCTTACGCCTCTCGTCATCTATGTTGAACTCAAATACCCGCTCACAGCGCCGTCATATGCCCAACCGCATATAGCTTTCCCTATACATGTTGTACATTTACGCGTGCCATCGTACCACTTCGCACATTACCTTTCGCATACGCCATTAGCTACCTATCCTTATCCTTACCCTGGTCCCAGTCATCCCACTCTTGAGCCCTCTTTGCTTGCCTCTCTTGACTCGCTGCAGGACTCCTCCGTCTTCCCTTGGGCGGTGCACTTAGAAAATCTTCTGGGATGTCGTTCCAATCCCGAGTCGTTTTTGGCAGGGGTATGGATTTAGGCGCTTTTCGCTGCTCAGCGGCCGCTTCGTCGCTTGAGACTTCGTAGTCGTCGGCTTCATCGTCGTCGGAGATGTAGTTGTATTGGTCGAATTTCCGGCGGTCGATCGGTTGAAGTTGTACATCTCCGTCTGCATACATTCCGTTCTCCCGTCCGAGAATCTGATCGGCTTTGCTCGGGCTGCGGCGGCCCTCGGTCGGCGTAGATACGATTCCATTTGAAGTGGTCAAGTACCGAGCGTCCTCTCCTCGCCGGCGCGTTTCCTGCCATTCTGGCCTTCTAGGCGTCCGCTGGGGCGGCCCGAAACGGTTAACCTGCCACGGCTCTGGTGCTCGTCCGTTCCGCCGGAATTCTGCTTCGGTAGGTGAGTCAACGCCCCAGCCAGCGTCGCGTTCACGCTGCTTTTGAATTCTTTCCTCTGCCTCGCGCTCGTTCTTGATGCGCTCACGTGCCGCCAGCCATTTGGGGCTTGCTTCCCATGACCACCCGTCGCCAGTCGTGTTGATTATTGGCACGAACCATAGCAGTGGAGAAGGTCCGAATATGTGCTCTACATTCCGTTTCCAGCCTAGATCAAACGCATTCGGAAGTTGTTCGTTATCCCGTTCATCGAGGTAATCTTCGTAGCGATCGTAATTCTGCTGCCGCTCACGCCATTCGTAGGACTGGTGGTTCGGGTGTGAGTATCCGTTGCTGGTTGGTGCTGGTGATCGTGAAGAACGCTGGGCGGGTGAGGAAATACCTTCCTCTGGTCTGGTGACTCCTGGTAGAGCATTCGCATGGATCTCGCGCAACTGGTCGCTAATGCTCAGTCGTCCGTTGGCCTGAGCGTCTAGGTAGTTGCGGTCTGAAAGCTGAGCTTTCATGCTGTTCCGGAGTGGCGAGAGATACCGCGTCTTTTCTAAGCTCTCGATGGTGGTTTGGCCTCGAACGGTCAAATAACAATGCCAGGCAGTGAACCCAGTTATTACGATGCCGATGATGCCAGAAAGAACGGCAAGCAAAACATAGTTGACCGGCATGAATGACTCCGTGTAATTCCCATCGTTCAAAATCTCACTCCAAACCCAGGTTGCTGACGATGCGAAGCATACCCAACAGAAGAACGTCAAATAAATCAGGAAAAGGAGGAAGGCTTTGTAGTTGTATAGTCCAACGCACGCCGCTAGCCACGGGCAATGGTGGTCCATCTTGAGCACACATCGCTTGCAGGTCGAGCAGTGATGTGCGCGGTCTGGCTTCTGCGCTTGGCACTTCTTGCAGTACCGTATGTCACCTGTAGATGCCTTGACAGTGAACGATGTGTATTGCATGCCTCCTCCTTCTTGCGTAGGTAGTTGACTATAGCCATTCGTGATGTTCAGCGGGGAGCCGGGGTCGGTGAATACGGCGGTCGTGTAGCTCCAGTTGAGCATAAGGTACAGGAAGAAGCAGAGCGCAGATGAGGTCTTGCCTATACACTATGTTAGTCTATCGACGCTATTATATTCGGATTCTAAGATCCTCCAGTCGATGTCACTGCTGCAGAACGTACAGAAGGCTCTAAGAGATCTTCATATCCGTTCTATGTCCAGCCGGTGATCAGCGCGTATAGAGTATGTCCTACCTGTCCAGCGGTTCTTAGACGTATTGAAGCCTATGCCGACTCCTACCCACGCGGCCCATGACGTCAAACCATACACAAACACCAGCGGGAAGTATGTTATTGTACTACAGCAAAATCGCTCGACCTTCCTGGCCCACGCACGGCGGCGCATGTTGCGCGATGGTGATGAAGGCGGCGAAGGCGATCCCAACGTTGCCATGCTTCCAAGGCACACGGCTCAAGCATGCGGTGAGGCTGGTGAGGCGAACAATCACTGTCTAAAACGACGAAGCAGTGTGGCGTCGATCCATAAGGTATGCGCGTGCGGAAAGGCAGCAAAGATGGCGAAGGCGGACGAGTTTCGGGGTGGTTTCAGGGACGGGCCGCAGCACCGCCGGGCGGGAGCTGTGCTAGCGGGTCGGCACGGGAGGGTCACGGAGACGAAGAGAGGGACAACAACACGCTTTCGTAGTATCGGCAAGAAAGTGAACGAAGCCAGCCGGGCAGCGGAGGTCGACCTGTCCTCGCCGGCGTTGCGTTTGAGGCGCGGGTTACCCGGCAGAATGGAACAGGGTCCGCGCGCTGAACCGTCTGAGCCTTGCAACCTTCGAAAACACCCGAGCACGTGATCTGTTACACTTCACGTAAGAGCCAGCGCCGAACGGAGAGCCCTAATCATAGTTAACTGCTCCGCGGGGCTGGCAATTCCAGTGTCGATGTCCAAGAAGATGCATGGAGCCGTGATATGATGCAACAGGATCGCGGATCATCATCTGCGGTTCCTGTGTTCTACTACGAGTATCACCCGCTCTGCTTTTGCCCACACATTGACTATTGATGGTAACAGTGACCACCCAGTACTACGTGCAGCCCTCCCACAATGATACCCACGTAGTCCCTCTTGATCATGGCGCGTCCTCGGGCCAGAGCGATCAAGGCTCTGCGGCAGTTAAATGGGTCGTCACGGTTCTGTCGCAGTTGTGCGTGCGACGTGACAGGAAGCAGAGACACCGAGCATCGAGCTAGCGTCTTCTCCACAGCGGCATCCTTGCCATCAAATGGGCTCTTCGCGGCCCGTAGGTGGTGTTTGCAATCATATATGGTGTGCATCGACACCAGAGCGAGCCTGCCAGCCACACCGCGGTACCACGCTCCTTCCCTGTGGAGCGTGCAAAAACTCTGGGTGCACCTTCCGCTTTGACACCCGCTGATGATATATCGAGGCCATCCCACCATTTTGCAACCTACAATGTCTTACTGAACTAAAACATTTCACTCGCTTCCCCTCCGTCCGGCCGCCATGCTCGCACCCGGCAGGAAACGACCTTTGCCACTGCTGGTCGGACTTGTACTTACGCTACTGTTTTGTTTCTATTACAGAGATACGGACGGCATATACATTCGTTGGACATGGTCGCCAGAGTCACAACAAGCTAAGCTCCCCGCAAATCGCACGCTGGGTTTTGGCGCAGTGGTTGTCGTATCGAAAGAAGGCTCCGACAGACGGCATGCGCTTGTGCAACAAGCCAATGTTACCGACTTCGATCTCACCATACCGAAGCAGCCGCAATGGACAGAGGGCGATGTGCAAAAGTTTCGTAACGGTCAAGAGGATGGTGTGCAGCACGGCTCTATCCTAGCGTGGATGGGCCACCTCAACGCCCTGCGATGGTAAGCTCCAAGCTCTACATTTAACTTGAAATCCGCGACAGTTCTACGTACTGAACCGTTCCAACACAGGTTCCTCGATTCCGGGCTTGAAACGGCGCTCATCCTCGAAGACGATCTCGATTGGGACATTCGCCTTCGTAGCATCCAGGTCCCTCTAGCCGCGAATGCCATGCGCACTCTTATGCCCCCGAAGGGATCGTTGAATCCTCTCGCAAGACAACACCAAAACCGCACACAGTACTGGGGCGACCATAGTGCTTGGGATCTTTTGTATCTTGGACACTGCGGGGACTACCTCAACAGGGTCACGTATGAAGGCCTAGTGTTCGACAGCAAGCCCTTCACCTTGAGAGATGTGGCACACCTCACATATGACGATCCAACGATGCCCGCGCGATATCAACTGCATCCTTTCACCCAGGATCTTTTCAGCGTACTCAATATACCCGAGCACGGCCGCACTTTGCATCGCTCGAAGTTTCCACTCTGCTCATTTGGCTATGCAGTCACTCGGCCCGCAGCTGAACTTCTACTGGGCAACCTCGCGCCACCGCAGCTCCAACCCAAGGGGCCGCGCGCATTCGACGTTGCACTACTTCATGCATGCTCAAAAGGAGCACGCGAGACCAATCCCATTCCGACTCGCTGGGCGAACCCACCATTGCATCCTGACCGCGGACTTCGTTGCTGGACCCTCAATTCCGAACTCTTCCACCACCTGCCCGGCGAAAGCGAGATCGCCAAAATCGGGAAGAATCTGGGCGAGGATATTGGACAAGGCCTATCACCTGTTGACTGGGCCGGGCAGGCGCAGACAATCTGGCGCAACGAAACCACTAACATAGGCTGTGGATTCTGGAGTGGAGCTTTCACATTCAAAGACGATGATGCGAAACGCCTCGAGTTCCTCCGCGAGGAAGTAGGGCAAAAAGGTAAATGTTTGAAGGAAGGCCGAGATACCCTTTGAATGGTCTGAATGCGACGGCCATTGGATAACGTCGCATAATGTTCAATGTATATGAATTATCTTGGGTCGGCAGGCATCAAAATATGGGACGGGCTACTGCATCTTGGAGTTTATGGACGCATGTTAATCGGGGAACTCACTGGAGCACGGCGTATGCATCATACCACTTTACTACTTCCGCTACGGCTACGAGTTGGCCATGCAGCGTCGACGAACAGATGAAAATACGTCTTTACTTAGCGCTTAGACTTTGCATCGGGTTCTGTACCCTGAATGGTAGCTCATACAGTCAATGTATCACTCGCAATACACTATGACAGTGGGTCGTAGACGATCTCGAGCTAGGAAGTAACGATCCAACAGCTGTTTGTCGTGTACAGCCGTGGAGAGTCACATTGTGCTGGCGAGACCCAGAGGAGTGAATATATTTGCTGATGCGATCAGTTGTTTTATGAAAACCTGTCATATGGGTCCTGGTGGCTTCCAGAGGCATGCCCTTAGAACATTGGCATGCGAGGCCGGCGTAACACGAGGAGTCACCAGTAATCCAGCTCTTGAGATTGTTTCCAATTGTCACCACGATGATATTACGCCAACTGGAGGTAGCATAGCTATGCGCACGTACTCTACGTCGCGATTGTTGTGCTGACAATTATGGTTGCCTTCCCATACTGCAATGCCTACGCAGCGGCTCTCTTCTTATACTGTTCGGCGATGGGGTCAAGAGCGAAATCTTGGATGGCGTCTGATGTAAGGTACCTTTGGGGAGAGGCTACTTGCTACGGCTATTCATCTATATCTAGTGAGCCGGTCCCTGCGGGCAGCTCCACGTGTATCAGGGATCAACGAATCCCAGTATTGCACAGTTCGAGCATGGGTATTTAAGCTTTTGCCAAGGGTGCTTGTTTGTATCAAGCATTTACCGGCATCTATCTATGTGTGCCGCTACTCGATGGTCTAGATTACAAGCCCCTGCCAAGGAAGCTTGTTTTTATTAAACCCGCGCGCTAAAATAGTGAACTCCGCTCCGTGCAACCGTTATACGCATCCACGAACCACAGATCTCTCTCACCCCCGGTTCACGCAATCTAAGAACCCTGCGTCACTTCATGTGGCTGAGCACTCTCGGGCAAGGCTGATCACCGCGACATAGTGGTGTCTTCCGTGCCAAACTTGATCCGCTAACTGCGTTGGGCAGTTGAAGCTGTTTGCGAGCCGGTACCCCTGGTACACGACCTTTCCCCCGCTCAACGAAACTGGCCTGGAAGCACCATGAGCCTCTGCGTAATGAGTATGGCAAACAAAACAATGAAGGCATCGTGCTAACACAGAATATGTTTCTCGTTTGTGCCCCCAGTGTTCGAACCACCCGGCAATACGGTAGCGCTTCACCTCGTCTGCGTCCGCACCTGCACCCGCAATTGTTGGGCTCCTGCTCCATTCACGCCGGTCCTCGTGCACGCCAAGCCTCATACGTGTTACGAAAAAGGGCGCGACCATAGGAAGGCTGTGCAACCCCATATTCCCCTCATTTGAAAAGTGCCTCTCGCAACTCCCGCGTCGTGGGTTTTTGTCTTACTTCTGACATTCCTTGACACGTCTTTTTTCATTTCGGTGGGTTTGCAGCATGGAAGAATTGGGACATCATAGGGATCATGGAGCGTTCGACCCATGGAGGGGCAACAAAACTTGCGAAGCGCCGCCTGGACTGGCTTTCGCGTGCTTGAGGCCGATGGCTGTGTCGGAAATGTTCCCCTTCTCTGTCGTTTTCATCGGTGCGGTAAGTGGATTCCTGCTTAATCTCTCTCATCCACCTTCCTCCACCAGCTTCTACAGTAACAGATCAAATATAAGGTTTTGGTTGTTGACTCCTGCGAACTCACTCAGAAGCTATGTCACGGTGTCCTATGGGGTTGGCTCCGTCGCAACGAGCCTCTGTTCTTTCTTCAATGTGTTTGAATTCCCATACTGACTTGAAGCTCTCGCCGCACAGATTCTTATCGCCCTCTCAATTGTAAAGCAATACGTACTCGAGAACTATATGTCGCGTAAAGACAGCCTGCACGGGAGAGCGTATGCGCGACTGAAACCAAGAGATCAACGTACACTTGTGAACCATCATCTGAGCTTGATCATGAAGCTGATGCTCTTGATCGTCGGTATGCAATATCTCTTCCTTTCTCAGCTACCACAATTACATATTCCCCCCCTAAGAACGTACCATTGTCTTCTGACACCATCTTCAACAAGGCATTTACCCCTTCGGGGCTCTCGTCTCCGGCCACAATTTCAACAGCCAGTTACTCGGGCGCTCGCTCACAATCGGAGACGTGCTGTTCTTGTGCAGTCATACCTACACCTCGATGTATATGTTCGAACTATGCTACCGGCAGGGCATAAGCTACATCACTTGGTTGCAGTGCGTGCTCACTCCCACCCAGAGAGCAGACTGCCGCTGACAAAGACCACAGCCACTCCTGCACAATCCTAATCGCGCAACTTGCCCTTGCATTTACATACACGCAGCGCGCGCCAGATTCTACCATCGAGTTGGTGCTCTGCTTAGTCTGGGGTATGCTCGGCTTGTTACGCCCGTCCCTATCACCAGTCTCTGGCGTCGATGCTAACTATAGGGATGCAGGCGTCTTCGACATCCTCTCCGAAGCGCTAACGCACCTCACCATGATATTGTATCGTCTCTACCCTACGCGCCATGCCTTCCTCTACAAATCGCTACGCACCGCGTTTATTGTGTCCGTCGCAAGCACAACGATAGAAACAGCTATCGTGGGGTGGTTCTACGGCGCGTTGTTCCATAGATGGAGTACGCTGAACAGAGGCCTGACGCCGATACTGTTCATTGCATTCGTGGCGGCGCAGATTTGGAGTGCGATTTGTCTATGGAAAATAGGGAGTGGTCAGGGAAGTTTGATGAGAAGCGAACGTGGAGAGGGAGATGCCGTTGAGCTGGTGGCTGTAGGGGAGGAAAATAAAGACGTTTCAAAATGACGATCGGGGAAGAGAAGGAGTCGTTAAGATGAGATTGGGATGAATATGTTGTACCGTCATATGGTCATTTTCGGTATTCTTTGTAGTGACCTAGTAAGGTCGCTTGGGTTACTGCGGCTACTTTCTGTATAATATAGGGTTTTTGGTTATCACGTTGGACCGAATTGTACATCGTTAGTATTGAGTGAATATGTAATCATGCCGCGTCGACAATTCTGCTCGTCGAAGAGTGAATAACGCGTACAGAGGGAGACATCTGCGATTACGTCCGGGCTCTATATGACACGGTGAATATGAAGACTTACGACTGCTAAAGTTAAAACAGGCCTTGTACTTTCCGGTACCTAATGATCAAGTAAGGGTTGCCCATGGTAGCCCCCACCTTTGTAGAAGTGGGCAGGTACAAAAATCTCACCGCCGCGTACTAGCTTGCTCGTGGTCGCATGTCGAGAATTCACGTCGGGTATGAACTCCGCGTTCTAGTGTTTTTTATCACATTTGCGTGGCGACAAGGCGACTCCTCCGCGGATGCAAATTCTAGAACGTGTTCGGCCGCTGCCGATATATGTTTCTGACTCGTGTTAGTCGCGGAAAAGGCGGCAGGGGCCGGATGTGTACCGCGGAATCAGGTGACGATAGCCAGGGCTGGCGAGAGCAGAAAGCTTCCGCAACCAAAACGGCGGACGAGTCGGGCCATAGCATTGGAAGTTTCGGGACGCGCATAAAGACCCGCTTGTGATACGGACGTTTGGCATGATCGTGGGCAAACATACCTTCTATGTGGCACTGTCAGTTTGGAGGACGTTAGGTAGATATTGATGGAACAGGAGATTAATAAGGCGGCAACGTCAACGGTGATCATTGCGGACTCCTTATTAACTTCAGAGGAAATCATACGCCTGCAGAGGAGAAGATATTCATATAATCATAACGGGGTACAGCATCTCGGGGCATTTAATTCCGATCAGACGTCGCTCCTTGAACTTTCCGCCTTGCTCTTCCCATCGTCCTCATACATCGCCTCAATCGTAGTGTCCACTCTAATCTTCCCTCTCCCATCGAGCCCAACACTCAACCCGCTCGTAACGAGCGAATCTTCCGAGCCATTTGGGTTATGATGTGACTTTGAACGTGAGCCTGAAGCAGGCCCAGATGCAATTCCGTTGCTAACTCCTAATCGATTTGGATCTGTCGTCCTGCGCTTCGCAGAGCTAAGTTCGTAGTGTTTGCCGTAGCTGCTCGGACCGCCGTTGGTGCTGCCCCCAATCACCATGGAACGAAGCGCGGGCAGGCATGCGGCGATGATGGCAATGGCGGTCTCGACCATGGATACGGTGCAGGTCAGCATTGTTTCGTTCTTGTTGGAGTAGTATGCTCGGATAACTATCACCCAACGTCAGCACATTTACAGAAGACACATATAGAAGTTGGAACGTACTGCTCGCGATGATGACGAAGAATCCCAGCGCAAAGATACCTGCTACACCGAGCTTCTGCTTCAGTTTCATTTGCAATCTCGACACCATAGTGATTGGCAACGCAATGATGATGGCATCCGAGAAGATGTTGAAGAAGATCGTGATCCAGTAATTAATCTGAGCAGCTTTGGGATCACATTGATCTGCGTACGACTATCAGGACGAATCTCGCAATTGCCTATGGTTCACTCACAGTTCGGGTCGCTCGACCAGCGCTTGTCGTATGGATAACACTGGAACAAGATATCGAAGAAGATCACAAGGAACGTTACGGCTAAACCACCAAGTGCGATGTTGTACAGCAGGATAAGTCGCGATCCGGGCACAGCGATGCGTTTATAGAAGATCACCAGGGCGAACTTGACGGCCCAAAGCGAGGAGACGTAGAGTATCGAGCCGGGCACAATCATCTGCATGATTCCCTTGAGCTTTTCAGGCGTCACAGTCGACGTGTCGCCCAGGCCCAAGTTCCACATGTGCTGCTGGATGCCTAGGTCTCCTATGAGGCAGCACAGAGCGAGTACGATGAGGAACTCCTCAACGGCCAATTTGCCCATACGTTTCCATCGCGAGTACATGCGCAAAGCCACAAAGGGCACGGTAGCTATGGTGCAGATGTACCAGGAGACCTATAAGCCTGGTCAGTAAGGCACAACCATACGGCGAGCATCAAAGCACTTACTACCTGACCAAGACCTTGGTCACCCATTGTGCTTTGGAGGTACCTGAGCGCGAACCCCGGATGAGAGATTCTTTAAAAGAAGGGATCGTCTATCGATCGACAAGGAAGTGGAGGACCGCATCTGTGGGTCATAGAGATCATATGTACAGGGCGGCCAAGGGGAGACCCTGCTGTCAACGCTCGCCTCAAACTCCTCGTGTCCCAGCCCGATCTCGTGTTCTATTTCATGTTCCTTTCATGATCGACATCAAATTTGCTCAATTGATGCTCGGCTACACGGCCTCGTTGGGAGAGGCTGTCGGTTGAAGGATGATTAAAGGTTCGCCAGGGCAGATGAACATGCAAGCACGCAAACGATTCGACATGCCCCCTGCATGTTCGCCGTCCTGGCCCTAGTTCGGTGGGGTGCGCTGCGAGAGCTGCCTCTAACCAATCGATGTGCGGAGGCACGTAGGTTTCGGGCAATAGGACTGTGACATCGGTAACGAACCTCGGAATCATCCGCAAGCCTGTGGAGAGTCCAAGAAGATTTCTGCGACGGCTCGCGGGCGAGGTGCGGACCTGAGTGCTCGATCTATACAAGACTCTCCTCGGAATGAAAATAGGACCGATTTGGGGAACTTGGAAGTGGGCCGCCACCACCATTCTTTGACTAGCATTGCTTGACAAGCTCGACTACGCAAAGTAGATTTTCGTGCTTGTGGATCAGGCAATCAACAGCTTTGACCAGACAATAGTCCACAGCGGACAAACATCGGCAGATCTTCTTCACTTCTGGTCAAGGCTGAGGATGGTTCCATGCGTCTCCTTACCGACGAACAGGCTCAAAACCCACTTGATGCCCAAGTGACGATCCCCTCGTGGCTTCAGATTTCCTCTGCATCTCATCGCTCTGATATCTCGCGCCATGAAGGTTTCGGGTATAGTCGCAATCGTTTGCGCTACCGCAGCGGCGGGAACCCCGTTGCCGGGACGAAGTGCAAGTTTGCCGGACCCCTCAACGCCAATTGTCAACCTTAAGCAAGGGACCGTGAGAGGGTTTGCCGACGCTGGAAACACTGTTTTTCTAGGCATCCCGTTTGCTGATACGACGGGTGGAGCGAATCGGTATGTCGCAATTTTATTGGACGTCACTGAATCTAATTAAGTTTGCGCTAGATGGAAGCCGCCGCGAGACGTTCCGAAAGCAAAGAAGGGCGCCGTTTTTGATGCGACGAAATATGGCCCAACATGCCCGCAAGCCATATCAGGCACATCATACTCACAACAGGGCGAGGACTGCCTGAACCTCAATGTCTGGGCTCCATCTCCAAACTCGACAGATTCTGGCAAGAATGGCCTCCCGGTTTTTGTGTGGATGTACGGAGGGGCCATGGTGACTGGCTCAAGCAGCAACCCTGCTTACCAAGGTGCCAATTTTGCGCGCAAAGGTGTCATCTATGTTAGCTTCAACACTCGTGAAAGCATCTTCGCGTATCCCAACTCGGCCGAGCTCAAGGGCACGAAGGAGTCGCAGAACTTCGGCATCTTGGACGTAGACAAGGCTTTGCAATGGGTTCGTGACAACATCGCCGGTATGTGTTCACTCAGTTGACTTGTTAGGACTATTCATTGACGTTGAACAGCTTTCGGCGGTAATCCTGACCACATCGTCTTCGGTGGCCACTCGTCTGGTTCAGTCCAGGTAGACCACTACCTCTGGAACCATCCTGACACCTTCTTGGTTGGTGCCGTTCAGATGGCCGCCAACGCCAAGTCGGGACCTGCTGTTGCTCCTGTGAATGAAGCGCTTGACATTGTCGCTGCGGAAGTTGGCTGCTCGACTGGCAAGGGTCAGCTCGACTGCCTGCGCAAGGTTGACGTGTACGCCTTCCAAACGGCGAACTTCAACGCGACTTACAACACCTGGTTCACTCCTGCCGTGGATGAGATTACCCGCTACCAGAACTACGAAGCACGCTTCAAGGCCGGCAAGTACGCCTCGCACGTACCTCTTCTGACCGGCAACTCCAACTATGAGGGTGCTCTGTTCGGTCTCGTATATTCCGGCGAGAACACCAACTTCACCAAGTGGATCAACACCTTTGATGCCGATGTTGCTGAGATCCCTGACAACAAGCTCCTAGCTGCGTACAACCAGGCCGACTACGACACCGTGTCCGAGATGAGCGGTGCGCAATACGGTGACGCTCGCTTTTTTTGCCCTGTAGACTACCTGCTCGACCTGCGCAGCACTAAGCAGAGCACATGGATCTACCGCTTCTTCGCAAACTATTCGCAAGGTCTGCCAGTCAAGGCGCCGACCCACGGTGCCGAGATCGCGTTTTTCTTCGGCGGAAATGAAGTTTTCGAAGGTCAAGATGTGACGGCGGCGGACCAGGCGTTGGCTGACTACCAGAACAATTGGTTCGTTGAGTGGATCAAGAACCCTACTGCAGGGCCTGGATGGAACAAGGCCAGCCCCAAGCAAGGTACTCTTGCGAAGCTGGGTGTTCCTGGCAACACCTTGGCCATTGAGCTTGCGTCCACGTCTGACTACAATGGAAAATGCCAGTCGGTAAGTACTATCCTTGAGTCCTCTTGGTTTTCGTCTTCACAACGCTAATTATTGCAGGTCTATAACCCGTACCTTCCCAAATACCCAGTAATCCAGAGCGTTCATGCTTCATGAGTATACCCATTTTAGTTATTAAGCGCCATCATTAGAATAATTAATCATATTGACACTATGCACGGCGATCCTCTTGACTTGCAAGCTAGCATCTAGCTTTTAGCTGTGGGCAAGCGGTTCATCGTATGGAGTATAAGACTGCAATTGGACCTCTCTCGGTGAACACCTGTTGAACAATACCGGTTACGATGACATAGCAGCTTGTTGACGGTTCCATTGACTTCCATTCGATCGAGTTCTTATATGACCTCTCCACCAATAGCCCTCCCATGCATCGCCTCACGTTGAACTTACAGCTGAGTATGCAAGTGCATCTGGATTAGTTCCTGGACCTATCGCCTTGCACAGTATGACTTCTCCGTTCACAGCACCTGATTTGGGGCTACCCCAACAAATCTCCAAAGACGTTGGCTCCCCAAGTCTCGCCGCTCGATTGGTTCACGTCATGACCTTAGAAAATCGTTCCGTGGCGACTGCGAAGGTGCTCTGAGCGTACACGAGTCGCGGTTCCCAACGCACAGGCCGTACAGTCATGATCTTGTTCACCGTTACTTCTTGGACCTTTGCTTCGGGTAGCAGAAGCTTGGCCAGCCGATTGAAGTCGTCCCTGAACTGATGGTACGTCGGGTGCTGCGCATCGTGCTCATATTGGAGGTGACCCCGAGCTGGAGCAGGATAGTGCCTTTCACCCTCAATGATTACCAAGAGTTCCTCCAAGCTAGTCAGCCCTCGCAAACGCTCTAACGGAGAGAAGTTGCAGCAGAACGGTCTGTCGGAAAGCCCGAAAGGGCCGCCGTAACAATAGAGAGTGACAACGATCCCTCGTAGAGACGAAGCATGACGATCAGCACAGATCTTCTCCACCATTCGATGCGCGGTCTTAACGTTGATGTTTAGGTTCGATCGCATCGTGTTCAAGTGAATGCGAACTGACCGCGCGCAGCCAGGAGTTAGAAGCGGAAAGATGTAGTTGGTTCGCTTGTCCCGCTTGTTCTTGCGCTCGTGGTAGTCGAACATGTGCCAAACGGATCGCCTGTGTAGCTCTTGGATGCCTTCGTGAAGGATTTGCTTGTTCGTGAGCAGCCAAGGATGTCGGTAACTCCTATGCGGCCACTTCCCACACTCGGGCCATATGTATGTGATATCGTACTTGATGCGACCGTATTGCTGCTTGATTACGGGTCCGTCTTTCCACAGCTCGTGGTACACCTTGTCGCGAATTTCCTGTGGAAGACTGAACAGCGTCGTCGTACCGGTGGTGGCAGGCTGCAAGCGCTCCATGGAGACCTCTCCTCGGGTAGACTTGAAAGGCGTGGCCTTAAGGGGTGGCTGCTTTGCATGCTGTGCTATCTCTGCTGGCGAGCCCTCGCTGTCCTTGTTCACGAATTAATCTTGCGCGACCTAGACTTGCACCCAAAGAACACTAACCTTGATGGGCTTCTTTCGCGCCCCGTGGTCATCGACTGCCCCGTCCCGTTTGCGTTTGCCGGTCATGGTTGAAGCCACGGCTATTGCTTGAGAGTGCGCAATGCTGCTGCTCGCAGACCTGCGGCGTGCGGCGCTATTTTGCCGACTAGCGAGCTAATGCCAAGCACAGGCTAAGTGCGCTGCCAGTTGTGATAGGTGAAAGGGACCTCAGTGATGAAAGACGATGCACGTGACGATACATAAACCACGACCTATAATATCAACCATTAACGGCGCATCGCAGCCACAGAAGAACTTCCTGCCATAGGACATACTATCAGCGACTCTGTTCTCAAAGCTCGCTTCAGTGAATGTGAGAAAGACCCTACGATGTTCCGGGGCTGCCTTTGGAGCCTCCATAGACAGTAAGCCCACTGTCACGAGCAAATCGTGAGAATTGAAAGTAAAGACAAAGTCGAGTTTCGAAGCGGGAAAAAGAGTCTCTGTAAGATGAGAAGAAATGACAACGACTAATAGTTCAAAGGGTCATGAAGGAGAACCAGTCTGGTTGTTGCACAACCCATCTGTTCGCAAGGGGGAGGAGAGACGTTTAATCGTATTTTGAGCCGATTGGGAGTACTCCAAGTGCATTACGTCTCGACCGATCTGGCACACAACTTTTTGCATCAGGGAACGGGTGAAGCAGGTGTTAGAAAAGGAATGGCTACTTCACATTCATTCAGAGAGAATTTGGACAGATGAAAAGAAGGCAACAAGGCTACAAGCCGTACGATGCCTAGAATGGAAGTTTTCGCTAGCGAGCTAGCGAACCAGGCAAGTGCGGAGATAAAAGGAGACAGGATAAAATCGGGAGATAGAGCAACATAACGTGGCGAATGTGATTGGGCAACGTCAGGAACAATGGGGCCAGTGTGACTGAACCTTTGGGGAACTGGCGTTTGACCACCTATTGCGGCAGTGATGGGTGGTTTCTAAGCCAGGCTCCGGTGCGTGGCTCCAAAACATGGACAGTTGTCATCTTGCCAAACGGATATACTACTAGATACGATCTAATCAGCCGCGTGTGTAACAAAGTATAACCTTGTCCGACCTTGAACGTAGCCGCATCAATACGGCGATACACAGGTGCAAACAAGGCATCGCGCTAGTCTACATGCCCGTTGAACCCGATGGCTGTGAAGACATCCCAGCAAGAGCTGAAACTCAGAAGAGCATTCGATATCCCGGCTACTGCAAATCACCACTTCTCAAGCTCTCTCTGTTCCGACCGGCCCCAGCCAGGTGGCCATAGAAGGGACACGGCGTTAAAAGCCAATCAGCGGGCAGGGGTTTAATTAACCGCCAACATACATTGCTAGGCGGAGCCTTCCATGCGGGATCGTGTTACGACTTTTTCCTTAATGGTCCTCTACGTTCAGCCCCCGAAAGAGCACTACATGGGGCCAAAATGCTAGTACAAAGACGAAAATGCCCTTTGCATTCGACTTCGCACCTTTTACACCGGAATTCAGTCGAAGCGCACGAGCGCATCGTTCAGTATGGCCACCTGCTACGGACAAGACGGCAATCCAGACCCTGACTATGCTCCTTGCAACCAATCCGCTCTCCTCGAACATAGGCATACGTCGTGTTGTAAGAAGGGCGAAGATTGCCTCACGAATGGACTATGTCGGCACGCATCCTTGGGTACCGACACCAACTACTGGTGGCTTGAGGGTTGCACCGATCCGACCTTCAGTGATCCAGCGTGCTCAATACGTGACAAATGTCGCGACTGTATGGATCCCCAGCGTCTTTGTAGTATTAGTTCCGTTCGCTGATCATCGAGAAGGGGATAGTCTTTATTGGAAATGTACCGACACGAACTCATGGTGCTGTAACAACGGAGGCGCAGCACCTCTCAACAACAGAACAGGCCATCTCAACACGACGTGCTGCGACATGACTGAGTTCATGTTCAACGCTCCGGCTCCGACCGTGTATACAACGGCTGCGCAGATAGTGCTCCCCATTAGCACACTACTGCCTAGCTCAGAGACCTCAATGTCCCATACATCGACATCAGTCCTCGCGTTGACATCATCTACTACATCCACACGATCGACAACTCCGACAAATAACATACCTACTGACCTAAGCCCACCAACTCATCCCTCAGGCCCCCAAAACAAAAGTAGCATTGATATTGGGGTTGGCGTTGGCATTGGAGTAGGTGTGGTAGCCTTTTCTGCGATACTTTACGTCTTGCTGCGGAGAAAGAAAAAGCGACACAATGAGTTGAGAGGGAATGAGATTGCCGAGTTGTCTTCACCGGATCCGAGGTTCGAGCTACATGGCAGTGTGGCTGCCGCTGAAGTAATGGGAGAAAAGGTGATATATGAGATGAGAGCTTGATGGCATATACTTCTTCATGAATGCATTGATACCAGTTCCCATTTAATAATATTAAGTCAAATTTCATTTAGAGGCGTAAAGTTTCCTCGATCCTAATGAGCTGAAGGTGACGAATGAATGAATCGTGTAGGCAAATTGTATGATTCTGCAACTCTGCGATCGCCACGCCGAAACCATTCACCACCATCACCAACCTGAGTCGGAACCACATGCAATATCCTCTCGGTAGATTGCCGATCACTGACTATACGACTGTTCGGTCAAGTCAATTGAATGCTTTGAGTTCACGAGAACAACACTCACCTGCTTTTTGACATCGACTCCACGCCTCTTGTTGAGATAATTCAAGTACAAAGTGACGAGGCAAAGTATGAGTGCGACATTCGAGATAACAAAATACGCGAGACTTGTCTTGCGATAGCGCGAAGAGTTCAGAAAGTTGTCGAGGCTGAAGTTACAATCTGCAACGTCTTCTTGGGGGCTCACAAGGCTTTTACGTCCGTCCATGGCCTCTTTATTTACGAGGATGTAATTTTACGTGATTTTAAATGGAGGTATAATGTGATTAAGGCGATAGTACGAATGGCCGCCATTTATTTGTAGCATTCTGCAGCCTCAAAACTGCAGACTTTGTCCGCTTTCGTTCGCGACAGAATTACCGAGCGCAACTCGAGGCCATATGACACGCGAACAACATCATCGTATGTGTAGATGGGATGGAATTAGTAGTAACGCCACTGGTATGTTGACGGAAACGAGTCCTGTGCCATTACTGTGGTAATGCATCGATACCGTGAATTCACGTACGTCGTCGCTAGTCGCCGTATTTGGATCAGTGGCCTTACGTCGCAACACGCGACGGAAATTCCAAGTCGCTAGGTTGCAATGACGCCTGTGGCCTGCGGCCTGCAGTTAGCGAAGACAATGTACCCCCCTCCACAAAAGCCATACGTCCAGTTTAACCTAGTAGCTGCCCGTGAGGTAGTCTTTAAACATGTTTCAAGCCGTACATGGAGACTTGTACGTACTCTAGCGCAGATACATGCGACACTAGTCGCAGCAGATGCTCACTTGATCTGTCTGAACGGATTCTTGATCGGCTTCGACAAAATGCTAGTCGGAGGCGTACTTTCTCGAGTAGGAACAAAAAATAATATGTATATACTGTAACAACGATACTCTTTGAACCTATGACGCCTCTTGATTTTCCAAACTCGTAAGATTATCCTCATACACCGAGAGAGATTACGAAATGCGTCACGAGCGTAGCATCATCCGCAGACACACCAGTTATACAGCCATCAGAGTGGGGACCGGCCAGAAACAAAGCTCCACTACAATTCATTGTGTCGAGCTCAAGCGCAATCGGAACCAGGATCGGGTAAGGTTGGCGACAGTGATTCCGGAGGCGTCATGCACGGTGTGCTCGGTGGCGACTCGACGTCTCCAGGAAGTATTTCTTCCCAATCCATTCGCTGACTGTACTCGTTGGTTGGCTCTGAAATTATTCCTTTCCACTCGCTCTGCAAATTGCCTGGCTTCCAGGTAGGCTCAGTAGAGGTCTGCTTGTGCGCTTCTGTGAGACAATGAAACTGCATCTCAGAGTGCTCAAGAGTCATACGTGAAGGCTTACTCTGCTCTCCTCTACCCATCGCGGGGTGCCCTTGCGTCTGCAATTCCCGGGGTTGCTGGTTTTTCACCTTGACTGGCACCCCATTAGGCTCAACAGACGGCCAGCTATTCTGCCAGGGTTCCTGCTTTGGGCGAGGCTCTTGGCGAAGTTCCATTTTCTGCGGCTCAACTGATCGGAGCTGCATCGCAGAGTCCTGTGGATTTATGTTTGCGGGTGGTGCAGGCAATTTTTCTTCGTCTTCGGTATTAGAACGACGCTTTGTAACCTGTTGTTCTTCAAGTTTGAGCGCTTCCAGATGATTCCCAAGCCCACCAGCTTTCTTCTGTTTCTCCTGCTCACGCCCGGCAAGCATGCGCTTCATGGTCTCCTGATCAAGAAGGAGGGACTGTATCAGTTGGTCTTGACTTTTAACCTCCCGCCTGCTCTCTTGGTCAGTTTCCTTTCTTTTCATTAAACGCTGCTTGTTCTTCTGCTGAAGCAACATGAGTCGGTTTTGGTAGGCCTGGAGCCAACTGCCTTCCCACAATTGATCTTTCTCTTGCGTAAACGCGAACGGGTCGCTCTTGTTCTGTTGCTCAAGCCTGAGTTGCAATTCATAGTCCTGGACTGCGGTCGGGTGGGATGCCTCTATGCCTTCCATAGTGGAATGGGCTGATGGTGGGGGTGGAGGGGAAGGAGGCTGATGATCCTGTAAAGAGAGCGACTCCACATCATTAAGCAAATGGCAGATGGCTGAGCCCCGAGAGGCTACTAGTGGTGGTGCACTGGGCGCAGATGGGGTTCGCATCTGGTTCACTGGATGATACAATAGGGCGCCGAGATCTTGAACGAACAATGGGTACAAATCTTCGGTGATTTTGTGCTGGTTCGCAAGTTCCAGTGCACGTTCAAAAGAAATCCTAGACGCTTTAGTACAACGATTAAGCAATGGTAGCCTCTCGAACGTACCACACTCCTTGGAGGCGCGTTGGCCCGTTCTTCACAACGTCCCTCGGTACGACCGCGTTCAGTATAGCTTCTCTTGTCCCGCGGGACCGACCCGCTACGTTCAACAGCCTGGTACCATTGATCATGTGGTTATCCTCTCTCCTAGACACCGTTATACCTTCCCACTCCACGTGGAAAACAAGGGAGCCTTGATCCTCCCATAGTGTTGCAGTAACTCGGGGTGTCTTTCCAACTGGACATGTTTGGCCAGTGTGATCGAACGCGCGCGGGGAGGCAGCAGCTCTGGCCAAGCGTTGTCGAGCCACCAGCGCAGGATTCATCGAGAGCAGTGTACGAGGTCCGGGACTGTACGACCTTGTTGCCATACACTGGTCCTGCAAGCCGCGTTTAATGCAACGTCTACACGGCCGTTCATGATCTGTTCGTACCTGTATTAGAAGCGACAGCGTTTTCTATACAGGATAGAGAGAGCTGAGAAGAAAAGTCTCCACTCACTGCAGCTTAGATGAGCTCTTTTGCAGGGCTGGCACGCTCGTGAGCGACCAGCGGCTCGTTGCGTTTCCATGCTCTCAGCCTCCATGGGAGCCCGTATATGCAGTATCGCAGAAGGCTCACGTCGCGATGGAATGCAAAGAGAATAAGTTCTGCCTGCGAGGCTGAATCGCGCGCGCAGGCGGCCTCTTATGGAACCCCAGCCCCACTCCTACATGCTGTGCAACATCGGAGCTCCTTCACACCAGCGCTAACAGCACTCACGAGGAACACGATATCGTATATGATCTCACAGTTGTTTCAACAGATATATGCGGACGAGGTAGCAATCTAGTAGATCATAAATGTTGCAAGTAAATATAGTGACGCACTACGCGGCTAGACCATGCCATTCGCCGTTAGAACATGCGCTTCTGCCAGGGACCGGGATTTGACGTCATGGACCCTTGGCCCGAAACAAAATCGACATGTCTCTCTTCGATGAATTGCCCATCCGATGATTGCCTCGCTTTCTCACATGTCCTTGCGTGCGCTTCTGTTGGCATCCGCAGCTTCGGCTGTGGCCCTACCAGCTTTTTCTGGTGGCCAACCAAGCCAGATCCCACTACAGCCACTGGATCATTCGCAAGGCTACCAATTCGACCCGTTGCTGCATCTTCCCGGCATCTCGCCATATTTTGATGCTGTGGGCTTTGGACTCGAGCACAAGGCTCCGGAAGGTTGCAACGTTAGCGCCGCCTCTTATCTGGTGAGACATGGAGCGATATACGCCAACGACAAGGAGTATGATGAGTACATCAAACCATTCTTATGGAAGCTTGAAAAACATCGCGATGGCTGGTCCGGACCCCTCTCGTTCATGTCGAAATGGCAGTCGCCCATCGAAGAAGACAAATTGGAGGAATTGACCCCTTCGGGCGCTGTCGATGCGGCCAAGGTTGGCAAACACCTGCTCGAAAGATACGAACATCTCGTACCCAACACCAAGCGCATCCTCGCTGACAAGAAATCTCGAACATACGATACTGCTAAGAGCTTTATCAAGGCTTGGGCGCACAATGACACCGTCGAAATCGTTCAGGTCAAGAAGAACAAAGATGGGGCAATGGAGTCATTGATCCCACACAAATCCTGCGCTGCCTTCTCGAAAGAGCCTGGCACCGAGGAACAGGAGACCTTCATCAATATATACGGCGCGAGCGTTGCGACCCGACTTGCTCCATACATGCCGTTCAAGTTGACACCGAAGGATGTCGTTGGCCTCCAGCAACTCTGCGGCTACGAGAGTGCCATCAATGGCAAGCGATCCAAGATCTGTGGTGTCTTCAATGACGCCGAGTGGATGGCATACGAGTACGCCTGGGACCTGAAGTATGCATACATGGTCGGACCAATGAATCCTCTGTCCCCCTACCTTGGCTTTCCTTGGTTGCACGCGCAATCCAAGATCTTCCAGTCGATTGAAGAGCGCGGCAAGCCTGGCGAGGGTTGGCCGGACGAACAACGATTCTTCCTGTCCTTCACACATCGCGAGGTCCCTCCTTTCGTCGCGACGGCGTTGGGATTGTTCAACTCTTCGTCCAAGGCTGTGGAACAGTTCCCTGCGGATCACATCAATGTACGTACCCCGTTAATATTCTGTAATTTTTGCTGACAAATCTTAAGTGGACACGAGCGTGGCGAATGGCCGATTTGATTCCTTTCCTCGGCCACGTAGGCATGGAGAAAATGACTTGCGAGCGCGGTGCTGTCTCCGGCGAAGGACCCGGCGAGTTCATCCGCTTCATCGCAAACACGGCGCCGCGACCGATTCCTGACTGCCAAAGTGGACCTGGCGCGAGTTGTCCGCTCGCGGACTTCGAGGATCTCATCGGAAAGGGAGCGGAGAAGCACAAGGATTTCCACAAGGTGTGCGATAAAAAGGATGAGAAGAAGGGCAAGCACGAATAGAAGGCGTCAACTCGATTCCTGCGAGATACCGATACCCTGTTGCGTTTGCATATGATTTTGTAACTTCGTAATTAATACACCTGTAGATCATAAAGGTGCACGGTCATGATGTACAATTGCTCTAATATCGTTTGTAAGACTTTTGTCCGAACTGGATCAGGCTGCCGTCTGCCAAGCCTAGGTATACCTAGCTGCTGAGCTTGTGGCTGTGCACGACGTTCAGCTTCACTTGGAACACCGATATTGCAATAACGCAATGGATCAATTCGAATACACAACGCTGCCAAGCGAGGACCACATCCGTATCATTGAGTTACTCCCGGCAACCGAGGATATTGAGTGCAACTTGATAACAGAGCTACGTCACCATGCTCAAGACCCATACGATGCCATATCGTACGTTTGGGGAGAAGGAAAAGACGTCGAGATCATCTGCTGCAAGAAATCCATGCGTGTGACGGCCAACTTGGCGGGCGCTCTTCGCGCAATCCGGACGAAGAACCCTGGCGGGTCAGTTCGTCTTTGGGCGGATGCTATGTCGATCAATCAGAGAGATACCAAAGAGAAGAATCATCAAGTTAAGAGGATGGGCCTGGTTTATGAAAACGCGACACGCGTTCATATCTGGCTCGGACCTGACGAATGTGGCATTGCTCAGAATCTCTTCGATCTTATACGGCAATGGATCAAGTTTCTGCACGGTTACGGAGAGCCTTCGAAGGTGCCTCACACAATCGTCACCAATGATCTCTGTAGAGATTCGAACAGAGGATTGAACCTTGCAACACTAATGGAACTGCCCTGGTTCTCACGAGTCTGGGTCGTCCAAGAAGTAGCACTCTCTCAAAATGCGCAACTACACTGGGGTAATGCGACAATGGATTTCGCTGACCTGGTTGAGCTTGCGTGTTTCTGCGACGGGAGCTCCAACATCATCAGTCTGATAGGAGGAGACAATGCAGCACTGAAGTTTTTGAGAGTTCTTTTTCGCTGCGTTTATCGCATTTACGGGAAGACAGAATCCTGGGGACCGAACAGACAATATTACTTCAAAAGGCTGAGCCAGCAGCACCCTCCCCACAGTGGACTATTCTTGGACGTATTGCTCATTGGCAAATCGCTACGTGCCTCAGAGCCGAAAGATCACATTTACGCCTTTTTGGGAAATCCTCTCGCGTTAGGTGGCGACGGAAAGTCAATAATAGAGCCGGACTACGGCAAGCTTGAAGAAGAAGTTAACCTCGAATTAGCAAATGCGCTTTTCAGGAGCCCTGAAGCACCTTATGTCCTTTGCTTCGTGCAGCACTGCTCTGATGAAGAGGTTACCGGAAGCAGAGGACCGTCATGGGTTCCACGGTGGCGACTTGATACACCGGCTCAAAGGCCAATGTTTACTATAGGCAATATCGGACTGGGACATAAAGCAGGAGGGAGAGTGGAAAGCGTACCATATCGCATTCAAGACAATCGGATTCTCGTACTTCAAGGACGAGTCTTTGATGAACTGTGTTGGACCTCCGAGCTTCTCAAGAGCGAAAATCTCTCCCTCGATCCAGAACGATGGGACGAGGGTCTTCGCGCTGTACGACGTCCTTATGTCGAATTATTATGGGAGCAAGTCTCAGCTGCATTCGAGCGGTTCCTCGGGTCTGTTCAAGAGCTGGATCGGGCTCGATACGAGGATGATTTTAGCTATACCCTCGTCACAGGTTACAATAACCCCCGCATAATAAGCCGAAAAGAGCACAAGCGCATTTTCAAGGCATACCGTCGAGTTCTTGAGAATAGATGCAGAAGTCGATTCATTGATAGCAGACATGTTGTGTCGAAGAGGCAAGACAAAGAGGCTGGTAGATTCGAGACGCATTCTCGAAATTGCAGTGAAAGGCGGTTTGGAATTATAAAGAGTGGGCGATTTGCGCTTGTCCCGAAATGTGCACAAGCGGGCGATATATGTGCTTTGGTGCTCGGAATGGCGACGCCATTTGTACTTAGGCCTGCTGAGGTGCAGTTGCATGGTGAAGGACGTTATCATCTTGTTGGAGAAGCGTACGTTCATTTCGCGATGCGCGGGGAGCTTGCAAGTGACCTTGAGAAGGCTAATACAAAATTAATGTTGATCTAGAAAAGAGGTTCAAGACTACACGTACAAGAGAGCTGGATGCAGGACCAAGAATAAATGCAAGCATGAGCAGAAGGCAATGAGTTTTGACTCGTTTAGGACACCATTTGCGCTGTATGTAAGCGTGTAGTCTATATTGCATGAGGTTGACCATGAGAGCACTCTTGCCCACAGGTCTCCATTGCGCATGCCTTCATGTACATTCACACAGAGCACGCATCTACTTCTAACATGATACCTCAATGAACCAACGATTCAACTCTATCAATCAAAAGCAAAGCGTCGAGCTCGTCGCTATTCCTACCATCCGCCAAACACTCATAGTAGCCCTCATTATCGAAGCTTGGACATTATGGTACCGCGACCAATACTTCAGTGGCCAAACACGCAGCCAATCAATGTACAGCCGTACTCAACGGTCCTAGCTCGTGGTGCTCGTGGTACCGGGATAACTGAAGTTTGGTAAGATCTGTGGGGTCCACTATGAGCAATCAGGACATGGTTCAATACGTCTGTGAGGTGGATCAACTATGTGAACTAGGTTTGCTTACATGAGGACTCATAGCATGTTGGATTCTGGATTCTTCTTGGTCATATTGGAAACCACGAACTGTAGGTCTCTGTCGTGTCCCTGGTCGGAGGGGAAAAACCCCTTTGCTCACCCTGCTTGGGTGTTCTAACTTGCGGAGATCTCCGTTGGTTCAAACTTGATTCCAGTCGCACAATGTTTGGAACATTATGGGCTTCACGCGGGTCCGGAAGTGGACGTGAGGGAGTGGAAGGCTCCAAAGTCCCTATTGTATCAGGATCTATCCCATGCCGACGCAACAGTCCTGTAAGTTGATGAATCCTCTCTGACAACACTTTTTCATGGTATTCCAATCGACGTATTCGATCCGTCTCCGACTCATGGGCAGAAGCCGCAGGAACGGAATGTAGCAGACGCCCAGAAGGCGGCGACGGCGACGTAAATGTATCGCTACTCGCTCGGAGCACGTGTGCTTCTTCGGACCGCGAGGCAACTCTAGAACGGCCTGCTCTGCCTGGAACTAGCTCAATCTGCCTCAAAGATACCTCTTTCGGATTCTTGAGGTGACGATGGGCGTGCTAGAGAGCTATGTCAGCTTCACCATGGGTTAATCGAACAGGCTTCACCATTACTCACCACCCGTAGATTATTCGCGCGATCGGTGCTGTATTCGCACCATCCACATTGCGTCTCGCACGCTTCAATCCGAAGTCGGTGTCTGCCGCTCAATGGCCAAGGCTGGTGATGATGGTTTCGACAAGGCATCTTGTCAATGTCGTTTGAGCGCCGTAGTTTGCTGTGTTATGTACATCGAGACAGCACCGGTAAGGGGAAAGTGGCAATTACAGGTTTTGAGCCGGTCATGACAAGGACCTCGGACAGAAAACGATTTATATAGGCGACGAGACACGCAGACAAAACCTGGTCGCCATGCGACGATGACGGTTCGGATGACAACGAGGAGGCGCTGGCGCTGAGAATCGATACCAAATCGATATCGGACCCCCGAATCCGCACCGGTGCGGCGTACTCGTAGCGCGGCCGGGAACTAGGCCTAGTCAGGGTTTGGTATGCGGGCCGATACCGTAGAGCCAATGGTCCAGGTACTGCTGGCGATGAAAAAGCTTGCTTGAACCGGAAAGAAGATGATACTTAGAAGTGGGTGACTATTTAGACTGCTGGCATGCGATTTTACGCTTTATAACGTTTGAAGACATGAATGCACCAACGATAAGTATAGGAATGTGTGGCTGTGGGTGGCACACGAGATGCCGGAGAGGCGAAGGAGCCTGGGAAGGGTTCGCTAGACGGCCCAATGTGGGCGGGATTATATACGAGGCTTTGCAAGCCTTTAGCCCTCGATTGTTCTACCGTCCCGCTATCGGTACAACAACAACTTCGCGAAGGTTTGAACAAACCAAAAAATGGTCTTCCGCACAGGCGATGCAAGCAGCGCTCGACGGTGGGAGACGACACTCTTGTTGTATCGCCTCACAAGACTTATCACGGTCGGAAAATGATTTAAAGGTAGGGATATGTACATAGACGTCTGGACTGACGCCCCCAAATATCAATTGAATATCAACTCAGCACCGGTGTCTCTGACAACAGGTCACTAGCATGTGGCCTGGTATATAGGTTTCGTCAAGAGCTCTCTCTTTATCCTACGCACCACGACACTGAACGACACTGAAAATCTATCCCTACTCATTTCTTAACGCTATTAGTCTCATCTTGACAGTTACACAAAACACATTCCCACCTGCCTTTCTAACGGCCAAAATGCTTGCCAACAAGTCTATTGCGGCAACACCGATAGCGGCTACCAATGCCACCGCCAATGACCCATCGACTTGGAATACTCCCATCATCATCGGTGCTATATCCGCCATTATGGCCGTCATTGTTGGGGTTCCCAGCGCCATTCTCGCTGTTAAGAAAATTCACAGCCACAAGAGCGCTAGGCAAGGTACAGCAACATCCCGCCTCGAGCCCCTCAGCCCCTTTTCATATATTAATACTCTCGATCAGGAGACATGGAGGACGGTGCCAACTTGGAGATGGATCCTGCCGCTCGTTAGCAGCACGAAAAACGCCGGGGCGCTCTGCAATGTCAATGACATGTACCACAATAATCTCTCGAGATAATGTCTTCTGTAGCATTTGAGCGTTCCATGTGTCAGCGGAGATAACACCAAAACTCTCAATGAACTTGATTTGATCTCTCAGTGACTGTGTATATCCTACTCGTCCAACCTTAGTATCCGTACCACATTGTTGCCGAGAACGTTCTTCACCCAATTATCGTTATTGAATGCTTTCGCTATCGTGACAAGCACACTGGGCAAGTTACGCCATATCATCTCAAATCCTATGATCGAATTTACCGAACCAACGCTCTTGGCCAGGCGGTTTTTAAGGCGGTAAAGTGATAGCTAAAGTGATAGCTATGGGTGCTGCCGCTCATTAACAATATGGAGCACGACCCAGCACTCGGTGAATTGATATTATGTACCATAGCTCCTGTAGATAAGCGGCAATCTGTGTCTTTAATGTCCCACGACGAAATTGAAGCACCAGTATGAAGCGTCGATCCGAATCCTGCGAGAGATCCTTTTCGCTTGTAAAGGAAGCCTTGAGAGTAACCATTCACAATCTTTAGAGCACCAGTACAAGGTTGCAATGTCGAACTACCATACAATGATAGAGAAAAAAGACGGTAGTGCTAAAATCACGGGCGACGTCGGTCAGTAGCCAATGATATGGGCAAACGAGCGTCAGCGCTCAACTTGAGATTCAACGGTGTTCGGCGAGTGACCATATGCGCCTGCTGTCCATTTACTGGTGAAAGCCGCTATCGAGATGGGAAGTACTTGCGACTGGTCGGAAACAGTAATCGTAGAACGCTTAGAAAACTCATATATGCTTCCCCATAAGACAGGTAAATGTCAGCGTTCCTGATATCTCTTCGGTAGCGAATCATCAAAATTGTGCCAGACAGCTGCATGGCGTGTGAACTGCTCTTTTCCTGGAATCTGGCGACTGTTCACCGTCCCTGATTTGCTGCAGCGGAGGTTACCTATGGTATGCAGCAAGCCAGCGCACGCGTGATCGCATTCTCATCATTCCACAAAAGGTCCACCAAGATGCATGAGTGTTATGAGCATAAACGGCTGCGACGTGCTCCTGGGAATGGAGCTGGTACAACGTTCTCACTCCTGAGAACCGATACCGGTGAGCACAGCCCCCGAGTCCTTGGCCAATCAGCTTTGCAGCGAGCGTGGCGGCAACATCTGGCGCACAGTCAGCGTCTGTACCTACATATGGATTCCGTTGTCTGACACTTCGGGAGGCGTCTCTCTGGGCTGCACAATCCGCAGCTGTCTCACATACGAATAGCTGAGGAAAAACATAAACATGCAGGTGCCAGAAGAGCACTACACCCCACAAATTCAAGTTCGCATCATTGTTATTTGCACAACAGTCCTACCTTTTTTGTTGCATATCTTACTCTCGCCGACAGTCACAGTATTGGACAAGCCTGCGTCTGTACCGACATTGGGGGAGAAAAGGCCATACGGCCATACGCCTATTATCCTTCAATTAACAACGAGGCTCTTCAACGTCCACATATAGATCCTCGCTCGAAACGACTTTCATTTCTCTTCTCTTTGCCATGCGTTAGACCCGAACAAGAACCCTCTACGTTTAGATCACCTCATTACTGGCGTCCACTCCGTCTGACTAGCGAGTACGATGTCAACGAACAGCTCTACCACTAACGACATTATGTGGAGCAGCACCCATGAGCCGACGGTCTAGGCCTCTCCTGTTATTATCGGTGCTATTCTCGCTATCATCGCTGCTGTCCTCGGAATACCCGGCGCCATCCACGCTGTTATTACTTTAAGACGCCGCAAACGGTGTATGCCAGTCATGTTCACTTCCATCTCAACACCCGCGAACCAAGTTGCATTATCCTAATTCCCTTTCTCAGGAGACAGACAGACAATGTTCAGTGATGATGGTAGAAGATCAGATCAAAATATTACCGCTCAGGAACAACAAGAAAACCGGACGAGCACTTCGCGCTTTTAAGATAACGTACCGCTTTCTGCCCGTAAAGCAGTGGTTGCTGTTGTCGCCTACGAGTGTGCTATGCGTTTCCAGCACAGATATCAAAGAGAAGTCGCCATATACTCGATTATCTATCTGAGTTTCTCGACTTGAGTCAAGCGAAGCAAAACTAGGGGAGGGTATGTACGGAGTAGCAGCAGCAATCCACGATCGATATACAATAAAGATGTTCCGTGTGACTACGTTGATATTGTGAAGCTGGGTCGGACAGCGACCGAGATCGCGCAAATCTAAGTCAACACATAAAAGCACGTGTCCAGGCAACTCCCGAGGTCCTGGATCACTTCGACCGATGATCTAAACTCAGGTTCACATCGTGCCCCTGCAGCATTAACCGACACATCGCCGTTATTTCATGACCGAGACCACACGCGCCGCCTGTTTGAGGATCAGCAGGGCTACTTGCGATGCGCCACGAATGAAACTGGGGTGAAACGAACATCGATCTCCCCCCACACCCCTTGAAAAGCACAGACAGCGCGCCGAAAGCTTGACTAGACGTCGTCCTCATATCCAAGGCGGAAATAAGGCGTCAATAATTCAACATCACCAAAGTGCAAGAGAAACAGTATATGCGATCAGTGATTCATTACTCAAAATCCCCAACCAACCAATACAGCAACCAAGACCAGTACAACAGTCCATCCCAGCGCGGTCGCAGACCAGTCCGCTCATTCCAGATTCAATCTATTAACATGTGGTATATACATCGTCATTATTTTCATTCTTCTTTCAAGCTGTTCATCTGTAGGCTCAGTGTAATAATTACACCAGTACGAGAAGCTTAGACACCGATGGTGGTGCGCTGGCCCTTGGGGTTGGTCTCCTCCTCGTCGGCATCGTCAGAGACGTCAGCTCCGTCCGTGGACTTCTTGGGAGCACGCTGGCTGAGAGCACCAGTGGTAGCACCAGTGTTAACGCCCGCAGCGGTGTTGGCACCAGCGGCGGGAGCATTAGCAGCTGGGACGGTTCCAGCGGTGGAGGCGGTGCCTTGAGAGATGTTAGCTATGAAATTGACTCTTCGCTAGGATGCAAGCTTACCAGCGGTGCCAGCAGTGCCAGCGACGGGAGCAGCGGCGGCGGGGGCAGCGGCGGCGGTGCCTTAGGAGATGTTAGTCAGATGCCCAAAGTCGTCCGCGATGTTCAACACTTACCAGCGGTGCCAGCGGTGCCAGCGACGGGAGCGGCGCCGGCGGTGCCTTATGAGCTGTTAGTCGAATACTTGACTCTTCTTTAAGATTAGTACGTACCAGCGGTTCCAGCGGCGCCGGCGATAGGAGCAGCGGCGGCGGCGGTGCCTAAGAGGAGTTGTCAGATTGTGATCGAATTGATTGGGAGTGTATCGAAGACTGAGGATGAAAGGCTAATCAGAGACTTACCAGCGGTGCCAGCGGTGCCAGCAGCGGCGGAGCCTAAGACGAGTTATCAGGTTGGGATCGAAGTGATGGAGGATGGATTGAAGACTTACCAGCAGCGCCGGTAGCCGGAGCAGCAGCGGCGGGAGCGGCGGGAGCGGCGGCGGCAGTGCCTAACAGATATCGTTAGATTACCATAGAAGTCATGGTGCATGATTGTAGACTTACCAGCAGCACCAGCAGCCGGAGCGGCGGCGGCAGCTCCAGCCATCTGGACGGGGATGCACCCTCCAAAGGGGCCAGCACGAGCGGGGTTCTGAACGCGAACCATGCAGACGTTGGCCTGGCCGGCAACAGTACCAGTGCAAGTCTGGTTGGCCGGGATGGCGACGTTGAGAGGAAGGTCGGTCTTCGCGTTGTCGTTGTTGCGGCCGCGAGCATTGCCGTCAACGTTGGTGGCAACCGTAGCGGGCGCCCACTGGGTACCAGTGCCGGTAGCATCGATCATGGCAATGTAGGGGCCGGCGCCGTCGCCGTTGACTTGGTGGAGCGTCATCATAAGCATACCGCCGGCGCTGACCTGAGGAAGGGTACCGCCATTGAGCTGCATGACCTGCGCAGTACCGGCCTGGACATCGTTGGCACCAGCTCCCAGAGTCTCACCGCACTGATCAGCGGCATCGCCTCGGAAGCGGGTTGAGTCCTGCTGGAATGGGTTGCGGCCAGTGCCATCACGGGGAGTGTTGGGGTCGACTGGGGTTGTTGATCAGTAAGAGTGTTGGAAGGCATGTGAAAGATTGGACGTACTACCAATGGCGGAACCCTGACCACCTGCATCACCAACAGCCTTGGTGACGGCTGCGTGACCAGCAACCTGGCTGGCCAAAAGGCCGAAGGAGAGAACAGCGGAGGTCTTAGTGAAGTACATCTTGAACCGGTCAAGTGGGGCTATTAAATAAGCAATTAAAAGGGTGAATAGAAAGTAGTGAGTAGTGATTACTGTAAAGGCTGGATGGAAATGTTGATCGCTGATGTCCTTCAATCCGTCGCGATGATGGTGCTTCTTATACCGCCATTCAGACCTCGAACATCGCCACGCTCGATAGTTACGATTCGTCCTTGATGCGTCGGACCTTGCTATCCGTTCCTCGAGAAGCAGAATCGTTTTGGCCAAGATGTGATAGAGTTCCTTAGCAAGGCATCTAACCGCCGGTGAGCCCAGAGAACAACTTCCTAGTCGCATAACCATAGCAACGAAACATGATTGAGGCAAGAATAGGAATCGGCAGGATATGTTTCCTGTTTCCAAACCGTGTTGACAGATCTTGGCGTCGGAGGAATGATTGATGCATGCCGAATTGGCCGTGCAATCTAGGTAAGATCGTAGTCGAGACCGTGATTGAACGTTGGTTGGAGCAACAGGCATTGAGACAAGGTGTCTAGGAACTAAGAATAGAAAGGAAAGGTGAATGGCAGCCGTCTGCGCCACAGCGTGACTTGTTTGAGCGGGGGCATGGATCTGTTTCGGTAGTGGAGTTATATCACTACAGTTATTCTAGTTTTAACGCCTGGACAGCTGGACTAGTTGTATCAAGTCACAGAAGAGCCTAGAGACTGCCGACTTACACGTCCAAGAGATACGTCATTCGCGATTGTGTAAGTTGCAATGCAGTATTTCTTACTGCATGAGCAAAGGTAGCCAAAATGGTATTGACGAGTTGGCCGGTTCTAGTAGACATAGATCGTTTGGAGACGCTTTTGGAGACCCAAGAGGGTTTCGATGTCCAGTCGAGTGGGCCAGCCAAGGAGATCAGGATTTTCTGACTGTTTGCACAAGGCGAAACGCAACAATGGACGAAACCAGGTTCAAACTGCAGCCTCGGTGGTTTGAGATGCTCAGAAAGTAAACATTCTCATGCTTGGAGGTTCCCTCGGTTTTCCTACGGCATCGGGTGAGGGTTAGTGTCTCATCAATCGTTTCACGCACAGCTGGGGCCGCCGAGGCAGATCCGAGCTTGTTTCTGCCTTCGGAAGGCTCGTCCTCCGGTGCGTGATGATGGACATGACTGACTCTGGACGCTGATAGATTTTTGGAGATGGGAAAGTAGGTGCGTGGCGACAGAATTGGCTGCCAATGATTACATAAAGCAGAAGGTCAATGCGCAAAGTGCCTGGCACCCTGGACGCAATTCGCACTTGCACCTCGGCGTCGCAGCATCGTTCTCCGAGATATCAAATATTGCAACTGCATTATTTTCAAAGCTGTTGAAAAGGACACTCTGAGGCCGGCCGCTTGCACCACGACCTCTTACTCCAAGCGCTAACGTTGCTCGTTTCCCCCTCGCCCACGTAGCTATACTACTTTGCTTTCACGCTTACGCTAATCAATCCCAAAGCCGTGCGAGAAGGATATCTATACACGCAGTCAATGGAGTGAAGTCTCTTACGCTCTGCCGGCATCCCAATCTTGGACTGGAGCAGTTTTCGTCGGCGACAGAATGCCGTACTGTGCCGCACAGCTAGGATGTTTGGGCACAAGAACCGCCGTTGCAAACCGCTTATCATCGCGCATGCGGTGCTTGCGGGAAGGCTCTATCTCAGCTTAGATACCCTGGAGGCGATATGCATGATATCTGTCCCTTCATGGTTTAACGTAGTCGACTCCGGACCCTCGCAATACGATAAGCTCTTCAGAGTCAGGTCATGCTTGCCTCCGCATCCTTTGTCTTCGAAGGCCCACCTTTGCGATAGGCTCGCTCATCGCTACTCTGGCTTTTGTATCGTGGTCGATTGGCGGATTCATGGTTGCAATTCAACCGCTATGCCTCCCTGTTTCGGTTAAGCGCTCCCCTCACCGCGATACCACGTTGACTATCTGCATCCGTATGTCCCCCCGCGTCTATGCCACTACGCGAGTCAAGCCGAGGATCCTCAAGCTCGTCTACTGAAAAGCTTCGCGTCGTCCTCAATGCTGCGTACCAAGTTCTGGTCGTTCGGCTCCTCAAGCCTTCGATAATCGAGGCTCTCGTTTGAGCGAAGAATTGCCTTTCGTGTATCAACACGGGATCCGATCTCAAGATGAGTGAGATTGCACACGAGAAAAAGGCGTACAGCACTTCTGTTGAGGCTGGAAATGTCAACATCACAGAAAAGACCCACCAATGGGACCCAAACTTGAAACAGGATAAGATTGACGAGCTACATGCGGCGACTCATGATGGTGATGCTGAAGCGATCAGAAGAGCAGAGAAGGACTTCGTTGAAGACTCTCCTTACGAAGAAGTGAGAGCCGCAGTGAGAAATACAGATGGTGAAGAACCCGCAAACACGGTGCGGGCGTGGATACTGGGCATGTTGTTCGTTACCGTTGCATCCGGCATAAACATGTTCCTGTCGATGCGAAGCCCAGCCATTAACTTCCCCAACATCGTGGTGTTACTGTATGTGTTGCAACTACAAGTTTCTTGAAGTACATACCGTTTACACTCCGATAGAGTAGTATATCCTTTCGGTGTTCTTTGGGCCAGAGTAATGCCGACGAGGCAGTTCACAACCTTTGGCATCAAGTGGACGCTCAACACGGGCCCCTTCAATATCAAGGAACATGCCGTCATTACAGTGAGTAGACGAATCACCGAAATTGTGCAGAACTCTGACATTTCTAGATCATGGCTGGTATTTCCATCAACTACGCCTACTCGACAGATGCTCTCCTTGCCTTGTTAGCAAAGCCGCTTTATAACCTCCCTATGTCATGGGGATTTCAATTGCTCTTTACGCTTAGCAGCCAAGTAATCGGAATCTCTCTTGCAGGCATGTTTCGCCGCTTTCTGGTGAGCGCAATACTACGCATTTCTCTCCATATTTGACTCATTCGTATTGTAGGTGTGGCCTGCCGCGATTATCTGGCCAAATCAATTCTCAAACGCTGCATTACTTCATGCTTTCCATGACCCGAAAACTGTTGACGAAGATGCGAATGGATGGCGCATATCTCGTATGCGATTCTTTCTCTACGTCATGGGTGGCATGTTCGTATATTACTGGTTGCCTGGTAAGTCTTCCAAAGCAACTCAACGTGTCAAGAATCTCACGATTCGTAGGAGTCATTTGGCAAGGACTTCAGGTTTTTGCGTTCATTACATGGTACTAGTCCGCTCTTGGCTTCCTGCTATCATGTTATTGACTCGATATTAGGATCAAGCCTGACAACGTAGTGGTTAACCAGCTATTCGGTGGCTACACGGGCTTGTCACTCATCCCCATCACCTTTGATTGGACATATGTGTCAAGTTACCTGTCAGATCCCCTCCTCGCGCCGGCTCATGCGCACATCAATACTCTTATCGGATTGGTCGTCTTCGTCATCATCACCACCCTTGGAATATCCTTCACCAATACATGGTATGGTGACTACTTGCCCATCAACACCTCAACCACATTCGACAATACGCAAGCTGCATACAATGTCACCAACATCCTTGGACCAAACTTCACATTTGATCTCGCCAAGTATAAGGAATACTCGCCGATGTTCCTAGCACCTACGTTGGCCCTTAACTATGGGCTGAGCTTCGCGGCGCTCACCGCAGCTGTTGTTCATACTATCGTGTTCCATCGCAAAGAGATCTGGTATCGCTTCAAAGCCTCACGGAACCAAGAACCAGACATCCACATGAAGCTCATGCAGAAGTATGCTCCTTGCCCGGATTGGTGGTACGGTGTACTATTCGCCATATCCGTTGCCTTTGGTCTCGCGACTATCCTGGCGTACGATTCGCAGATCCCATGGTGGGCATACTTCGTCTCACTCATCGTCGCATTGATTTTCATTATCCCAACATGCATGATTTACGGCATCACTAACATTATGTTGTCTCTTAACATTATATCGCCATTTCTCGCGGGCTATATGATTCCTGGGAAACCCATTGGTGTGATGATCTTCAAAGTCTACAGCACGATCACCTTGGGACAAGCACAACTATTCTCCGCCGATTTGAAGCTTGCACATTATATGAAGGTTCCACCAAAGACTGCATTCACCGCGCAGCTTGTCGCAACTGTCTGGGCGAGCTTTGTACAGATCGCAGTCATGAATTGGACGTTGGGAAAGTATGTCTTCCACACCCACATATACAAATAAAGATTACTAATGTATGATCCCGCCCACAGTATACCAGACGTTTGCACGCGCTTGCAGAAGAGCAACTTCACTTGCCCCAATGGCCGCGCGTTCTTCTCCAGCAGCATCGTTTGGGGTGTAATTGGTCCTGACCGCATGTTTGGACCAGGCTCAATCTATTCCTCGATACACTACTACTGGCTCATCGGCGCCGCGCTGCCTATTATCTTTTTCTTCCTCATGCGCCTAGCTCCGAAGTCCCCGCTTAGGTACCTAAACGCACCGGTCATGCTTGGTGCCATGGGCTGGCTTCCACCTGCCACTCCGCTCAGCTTCTCATCGTGGGCGCTCTGGGGGTTAATTTTCAATTATTGGATCATGCGCAAGTTCCATGGATGGTGGCATAAGTACAACTACATCACAGCAGCTGGGCTTGACGCCGGGCTCATCATTTCGACGATCGTGATCTTCTTCGCGATTACTTTCAAGGAGTACTCGATCCTTTGGTGGGGCAACGAAAAGCCATTTGAGACGACAGTAAGTGTGTCAATGTCGGATGATAGTGGCATGCTGACATACTTCGCAGGACTATTTGAACACTGCCATTCGCAAGACAGTAGCCGAAGGCGAAACCTTTGGGCCGAAGACCTGGTAAAACGTCCGAGGAAATGAAAGGCGGATGGTCAGTAGTCTGCACGTCGTCCCACCAGACATAAAATCGGTTGGTGGCTATAGGTTGTGTGATCAGCCTCTAAGCCATGGATAATGATCTCTTAGCAGCTTGTACCCGCTATATTGTGGATGCACACAGTTGGATGCCGTACGAGGTCTCGAATGTACTTTGTTACTCGTGTGCTGCGATAACCGAGGGTGTTTAGGTACTAGCAGCACTAAATATGCCCGCTAAGCTTTAAATGGAAGCACCTAGACTATCATAGGCAGCCCGGGAGTTAATTTGGGTTCCGTGTGCAACGTCATCCGATGACCGGCGCGACGTGCTGATAAGATACAAAGGACACCAGGAAATTATACCAGCCAAGCGATGCTGAACGTATGTGAGGGTCTTTCGCCGGGTGTAACGGAAGCAATGACGGCAGACAAGAACATATAATGAATCATCGTTCTGCCCTATAGTGGTGCGTTGTTTAATTTGAAGGTCTTTGAGGAAGCTGTGCTACCCAGCATCAGCAACGTAAACCCTCTACGTTGCTCAAGTTTGGCCTCAGCATTGAACGCGCTGAAGGCGTTCATAAGCTAACCACAATGGTTGCAGCTTCATTGACGTTACTTGCGAGCCTGTTGCTCAGCAACCGTGCTTCGGCACAGGCAGAATCGTACTCTGTGAATACTCTCGGTACCAAGTCAAGAGCAATGGATGGCATCAAACCCTCCTCAAGCATAACACCTGGTGCCTATACCACTCCGTACGCTGTCAGTGCCCATTCTCCGAACCCACCCTTCGACGCCCGAGAAGCTACCATCGAGACCGTCCACCATGCCATCTACTCTGGCCTCTCCACTTGTCATGAGGTCGTATCGGCTTTCCTTGCGCGCATTGAGACATACAACAATCGCACCAATTCGATTATTACTCTCAATCCAAATGCTCTGGCCATTGCCGAATCCATGGATAAAACCCTCGCTGCGGGCAATGCTACTGGATCCTTATTCTGCGTGCCCATCTTGTTGAAGGACAACTACGACACTGGTGATATGCCGACGACAGGTGGAGCTTTAGCACTGAAAGATTCTCAACCAACAGAAGATGCACCGAGCGTGGCGGCCTTGAAGAGAGAAGGGGCCATCATCCTGGGAAAAGCAAATTTACATGAATTGGCATTGGAAGGCATTTCAGTCTCGTCACTCGGTGGCCAAACCATCAATCCTTACGATTCGACACGAACACCCGGAGGAAGCTCTGGCGGTACCGGCGCAGCGGTAGCAGCCTCCTTCTGTGTCTTTGGGACCGGCACGGATACTGTGAACTCATTACGCAGCCCTGCGTCTGCAAATTCGCTCTTCAGCATACGTCCTACTCGTGGCCTGATCACTCGGACAGGCATCATCCCCATCTCCACCACGCACGATGTCATCGGACCCATTGCGCGTACCGTGAAAGACGTAGCCGTCGCACTGACGGTCATGTGCAAGACAGGCTACGATACAACCGACAACGCCACAGCCCTCGTTCCGTCTGCAAATCGCAACATTGACTATGCGGCGGATCTCCCCTATGCCTCGCTCTCTGGCCTTCGTCTCGGCGTACTGAACGGTTTCTTCAATCGCACTGGTACTTCGGATCCGGAAGTCGCGCCTGTGAACGAAGCTATGGATGCCTGGATGGCAAGATTGGCCGCCGCCGGTGCGACCCTAGTTCCCATCAACGAAACACTGTACAACGCGACCGCCATCCAAGCAGCGTACGACGTCCAGCGCTTCGAGTACCGCGAGCTCATGGACGCGTACCTACAACGGCCTTCTCTCGGCGGGAAGCAGCCCAACACGCTCAACGAGCTGTACGCCCTCAAAGCGAGCAACGTGTCCAAGGGCGAATTCGTCGTCTTGCCCTCGCAGTACGAGTACGTGAATACGGCGCTTGTATCTTCGACGAGTAACGTGACGTACTACGAGCGCCGCTTCGGAATTCAGAATCTTACTCTCGCTTTGCAGAATACGTTTGCCGCGAATGATTTAGACGCTGTAATCTACCCTGAGCAGAAGAACCTCGTTGTGAAAATCGGCTCGCCGTCCCAGTCTGGTCGCAACGGTATTCTGGCTGCACTCACCGGTTCACCTGTCGTTACGGTACCTATCGGATTCAGCAACACGACAGCCGATGCGCCCGTTGGCGTACCAATTGGTATGGAGATCCTAGGTCGGCCTTTCGAAGAGCAGAAGTTGTTGGGGATTGGATATGCGATGGAAAAGCTGGGGAAGGTGCGACGGGCGCCGGCGTGGGCGAAGGAAGAAGCCGAGGTACCGGAGTACAGTGCAGTGCCTGTCGTGACGCCGAACAGTGGGAATGTGCCGAGTGCGTACCCGTTGGGGACGCTGTAGACTTGCCTCGACAAAAAGTTACGCATCCATGTTAAAGGTCCGGCTATACTTTAATAGACAGCCCTATTTATACAAGATGAACAACCTCTTGATCCCAACCATCGAACCACGTCGGGAATCTCAAGTCTTGTTCCCACGAGAAGTGAAGGTGACCAATCCGTTCAATGCATCTCTTGCCGTCGGTAGTGGAAGACTGTCGGCATATAAGGGCTGTACTCCACTTGCGAGAGGGTGCTCGCATCAACCTGATGCAAAATGCTTGTTTCATATTCCCGGGTCCCATGTCGTCGTTGGCTGTGTCGAATCGAGGGTCTGCCTTGATATAGAACATGTTGTTGACTATCTCTCCTGTGACCTCTCTGGTAATCTCACTGGCTGCCTCTCCAGCGAATTTTCGGAGGACCTCTCTACCAACAAGTGGAGCCATCGTATCTTCGTATCTGAGCGTGATTGGGCGGATGTAGACTCTAGCAGTAATCATAGCATCAGTGACCGCACCGAAGGGCGCATCTGGTTCTCGAGCTAGAGCCTCCACGTCATGATATCCATAAGCGGCTCCCCTTCTTCCATATTGAACATCGCAAGCCACTCTGAGAACAGACTGACCTTACCAGAAACAGCGAACCAAGATCTCGAAGGACCCTGGTATCTAGTATGTCGTTCATGTGGTTGTCCTAAATCCATATGCCATCCTAGGTTTGCTGGCAAGGAAAAGGACTAGTGACCAGCTAAATATGTGATTTCTTTCTTACTTTGTTGCAAGGACTGGAGAGATTGCTGCATGCGCTCGGCAACACCCGAAATGGCAAGAGGACGATCTGATGACACAGATAATTGACGGCCTGTGTACGCCACAACAGTTCTCCACCAATAATCTTCGGCGTCCCACAGGTCCGTGAAAGAAGCTGGGAAGGTGCCTAAAGTTTGATTTCCACCCCTGGTACCTCGCCATCCATCGGTTTGGTACCCTGGTACTTGCGTATAGTCTGTTGTGCAATAGAACCGCGTTACACGATCGGTGTATTCAAGCCCTCGCGAGGATAATAGGCTTTCCTGTAACGTCCATGCGCGCCAGTCCAAGGCTGACCGTCATCTTCTAGGTCGTGCTCGAGCAAGCCTACTTCGCCATCTACTCCACCTGTTCTTTTGGCGCGCATCTTCAGTGGGAATAAGCCGTCGACGTTTCGCGGTTGGAGAAAGCCCTCTCTACATGATCTTGCACGTGTAGCTGCAATAGTAACAACTGCATTCCCATAAATCTGCTTCATGTTTGCAATCTCTTTCTGCTTCTCACCCTCTTCGCCGTCCTGGACGATGCAAAGCGAGTCTACCCATAAGTATGAGTAACCGATTTTCAGTGGACCTTTGCAAGCATCTTGTATTGTCGCTGGTAGTTGATGATAATCGACGACGCCATTGCTTTCTGCCAGGCTCTTCTGAGTGGTCTTGTGAGGCTGATCTCCACCCCAGCAATGGCTCAATGCTACGTATGATTCGACGCTGCTCAAGTCAGCTTTAGGAATAAGAGAGAGCTCCCATCCTGAGTTTTGCAAATTGACACGCAAAAGACGCGAAGGAGTGAAGCCTGGGCCTGAAGCGCAAGCCTCGGAGGAGTCACAATCTTCCGAGGGCACGATATGCGATCTATGTGGTACTATTATGTATTCGCTTATGCAATCGTCTATACAATTTGCTACAAGAGCGTAAGTAGCGTCGGTGTCCGGTAGAAGCTGAACTGGGCGGGTCCCTAACCATTCACTACACGAACTCTCTACCATGCATCAGGGCGATTCTGGACGTATGAATTCTACTTACCTGAAGGTGTAAAGAGCTCGAATGAAACACTGGGTGCACCATCTTCTTCTAGAGCGAAGCGTTCTTGAAAAGGCTCCTCCGGGTCTATGGGGGAATTGATCAGATGGATGCTGAGTTGTGCTCTCCCAACAGGCCCGGACCTGCTGTGGTTGACGGTTCCTTTGATTGACCCAAAAAGAGAAATTGCCTCCGCAGTGATGCCCAATCGAGGTCGAAATAATTTGATGAAGGAATCTAAGAGGTGGCAGTCACCCTCTGAAGCTTTATACTCTAACGGTCATATGAAGTGCCAGATCTTGGGCGCTAGGGCTCTCTTTATTGAATTCTGGTATTCGTCTTCTGCATGTCTGAGTCGATTTTGTTCGATGTTAGGACCGTGGCCGGTCGACGAGTTCAACACTAGCCACGAACAGCGAGGGCAGGAATGCGCATCCATGCTCTTGGAGCACAGATTTGGTCAGCGTATCCTTAGCGATCCAGTGTTGTTCAGGCGGGAGTAGTGTAATGGATTATTTGGTCTTCGATTGAAAAGTATTTGTTGATGAGAGACCAGTGAGAGTGATAATGTCCATCAACAAGCAAACATAGCTTCAAAGCGCTGCAGCCTGAAGGAACATTTTCCTAATCGGCAACAGCGCTCGACTAGCACCTTCCGATGCATGACGAACAGCTCCCAATATCTACGGCCAAATAGGCTCACGGATATGCCAGATCAGAGATCTAACATCAAAATGCTCAGCACAAAATGTCTTCGAACATGTTATCGCGGAGTCTCGATATTGATGGTTGGTACCCGTGGACGGTGTTTATCCAGTTTTACCCCACCTTTCTTTATCAGTCGTCTGTACCTGCCGTTCCCGGCTGGAGGACCCCGCCAGCTTTCACGCCTCGGCCGCAGCCACCATCGTTCCACCGCGGGGAAGCCCGACGGCGACCTCACGCAAGCTTGAATGGCTATCTCGATTCTAGCGATTGCGGCTGCGTCGCTTAGACCATATATGCGTCCTCCGTGACACTCGCCCACGTCCAAATTTAAGGCCTATTCGCATCCACAATGACTGACATCAACGTCTCCCACGCCGTCGCGCAGGACGACCTCGTCATTCCTGTATGCCATGCCTTCTTCCTCTCACTCACAACACCCAGCTAAAAGCCCCAGCTCATCGACTTCTCCACCTTTCTCAGCGGTACTCCCGCTCAGAAGCAACAAACCGCGCAAGCCGTCCTCAACGGCTTCCAAACAGCCGGCTTCATCTACCTCTCGAATCACTCCATCCCCGCCTCCACCATCTCAACCGTCTTCGCCAACTCCGCGAAGTTCTTTGCGCGCCCGCAGGAGCAGAAGGACAAGCTAGCATGGTACTCCCCCGAAGCGAATCGCGGGTATAGCGGCTACGGCCGGGAGAAAGTCTCGCTACCCGACGAAGACAAGGGAAAGGTGGATGAGTTGCGCGCCGTGCCCGATCTGAAAGAGTCGTTGGAGATTGGAAGAGAGGGCGAAAAGGGAATGCCGAACATGTGGCCGTCGGTCGAAGGTGATGAGGATGCGAAGACGTTCAAAGAAGTCATGCTGGCGTTTCACGACACGTGTAAAAACCTGCATATGCAGTTGATGCGGGCGATTGCGCTGGGCATGGGCATTGAGGAGTCGTGGTTCGATGGGTATACGGATGTGGGTGATAACACACTGAGACTGCTGCACTACCCTGGGGTGCCAAAAAGCATGTTTAAGAGGGATGATGGGCAGTTGCAGGTCAGGGCCGGGGAGCACAGTGATTATGGATCGCTCACCTTGCTGTTCCAAGATGAGAGGGGTGGGCTGCAGGTCAGGAGCCCGAAGGGGACGTTTGTGAATGCGACGCCGATACCAGGAACTATCGTGATCAATGCTGGGGATTTGTTGGCGAGGTGGTCCAACGATACAATTAAGAGCACGAAGCATCGCGTAGTGGAGCCACCACCCAAGGTCGACCACACAGACTCAGATACGTACCCGCCGCGGTACTCGGTGGCATACTTTTGCAATCCGAACTTTGAGAGGGTTATTGAGGCGTTGCCAGGGACATACGAGGAGACGGGGAAGAAATATGAAGGGATCAAGAGTGGCGAGTATCTCGTCAAGAGACTAACCGCTACTTACTGAGCGCAAACATTATACCCAAGAGCATGTATATCGTCATCGTCTCATGTAAAATGCATGTCTAGCCTGTCTGCTCTTCGTGTACCATGCATGCAGTTGTATATCTGACCAAGCACAACGTACCCCAGGTCCACTCACCCACTACTTACCACCTCTCATATCGGCGTCTTCGCCGTCACCCTCATCGGATGCGCCTCCGTATTATACACGAAGTAATTCACATTACCTCCCTTACCGACACCGTCCTTGGCATACTCGACATCCCAAATCCCCTTCCTCTCCTCCGGTGCCTGAATCAGATACTGGTACTTGAGCACCTCCGCCAGCGTAAAACTATGCATAATGTTATCCCAGCCGCCTCCATCCTCGTCAAAGATATTTAGCACGCCGCTGAACCCCTGGCCCACTCTCTCGGTCTTGTTCTCAGCAAGTGTGTACGCCCACGCGACGTCGCGCCAATACTGGTTCCCCGTGACCTGGTACGCGTAGTACCAGCTCTCGACGGCCTCGGGGGCCTGCCCGTTGGGAAACGCGTTGTTGTCGTCGATGAACCAGCCGCTCTTCTGGTAGAAGTCGGACTGGTTTTGGAACTGCGGCCAGGAGAGCTCGGTCAGGTTCCAGGAGTACAGCGTGGGGCCTATACCGACAGGCGCGTACCGGTAGCCGTTTGCGCAGAACTCTGCGAAGTCGAGGCCGTAGTCGAGCCAGTCGGGGCGGTCCAGGGCGGTGGAGCCTAGGATGAAGGAGCCGCCGATGAAGCAGGCGAGTTCTTCCGAGTAGTTTTGGGCGGCCGGCCCGGCGAAGGAGCCGGCCATTGTAAGGTCTGGGCGTGTTGACGGGGAGGAGAGGAGGTGCGCGATGGTGGAGTCTGCGGCTGCGGTAAAGCGTTCGCCGTACAGGGCGTATTTGTCGGGATCGTACACGTACATCTTAATGAGGTACTCGTAGGCGGAGTCGTTGCCGGAGGTCCATCCGCCGTAGGCATCGAGGATTTCGCCCGTCTCTACGCTGAAATTGCCGCCTGTCAGGCCGGGCCAGACTTCTGAGCTGGGCTGGAGGAAGTAGTTCATGGCTTTTTGTGCGAGGTCGCCGTATTCAGGGTTTCCGCTGAGGTCGGAGAGACGCTGCCATTCGATGACGAGCGAGCCTAATTCGGCGAGACCGGCGGACCATGTCCCGTCTGCCATGCGGTAACGTGGGGCAAATGTGCCATTGTTGATGAAGATGTTGTTCACGGGGATACCGCTCGTGGTGTTGAAGGCGAATTTGAGAGTGTCTGCGAGCGTGACGCATTGCGTGAGGAGCGCCTCAACTTTGTCCTCGTCTACGTCCAGATGGCTGAAGGGGCCCGTCAACAAGTCGTACGCGGCTAGCAGACCGCCGACGTAGCGGATGTTCGTTTCGAAGAGACTGACACTTAGGCTGGCACCTCGGCGCGCGGCAGGATCCACCTTCGTGAAATCGATCGTAGGGATGAAGTCTAGGATTTGGTTCACGATGTCGGTCTGCTCCATAATGATAGCGGTGTCGAGGCCATCGACAGGAGTGACGCCCCAGCCATTGCGGCTGTTGCTATAGTTCGAGGTCACTGGAAGGAGGTCGTCGTTGGGAAACGCGATGGAGTAGTATCCATTCCAGGCGAAGCGGAACATCTCGATGACGGCATCCGCGCGCTTAGTCTGGTTCTGCTCGAAGCCTGTGTAGTCATAGTCGTCACCTTTTTGACCTGGATAGGTTACGTTTGAGTATTGGCGAGGAATGAGTGCTGTAGAAGCCAGTCCTGCGAGGGCTGTGCACAGAAGCACTGCTTTGGAGAGGTGCCCCATGCTGTTAATTCCTAGTAAGATGTCTTGCGAATGAGCGAAAATAACAAAAACGAATGACTAGCACCCAAAGAAATCCGACTCTTGCAAGAGGGGAAAAGAGCTCCTGACTACATCGTGTGAGAGCGCCGAGGTGCCATCTTATCACCCCGCATGTTATCGCCTCGCGTTCTCCTGATATGGGGTCTCATGCATGCTGGACTGGGTTGAGTGGTTCCGCGTGTGCAGTTGTAGGCATTGCAAATTAACATCCAGTATGTTGGGTCAACAGGAACAGGCATCATGACCTGTCGATCGCACAGCGCTAAGCTTTGATAGGCTGGTGAGCACTTCTCCTGGGGGGTACATATGCTAGATGGCTGCAGGAGAGTGTTGTCCGATGGATAAGACACATGATTCTCGCGGGACAGATGAACATGTTGTTCTGCACGGCGAGACACATGGAGTTGTGGGGACGTCGTGGTGGAGCGAGTTCACGCTAGACAAGACCGTCGTAGCGTGTTTTTCTGGTGGAAGGCACGCGACGGGGCGCGTCATCCGAGGATCGCTCGTATCCAACGCTCACCCGTAAATGTACATCCGAAGCCGGATGGCCCCAACAGGAAGGTGATGCTTACCGCCCTGAAGCTTGCGACTCCGTCACCCTAGCCTGCCAGGACTTGCAGCTTGCGCCTCTACTCTACATATCTACCAGGCCCCCCCACCTTCAAGTATACGGGCACGATGTAACCCGTGCGCTACATTCGCACGATAACGTCCAGACCGTCCCGACGACGCCAAGTGCACTCCTCCGCCGCTTTTCAGGCTTTCCTCCTTCGACAATGTAACCTTCGCAGGAGCCAAGCATAAGATGCGGGGACGAGCTATAGCCAATCCGCAAGGACCTGACCCTGGTCGCATTGATTGTTGATCTTGTACCTGACTACAAAACATGCGTGCTCCCTGTCACCGCATCCCAGCTCTCATCTAATCTACCAAGATGCGTCTGCAATGCTTCCCTGCACTCTTAGGCGCTGCGGCAGCTCTGCAGCCTCTCCCTCCTGTACAGTGGACGCAAGGCAATGGTTCAGCGAGCGGAGGTTTCTCGCTGAAGGATGCTCCCAAGACCATCTACTTGCAACGCTCATTCGCAAACGTCTCGGATACAGAAGGCCTGACGCTCATCCCACCTACAGCATACGAGTTCGCGCAGACATTCAGCAAAGACCTCTCCCAGTTATTTGGTGCCAACTGGACCGTGCAGCAAGTCGATTCTTTCCCAGAGGCCGGGATCTTCCTCGGCAAATTTAAGGGCGATGCAAGCCAATTGACCTATGAAAATGGCGTTGCGACCGAGGAGGGATATGAGTTGGAAGTCGGCAACGCAAGTGTCTTCGTCGGTGGCACCGGTTCGCGAGGCTTGTTTTGGGGAACACGCACACTGCTACAGCAGTTGCTGATTGCCAATGGCGCGTCGCTGGATTCGGGACGGGTCGTCGAAGCGCCAGCGTATGCTACGCGAGGATACATGCTAGACGCTGGTCGAAAATGGTATACTGCGGACTTCTTGAAGGAGCTCTGTACTTATGCATCTTTCTTCAAGATGTCCGAGTTCCACTATCACTCTAGCGACAACTACCCTTTGAATCGCGGACACAACGTAAGTATCTTCGGTACCTCTGAAAAAGCTTCACCAAGTACCGGAAAGGGGAAACAATCTTGGACATGGCTAACAATGTGATAGGAGACGTGGAACGAGGTCTTTTCCCACTTCTCACTTTATCCAGAAAACCCTGATTTGCAAGGCATCGTTCAGCGCCCTAATGAGACCCTCTCAAGAGCTGAGTTTGAAGACTTTCAAAAGCACTGCGCGCAAAGAGGCGTTACTGTCATTCCTGAGATCGAAGCTCCAGGGCATTGTCTCTCGATCACAAAGTGGAAGCCTGAGCTTGCTCTAGCGAAGAAAGACCTCCTAAACCTTTCGCATCCGGAGGCAATTCCAACAGTCAAAGCCATCTGGTCCGAGTTCCTCCCCTGGTTCCAGACCAAAGAAGTGCACATCGGTGCTGACGAGTACGATGCTACGCTTGCAGACGTCTACATCAACTTTGTCAACAACATGTCCGATTTTGTGAATTCGACGTCCGGTAAACGTGTCCGTATCTGGGGTACCGAAGAACCCTCAGAAAATTATACCATCAGCAAGGATGTCATTATCCAGCACTGGCAATACGGCCAATCTGATCCAGTACAACTCCAAGATGATGGCTACCAACTGATCAATTCAGAAGACTGGTGGGCTTATATGAGCCTGAAGAATGACCACATGCCAATCCTTCCAGCCCCATACCCACAATTCTTCAACAATACTCGAACGTTAAACTTCGCAAACGTGGAAGGCTGGCAATGGGACCCAAGCCTGTTCAATCCAGTCAACACCACCGAACAACTTGAACCTGGCGCAAGTGGAAATAAAGGTGCTATTCTGGCCGCTTGGAGCGACAGCGGACCAGATGCGACAACACAACTTGAAGGATACTACGCAGTACGCAACGGCATCCCCCTCGTTGCAGCCCGGGCGTGGTCTGGCTCAAGAGGCGTCAACGTTAGCACTAGTGACTTTGACACATCGCTTGAACTTCTTACGGCGAACGCTCCTGGCCAAAACCTCGATCGCAGGTTCTCGACATCGGCCCAATATAAGTCAGCAGGCGTAGACTCGCCACTGTTCTCCTGGAAGAGCGCCGGCGGATATAGTGCAGCGAACGTCTCTCTCGGCAAGGGCTCCTACGGTCCGCCATACACGCTTTCCATCGCAGCATCAGGACCCTTCACTTTGCTTGGACCGGACAGCTCGCTCTCCATCGGCACAGTGCCATCAAACATTAGCGCAAACGGAACCTCGACCCTAGTCTTTTCCACCGCCGACGGCTTCCCCTACCCTCTTCGCTCAACGTCTGAATCAGACGGCCACGACCCTGGTCACCCGGGCCGTATCTGGTGGAATATCACAAGCTCTTCCCATCACCCTGTCCCCATCGCCTTCCCGGCCAACATTCGGATCGAAACCGACGTTGTAAACGGGAGCAGGGTCTGGGTTGATGACGAGTTCAAGGGGCGGTATGAGGTGTTTGTCTTTGGAGGAAGAAACACGATTTTTAGCTGGAGTCAGATGGCATTGGTGGCGCCGTTGCAAAGCGCAAGCGGAGCGCTCGATAGTGTTGTCCTCAAGGCTGGAGTTGGTGGATCCGGAGGTAATGGAACGAGTGGGACATCGCCTGGTGGGCCTTCTAATAGTGGAGCTGGCCGTCTTAGTGGCCTGTCTACGGTGGCCGCTGGCATTGCTATCTTGATTGCAATAGTCTTAACGTGAGCGAAGTATATCTATCTTACGTACAGTGAGCGAAGTATATCCATCTTACGTACAGACCATAGCGAAGAAGTCCTTGTCTTATCAACTGTGAGCGATATCGAGAGCGGGCATCTCCGAGATGGGCCTTTCTGAATCTAGAAGGACCCTGAGTGGAGTAGTGGGGCAGGAGCTCCCCGCACCACAACACGTCAACACCAAACATGCCATTGCCTTTCGACCTACTCTCTGTACCCTCTATCCTACTTAGCTGACCGTGCCAAAACCTCTGTCCTTACAGATCCACGTCCAGAATGCCCATCGTCGACATCCACACGCACATTTATCCACCCTCCTACGTCGACCTTCTCCGCACGCGGAAAACGGTTCCCTACGTTCGCAACTTCGAAGATGCTCCTGATTCCAGCCGTCTTATAATTCTTCCTGGCGAAGATGACCCCAGCACGCCTTCCACCTCTCGCGGCCGTCCCATCGGCCCGGAGTACTACGACATCAAGCAGAAGATTGCCTTCATGGATCAGCACAAGATCGACAAGTCCGTGATCTCGCTCGCGAATCCATGGCTTGATTTCCTCCCCGCCGAAGAAGCAGGAGAGGCAGCCAGGAAAATCAACGACGATGTGGATGAGATTTGTGCGGGATATCCAGGGCGGTTGTACGCATTTGGCACGCTGCCACTAAGCGCAGATGCAGATACCATCGTAAAGGAGGTGGAGCGCTTATCCACGCTGAAATACATGCGTGGCGTAATCATGGGCACTTCTGGTCTTGGAAACGGATTAGACGACCTTAAGCTCGACCCCGTATGGGCAGCGATAGAAAAGGCTGGGCAAATGATATTCCTGCACCCGCACTACGGACTGCCCAAGGAAGTCTACGGCCCCAGAGCGAATGAGTACGGACACGTTCTTCCGCTTGCGTTGGGGTTCCCACTCGAGACGACGATCGCAGTGAGCAGAATGTTGCTGAGTGGGGTGTGGGATCGCTTTACGAAGTTGAACGTACTACTTGCGCACTCGGGAGGTACGCTGCCATTTTTGGCTGGTAGGATTGAGAGTTGTATATTGCACGATGGCCATTTGAAGAAAGCAGGGACAAGAGATAATAGGAGGAAGATTTGGGATATATTGAAGACGAATATCTACCTCGATGCTGTGATTTACTCGGAAGTGGGTCTGGGGGCTGCGGTAGCGGCGAGTGGGGCTGATAGATTGCTGTTTGGTGAGTTCAATTGACTGCTGCGGAGCCAGGTAAATGAGAAGAAGTAGGCAAGCTAACGTGCTGCAGGTACGGATCACCCATTCTTCCCTCCGCTGGAAGAAGATGTCGAGGAATGGCATAGCGTTAATGCGAATTATGCCGCGATAGCGAAAGCCTTCGATAGCGATGATCGGGCGAAGGACGTTCTTGGTAACAACGCTGTGCGGATATTAAAATTGGAGTAGAAAAACAACAATTGCAAGGAAAATAAGAATTCGAATATATTGAGCCTTTATGTGGTATCTCCGCTATGAACGCGTGGCACGCTTGAAGGAAAAACTAAGAAATGCAACGATGTTCTGACATGACATCGACCAGAGTATGATCGTTTGTCCTTTTTGCCGCTAATGAGTCGCAGCATCCAACTCAGATCTGTTGCCATCCATTTCCAGGCGGAATCATCATTGGAATGTAACAAATGGCTGCGTAGGCGGTGCTAGCGGGAGATGAGAAGAAGTGACGAGGTGGCTGATGCGTAGGTTGTTCAGTGGACCCGTGGTTTGGGCTGCCATCCTCTTCGCCTAACCGGGAGAGTTAGTCCCAGACCAAATATATCACGTCAAACCGAACACTTCGAGATGCTTTGAAGACATACCTGGCTTTCGGCGCTTGCGGCTGCGAAGTTTCATAACAGCAAGAACGGCACCCGGAACACCTATGACCACGGCCACTATAGCGAAGACTGCGCCAATGATGATAGGAGTGCTCCATGCCGTTGGGTCGTTGGTGGTGGCATTGTCAGTCGACATCGTGGCTGATAGGTACTTGTACGGTACGTTATATGTAGGAACGTTCTACCGGGTATGACTTTGAACTGGAATGCTCCTGGAGTCCATATTGAAAAAGGATCTCTTCTATTTGTATTGTAGTAAAGCAGAAAGCCTGGAGGCGGATTCAGCGTAGGCAATGCTGATACTGGACGTGGGGGCGATTCGCCATTGTTGCAGTAGACCGGCGAATCAGCGTTATGTTGACGAGGCTGTGCCTGCATCTCCCTATGGTCGACCGTGGTTCAATGCGAATCAAATACGACTGGCATCGTCTCGGTTCACGTGACTTCGCCTTGCAGTGCCCAATCAGGCTCCGGGGCTTTGTGTGCGCATAGTGACCGGTGAGGCAGAGGGTGGCACAACAACTGTTCGCATAGACTATGGTGCAGCCTTAGAGTGAGCTGTAGCCCGTGAACAGGGCATCGATATTGGCGACTGGAGACCATTAGAGTGCGACACCGGCGCCTCTTGCGCGTTCAGCCATGACCCTGCGGTCATAGTGCATCTACGCACCGAAGAGGTCACGTGGTGTGCGCGCCCAGGGCCACAGCTTCAATTGCATCCAATCTATCTTGCCTCTGATATTCGCAGCCAACTCGGAAAAGTAGTTTGTGTAAAACGATGTGAGCGAAATGAAATGAGCGAAATAGTAAGTGTGAAATGGTAAGTGTGAAATGGTAAGTGTGAAATGGTAAGTGTGAAATGGTAAGTGTGAAATGGTATGGGTGAAATGGTATGGGTGAAATGAAACGGGTGAGCATGCATATAACTATGGGACGAAAAATTGAGTACAGTTGACCTTGACAAGAGCTACCCGCGGACCCAGTGCTCCCATAGACTCAAAATCATCTATCGAGGTTATCTGAGAGGCATTCTAGCTCGCGCGAGAGAGTTTAGCACACAATGTACATTGGGACCTCGCAACAACGCTGAAATCAAGCTCAAGCATCACAAATATAGGTCAATCTGCTTGATATAAGATCAGAGAGGTAGTAATAGGAATCTCTGCCCTATACAAACAACAAGTATATACGTAGTAGCAGTAATTATCTGAAGCTAAAATTATATACTATCTATACTATAAACCTGTACTTATAATGATCAAGAGTGTTCAGCTGCTTCTCGTTCATAAGCAAGTCGGCTCAATGGGACCACACATCGAAGGTATCGTCATGTGCGTTAGCGTTGTCCAACTCTCTGAATAGACATCCTGTAGAAGACTGTAGGCTGCTAATAGGATATTTTGCTGCGCGTGGAAAGCCGCAGCACAGGTACTCGGCAAGGACTTCCAGGAAAGACCTATGAAAAGCTACAATCGCACGGGTTATATGGCTGGTTGTATAAGGGTCAGCGAAAGCGGAGCAATCGTCTGCCCAATAGAACCCTCTTCGTTTCGGCGCCAACGTGCACCCCGCTCAGATCCTTTGCCATTCTCGCCCAGGTAACGCAACCATTGGAATATAGCAAATGGCGGCGTAGGCAGCGCTCGTGGAAGACCAAATGATATGATGGGGTAGACGGGTAAGGTTTCGGTGGGACGAGAGAGTATGGACTTCGATACCATCTTCAATGTCGGCTAAGCAAGATCAGTCTGCTGTAACCTTTGGCCAACTACGCCTCAAGGTATAAGGGTTTCGAACTTTGCTTGCGATCTTTGCGACTTTGAAGTTTAATCACAGCAATGATTGCGCCAGGCACTCCTAGAACAACAGCCAGAATGCCAAAGACTGTGCCGATGACGACGGGTGGAGTCCAGGTTGTCGTGTCATTCGCAGTGTTATAACTAGTCGACATCGCGTACGATGGTTAATATTTCGTGAGCAAAATAGTGCTGTTTTTGATAAAGAAGTGGGTGTGAGAGTTAGAATGCTTAAAAGAAATGTACAGAACTAAAGACTTCCTACTGTCTATATATTTTTCCATGAAGTCTGCCTCGTAGCTCAGGTATAGCTGCCTGCGCTCGATGGTATTGGACAACAGTGGGGATGCTTATGAGGGTCTGCAAGCCAACAATGTTCCGAGCATCCTGGGTGCAAAGAGATGCAACCAATGAGCATTCGTGTCTCGTAGCTCAAGTGTGGCTGCCAGCGCTCTATGGTATTGGACAGTTGTGAGGATGCTTATGAGGGTGCTTACGTCGGCCTATGCGAGCCAAGAATGTTCCGAGCATCCTGGTGCAAAAGCGCAACCAGTGGGAATCCGGTTGAACCAGAGCAGCCCACATGACACCTCGCCTTTCAGATCATAGACCGGCGATCCTACTGACCGGTACCTACAGTGAGTTGGACGTTCATCCACTCGCGGAATCAAGCATGCGTTCAATGTCTAGTCTCTTTTCTTTCCGTCCCGCATGCCTCCTTTCGAATACGCCCAATTGCGTTTTTTCGCCTTCGTAGTTTCGACCAGCCCATCGTCACTCCGAGCGCAACTGGTGCACTGGTGCTTTTGGACTGCATGACCAACCACTCCTTTAGAGTTCCTAATCCTTTACGAGAACGATCGACGTGCTATAGTGTTTTTGGATGCTGTAGTCAAGCGGATGTTTTAGTCATTCCCGCGCATCCGTAAAATTGGGGAACAGTAGGGCAAGACGTGCAAAGAGACGCGTAGGTATTATATTGGTATTTATCTCGACCTGGTATCCATAAAAGCTTTGTAGCCTCCATCGCTCAAAGACTCCCATATTCAATGACCAAAGAAACTTGCGCTGTAACACCATAGAACGCCTGTCACCATAGCAGCTCGTGCTCACCACAGCGCCGCATCCTTATCGAATCTCACCAGCTCCTTCCCTGAATCCTCGACGTCCTTTCTCGCCTTCATCCGCATGTAGAAGATTGGACAATCTCTGCTCGAGCAGATAACCTCGCAGTGCAAGCTGCCCTGACACCGCTGGCATTGCGTCCAAAGTCGTGCGAATCGTACCTCCAACTCACTGACCTTGGACAGCGTCTTTTGATACAGTTCGCCGATACGTGGCCTGCAGTTCTCGCAAACCGCGCCGTCTTTCTCCGTTGCACTGGTCAGTGGCTTCTTGCACCCCATGCATGTCTGCGTCTTTTTCGCAAATTTCATGAGCCCACCCATAGTAGGCGCCGCGACTGAGATCGAGCGCGTGTGTTCGCCAGTGAGCAAGCTATTGGCCTTCTTCTCCCCGATGACGGGCTCGAAGATACGCCCCAGAGGTTTGGCGAGCTGATTGTCGAGGTAGTACTTGACGTCAATAGGTAAATTGTTCTCCAGGACATAAAGAGGATCTTCGGATTTCTCGTAGTTTCGCGCGCCAGCAGCACCTTTGATCATGACATAGGCGACACGGTCACCAAGTGCTGGGGCAGAACCGGCATCACGTTTTTTCATTCGCTCAGCGAGTTCGTGGTGGGCTTGCTTGTTCTGGTAACCACCTTCTCCCTGTTTGTTTTCTTCTTTGGTGAGAGCTTTTGTGATAACCAGGTTTGACATATCGATTTTGTTCTGTAACAGGTCGGCGATGGTGTCTTTCACAAAGCTAAAAGGTTGTTAGCCCTATCATTGCGTGTCTGGAAGTGGACTTACTCTTGTGCACCCTCGGGGTCCTTATCGATCAGCAACATACGTAAAGACGTCTCAATAACTGTCTGAACCAGGCGGCAGTTGTCACGCCGGACAGTCTCTATACCCTTTGTATCCATCTTATCCCACTTATCAGGATTTGTCCAGTAAAGGCCAGCGTAGCGCTTCTTATTGATGAGAAGGTATGGATAGTAGACCTTTTCGAACTCGAGTTTGATAGGTTTGGTGAACTTCCCGGAGACAAAATCGGCAGCTTCTTGGCCCATCTTCATCGCCTCAGCAAGATCTGTTGTACCGAACTTCACCATGACGGAGTCAGTATCACCGTAAATGACTTCGGCATCGTGACTGTATCCGTTCGCTATGTTGTACTTTGCTTCGACTTCGGCTTTTGTCTTCTCGATCATTTGACGACCGAAACTGGTGGTACTACTGGCGATGGGAAGACAGGGTAGCTTTCCGTTCGTCGCACCAGTTAGACCGTAGACGGAGTTCGCACTGACTTTCAGAGCCAATTGACGACCGTTCAGCACAGCTTTCTTGAATGGGTCTGTCTCGACGGCCAGATCCTTCTTAGCACGTTTACGTGCACCTAGCAATTCTTCTAGAATCTGCGACAGTAGACCTTTGCGAACCTTCGCGGTGCAAAACAGGTCGCCATTTGGTGTTTGGATGTAATCTTCGTCCTTCTTCATGTTGAGCTTCTTGACAGTTTCCTGATTCAACAGAGTTGTGTAACAGAGGTTGTGCGCTTGCATGATACTGGGGTATAGAGAAGCAAAATCGAGGGTGGCAACAGGCATTTGGTAATAGCCTCGTTTAGGTTCGATGACAGTGGCGCCTTCATACTGGTCGTCTCCACCACCTTCTTTTGCGACATCGGGGATGAGAAGACCATGCTCTAGCGATTTCCGGAATAGCTGACTCAAGAACCTGACTTGTTGACCTCGAGACAAGAGAAAGTTAAAAGGTACACCCGTGACTCTAGCCATCTCGGTGTAGTTCACCAGACACATAAGTTTATCGAGCAATCGCTGAGGGAGATATGCATCTTTTAAGCAGTAAACTGCCAGTCTTCGCCGCGAATTCGAATCACCATTGTACAGTTCAGTGATCATACTGTGGTGGACATCTTCTTTCTGCTCTTTCAGGAAGTGGGCGCACACAGCGTTGAGTGTGTAGCTTCGCAAGTGGTAATCGCGTTGGATGAGTTGGAGCAAATCAAGCTGGAGGCGACCGTTTGTGTTCGTGGTTTTTGTATCCCGGGCTCCCAGCTGTGCGCTTGAAAATCTCGAACTGCTGTGCTCGGACTGTTTGGTCTTCAGTCGTGTCCAGTACGGGAACTTTGTGGCTTTGAGGTGCTTGGCGCGATCGAGCAAGTACGGGAAGTCGAAGTTCGATGTGTTGTATCCAATGATAACATCGGGGTCTACCTCCTCCACGAAATCACGCCATTTCAACAGCATCTCTTTCTCGTCGTCGAACGAGAAGAGTTGTGTAGCGGCGATTGGACTGACGGTATCCATGCAGAAGACGTTTCGAACGAAAGGCTTTTCCTCTCCGAATCGCGTAACAACGTTTGCGATCTGAATGACTGGATCAATCTCAGCCTTGGGAAAGATACCCTTGCGACCAGCGCACTCGATGTCCATGGAGAGAATGCGCAGCGGTGCGCTCTTAGAGTACTCGCCATCGGCAGGGTGTGCGATCAGGTCTTTATAGTGGATCTGAGCTTCGATCTGACAGTTTGAATGTCTTTCGCGTGGTGGGATTAATCTGTACTTCCCAATGGGGGCTTCTACCCAAGACATGCCAACGATCTACAATATCAGTCAATTTCTTCTTGGGCACGAGAAATGCTTACACTGGTGTCGACCATGAACCGCTGCACGTATTGAATGTTATCAAAGGTAAGCAACCCTCCGCCGTCCCGTACATTGCCCCAAAGGCCTTTCCAGTTGGCATTGCCTGACTGTACCATGGTCCGAACACGGTTGATCATCTTGTGGTCGTTGACGGTGATCTTCAGATATGGACTTTTCTGATTGCCCTGAAAGCGCAGGATATTCTCCCTCATAGTCATCTGCACCGAATTTATTACAGCTGAGTGTTGATTGAATGCTTTCTGGCATTCTGATTCTAAGTACGTTCCGAAGGCATCGCAGTCGTTCTTCTGGAAGCTAAGCGGCGCGGCGATGTAGAAGTAGTGGAGGAAGTTCGTAACGTGGAATAATACCGAGTGGCCGTCCTATTGCACCGATTGTTAGGTTTGTGAACACTGGAGCGTTCCTTAGCCATTTACCTCGGTGACACCAAAGAGCTTCACGGTGCCCTTCCCGCCATTGAGCACGCCCTCTTCGGCATCTATCTGTTGCATTGTGACCCCATGTGTCATTTCGTTGAAGTTATTCGGCAGAGGAGGTCTCTTCCAATGCTGGTCCCGTTCCGCGTTGGTCTGCTTCAGCGACTCGATGTCTTGCGACATCTGCTCGAGCACCTCCTCCTCAAAGCGGCTCTTTTGCTGGCTCGCATTGAACGAACCATTGGCAATCTTCACAGGTGCTCGGCTGTTCGTAATGGCACCGTTGTCGAGCTTGAGCTTCTTCGCCGAGCGGGGCGACGCCTGCATGTTCTGTCGGGTGGATGAGGCATCGCCGAGTACGCGCTTCGCTGGTGTCTTCGTGACGCCCGGCATATTGAATACAAAAGCACTCGCCGACCGGTAAAAGAGACGAGGAAAGTATGGGGAATGGTCGGCGTGGTGTTGTGAAAGAGCGCGGATCTCAAAGTTGATTGATGTCAGAACACGAAAGTCGCGCCTTCCCGCGTTTGGGTCCGTGCCAACCTGGCTACGCGTTAATGGGTTGCGACACCAGCCGACCACCACCTACCTCCGCAATCTCAGCCATCTCATATCGTTCCAGCTTGATAATACTACTCATACTCTATCGCCGGGGATATCTGCACTCCTTTGCGACTGCTAATGACCAAAGCTTTGACCAATCAGAAAGACGGCCGTGTGGGCTTTCACTACATTACTGTTGTGGCGTGCACCGCGCAACGCTCCCAGATGGATCGAAAGGTGTTTCCAAGGCACTAGAATATGACCAAGTTCGACTATCTCCATTCGCACCTGCACGTTCTCGTGGATCGTTATGCCTCTATTGAAAAATCGTGATTAGGCATTTTGGGGCGGCTTATTATGTAACATTGCGACTTTCAGTGCCCCTCCATGGCCCACAGCAGTCATCTCTCCTACGTTTCATCACTAGTCGTCTTTTCATCGTTACCCAGAACATACCTTTCCCATCACCCCGTACAAAACAGGCAAAATGGCAGACAATTCAAACATCACCATCGAACCAGTCGCTGACGCCTCAGACTTTACCCAAGTCTTCCATTGCGTCGCTGAAGCCTTCGGCCGCCAAGCTAAGGACTCGGTCTGGATAGTCACCAACCCAGGATGGGAGACCCCTGAAGGCCAGAACAGAGGCGCTGCTAGCCTGGTAAAGCGGTGGCAAAACATCAAGACTAACAAGGACGGAAAGCCCAACACCGTCTTTCTCAAAGCCACACTGCCTGATCCCGCAGATGCGGGTAGGCGTCGTATAGCTGGCATGGCTATATGGCAACAAGCTTCATTTGTAGACGGTTATGGTGATCCTCCTACAGACGACCTTGGAGCAGACCTACTTCAAACCCTGGATTCTACTGAGGCTCGGTTCGCTGGTCAGATGCTCAAGTCGTTGTGGAAGCGGAGGATTGCGTATGCAAAGGAGAAGACCAGTGCTGATCCGCCGGCCATCTTCGTTCTGGACATGTGCGCGGTAGATCCAAAATTTCAGAGGAGAGGAATTGCGCAGAAGTTGGTGCAATGGGGTCTGGACGAGGCGAAGAGACGGGGCGATTTGGAATGTACGACGGAGGCGAGTAGTATGGGAAGGGGCGCGTATCAAAAGCTGGGGTTCCAGCCGGAAGGAAAGGATGACATCGTGTATGAAGTCGACGACGAGTTTGCAAGTCGTGACAAACCGCCAAATCTCTTCTTACGTACAGGTGCCCAGTAGCAGGTGGGAGCTGCATCAAAGTGAATATAGACCTGTCTTCTCTCACACGTGGAAGGAGCTTTAGCGTTTGCACGTTAGCCGTTTGCTCTGACGTTGACTTGCTCCGCGCTCAGCCTACAAAACTCCTCAACTGTGCGTTCACATCACCAAGGACACTGATCAACGTTTTCTTGCAGTAACCAGTCGACAGACTCTCGCCTTCGAGACCCTTTTCCGACGTGAGAGCAGTCGTAGCTCTTCGCTAGAGCGGCCTGCTGATTTTGAGACAGGACTCATCAATACTGTACACGTCTGATCACAATGACTTGCCACAGCAACGATGATCCCGCATCTGCGGAGGTCACAAACAAAAGGATTACTCTGTGTGTTCTCCTCCGGTCGCAAATTTCGATCCTGAGGGCGCAAAAGGTAGCGCTCCAAACAAGAGAGGATCTTCGGGCCAAATGTACCGCAGCTTTGGTATCTGCACTCACCAACGATCGCACGGCTCAGGATTCAGCGGAACATAAGTACATCACGGCCCTGAATGACGAGGCAGCAGCAATGGGCACGCAAGCCGCAGCCCTGGAGAAGGACAGCGAAGCTATGGGCGAGCAGATCCAGGCATTGAAGGACTGGTTCAAGGAACGTGGCCTGGATCCCGGTGAGGTGAAGGATGCGGCTGGCTCTGATTAAAGCTTCTGTTAGAACTCAACGCTGTCACAAACGTAAGATAGACCCTGTCTATCCGGTTGCTACCGCATAGCGCGAGGGTCCCAATGCCGGCATGTTACAGGAGCAAGGGAAAAGCGTGGTTGCCTCTTTTTGTAGATTTACTCAGACAAGTATCAAGTGTACCGGTCTTTTCATACTCTTGATCTATGGCGGCAAAGTTTGGGAAGATTCAGCCACTGGTATCCGTGGAAACCAATGGCACTAAAATATCTGCTCCCGTGCCTGCTATTCCATGAGCGTTCACAAAACTTCAAAACACCTTTCTGCCTGATACTTCCGCAGCCTCGCATTCTCGCGACGATCTAGGCCGACTCCTCATCGTAAGTAGATCCTGAACACCTTCAGCGCAGCACATTGAATGCACTGAGAACTCGAAAGTGACGCAGCCGAACCCATGGCGAGCCGCAAAGAGATTGGCGAAAAATTCAGGCTCCTCGAGTCCCTTTTCGATTCACGCATCACCATTCTCGAAAAGAAGACCGCAGCCCATGGAGCCCACCTCGATGCGCACAAGGCACTGATAGCCATCGTGCACAAGGAACGCGTAGACGTGGAATCCCCAGTCCTTGTTCTTGGTAAGGTGACGGTCAACGACGACATCTTCGGCGCGCAAATTGAAGCGCTCAAGGGCGAGATCGCCGCTGCGTCCGCAAATGTTGCAGCTCTGCAGAAAGAGCACCAACTTCTGCTCGAGCAGATCAAGGAGGTGGAGACTTGGCTTGAAGAGCAGGACATTGGCTGGCGAAGGGTAACGGCGCGATGAGCTTCGGGCGGAGAAAAGGGATTTCAGCAGTGCTTGGTGGGGAATCATATGGTGTAAGTCATAATTCTGTGTATGATAATCGGTGTGTATCAATTCATGAACAGGCCAATATCAGTGCTAAGACAAAGGCCTGGCTATCTGAACGCACATAATTCCATCTGCACGAACTACAATATTCAGGCTTTTCCCCCGTAAGCCGGAGGCGGCATACTTGACATGCATAGATCAGTATATGAATCAGTTATACTTGTCTAAATTGGTGGGAGCATAAATGGCATGAAAGTTGTGGAGATAGCTGTGTTTGTTGAGAGCGTTAGCGATCAACTTTTACTGATCTGACCATGCGATATGTGCGCTTCGTGTTGGGTTCAAAGAATTGCTTCTTCGGATCGCCCAGCCTCCGTCTGGCATTGTTCTCTTTGCAGTACTCCTCACTTTGGATCACATAAGGAGTTGGGGGCGGGGTTTGGGGCGCTTTTCGGTACCAAAGTTCCCGCCTAGAACCTGTGGACGTGATCAAGTTGAGAGAATGATGCATCATCAGAGCGGAAGCATCTACCCATGTAAACTAGTACTAGCTCCTTCTGAACACCCACACAGGCCAGGCAAGCGCCTGCTCAACATAGCGGTCCGTGGGAAGCTTAGGAAAGTATACGCGTATTCGTCTTGGTGAGGGTCTGAGCCACGTGCGCGCTCGATCTACACAGACCTCTTTCTCAACTGTGTGTAATTTACCGCTCCGGATTATTACTTACTCTGAACATCACTTGCTCTCTGTGAAGCCCTGATTGCGCTGCACGCTCACCTGCTTTGGACGACTCTCATACCCCGCAAGTCTCTTCTTGCTCGATTACTCCCCGCGACGCACTATATATCGCTGTCAATCTACCTTTCCCCAAAGGTTGCGTCGGCCTCTAGATTTGTCACAAGATCTTACGGTTCGTGATCTCCGTACCCTCCCACACCTGAAGAACTAACATCATTGCAGCGATTCATCCGCAACTACCTTGATCTTGCATCCGCCAGCATGTCCTCCCCCCAGGATCCATATCACGGGACAGAGCGCCAATCACAAATATTGCAGTCCCTCGATGACTTCCACCATTACTACAGGTTGTACCGCGAGACTTGCGAGAGGGGCTTCGAAATCGACAACAAGAAGAACAACCTCCTCACGGAACTGAACGATATACCGGGAGGTAATCCTGCAAGACGAGAGCATCGCAAACAGATCAGAGCGATGCGACAAGAACTGGCAGGTCTGAAGGAGCAGTTACGTATGCATGAAGGGAGGTTAATGGATTGTCAAAATAGACTCAAGGCTCTTGGATTCTCAGAACATGAGTGGCGTTCGATAATAGAGGAAAGCGAAGCAGGCAGGTCAGACTGGTGTGCGGTGACCATATGACTAGGATGCAAGTCTCGCTGTTGGAGCTTGAGAGACCGATGGTGTAAGCGATCTATCATCTGTTGCGCGATGGTGACTCACTAATGCGGGTGCAGGTGGAAGGGTGTTATCTCTCTTGATACACCTCGATGAACGGGTCTCGATCACAACTCTTAATCGCTTGTGCATTTCGAAATGCAGAATGATCGCTCTGATGCTCAGAAGCCACAGTGAAACCTACTGAACGGGTGACTATACAGAAAACCACGTGCTACAAACTTGCAACCAAGAAAATCGTCTCCTAGTTGCGCGTAGTCCTTTTGCAGCGTAACACAAGTGCATAGATTTCGTCGCCCATGCACCAACGACATCATTTCGTTCCTATAGCATTTCGGGTGATCAGCTGTGCCTATATCATATTCCTATCCTGGCTTAGCACTGAGTATCAAAGCCATACCCTAGACCGATACGCGATACACGTGTTTTGCTGAGACTACCTACACTTGCACGCCTAGCGTGCGCGCCGGGACGTCATTCTCAAGGATCTTCACGCATGGTGAATGCCTCGCAATGTTATGCTCGTGAGAATCGGAATTGAAGAAGGCGGTGTAAGGATTCTCTTTGCAACCGCATAGCCGAGTCCTTCAATGTGGGTCCAAATGTACCCATGGTATGTTATAAAATCTTACTCGCGCGAACCTTTCCCCAGATTCGTCGAGATCTGCAGGTATGCGTGAGTATGCTGTTCCTAAGTGCAGGATTGCAACCCAGCTCGCGGTGGAGAGATGTCTAGCATACTGAAATACCATGTGTGCCGCAGCGTAAGGACGACTGTTTCCGATTGCGCTTGCTCACGTCCCATACCTTTGTACCATTGCTCACGCTCATCTTGAAGGGTAGCCATGGCCATGGTAGTTTCAGAAAAGGTACAGGATGTAGGGAGTCCCATCTTCGTGTTCGATAGCATGCGCACACGCTCCCACCTCTTCTTCCGATATCTGTCGACGAGTTCGGAATTATATCCGATATACCACCCTTTCGTTCTGGCAGCTTACCTAGGACCAGATAGATGGTATGATGCATGGCTTCGCCTGTTCTACAAATCAGCGAAGACTTGGAGAAAGCAGCAGAACTAATGGAACATATAGGCCGCAATACTCGCGCGGTTGCGCAACCCGCATCAAGCAGATCGAAGAAGACGGAAAGATGGGCAACCCAGATATGACGTACCCCAACTCTCAAGCAGCGTTGTTGAAGGAAGTGACAGAGGCGCGGAAACAGGGCAAGACTCCCCTTTCGGGCGAACACATTTTCAATGTGCTGAAGCAACCGGTCTTGCATGCTATGCACCGCGATTTCTCCATACCCATCACGCACTTCGGCCACAACCCGACGCATATCCCCGATGAGATCTGGCAGACACTACGACCAATCATCGTGATCAGGCATCCGGTGCCGCATATCAACTCAGGGTATGCTGCGTTGAGTACGCTGGGTATGAGTGTGGGGATTGGTGATGAAGATCTGGGTATCTTTTGTTCGCAGCGGTATTATCGGTACGTCCAATATCTCCACCCTCACCCCGTGTGGAAGACAGGTCCTTTCCAGGCTTCCCACGTCTTGCGGTTATGCGCTGCGACCTCTCCCCTAAAATTAGCTGATCACCCCTTACTCACCCCTACCAGCCACCTCTTCGACCTTCTTCGCTCTCAAAATCGCACGCCTCTTGTCATAGACGCCGACGACCTACTTTTTCATACCGACCGCGTGACACGGGCCCTCTCAGACACTCTGAACCTGGATGCGTCCCTTCTGTCTGAGCACTGGGACATCATGCCGGAGGAACAGCGGCCGAAAGATCTTGTCATGAGGGCGTGGATGGCGACGTTTCATGCAAGTACGGGCATTGAGAGGCCGGAGAAGGAAGACGAGAAAGATGTGGAAGTGGCGTATGGGCGGTGGAAAGAAAAGTGGGGTGAAGATGTTGCGAAGTGCTTGAAAGGGTTGGCGGAGGAGAATTTGATTCACTATGAATATTTGACAAGGTTTAAGGCGTAGGGATCCGGAAGAGTTGCGGGCGTGGTGTAGAGTTGAGAGACATTTTTGTAGCGCGCGAGTGGTTCATGACGTGCTTGCCAGGTCATTCGTAGACACATACGCAAGAAACAGTACACCTAAAGCCAGCGCCCACCCAGATCGCTTTTTCGATTCGGCGTAACTGGGCAATGCTCGACTTGCCATTATCTGTTCTGACCCTACAAGTCGTCACAGGTTCTCGTATGGGCGTAAATTAACCTGTTGAGTCATGGCGGGAACGGGAGTTTCTGCTGACGAGTTTTTCTAGGGCTATACAGCTCTCGTATTTGAAGCCGAACTATACCTAGGATACTGAAGCAATTCGCAACGAACACATGTAAGTTCTAGGCTATGGCCGAGGTCGGAGCCGAAGACATCAGATAAGATTAGATTTTCACAGGCCAAGCGCGCTAGACGCCCTAAGCCGTTCCTACCGTTTTAACATCCAACCACCGTCCACTACGCTCATCTCCGCTGCAATGGCACCTCGGAGCCCACTTCTGCATCTACTCATTCTCCACTGTCGGTCGGATTGTACCGGGATCTCCAGATGTTTGCGGTGGGCGCGAACACGATCTTCTCCTAAGATGGACAAAGACGATTGAAGATGTTATTGACAACTTATAACAAGAGAAACGTATTGCAATCATCATACTGGCATGATGCAGCGGTACAGGGCTTGCTTCGGTGGCATATTCAATACCCTGGCGCTAGAGAGTGCATAAGCCTACGACAAGACATTCCAGGCCGGGCCTCCTAATTGTTATCCGTCAATCAGATTAGATGGATGTAGAAAAGCCTGACGCCCCTAGGAACTCTCTCTCTCTTGCAGTTAGGGTGCAGGTCGCCTAATAGTCTGGTATGCGCCGCCAAAGACCAACTCACGCCATTCGACCCGACTTCTCACCTGGGCACGCTAGCTGCCCGCCCGCGCAAGGGTCCGATATGCACGCACATAGACTTTATAACCTCTATGCTGGTACACAAGGATTCTCAAACTCTCATTCCAATTTCTCAGCAACTTGACTCAACTGCACAAGATGGCTTCCTGGGGTACTTCACAGGGACCGCAGGCCATTTCGACTGCTCCCAATGTAGGACCAGATGCCCCAGTCTCTATGGTGCATCTCGATTCGAGGAAGGAAAGTCATGCAGGGGAGGCTGCCGAACCCGAAGATCTTAAAGACTTTCCGGATGTGGTACCGGATTTTGATGCGCAACATGGTGTTCAGAAGATAGAAGCTGTCACCCTGACTTGGAGCAAAGCCTCACTGGCCGCTCTCTTGATCAAGTACGTTCCAACTCTTTGATATCTTAACTAGCTCGCATCAGCAGAACGTCTAGGTTGACCAATACTTCTCCAGCATCTGGCTCATTTTTCTGACCAACGGCTTCCGAGGTTCTATCCTGGCTGGACTGACGCCTTATGTCACAAGTGACTTTCAGTCGCATTCGTTGTTGACCGTGATTGGCATTGTTGCTGATGCAATGACCGCTGCCGTTTACATTCCGATGGCAAAGCTCCTTGATGTCTGGGGCCGAGCTGAAGGATTCTTACTCATGGTCTGCTCTGCTACCCTGGGCGTCATTCTAATGGCTACATCGCACAACCTTGCTACATTTTGTGCTGCACAGGTACGCTCGCGATCTTGAAATCAGGTAGTTAATGCAAAACATGCTTACATCGCTAGGTATTCTACTCCATTGGCTTTGCCGGCATCATCTACACCGTGGCCGTTCTCGCAGCAGATGTGACTTCGTTGCGCAACCGAGGTATCGCATTCGCGTTCACGTCTTCACCATACATGATCACCGCCTTTGCGGGCTCTAAAGCGGCAGAAGCATTTCTGCTAGATGTGAAGAACTGGCGCTGGGGATTCGGCGCCTTCGCCATAATTGTGCCTTGTGTGACTCTACCGTTGTTCATTCTATTGAAGCTACAACTACGTAAAGCACAAAAGCAAGGCCTAATTCCGAGAGAAGCCAGGAACAAGTGGACCCTTGACAGGCTTTGGAAGAACATTGTTGCATTTGATAGTAAGGCGTCCGCCCTCCCGACCTTCGTTCAATCCACTCACACACACAGTCCCCGGCGTCGTGCTCTTCGCAGGCGGCCTGACCGTATTCCTCCTACCTTTCACCCTTGCGACACGTGCTCCGAAGGGATGGAAAACAGATTACATAATCGCTATGATTATTGTGGGCGTAGTCGTCCTTGTCGCTTTCGGCCTCTACGAAACCTACATCGCCAAAGAACCCTTCCTCAAAAACAAGTTCCTCACTGACCGCTCCGTGATCGGTGCTTGCCTTATCGACATGACTTACCAGGTGTCCTACTACTGTTGGAACAGCTACTTCACCTCCTTCCTGCAAGTCGTGTGCAACTTGTCCGTCGCAGAAGCAGGCTATGTGAACAGCACATTCCAGGTGGTTTCGGGGGTGTTGTTGTTTATCGTGGGATACTTGATCCGACGAACAGGAAGGTTCAAGTGGCTCTTCTACGTTACGGTGCCGATCTATACATTTGGCCTTGGTTTGATGATTTACTTCCGACAGCCAAACGTCAAAGTTGGCTACATCATCATGTGTGAGATCTTTATCTCTATCGGCGGATCAGTTTTTATCCTTCTGGTTCAGTTGGCTTGTCTAGCCGCAGTCGACCATCAATTCGTCGCAGCAGTGTTGGCGCTACTATATGTGAGCGGTACGATTGGAGGTGCAATAGGCAATGCGATCAGCGGAGCGATTTGGACGAACACATTTCTGAGCGCGCTACAAAGAGAATTACCGGAAAGCGCGTTGCCGGACGTGTTAACCATCTACTCGAGCTTGCCGGCGCAATTGTCGTATGCTGTCGGTAGCGCTGAACGCATTGCTATTCAAGAAGCGTATGGATATGGACAAACGAGGATGCTGGCTGCCGGTGTCGGAATCTTTGGTTTAGCCTTCATTTGGATGTTCCTCATCCGAAACCACGACGTGTCGAAGAAGGGCCAGACGAAGGGAATGGTCTTCTAGATGGCGAGAACGCGGAAACCTGGTTGAGATGAAGGCATATGATGAGCTGTGTCAAATGTGTGGCATTCGATGCGAGTCACGCAATGAGCAAGAATGTCCGACTACACTTGGATCAATGGACAGAAGAGATAGCTGCCCGCAGTGAAGCGCAAGAAGTTCTTCGCCTCCTTTTCCGGTCACTGACTTGTACAGTGACTGTGTCGGTATTCACAAGCTTTCGCGGAACGTTCGGCCCCACTAAAACTAGAGGAACAGGAGCGATATCCAGGTACGTATATCTGCACGTGTCTCAAAAAAATCGATATCAGCGAATCGTGCGCTCGTATTTCAACAAGGAATACATGTATAATTGTGTTCTCTATTGCTTCGTTAATGTCGCTCTGCATGTGAACACAAGGATACCTATGGTACAATACGCCAATGGCATGTCTATTTTATGCGTTCACACGCGCTAGTTGTTTAGCAATGATTGTGCTTGTCCCGTTTGTAAGCTAGTGTCAGATCATGCACGCTCGCAGGCTTTGGCACGTTGGTCTACTACTGTTTCAGCATCGCTTAGCCCCTTGTGGGCAAGATACCGTCTCGCATATCCCATCAAACTTACTGTAATAGTCGCTCGTCGCGTGAAACATGAGAGATACAGGTCATTAGTCTTACAAGATGGAGCAAAACCAGTGCAACCATAATCGATCAACACACTGCTCACCAAAGTCGAATGACTGCATACCCGTTCATAGGCCAAAGTAGCCTTCATCTTATCTAATACAATCAATTGTTCTCTTCTCAAGGTGATAGTTGCCTCCGCTGTTTTGTCACCTTTATCTGGTCTCTAAAGGCTTATCCGCTTATCCGCTTATCCAACCGGATTGGACGCCAAAGTTGAGAACGTATCTTATTACATGGATTTCCAGGAAAAGTACAATGGCCTCTCGAACGATTACGTGGCTCGTAAAAGCGACATAGAGACGCTCGAGCACAAAGCTGCCGCCCTGAAACAGACCATCAAAGCCTTGAGTGACGTGGGAGCCGTGAAGCCTCTCAAGATCACTAAAGAAGCGGGCCTCGAGCGCAGCCGCAGTAACAGCGTTCTCGAGGGAAACACGACAATTCACAACAGATTGAATGCCACAGAGGCAAGAGCAGCGATGTTGGGAGATGCCAGTGCCAAGCAAGCGCAAGCGTTGGAGCAACTCGACAAGATTGTCAGCATCTCGGGCGCAATATTGCAATCGCAAGATGATAAGATCAAGAACTTGGAGCAGCAGGTGGAAGAAATTAGCATACAACTGAGACAAGTGCATGAGCTTGCGTATGTTTCTTTGAAACAACAGACCCGCAGGAACCAAGAGGCCGACGCTCTAGAAGCCAGACTATTGGTGTTGGAAGTACGAGGCGCTGAGCAAGCCAGGGAGTCTATGAGATCTGAGCAGGCGGCAAGCAAAGTGCAAGGATCACTACAAGAGCGGATCCACACCCTGGAACAGTCTAACAAACATCTCAAAGCTAGACTAAATGCACTCGAAAGTCAAAAGGTTCAACAAGGCGAACAGCTTGCGGATAGAAACGACTCGAAGCAGGTCCAAGAGACTGACCGGGAACGCGAAGTACAAAAAGGATTGAAGAAAAGTCGAAGTCTACTTCGAAAGAAGCCCAGCAAGACTTGGATCTTTGCTCCTGGTTAATGAACGACACTAATTTGAGTTGTTTAGTGGTATAGCATCACATATTGTGGGTTCACACATATTCTCAGTCCTTATTTCACGCTACGACGATTTCAAAATTGTGTACCTTGTACTTGAGGTTCACTTCAACTCACTTTGCCCAACGTCATGTAGATCAGTGCTTGAATCAAGACTTGCTCTGTTACGTGCTGCCTTAAGCTCTAAAAGTTATTTATCTTTATTTATGATTATTTTACCTCGACTATTGCCGTCGATCGATCGGATAAGACTCTGACCTCTTCGGCGACGGAAGGCTTATACGTTCCATCGTCATACACCTACATGCGTCGTCAGTCACAGCACAAGAGCTGTCGGATCTCGCAGAAATTGAGCATTGAATAGTATTGCGTGAATAACACAACGAATGGTTCGGCAGTGCACGGTAGGCATGCAGCTTGCGCCCATATACAATATGTGTACGAGGCGTGAAACCCACCAACAAGCCATCGCAACGGTGAACTCTGCGCTTCAAAGTTCAGGGCAAATCTGGTAGGCAACGGAACCCCTCGATGAGCTTATACAACGACATCGTAGACATTGGTGAACACTGTGAAAGAGGACACTCGTGGCGTGGGAGATACACGTGCACACTGTGCAGCAATCGCTAAGCCAAATGAAGAAAGCACGCTCCATTAGCTGACTAACCACAAACTTTCCAGCAGCGCAACCATCGCGCATCACCACATCCAACGCTCCAGCCCGCCAACAACATGCCTCCACGGCTCAAGGCTCTTCGCCTGGCCTCCTCGATCGTCCAAAGACCTACAAAATGCACAATCAGCGCAACCTTCCCGGCCCCGGCCCAGCAGCGCTTCGCTTCGATTCTCTCCTCGCTTTCCGACACCAAAGGCGCGTATAGCAAGAAGATTCGCAAAGGTCGCGGTCCGGCTTCAGGCAAGGGAAAGACGGCAGGAAGAGGTCACAAGGGTCAACATGCGCACGGAAAGGTGCCGGCGGGGTTCCAGGGTGGACAGACGCCTTTGAGCATCACGAAGCCACCGAGAGGGAGGGATAAATATAACCCGTGAGTGGCCAATTCAATTAGGACTGGGAAGATACGCCAAGGGAATTGGAAAGATGAATGGCAATGTCGTTGAGCTGCGACGTCAAAAGGTGCAGAGGAAGAGAAAGCTAACAGGAGGATCCGCAGATTCAAGGTCGAAATGTCGCCCATCAACCTCGACCGCATACAGTCCTGGATAGACCAAGGCCGGCTCGATCCCTCGCAACCAATCACCATGAAGGAGCTGAACAGATCACGGTGTCTGCATGGCGTTCAGAGACATGGCGTAAAGCTACTCGGTCGGGTATGTCTCTCTTTACTTTCTCGGTGACTTCACCTCCCTTTCGAACATTTATCGTACGAACGGTCAATCTCGGGGTCAGCAACATATAATGGGCAGCGTGCTCCCTGCAGCACTCCTAATCTCAGTGGAAGTCCTGCATGCACCTTGCTAGCACGAGCGCCGAAATCCTTTGCCAAATGCAAGATCAACCCAACCCCGAGACCCCAATTCAGACACGCATAAGCCAGCATTCGCTTGGTCATGTCCAAACGCCCCGAATAGCACATTCCTAACTTGGCCACACTTGAGTGTGCTGCCGTCTCACCTCATCCTCCGCTTTTACATTCATCACACTCTTACTAACGCTGCCCTCATCAGAACGCCGATCAGCTCACGTCCGCAATCCACATCGTCGTCTCTCGCGCATCCGCCACTGCCATCGCCCGCATCGAAGCCCTCGGTGGCTCCGTCACCACACGCTTCTACTCTCCCACGTCGGTCAAGCGTGTCCTGAAGGGAGAGTCGCATCCGATTATCTCGCTGCAGGCTGATGCCGGGCTCATCGAGCAAGCTGCTCAGTACAAGACCCCCAATGCGTCTACGAGCATTCTTGCGCCCGGCGTGGTGGAGACCTTGAAAGCTGCCCAGGCGAACCCAGATGCGCCTGTAGAGGTGAAGAACGAGGCCCTGCGCGCCGTCATGGCGCAGGTGAGCCAGAGGTACAAGTACAGGCTTCCCGATGCGACGGCGAGGAAGGACATAGAATACTACCGCGATCCGGCGCATAGGGGGTATCTGAGCCATCTGGTGAAGGAGGGACAGAGCCCGAGTTTGTTCTTCAAGACGCCTGCTGGCGCGAAGGATAAGAAGGACCAAACGGCGAAGAAAGCAGCTGCGAAGGCGAGTGCGGAGAACAGGTTGTTCTAGAGAATGCGGGGAGAGCGTGCTGTACGATATGTATCATGTCATGACGTCTTGGGGGCACGTAGAGTAAGACTTGTGATGGGTAAGATATACTAGCCTGTACACATGAAGTTCCGCTGCTTAACTGGATATCTTCTTTGGAGGTCAAGGTCACTTGTTCACTGTTCACTTGGACAAAGGAAATAGACCATGTGCGGAATGCTTTTGCCCGCAATCCCTCACGACACGAAAACCGTGCTGTAAGAGCAGTTTACTTGGTTTTGAATTGATCAGGCAATTCGCACGAGATACACTGATGAGAGCACAATCCAACTCCTATCTGTGAGGATTATACGGCAGCATGAGACCCTGGCTCTACAGATTGACATGATTTGCCCAGGCACGCCGCTCCACGAAGTTTGACTGGCTTCTACTACAGTCTATGACCCAGGAGCGGCTACAACGACGTCCGGCTCCGAGACGAGACTGAGCAGTACTTAGGTGACCATCAAGAGTGCTTATTGCACCTTCCAGGTGTTATAAAGGGGTCGGAAACGCGGTGATCCGCGAAAATCATCCAGCTTTAGGCGAAAATACTGTACAGGACGACGGCTGCCGAACATTCGTGCGATTGCCCAGTCGACAATAGCACGTTGACGGCGTCAACCAGCATATGTGAGGGTGATTTGGGTGATCGAGCTGAAGGAGCTGTCGAACGGATGCAACCATAGCACGCGAGGGTACAAGGCACGTTTGTGGTCGGGGCGTTAACATGATAGCGAAACGGTACAGCTGAATAAGATCTATTCAATCCGTGACCGTCGTTGTTAGGGGTGCGCCCTCATATCGCGAGTACCAAAGGGCATCCGCATCCTGGTGATTAGTTACCCCCAAGCTTGACTACTTACGTTGACCCGAGGTAGGTCGTATAGAGGCGAAGGTATTCAGTATTGGATCTCGGCCAAGCGACAATGATGATTGGCAACATAAGCATGCTAAAGACAGAAGGTGAGAGCGACTGCAAAGAACGGTAAATGACCTTGCACAAGGGGTATGCACGACCGAACCGGTCAGTCGCACTAGGGTAGAGACCTTGTGAACAATATCAGTCGTGAATGTGGTCGTGCTTGCCGTTGCACATGAATGCTACTAACAGAGCCGGCTAGGTACGTGCTGATCTGCTTGCACTGTATGATGATTTGAGAATTCGGCACAAGGAAACATGACCCAAACTCGATAAGAGCTGACTGCACGGTGGGCTTGGATTATTTCGTAACGCCCTGTATGCCGGGAACGACATTCTGTGGATTAATATGTTGCGATTGTGGCTTCATATCGCTAGGGCCTGTCCATTATATCGTGGGCCGCAATGCAGCAGGCTGTCCAGATGCATTAGTTGTAGACCAGGTCATCGGAAAAGGCTGCAGTCGTATACCCAAGGGTGCTTGGCTTATTGATGATAGACGCTGGTTTGCCTCACGGCCTGTTCTCTTCACTACGACCTTTCAACGTACGCTCATGTACAAGGCGTTTTGGGCTCCATCTCCGAAACAGATTCAGCCGGTCGGCGGACCTCGTACTTCGTTGCCACACAACCGATGAATGCAGATCGAGGCAGTCTAATAATCTCTTGCGGAAGGCGTGTAGCCACTGTGATATGCCGCGGTATTGCAAAGAAAGAACATGTCTGACCAGGGAAGGACGGAAGTGAAAAGGATCATGATGTGGTGCCGGAAGAAGCGGACTTCAAGAAAGAAAGCGCTGGCAGGGATGCATGCCACGACTAAGTGTGTCACAGCTGCAAGGCTTCTTGATCGGTGTCACAGGGCGCAGTGAGTTGACCCACGAATGATCATGGTGATCAATAATAGCAGCGACAAAACACTACAGACGTTTCGCCGAGACTTGCATGGTTGCAGACATCCTCGTGTACCAAGAGAGGCTTCGGAGGTTGGGTTCTGCCGGCAATTGGTTGGCGCCACCCTATTTGTGCCCGCCAGTGAAACGACTCGCGCGTCTTTCAGCAATGTGCCAACGGCCGCATGCGGCATCTTGCCTCGAGGATATTTGCCTGCACCACAAGGTAAGGCGGTTGGTGTGGTGGTTCTAAGGGTCAGCCAAAAGCGATTGGTATCAGGCTAAGCACACCGTCGCAGCACGCGGGACTGAGAGTATGATTGGCGCCAGCGAATGGTCGGGAAGCGCATGGCGTTGAGGGCTGCACAGAGTGTGTAGGCGGGAGATGATTGCGGCGAGGCGGTTCAGAGTGAGCATGGGCGCGGTCAGAAGCGAACGGTGTCCCTGAATCTTGACCTGGGTGTGCAACAGGAATGGATGGATTCTGCCGCCCAAAAGCAAGTTCGTGTCGTGTCGCTTGTCCAGAACATTGGCTGCAACGCATTGGCGCCTGATGGCTCCGCGCATAGCGGTACGGTGAGTGAAAGAGACTTGCAGGGCAGAGCTGGGAGGTGGTGGTGAGAAGCGGGCCTTGTTGACGGTCTAGCTGCTTGTGGCGCAGAGCGTCAGGCGAGTAGGGAAGAGCGCAATGGACGGATGACCACTGCCAATTAGGACTCTGACAGTTGTTGCCGGTTTGGGCGTCAGCGAAACATCAATCGAGTGGGACGGTGAAGTTGTGGTGCATTCTGCGGAGGCGTCTCCTCCAGCTCGCCGGGATGCTCTTCGGCGGTGCATCTCATGAATCAGCGTCGCGGGAATGCTGGAACGCTCGGCACTCTATCTTGCTAGTTCAACACAGCATCGCCCGGAGCAGGCGCGTCTGTGGGGTGTTGGCTGGACCAAGGAAAGAACTCCCTGCATCGTACCTTCCGTGCCTTGACTCCTGCTTGGTGCATGTCACACGAGACCGTCAAGGCGGCAACACTCAAACCATTTCCGCATTTCGCAGATGAGGAAAAAGGGCTGGATCGTGTGTGCGGCGCTATGTATGTACTCGTGCGTGAGTGGATTTCCAACCTCCGTGACTAGGTCGGCACTCGGGATACAAATTACGGGCGGTTCGACCAACGCAGTAGCCTCAACCAGTTGCTCGCATACAGGACCTGCCGATGACGGCTGCAATCAAGGCCGGCCGTTCATGTACATGCAATGTCACGGATGCAGTTCGCCAGCTGACATGTCTCGCATGTACAATGTACCTTCGACCTCCGATCACTTCATCAAGATCGTCTATGATATTGGTTGTTGAGGCAAGGCACGACTGCGTCACACAGTCTGATGCAAATGAGCTGTGCAGTTGCCTGCATCAACATACATAACTCGAAGAGTAATGACACGATGCCTGACCGCGGTACAAAAACCTTGCGAGTATCTAGGTACTAGGGGGCACAGTACTGCGTATTATTAGTAGGATTATTAGGAGTGTGTTCCATCAAACCGGTGATGGATGCCTTGAAATCGGGCCTCTTCAGGGAGACGATTTTAGCACCGTGGCGTAGCGATCTTCATCCGTCCACCTGCCGTCTTACCTACTTCTTACGGCGAAGCGGGTATAAGATATTTTATTATGAAGGACGATGATGAGGCTAAAGCCGGCGAAGTGATGTTGAAGGACGCAACCGAAGACATTCGCCACGTTCGTGTCCGTTGAAGCGTGAGCAGGGGGGGCCGACAGCCTCCACGCGTCTCAAACAACGTTCGGCACCGGGCAGGGATCTGACAGGAGTGCGTAAGCCGACGTTGCTCGCCATGTTCCTTTGGCCGAACATGGAATTTATTCGATTGTTTGCCGCAAGCGGGCTCTCCTCAGAACTCCGACTTCGTATCTATATGTCGCTGGTGTGATCAAGAAGCGTCATCTTTAGTGTCTCGTGGTTCCAGGCGGCAGCGGTGCGTGGGGCGGTCGTGCAGAAGCAAGTCAATAACGCGGGTAGCCTGGAGAGATTTTTGCTTCATCCCCACAACTGCTTCCAGTGAGCCACCGGTCACCATGGTCCACTGCATACGAGCGGATGTGCTCACCCCGAAGGCTTTTTGCTGGGACAGACGCGCTAACACCATCGTTGGGCGCGCTCGGCGTCCATGGCGATAGCGAGCCGATATCATCCTCTATAGATCCATAGTGGGATTTGCGCGTGAATTCAAAGCGCGGTACGTCTCAGCGTGGCGCGACTCTGCGAGGACTAATAATGTTGCTGTATGAGGTGTAGTGCCGTCTTACACCACCCACCAGCGCTTCAGCGACTCGCGCTCGTAACCCTAGGAACAATCTGCGGGGCATGGACAGGCTGCCGAGTGTCCTCCGTATCACGCCCTGGTTCCAAGCCGCCACCTCGCCAACACTAGCATTATGCTATCCACCATATCGGCGGTCTGACGGGATCGCTCTTCCAACAAGTGTCCTGCTGGACGGATGCACGGCTCTGGAGCCACATCACCATTGCTGCATTCCTGCCCATGGTCGTATCACGATAGCAGCTACTTTACGGCGAGCAGGCGTCCAGATGCGCATTAGAAATCTGAGATGGAAGCGTGCAGGGAGGACAGATGCAGCCGCACCAACCTAGCCGTATCGTGCTGAGTCATGTGTGTATTGTTGTCTGCACATCTCCTGGTCCGGGAGACATCGCACATGGGGAACTGCATCGGCTCGCTCTCGTGAGCTTCTGGCCTCGGCAGTGATCGATCGAGAATGTCACTGTGGCCGTGAATAGCAACTGCGACTAGTTTGACGATGGTTTTTGATAGACTGACGGAGGTTCGCAAGGGGTACGCCTTCGAGTGGCCCATCAATGTATCGATAGAGAACGGACGAGGGGGGTTGATTACGTATGGGTTTAGTACCACACCACTCCGGCTGGGCGGGTGCGGAAGACCAGCGGAGATGCTGGCCATCTCACCCCACTCTCACAAGAAAATTCGAGTCGTCACCGCGCCGGCGCAGAGACAGTTGACAATCTTCGTCGTCCAGACCCCTGCACTTGCGCCTTCAGTTGCATTATGATGGACCGTCACGGTTGCACGGTTAGCGTCTGCCCGAGGCGTCGACCCTGCCAGCATTCTCGTCGCAGGCCGCCAAGCGGAATGCCAACTCGAAAAGCAATGTCAGCTCCGGACGGTGTTGCTGGGTGAATGAGGGAGGGATTCGCAAACCGCAAAGCGGGTGCATTTTACCCCTTGGACGTAGAGCAGCGTTTGCAGCGTCGGTGACGGCCTGCATTCGTGGTCAGGGAGTGGAAACACCCAGCCGCGAACCCTAGCCTTTTCAGCAGTCCAAGCATCCAAGCAAAGCCGGAAGTGACGGTGTTGATGAGTGGGAGCGCAGGATCAATACGTGTATGCGTGTTTCGCAGGGGCGCTGGTGGACGACGGACCTGCGGTGCAGACTGCCTCAACTTGGAACGGCGCAATCTGGCCTCTGTGCAGCGTGCCATTCGCCGGACAGGACGCACCGAGGGATGCAGTCGGCGACGGCGGGCGTCTTGATTGGGGCGTGCGCACGACGCAACGCAATTTGCAAAAAGAGGATTCATCGATCAGCAGCTCGCTCGAAACTCAGCCTGCGCAGCGTCGCGTTGGACAGGGTTCGGGGTCGGAACAAGACGATGGTTAGGGTAAGACGATGTTATTTGCGCGAGCCACGGCGGCTTTGCTGTTCGTATCGAATCTGGATCCTGATACCTTACTTACCGCTCAGACTCAGACTTGCGGTTGCCGTTCGTTCGCTTCCATTCTGCAGCGGAGAGGACACCATGGCAGGGCTTTGGCAGCAAATCAGACACACGGCATGGGACGGAATGATGGTCGCGAAATGCCATTCCAGCCCGCCCGCCGCGCGGTGATTGGCCCATGGATCCGCTTGGAGACGGCCGTCTGCGCAGCTCATGCCCACGACGTGGAGTGCTACTATAGTCGCGGCTAGACACGACGGGCGGGTGGTTTGTGGGAGTGTGCTCGTCATCCTGAGCTCTGTGGAAGGCTTGGCCGTGCCGCAGGCAAGGAGCGTCTGCGCTGCTCGTCTGCCATGGCAGGCTGGCGACCCACCGGCGGGCGAGGCTACTGTGGTGATGGTAGGCATTGTGTGAGCTGGCTGTGAGGCCGTCGACGCGCACGACAATGCGCGCAGCCCGCGGGAGGCCCAATCAGGGCGGGCGGCGGGTGCTGAGGCGGAGGTTGGCGACGAGGCCGTGGCGCCCCAGCCAGGCTTGACACGCTTCGGGGCAGCACCGCGCATCTAAACGACACGACTGGGTAGGGAGCGGGTCAGATGGCGGTCGCCGGCGCGGATAATCAAATCCCATGACGGCGGCGGTCGAGGGCTGAGGTCGTGTCTGGTCGCGGCCCATTGTTGCAGCGTGCACGGCAAACGCACGCAGCAGTCGGCGTTGCAGTCCTCCAGGCTGTCTCTTGTGCCGCCGTGCCGCTAGGGGTGCGCCCAGACGCAAGCATGACTGCACACAAAGCGGCCGCTGGCCACTCGGGCAGTGCGCGCAGTGTCTCTGGCTGACCGCGGAGGGCTCGCTAGCGGACTGCTTGCGTTTGCACGCTGGGCCGCGCCATGGGCACTCTGGTCAGTCTGGTCCATGATGCAGACGCCCACGGCTGCCGGGGCGGGGCTTTGTCGGTGCTGCGGTGGGCTCTTTGGCGAGGGCTCTGGCAGCGGAATGGGACAAGCACCAGACAAAGCGTGCAGGCCAGCGCGGCCACTCACGGCCACTCAGCAGCGCGCGTTCGCCGCAGGGGCCGCCATCCCCCATTCGGACGCCCTCACTCGCGGCTGCCTGCCTGGGCCGCCCCTGCACCGCGCACGGCCTGATGAAGTCAGAAGCTACGATCAGTCCCCATGCCTGGAACCTTCCGAGCCTTGCCCTTCACACTCTGTGAATTCTGTGCTGTTTTATCACCCCAACGGCCCCAAGCCATGCTTGTCAAGCAGCACGCGGCCCGGGGCAACAATCCCAGGCCCATTACGGCACAATCGCCAGCCTCCGCCTACGGCTAGCCTGCTAACCTCTATGCACCCCTTCACCACGGTTTCCTTTATTGCCCAGCACCTTCTTTGCCTCTTCACCGAACCTGCTCACGAACCCAGACGCTGGCCAATTACTGCCTAGTCTCATTTGCCCGGCATACCGTCAACAATTGAACAACACGGACGCTTCCCTTGCTTTGCCTAGCCTCCTCTGAGCACCACAACGCCTCCGCATGGGTCCTGTCGTGAAGACGCAAACACTCTTCACTCAGACTTAAACGACGGCTCCTCACATGCCCAACCCACGCTGAGCCTTGGCCTCCGCTCTACCCTCACCTCCGCCGTCCACATGCTCGAGCTACAGCTCCCCCATCCAATGCCTCACGCCCTCCCCCGGGAGCGTCCTTTCGACTTCTACGCTCCCTCCCGCTCATCGCTCAAGATGGATGCCACCCGCCAGATGCAGCTGCCTATGCCGCAGTTCAACAGTCACCTCGGGCTCGATGCTTTGAGGACCAGTCAGAGGGCCCAGCCGCTCACGCCATCGTCAGACTTCCCCGGCTCAGCAGTAAGAGTGGTCTCTCTGCCGTCAACAGAAGGCACCGGCCAAGAGTATGGATATCAGTTGCCTGCGATCGGCAATTCAAGAACAGTAACACCACAAAGCCCGACAAGACAGCCTCAGCAATCCGTACACAGCATGGCGCCTCAGCAACCCGTGCAAAGCACTGCACAGCGGAAGATATCAGCTAATCTCAGGGTGCCGGCTTCCATCAGCACTCCTCAGGAAGGTCTGCCGCAATTAGCCGCCGAGGTGAGTTTGGCAATGACCATTCGCTGCCTCGCGGTTGCTAACTTCCTCTAGGTGACGTGCCTTTTCTGGTTCGAAAGTTCGACGGTCTTGAAACAGGTCCTAGATGGCAGCTCACCCAAAATGGCTATCCAGCCCCTTTCGCCAGATGCTATCCCGACGACTGGCTTCAGGAAATGGGTCACTACCATTCTCACAACCACACAGGTCGCACAGAACGTGATTCTCTTGGCATTGCTCTTTATATACCGATTGAAGCTCACCAACCCAACGGTGAAGGGAAAACCGGGCAGCGAATATCGCCTGCTGACCGTGGCTTTGATGTTGGGCAATAAATTTCTCGATGACAACACATACACCAATAAGACGTGGGCCGAGGTTTCCGGAATCTCTGTACAGGAGGTTCATGTCATGGAGGTGGAGTTCCTCAGCAATATGAGATACAGCTTGTTCACCTCGCAAAAGAAGTGGGAAGAGTGGCATATCATCCTCGGGAAGTTCGGAACCTTTTTCGATCGAGCGTCCAAAGTACCGCCGCCCAGTGCCATCAGCCCAGTCAACGCATTCCCAGCTCAGCTCGCTCGTCCCAATTTTGTGCCTTCGCCTCCGACGTCTCAACAACCATCTCCCCCTGTGCAGATGCTGTACTCTCCTTCTCACAGCCAATTCTCCAACACCCCACTTTTGCAACCGCAAGCTACGTCGACTGCCGTGTCCCCGATTGGTCCTCTACCGGAACTGGGTCCCATTCAACGGAAACGCAGTTCTGACTACACCGTGGAGCCGCCACCAAAGAGACACGCTCATGGATTTGCCCCAGGTCCTTACAGCAACGCACCGCTGATCCCGACGCTGCAAGCGCCCGTCAACAGGTCTTTCGAGCAGCCTCCATCGTTGAACAGGCTTCCGCCGCTACCCAGTCTATCCATTCCGGCCCCGCATTCCAACCCCCCTATGCAGGTCAAGAATTGGTCAGAGCTCCCGCCATCCGTACCGGGAGGTCGTTCCATGGCTATGGTCTACCCTCCTCCAGTCCAGTGGCAGCAACCTGTCAGCACACCTACTTCGACAGCACCTCCTTCCATCTTCTCTACGCAGACACCGACAACAGAACGGTCGCGCCAAGTCAGCCCGTATCCGCCCTCGGCCGGGTCTTCGCCAACAAGTGCGACCTATCCTGTGACCGGGCAGCGGCTGTCTCCGTCGTACTTCCTCAACCAGCGCCAGTCGCCGTACCGGCCGGTTCGTGGTGTTCACACACTGCTCGTGCCTCCACCGTCAACTTCGATGCACAATCCGGCCCGCAACATTGCATATGATCAAATGCAATATCAGCCCCTTGGTCGCCCTACGGCCGACCGTCGTTCCGGGCCACTCCCGTACATGGACCATGGCGCATGGCCTGAGGTCAATCAATACAACCAACTTCCCGTTCCGCAGCAGCCCATCTTCCGTTGAGAGAATCTCATTCCACACTGTACATACACTTGTTCGGAGTCGACGGTTCCCAACGACGGCTCCTGTGGATTTCCTTGATCTTTTTCCTCGTCTTTTATTGCCTGCGTTCAAGCGTTGCATTGCATTGGGTGGTTTTATTTCAAGTACGCTGGTCGTTTAGAGCCAGCTTATCATGCATCTCATTTTCAGCATCTTCAAGGCGTTATGAGTCCAGCATCTGCGGACTGGCAGCACACAGCATCAGTGCGAACAAGATGGAGAGGGCATCTCCAATATGCATCGGAACCTTCGGATATCTTTAGTAGATCAGATCAGTGTTCCCGAGCCTTCGGTGGTTCGCAGGGATTACACGAATAGGATTCACCATCGAGCATCACTGAAAACTGTCTATCCGTGTAATTGTGATGTAGTGGTATTGAAATGGATCTTGAAGCGAACGGTAGCGATGGCCCGCGCCGTGGTTCTCATTCACCTGGGAGGACGGAGTGATGTGATGTTGGAAAAGCTAGGCTCTCATTGGCTGCAGGTAAATTCTAGCGGAGCTCGCGCTGCGGTCACCCTCGGCAAATATGGAAGGTGCAGGATTACTAGCGCTGGCGCCGCGGAGTACGCCTCATCCCAAGTTCGTGCAACAGTGCAAATTAAGAGGAGTTTACTTGATTCACTGGCCACGAATGAATACGAACGGACTCTTTGTTGAACAGAAGTGGTGGCACGCTTGCAGATGATTCAGGTCAACAAAGCAAAGTCACAGCTGACCGGATTCTCATTGACCTGACTAATGCGGTATACGAAGTACATGCGTTCTCTGAAGCTTTGAGGGGCGCCGACAGCCGACTTAGTGGCGTGCGCGTGCGCTTCAGCTTGCTCATTACGTGGGGAGTGCATCTGAGCTAGGCTAGTCCTAGTTCGACATTGCCCAGGTGCGTTGCCGTTTGGAGGTTAGGACACCTTTGTTACTTTGTGCGAGACACGAAAGGATGGGCGACGCGGCGGCGTCAATGAGTCGCGCGTGCGTCGTCGGGGCGCAATAAAGTTGGGGTCTTTTGACAATGGACAATAATAGGGAGCGCGGCTCGGGAATGGACTCCTGGGGCTGGCGTTCAGGGGATGTGGAGCGCGTGTGCGCGCATCAAACAGGCTGAGTTTGTCCTCCACATGTACATAGAGTACTTCCTAGAGCATTGTGTTGGACGGGGATGCGAAGTGGATGCCGAGGTGCGTGCGTGCATACGATGCGGTTTGACCTGTCCTGGGCTTTGACGTGAGGAGTCCGAGGGGTTCGCTTACTTTGCATGGGCCGTTTTGCATTGCATTTGCCAGGGCGTACGTCCCGTACGAAGGACGACGGACGACGGATTTGCTTTTGTGGTGCGGTGAGCGTTTCGGTTGGAGAAGTCACAATCGGGGTGTGTTTGGTAGTGGGGTCGAAGGGTGGGCTGATGACTTTAGATGGACTGGCCTCCCGTTGAATTGCTGACATTTGCGTTGCTTTGCCGTGAAATTTCATGTGGAGGAAACGCATGTGCCGGCAGCGTCATTTGTCCCCTGTCCGTCGTCCATCGTCCTTCATCTATTGTGAGGACGTACCTTCCTGTTGCTAAACACCGAACGCTGCTCGGTAAGGCTCGGCGCGGGTGTGTGCATGATCAAAAGATTTATCTTCCGTGTTGGTGCACGCAGAAATATAGGGTCGGACGGTGAAGGGCGAAGAAAGAGCGCCAGTGCGACAGCCGTGAAGACGGAGCCTTTTCGAGAGAATTACCATTAGCCGGCCAGTGTAACACTGAACTGAGGAATGAGGTGTACAACATGGAGAGCGAGGATATGGACGTGCGGCAGTATTTGGGGAAGGTGAGAACCAACTATTGCTTGTGCACATTTCATCTTCTTACTGGAACGTATTTGGAAAGCTCGTCGCTGTCCATACTCGCTCGGACTTGTACACACTTTCCTAACCTCGTTGCGAGTCTTGTCAACTTCCTCCTACCCTGTCACCTCAATGGCTTGGGATAGCCACGGCTACATACATGGAAAATGCGTACGGCGACACATCGGGACTTGGTCTACCTCTATCTAATTATTGTGGGTGCATCCTCCCGGCCTGGGGGTGAAGTGCATAATGGACCCCGGTGCTGGTCTAGCTGAAAAGGATTTCCGTCGACCTATTCAGTTTCTGTTACATGATGAGGCCTAAGCGTTACTCGAGAACGAGCATCAAGTGAGTTTTGCGAGGCGTTTAGATACACTCCTCCACATCTCTCCTGATAGACCGTCCCGCACGGCGTACGGTGTAATTCACAAACGCCGGTTGCATATGTCGACGTAGCGACGGAAAATTTTATATCGCTGTTGCGGTATGCTGCCATTTGTGACTACTCATAATGTATGGCAGGAGCAAAGGTCCGGTCGTTGTTGTTACACAAGTAGGCTAGCGCCCGCAAATACAGCGCTAGTCGACCTCCACCGCTATCGCGCATATACAGTCAATGCTTCGACACAACCACTTTTCTACCCGCAGATCTCACGTCTTGACCACTGCTACTCGAGTCCAGGTAGCGCGTGCATAATCTGTCCCTACGCATCCGACTTGGGATCATCGTCTATTGAGCCATGACGGACATCATCAACGCTTTCAAGCGCCTTCCTCGGCCGCAAACTACACCCACGGGCTTGCCTAATCACTGGGTCTTTCGAACTCGCCATGTACGTATTCCTGATGCCATTACGCCTAGATGAGCAGGATTTGGCATTTTTCAGGACCCGAATATAGAAGACGATGTGTTTTCGCAGCGTCTTGTACTCTGCACCACGATGATAGTTGGCGACTCTCCCTTGTACCATCCGATATATCCTGGAGTACCAGTGCTATTGGTGTGTAACTTACTTTCATTACAGGTGCCTTTTGAGCCTCCTGGCGACCTAGTCGTTGTTGTACATCCGCAGAGCAGGTTCCAGTTGACAGCAGGACCATTCCAGATTCCAACGACGTTGACCGCCAAAGAGAGGGCTGCGAAGATGCTACCATATCTTTTGGAAGCATTCATAAAACAATTTCAGGATCCGGCCGGACGAACAATGGCTGAAGCGAAGGCCCCATGGAGCTGGTCTACTGACGATGCGGGATTGGCTGCGGCTCTGGAGCCTCTATTCGCCTACAATGGATTACCAGAGGGACTTTGCGTCGTGCCAGTGTGCAGTGGAGAGGAACAGAGCATCACCGATGAATGCTGGTCCGAGTTACTGGGCCAGCTGGCAGAGGCTGTGCATCAGGACGGACAATCGACGCGCAACCAATCTGCCATCCAAGCCACTGGCTCCGCTGTCCAGCTCGGCGACGAATCGCAGTGCCATCATTGTCGGAAGCATCGCAACGACACTCCATCGCCATTGAAGAAATGTGGCGCCTGCAAGAAGGCTTTGTACTGCTCCACAGAATGTCAGAAAGCCCATTGGAAGAAGCACAAGCCTGCCTGCTTTGCGAACCGCCCGAGCAAGAATGCGCTCCCCAAAGCATCTGCTGGTGCAGCTGCCTTGATCGGCGCGGCTCACACATACTACAATACCGATGCCCATAAATCCGCAGAGGCCAAAGCACTTGCTGCTACACTCAACCTGAAACTTCCGTCATCAGCTTCCGACCGTCAGGGCACCATGTAGGCGTATCTCTTCCCTTTGACGATAATCTTGCTGACACATACGTACAGGATGCCACTGCGCCGGCTAGTTGTCACTGGGAAAGACACCGCAGCCAACGTGCAGTTGCTTTTCGGCCCACAATGGCGGGACAGCATCCTGAAGGACTACGATGAAGTTCGTGCCGAGGTGCTGTTGAATCCTCCTCCTGGCTCTCCGGCATATGTCATAGCGGCGGACCTGGACAACGGCGCGCCAAGCTGGTCACCCCGACCACCCAGCGATTCAGAGCAGCAGAAGATCACCAAGGTGCGAGAGATGCAGTCAGTCATTCGGGAGCGCGTCGGTGCCGGAAGGTCCCCTTCAAACGATGATATGAAGGCCATTCTGATGACATTCGGTGCGGATTGGGTGGAGAACCTACCTCTCTACCAGCTCGCTGTCAACACGATGGATCAAGGCGTCCGAACGCGCTAAAACATCATCACCAAAACCAGCGCACTAAGGCGGATAGTTCTGGGGTTACGGTGGTCTGAGATAAGATCATGACGCCAGATCCAGCACGTATTTTCCTGGTTTACTCCAAAGTTGGACTTAATCAAGATGCGCGTTCAGAGCCTCCAAAATGCTTCTGCCTTAACGGGCTTAGCGAAGACTACAGTTTTAGAGCGTCATAACGGCTCATTCTATGTTGTTTCATTCTCGCGTCACCAGCGCTCATGAATGTTTCATCACTTTTACGGTTTCTTAAAAAAGTGTGCCGAGAATTCAGAGAAAGTGGACATGTTTACATGTATAGCAGCACAATTTAGAATAGAATATCCATCTCAACCCCAACCATCCCCTCATCCGCTGACCTTAGCTTTCAGTCTCTCCTGGGACACTGAACTCCGTTGCCCTCCCTGTTCTCCATGAAATTCGAGAAACTGATGGCATGACTGGCATATCTGACAAACAAAACCCCTCCTAGGGATATGTAGACAATATAAAGCAACAAATTGTGCTCTCCATTGCGCAGCTGATGCCAAATTTCCGAGGGCGTACTTCTCTGTCTCTACGATAAACTCACATACGACAGGCGATCAACACATGAAAAATCCGGAGATAATCTGAATATACTCGGCAACGAAGGATTCTACCTTGACCTACTCCGGGCCTTCGCTCAATGATACAGACGAAGTCTTAGAGACTCAATTTCTTCGGGCTCCTTGGACTTCAGCACCCCTTACCATTCCTTGTGTGTCTCCTGCCGTATCCCATAATCCATTCTTCGCGACTTTTTGGATGGTGGTGGCGCCAACCGTCGGCGTCTCGCGAAGTCTCGTTGCGCGCTTTTGAAGTCTTCTTCCTCCTCGTCTCGGCCCACTCGGCTCTTTCGTTGTGGAGTCGAGAGGCTTTGATCATGAGGTCGTTTCCGGCGCTCGTCTGAAGTGTCGGTTCGGTCATCGCGGAGTCTTGAGCTTCTCGGAGACTGTGAAAAAGGTGGAGCTGGAAAGGATCGAAGTACGCTGTCCTCACGCTCACGATGATTTTGCTTAGAGGGACCAGCTTCAGCAGATGAGCTAGCTTTGGGACCTTCATGCATCTCCTCGATATCCGGGAGAATAGACCGTAGGCTCGGCAGCTGCAAAGATGTGGGTGGAAGATGGTGTGGCCACCTCACTGCTGGCGGCGCATGTCCATGCGAAGACTCAACTTTGCAGAACATTCGATCCAGCCTGTGTTTGGCCTCTTCTACCGCTACATCTGCTGCACAATTCAATGGTCGCGGCTTCAGTGACAGTAGCTTCGGCAGCAGCGGAGGCGTGATCGTGGGCTCGCTTTCCGACCTCGTTACATGAGGGGAGCCGGGCAGTGTCGCTGGGGAGTCATCGCGTAGAGAGTCCGTGCGATTCATCGTAAATGGAGGTATATTGATGCCGAGCAAAGGCCTGTAGTATCACTACAAAGTGGACAACTTTCACAGTCAGAAAATCGAAGGGTCTCTCACCATGGAGCGTGTGGTGGCCTACCTGGTTCTATGACGAACGACTATAGAGATGTGAAAGGTTGGTTATTAGGCTTGCTTCAGCTATCTACCATGGTTTGGAGGTGCTACTGTCTTCTTGGATAGCTCTTTCCCCTAATCTTGAGCAGGGCCCTTCCTTCGCAGATCTCGTCGAATCCAATTACCTGGCCTTACGAGCAAGAGTGTTCATTATAGTTGCTGCCTCGACTTCAGCTGCAACACAATGAAATACTGTAGCCCGTTATATCGACAATGAACATCGCGAATTACGCTCACGTCTTTCACACATCTTTCACACGGTGCTCAAAACACGCATCAATAACAAGAAAATCCTTATGTTGCACTCTTCCCCGGTACCGAAAGCTCTTGATGATGCCTCGCTGCGATAGCATGTTCTACGAACGACTACAACGGATCGATGCCAGCGAAGGCTTTCTTTCAGTGGAATATCTCTCTTCGATGGTGAGAGAGCTCGCACGAGCCCTTACTTGTAATCGCAGTCGAGGAGCGCAACATTTTTACCGAGGGTCAGTGAGCGAACACGAAGTTGAAGGAGGTTTATAAAAGATCATCCTCACACTATATGGACCAACAAACCTGAAGAGTCAACTCGTGACACAAAGTCAAACGCTACTTACCTACCCGTTCGCTGGTGCGTCACTGTAGCGAACACACGAGCCATACGCTAACATGTATATATAGATACACGATGTCCGTCACAGAGTTCAAGAAAACAAATTCGACATCTAAGATCACGGTCATCGATCTTACACTCACACCAGCATCAAAGAAGAAGTGCGATGAACCAAAGCATCGCACCAACAATGGTGTTCGATGGTTTGCAACCAAGGACAACGGAGGTGAAGAGCGCGAGGCGGGCTCGGTGGGTGATTGCTGGGCTTGTGGGGGGAGCCTTGAGGTAGGTCTTACACAATGGACTGCGTAAGCGGAAATGGAAACTGATTATTGTTGTAGTATACTGGCGATGGTGCTACCGGTATCGAGTGCCGCGATTGTCAGATGCCAAATTGAGTACGCGGTCACGGAGATCTTGAAGCGCACGTACTATCTCTTTCTGGACGTGTCCAAAGAGGTTTGCGGGAAGAAATGGGAGGCATGTCGGCCATGAGGGAGGGGTAAAATCATGAACAAAAATCGACGGCAATGGTGAGATCGACAGCGCACGCAGCCGGCATCGGCTGACCGTTTTGTGACGATCATGCTCACAATTGGTCCGGCCCATCGAGTTCTTTGAATTATTCAGCGAGCGTTTGCGAGACAAAACTGCCTTAACGATCGCGATATTAAACATCAATTTTGATGTCCTCCGCGGTGGCTCCTATGTCATTGTTTCTGGTGCGATGACTACTGGTCTATTCGTGCATGCTAGGTTCGTGGTTGAGACTTCAGGAAGCATCGGACTCATCCGCTACAGAAAACGAGACAAACGCAATCATATCCAGCTTGGGTTTGAGGTGTGAGGCGAAGAATTCAAATTGACAAGAAGTGGGGTGTTCTGTGCAACAGGTACGCATGTTGGGTACTGGCTTAGACGAAGCGCCGGTACGTCCCCACCCTGACGAAGTGGTGTTCACTCAACAGGTTCGAATAGTTGGTATGTAGGGAATTAAACCCAGAGTTGCTGAAAGGGTCTTACATTTTAGCGAAATCATGATTATTTGCATTGTTATTCCTCGCATCATCTCGAACAAATAATCTGCCGATTATGCCTCTTCATGTCTAAGCATGATTGTTGTGGCAGCACAAACCAAAGTCATGGCGCTTGCATGTAGCAATGTAGTACGTCCTTTGAAGTTTTAGTAAACCGTCAGAGCGTCCGCACACGCTATATACAGTGGCCTGATCTTCACCTTACACTATTGTACGACAGGTGATTCTTACTGATATGTCACCAGGTACCCGCTCTTCGCATCAGGCTGCCCAAGACAACTGCTGCATCCATCTATCGCACCTTTAGCACGCGGTCCCGTCCTCGGCTGAGTAGTTACAACCGCCCGTCTCCACCGTTGTATAACCCTTATTCTCGGACCCCCTGCTCTAAACTCGATGAGGCTGAAATACGTTACTCGGACGCTAGAAATCGGTTTAAGAATGCTCTCACGAAGTATAACGTTCCTCCTGCTGCATGTAAAATCATTTGTGAGCTTGGCAGATCTTGCGATGACGTCTCGGAAATGTATCGGGCAACGACTCGCCTATCTGAAGCTAGCATGCTGCTTGGTCACAAGGACTATACGAATAAGATGGAGGAACTTACAGGGGGCACTAATTCGAGGATCGGGTGAGTTACTGACCCACGTCCAGCAGCATATACTGCTTGGGGCTACCATTTCCTTAGGCAAAATGCTGATATTGGAGCAGAAAATCTAGATCTTCCGGAGACTCCGACTACCATGGAACCAACGAAGGGAGCGCGGTTCAATTTGCGCCGTCCCGCATCGCCAACGTCGATGCGAAGATCGAGTCCCACGCTGGGCTAGACAAGAAGATGTGGCGCAACAGCGACGTTGACGGTCATAATCCAGGTGCTGTGCCTACCACCAAACTATTCGAGTTTGACGAGGCAGTGGGAAAGGTTGAGGCTGCAAGCAAGAGTCTGAGAGAGGCAACCGAAAAGCTTGAAGAAACAATGAAGTATCCAGCGTCTGGTCGTTGTAAGTCTATACTCGATCATGCTGATCGCATGCATAAAGTCTATCGCGAGGAGCATAGAAACAGTAAGTGACATCGCTCCAACTGAAATTTATGTAACGCACGCTGATCACGTACCGATGTCAAACAGGCAAATTCATCTTGAATACAGAAAACGGTCAGCTCTACGTTTTCATACTTATCTTGGGGGCTACCGTCGCGATAGGAACGACAGCCTACGACAGGATACGTGGCGAATCTACAGGACCCCCTTCCATATCCACTATCGAATCCCACATCAGCAACGACGGTTATGCAGATACCTACCAGGACGACGTCGGCCTGTTCGTCATCCTAAACGACACCGACCCTATCTCCAAAGCTTGCACTTTCTTGGACATGTGCTGGTCCATTTTTGTTGGTTCTCTTGAGGGTATTGCAATGTTGGCTTCGTTCCTTGCTCCAACCATGGGGTTGGCTTGGGTATACATGCGTGTGGACATTGTGGACCTTTTCGATTTACTTGAATGGTTGTGGCCAATCGAAGAATGAGTTTCTCACGTATGTATCGTGTTACTTTGATGGTTAGGTAAACGGTGTAGACAGACCTACCTCTGTCTCAATCTCGTTTGCGATAGGATCACTTGTTGTTGCAAGTTGTTTGCCTCCATGACAGCGTATTAGGCAATTGATCACATTTGCTCGGGATTTGACCTTGGTTTAGATAGCGCTGGAACTTTTTCCCGTGTCTCACAGCTTGCACATTCGAGCAGCTCATCTCAGTGAGTCGAACCACTCGCACCAACCAATATTAGCAAGACCAGTTTTTCATTGCCGTCCGTAGACACATAGAATGAGACAGTAATGACGTGTGCTTTCACTCATGGTCCGTGCAAGATCATCTACGTTTATATCAACACTATCGCACGTCACACTGCGCCGATCCACTCTACCCAAGATCCCTCAACTCATACAGATACCTTTGAATCCCCAATTTCGTGATCCACAACATGAGTGACTCCGACACTAGCCTCGTCGGTGCGCTACAACACTCGGTAGCCCAAATACTGGTGGGCTATGAATCTGATGATCAGATACCTGACGGCATATACGATACCCGGTCGACTGAGGTTCCTTCTTCTCCTTCGCGGGTCTCACCGTCCCGTCCTTCATCTCCGCAGCACTCAGACAAAGAGCCCTTACGCCACGGCTCTTCATCGTCGCAACACCCGGACAAAGACCCTTTAAGCGACGACCAATCTTCTTCAACCTACCACACCTCGCCACACTCCCCGTTACACAGCCAAAGTTCATCTCGGGCCCGTTCAAGCTTCCCTACGGAACAACTCGGCGCTGTTACCTCCAAGTTATCTCATACAGTTGAGGGAATCCACGCCATTCTACAACAAATGCAAGCCTCCATGGGCAGCTATACCTCCCGAATCTCGCCCCTAGAGAAGACTGAAGAGAACAAGAACGAGCACATCGCTCATCTTGCGGCCACAACACGTGCTTTGCAGGAGAACACGCGCATAGCTGAGAAGGACGACGGAGAGGTCAAGCGTTCAGGAGATGCTGTTATGCAGATGACTGAGACTGAGAAGGTTCAGCGTCTGGAGGAGGCCAACGCGCGCTTGGATGGGGAGAATAAGGATCTCCGCAACGAAGTGGATGTGCTTAGACGGCAGAATAAGGCGGTCCGGAAGGAGTTGCGACGGAACGTGATGTTGCAGGGCATGCGGTGGATTGGACATGACTTGCGTAGGTAGAGGCAAAGGATGGGCGAGTGGTTGTGGGCATTCGTAATGAATACTCGGAGGCATCGATGGACGGAACAATCCTGACTTAACGGTACTGAGTGGTTACCTTTGTGCATTAAAGTAGTATCGGGACCGATTCGTCCCCACGAACAAAGATACAGTTCCCCATTCCATACTACAATGCGGGTCTCGGCACATACCTAGGTATACGTTCCCATCTGGACTGACAGAAGAAGACGAAGGTAGACACAATCTTACGCCGAGCATCAAAACCAATAGCAATACTTGTAGTACGGCTCCCTGACTCAGCACCAACACGCCCTACACAACTATCAATTGCCGAACCAAAGCCACCACTGGTGCGTGATTTTCGCCTTCCCCAATTCGCCTAGCGTCCGCAATAGCATCATCGCTCTCAGAAAACGTCCCACTACGCGGGGTGCCACCAACGTCGTCCTGACTATAAAATGTAGTTCGTCCCCTCGCAATTGGGATTCCTCAGTCCTTCACTCCTTTCCACACTGAAGAACTCGCAAATTTCGAAATGGCGCAGCAGAACAGAATTGACAAGGGCATCGCGCCGAACATTGATGTCAAGAACCTGAGCTACGCGTTTCCAGACGGAAGCAGCGGGCTCAAAGATGTCTTTCTGGAGTTGCCGCCAGGAAGCAGAACGCTTTTGATTGGAGGTACGCTTTTCCCGCCGTTAAACTTCCCTCTCCCTTTCATAGCATGAGCGGAATTGACATCCCCGCAGCCAACGGCGCAGGCAAAACCACGCTCCTCCGTCTCCTCTCAGGCAAGCGCATGGCCCCGGCCGATACCGTCCACATCGCAGGCGTCGACCCTTTTAAGCTCGGCCTCGAAGGCGTAACCTACCTTGGCCTCGAATGGGTGCTGAACCCCATCGTGCGCTCCGACATTGACGTGCCCACATTGCTAGCTTCCGTCGGCGGAAACGGCTGGCCGGAGCGCCGCGACGAGCTCGTGCGTATCTTGGATATCGATTTGAGCTGGCGACTGCACGCCGTGAGCGACGGCGAGCGGAGGCGGGTGCAGCTTGCTATGGGGTTGCTGAGGCCGTGGACGATATTGCTGCTTGATGAAATAACGGTGGATCTGGATCTCCTCTCGCGCAGCAATTTCCTCAATTTTCTGAAGAAAGAGACGGAGACCAGGCCGTGCACTATTGTGTATGCGACGCATATCCTGGATAACCTCGCAAGCTGGCCCACGCACCTCGTGCACATGTCGCTGGGCCGCGTGAAGAAGTGGGGCAGCATGGAGGAGATGCATGTCAGGACGGAAGAAGACAAGAGAGTAATCAGCGGGAACAGCCAATTGGGAGAACTAGTTCTGAGGTGGCTGCAGGAAGATTTGGACGAGAGGGGCCCGAGGAATGCGGCGAGGACGCAGGGGAAGACGTACGAGAGTCTGGAAGGAAAGGGCGGGTATGGGTTGGAGAAGAGACCCGCTAAATGATTGAAAGAGGAGGTGTAAGGGTCGGACTCTTCCGAGCGTTGCTGCATTCAACAATGCAACAGCTTGGGCGGCATTGCGTTCTGGCGTTCTGTGTCTACTCAACGATGATACCCAATTTCGGCTTTCAACACGGATTTCAACATGGGTAGCATTTCCTGGATTTGGGTTGCATATTCGATATAGGCATATGCATTGGTGCTCTTGCACACCGAGCATCGAAGTTCTATTTATCCGCTCCTGCAGTGGGCATCAATGCCTTTATTCATCCTCTAATCATCCCACGTAACAACCTTCCTCACAAGAAACTCATCCATTCCCTCCCCCGCATTGAACCTCCCCCACCCACTCTCCTTGACACCCCCATCGGCAGGCTCGGCTCATCATGCACAGTCATACTGTTAATATGCACGGCGCCAACCTCCAGCTTCTTCGCAATACCAAAAGCCCTCCTTAAATCCTTGCTAAATACCGCGGCGTGGAGACCGAACTCTGTGGAATTCGCTAAGGTGATAGCTTCGGAGTCGTCGGTGAACGTCGAGAGGGTAACGACCGGACCAAAGGATTCTTCGTCGTTGAGCCGGGTTAGGGGGGAACGTCGGCGAGGATGGTGGGGAGAAAGGTTGCCGGGGGAGAAGGCTGTGTGGAAGGACCGGCGATGAGGCGGGCGCCGCAGCGGAGGGCTGACGCGACGAGGTGAGTGAGTCGCTCTTTAGAGGCGGCTGAGGAGACGGTGGGGGGGCCTGGAGAGGATTCGGAGAAGCTTTCGAGGCGTTGTTGTAGGATTTCGGTGAATTTGGAGATGATGGAGGTGTGAACAGCGATACGGTCGGTGCCCATGCATATCTGGCCTGCGTTCAAGAAAGCGCCCGCTAAACACTCGTCCGCTGCCTTTACTAGATCCGCGTCCTTCAGAACGATCGCCGTATTCTTCCCTCCAAGCTCCATCAGGATAGGTTTCAGATGATCCGCACACGTCCTCGCAATCTTCCTCCCTGTCAACGCACTGCCTGTAAAGTTAACCTTCCTAATCGCAGGATGTTCGATCATCGTGTTTACGACCCTCGGAGCATCCTCAGGCCTACACCCAATGATGTTGAACACGCCATCAGGAAGACCAGCCTCCTTGAACGCTTTGCCTAATTCGTAGTAGCAGCGAGGCGTCACTTCAGAAGACTTGATAACGGTAGTGTTTCCAGTCGCTATGGCCGTTGCGGCTGAGCGGACCCCAAAGACATATGGAGCGTTCCAAGCAACGACGCCCAGGACAACTCCGTACGGCTCTTTCCATACCATCGCACTCTGCCCTTCTTTCGCAACGACAGGTACACTACCGCACACGCTCGATATCCGTCCGGCAATATCTCGACACATGGCGATCGCAAGAGGCGTGACGAAGTATTGGGCTGCGCCTCTGTCGGCACCCATTTCGGCCATCATGTAATCTGCATACTTTTCTGCGTTGGCCTCAAGAATGTCTGCTGCTTTGAGAAGAATGGTGGTTCTTGTGCTTGGTTTGGTCTGGGACCATGATGGAAAGGCAGCCTGAGCGGATTCAACCGCTCGTGCCGCGTCGTTAGCGCTGGCAGAGACAGCTTTCCAGCATACTTCTCCTGTTGCTGGTGAGATGACATCAAAAGTCGATTCGTGGACCACATCTTGGCCATTGATGAGCAACGGGACGGAATTCGTGTCTGCCATTTCCTGAGGAGCGTGGGATGATTCGAAACTGAGGAATGTTACTTCGGTCTATGCGCTTTGGTTCTTATCCCATCAAAGTAATCCACGGTGGATTATCCTTATCAAGTTTGTGCCGCCCGTGCCACACGAAGAATCGAGCATGATCGTGGCAGCTGCTGGTGCAATAGAGGGGGGCGCTAGCTAAGCGCTAAGCCTTACGCCCGACTGTGCTCCTCTCACGACTCGTTAGGGAAGGTAGATATGGAACTCTCAAGCACATCGATCATGTCTTCTCGTGCGGCTGCAAGGCCTCTGTCCCTGGCTGACGGAATCTTGGCTTTCTTCTTGTTTGCGCCCACAGCTCGTCTATGGGACCGACTCTTAAGATGCAGATTCCAGTCATTCTCATTGAAAGAAGTTGTCTCGCACGTTTCGCAGACGCGCTTGCCCCAAAGATCCGGACGTTGTGCTAAGTCGTAGTCGCGTCTGGGGTTCAGCATATCGCGTGCGGCTTCTGATAGCGATGCTGGATCTGGTAGAGACTGTCCCGAGAGGAACCGTTCGGTAATCTCGGTCGATGGTCGCACGGCAGCCGCTTCCCATTTGGACACGTCTGGCAAGTCGAGCAAGAAGGTGTTTCCTCTTTGGCCAGCCGCGAGAAGAGCGTTGAGGAGTTTGATCTGTATCCACCGGACTTGTCGCTTGGCATACTGCCTAGTCGCAGCTTGCGTCTTTTCCACAGCAGCTTGCTTCAATTTCGCAAGTACGGCTTCTGAATGTGAGCCCTCGCAAAGAGCGGTCTGGTAATCCATAAACTCTTTGTAGCCGATTGAGACCCATATGCCTCGGGTTTGGTCGATCTCTTGCCCAGTACGTGCTTCGAATTCGGAGCGGAAGTTATGGAGTGTCTCCACTTCAGAGAGCAAACCTTTCTCTAGCATCTTGTCGACACGTGAATCAAGGCGGGTCGTCAAAACGTCCTTGGATGCATGTACCCAGAACAGAAGAGTAGGAAATCGTAGACTGGAAGGGTCGCCTGACTCGTCGGTCAAAAGGGCCTTTTTGCTCTGCTGCTCAGAGTACACTTGAGAGGCCGGTTTCCCTGTTTTGAGGAAGATCTCTAGCGATCGCTGGATCTTTCGGCGTTCGTTCGGATGCCATCTATCGGCCATGACTGGATCAACCTCTCTCAGCTTTTCAAGCAAGACCTCGGTTGGCTCATCTAGAAAAGGAACTCGTTCGCTCTGATTTTCATCATTCTTGAGCAAAGGCTCCTCGGATAGGGCATCTTTGAAGAGCAGTGATTGCGTATAGTAGTGCGTCCCACCAACTAGTATAGGTAGCTTCCTTCGACTTCTGATCTCATCAATCTAGAAATAATTAGCTGTCCAGTTTCATTTTCCCGAGAATCAAGACCTACCACTCCTAGTGCATTTGCTACAAACTTCCCCACCGTCCATGTCTCTTCTTCCAGACCAATGCGACCAAGCAGATGATGCGGAACGCCTTTCATCTCATCTTCTTTGACCTTGTTTGTGATGATAGGAAGTCCTTTGTACAATTGCATTGCATCTCCGTTAATGATCTCGCCGTTAAACCGTCGAGCTAGTTCTACGGCCAACTACCTGCGGTGATCAGACCTCAATACGCTATAATCTATAATCCACATACATCAGATTTACCGGTGCCCGTAGCACCTACAATTGCCACAAGTGGCTTTGAAGGTGGAGTCACAGCCATCCTCGCCGTGAGAGCAGAGTATTTCCTTAGTCCACGAATCATGCACGGAACGACGATTCAAAGAAAGTTTCTCCGAGAAGGTAAAAGACAAGAACAAAAGAAAAACCCGACTGGCTGGGAATTCCTGTCATGTGCTGCACGTTGGTCGGACTCAGGCATTTCGAAGACGGGGATGACTAGCGCAGAAGCTCGGGCCATCTAAAAGTTTGGAGCATCATCGCGACTTTCTCGAGCTACAACCCCCGACTTCCATCATCAACGCTGTCTTCAACGCCTGCACGACTCCATCACACCACCGAACACCTCCCAATTCACTTTTAAACCTCTATCACAATGGTCAAACTCGAAGAAGTCGTCGACGAGGAGTTCCTCCGCGAGCAGGAAGGCCCCCATGACGAGGACGACTGGGACACCGACTCGGGTGCGGCTTTATCTCATCCACGGCTTTACAACATTCAAAACTGACATCATCGTTTGCAGAATCAGACACATCCTCCATCGCGGACCTCACGCCCGACGAAACCCTCTACGAGCGCATTGCCGCGCTGCAAGACATCATCCCTGCGCACACACGCCGCTCCATCGCTTCAAAGTACAACACCGCGGCCAGCTACGTGAAGAGCGGGCTTTCGCTCGGCGGAAAGACGCTCTGGGTCGTTAGCACCAGCGCGTTGCTGCTGGGTGTGCCGTGGGCGCTTGCGTATAGCGAGGAGCAGATGATTATTGAGCAGGAGAAGATGGAGTTGGCGAACCAGAGGGCGCAGAATGAGGTACGTCATGTTTAGTGAAGCCGTGAAGGCTGGATTGATGCTAATTGGTAACAGTTCATGGCGCCGAGTGCAGGAGGCCAGCCGCAGGGCGCGAAGCCGGCGTTGTAAAAACTTTGTTCGATTGAGTCGGTTCGCGATACGCAAGCGAGATGTTGACGGCAGTTCTTCACTTGTTTTATTATAGATGGGCTGGAATGGATGAATGTCGCGCAGATACTACGCTGCGACGGATGGAGCACTGTGTTGATACTTCTGTACATTACATTAGGGTCCTCCTCTTCGGGATTTAATGCATGCATGTAAATGGTCTCACAAGAGCAAAGAAGATTTCATGCACAAGCGGAGTAATGTAATGCTCAATGCGACTATATGTACAATGCAGCCAACATTTCTGCTTACATGCCGGCGCTCCAACGGTCAATCGTACCCGGTCTACCGTAACCGTAGCCCATTACATTCAATGTGTGAATACGCCCCGTAACAACGACCAGAAATATGACAGACAGCGGCGAGAAAGTGGAAAAGTCTAATCGTGCAGATCCCCTAGCCAACCGTTCAGATGCGCTTTTGATATGACTGCGAGCCCCACGCTCGCTCGTTGCTCAGGATAAGAAAATGGTAATACAGCGAAGAGAAGGCGGGTGATTATAGTCGGTACAGTGAGTCTTCGTGTTGCCTAAGCGTTTAGAATGGGATCGAACCGGCATCGGAGGCTGCGCGCTCTTGCTGCTCCATGACGGCTTCGTCTGCGGCATCTATCGAGACGGCGAGACCTAACTTGGCGGCGCTCTGCTTACATTAGAATCAACGTTTAATCACAGGACCATCGAACGTACCGTCTTATGGTCAATCTCGCCAGAGAATGTGACACGGATGGGTTGCGCGATCATCTTCTCCAACAAGCAGGAAACCTTGCCCGAGTTGTCGATTTGCGCCCTGAATGATGCGGAACGGAAGTCGTATTTGGCACCAATGGTGACCTGGCCCTCCTTCGTAGGACCTCCCATAGGACCGCCGGGACCGATTCCTGCAAAAGAGAGGTTGCAGTTGATACCCGCCTCGACCCTCTCCGACAACCTTCGCCAGTATGAAGCATCGATAGCACCTCTGTCTGGGATAACCTGTCCGCACGCCATCCAGTCGGCTGCCCTGTACCGGGCGGCATATGATACGGCCAGCTCGGGAGGATAAGCCATTGCCGGTCGCGTCCAGAAGGCATCGATACCGAGCGCAAGCTTGGGAGTGACAGACTGCAGGTAGCTGGCCATGACCATGCCTGTGATGCCACCATCCAGAAGGGAGGGGTTGACAGCCTTCAATGACGCTGAGAAATCCGAGCCGGTATAATCATTCTCGAGCGACACCATGTTGCCCTGGGATGTGAGCTGCACCGAAGCCTTTGAGATGAGCGCTTGAGTCCATCGCCAGTTGAAGCGGCCAGAGAACTGGAGGTCGTTGTCCAGGTTACCTTGCAGGAAAACCTGAGAATGTCAGCTAGGCAGGCAGCAAGCGAGCGGCGCAACGCACCTTGGGCGAGCCGTAGATGGCAGTGTATGCATATGGAGGCTGGACCTGCGAGCCCATAGACAGCGAGTGTGAGACCTGGAACATGGGGGCGGCGCTGAAGGCCTTTGTGAGCTCGGCGCGCAGGCCTGAGAAGCTCAAGTTGTTCAGGAAGACATCGCGCTGCACCTCCTTTGCAATGTTCTCGACGGTGCCCGGGTTCGAGAGCCCGAGAGCCTCTCTCCGGCTCTGGAACGCGGCGTAGACATTGCTTAGCTGCCCAAAAGCGCCGTTGTGGGTGATGATGTCGGTGATGGCCTGCTGCTGCTTCTCTCCGATCTCCATGGCGGCTGTGGAACGGTCCGGCGGGGGACGAAAGATCTGTATCAAGCTGCGTTGTTAGGTCACGGACACGCGCCAATTGCGATGGAAACGGCGCGATTAAGGGCGGGGGGAGCTTTTGGAGGATGGAGATGCGGTCCTGATGATGCTTCGAACTTTTTCCCGTGAAGGAGAGCGCGCCAAGCATTATGCCGTAAACGCGTTAGCGCACCTTCCTATCAGCGGAGCCAACAAATGACGCTGATGATCTGATTGCAAAGTCGCTTCGGTAGAGCTCGTTTGCGGGTCCCCGTCGTTCGCAGCGTAAAGGCAATCAAGACTGAACAACTCGTAGTTGAGCCCGTCAATCAGACTTCCCCGTCGCCGCACCCCGGTCCGCTCGCCTGTTAGAAAGGTACCCGGCAGCCCGACACATTGGTTGCGGCCGTCCACACGTCCCAAGCCGCAACCCGAGACAGCCTCCGACCTGTTGTTGTATTGCACCGCGCCTGACTTCAATTCCTATTCTTATTTTCCTCGAGTCGATATTTTCTCATCACTGGTTTCTAGAGCCCGAGCTGAAAATGGATACCCTATTGTAAGTCCTCGGTTGCCCCACGTGCCGCGGAGTGAAGCATGGGTTCTTCACTTTGTGTCACGGTGAAGGTAGTAAGGTTGATGTAGCAATAATACTCACCGTTGCAGGACTGCTGAAATCTACGCCAACTCACCCCGCTTCCGGCGGAGGTCGAGTACATTTGTTGACGCCATCCACGACCTGCCCCAGAAGGAGGAGATGGCCCCAGCCCAGCTTTATAGCACAGAATCAGGTCGGCTTTTCCACTCTGGACGTATTGTGATCGCTACCGTCGGTCTACCTGCCCGAGGCAAGACACACACCTCGGTCGCCGTTGCTCGCTACCTACGATGGCTGGGTGTCAAGACTCACGTGTTTCACCTGGGCGACTATCGTCGCGCAACGCTTGGCCCTGGCAAAGATGTCCCCGATGACTACTTCTTTTTGAATGCGTCTCCACAGTCAGTTCTATTGCGGAATAAGATACTCAAGAAGTGCCGCGAGGACATTTACCATTTCCTCGAACACGACAAGGGCCAGGTCGCCATCTACGATGCCGTCAATGCCATATCCATGGGCCGGAAGTCGCTAGCAAAAGAATTTGCCAAGAACGGTATTCAGACCATCTTCATCGAATCACACTGCACCGACGAGCGTATCATCCAGGAAAACGTGCGTCGCGTGAAGATCTCCTCACCTGACTATCAAGGATGGACGGATGAGGACGCCGTTCAGGACTATCTTGCCCGCATCAATTCCAGGATACCGCACTTCGAGACAATGGAAGAGCCGGAATTACACTGGATCAAGATGATCAATGCTGGCGAGCGGGTGGTGGTGAACAGTTGCGCGTTTGGTTACTTGTCACAACGAATCGTCTTCTATCTTCTGAACTTGCACATCAAGTCACGGCAGACGTACTTCGCTCGCGCCGGAACTACACGGGACGAAGACTCGTACAAGGCCGACGCGTCCTTGTCTCCGGAAGGCCGTGACTACGCGAAGAAGATGAGCGAGGTCCTATTAAAATATCGCGAGGAAGAGAGGGAGAATCTAATCGCCCAAGGCGCGCGGGATGCCGCTCTGAAACCTCTCACTATATGGACTTCAACGCGCCATCGAACTGTGCAAACTTCAGAATACCTAGCATCAAAGGGATACCGCGTGAGACAGCGATCACAGATGAGCCAGATGAACCCAGGCGTGTGCGAAAAGATGTCCGAAGCCAAGATCCGCCAGGAGTTCCCCGAAGAGGTTGCTAAACACGAGGCAGACCCATATCATCACCGTTACCCGCGAGCCGAAGTAGGTCAATCATATCCGTGGTCTGAAAAGCACACTAACAAATCAGTCATATCATGACCTTGCAGTACGCATGGAGCCTATCATTCTCGAACTTGAGCGGGAAGAGAACGATCTCCTCATTATTGCACACGAATCGGTACTGCGGGTGCTTTACGGTTATCTGATGGCTTGCAACGCTGCTGACATTCCTAAACTCGAATTTCCTCGAGACGAGATTATAGAGGTATGCTAAGTAAAGTCAGCGTCCAATGCACTATGTCAAGCTGACTGGCTTAGATCATTCCCTCTAGCTACAACAACGTCGCCAAGCGCATAAAGATACCTGGCCTCCCCGAAAGCATGGTTCCCGGCAGCCCCGAAGACATACAGATGCCCGTCCCACCCAGTGGAGCTGTAAGTCCTTTCTCCGGCATCGGCACACCACAAGCCGGCTCTGGAACTGCTACACCGCAATTGAACACACCTCAACCCCTCAACTTGAGGAAGTCACATATCAGCCCGTCTGACTGAGCTTGACGATACATATTGACGTGGTTGACTGCACAGGGCCGCCATCGTTATCGATACGGTGCTACGTTCGATAACGAAAGGCTGAGCCAGCAAACGGACCTTGATTCCAATTTCGACTGATCAACTCTACTTATGAGCTTATGAGGTTTGCATGGTTTTTAGTAGTATAGACTTGGGTAGGCGTTTGGCATGGCAAGCGAAGGTGCAGGTAACGGTTGCTTTCAACGTACATAAAGACGCCTGAATAACTAGACGCTCAAGAGCACATTCCCGCCACTCTTCCTTTTGCTTGCCCACAATAGGTCTGCCTATCTACGAGTCAGGCACGATGAGTAAGCAGCGGAACTCCACTCGTACCATGACCCACATCTTCCTTCGCGTAGACTACATCTATGTAACAACTCTCCCAGTCACTTTCAATCCACCTTTTCATCGGCCTGTATATCCAAAACTCCCTTCCCCCGATCAAATCAACCGCATCCGTAAAGATCAATAAGCACGCACAGTTGGATACGCTACCTCCTACGCGGCTCTCAGCGACTGGGCGGGACCAGCCTTTCCTCACTCTCCACCTCGATTTTCTGCCTCTGCGATGCAGACATCATCCACGACACCATGGTCACCTCCCATCACCCACCCTCACCCCTCCGCACCCTCCTCCTCACAGAAGGCATCCTCAAACTCATCTCCGGCACCATATTCATCCTCTCCCCAAGCACCATCCTTAAAAACCTGACATCTACTCCTTACTCCCCCGTCTCTACATCTCTAATACGTGCATTCGGCACGCAAACCCTTGCCTTCACTATACCACTCCTCCTCGCTGCGCGCGGCGACACCAGGAGCTTAGGGAGTAGAAAGATCGTTTATTGGGCGTGTCTGGCAAGGGAGGGATTTTTGACGGTGGGGCTCTTGGGGTCAATGCTGGCGTTACGATGGGAGCGAACGGGTAGAGAGCTGAATGAGAGGGCCGCCGAGGAGGGCAGGGCTACGGAAAAGCGGGGGAGGGAAGAAGATGAAGCGGAGGGGAAGAGGAAGCTGTTGCGTGGAATGTGGTTGTGGGTTGCTGAGCTAGTGCCCTTTGTGGTGGGAAGGGCGTGTATTTTGGGGTGGAGGAGTGATTGGTTTGAGTAAGGTAATGTGAGAGTAAATCGGTTGCGATTCTCTTCGCTGATCGTTAGTGGCGTGAATACGCTTGGGGAGTTACAGTCACAGAAAAGAGAAGTGCATTGACGTAAGGGAACAACAAATCAGTATGTTTTTCTAGCTTTTCTGACGCTTAAAACAAGTGCGTAATAAGAAGCGCATCCACTGTTAGCTCACGTGGCTTGATGCCAACGTATCCTGATCCAACGATTGACTTAACGCTAGTAGCGGCCGGATAGTGGCCTGCGGAGAAGGGCTTTCTGAGCACTGTTGTGATAGACAGCGTATAATCTGATGCAAGCATTGCTCGGATGTCCCGCTTCCGATTCGATACGACTACTAAACGGTCGGAAGTTGGCTTGATAGAGCGACGACATGCTCTACCACAGTTACTAAGCCGCACAAACCCCAAAGCGCCGGCAGTCTTAAGCCGGATGTGGTATTGTGCAAGAGGCTAACTGAGCTGATTGCAGTGCCAGTAAAAAACTGTGAGACAGTCTCTCCGCGTCGGGAAGTCGGAGAGCTTGGTATGCCTCGACCCATCGTGATCGCGTAGGCTGCCTATTGTGGTCCGGTGAAGAGCGAGTACGCTTACGTCGGCGACGGTGAATGTTGTTCTAGTACCTGAAACTCAATCCTAGGATGTAAAGTTGTTATAGCGCAATCAGTCATAGTTTGCCGGTCCACCAATCTGGCTTGCGAAAGCCGTAGAGACACTCCTAGCGTCGTCATCATCGGCGCCGAGCCCTCGGAGACCGCGGTTACCGACGTAGTTGCCAGGAACATTTTCGTTTCGACGTGTAGACTCAACGAATCGGTTCAAGCGATCAGATTGGCTCAGAGATGTAGGCTTGTTGTAGTCGTTCAGGTTCAAGCCAGTCAGACTGATGCCACCGGGACCGTCGGCAATGCTGCTCCGTGTGTCCGTCATCTCGCTAGCAGCGACCGACTCGCCAGCAATGCTAGGTGTACCATTCTTCTTGTTGTGCGCACCGTTGCGGCCAGGTAAAGGCCAGCTGTCCTGGAAGTTCGAGAACATAGGAGGGTAGTTGGAAGGCACATTAACACCGCCACCGCCGAGAGCTGACGAGTGGACGGAGGAAACGTCATCAGGAATATATCCAACAATGGAACCATTGTCGTTGTATTCTTGGCGTTTGTTTGCATTCCATCCAGCTGGTTGGCGGCCAGAAGTCATCGCATTGGCATGCTGATAAGCCATCTGGTAACGCTGGGGACCGCGGTACGATTGCTTCGGACGGCTGAATTGAAGAAGCGATACCTGCAAGTTCGTCAAAGGGCCCTCAACGAGACAGTTGCGCTCTTTGAAGTGGAGAAGGAGATAGTGCCAGAGAGGATGCTTCGAGAGCACCTTTGGGTTGCCTAGAATGACCAAGCCGTACTTGGCTCGCGTCAGAGCCACGTTAAGGCGGCGAGGGTCACTCAAGAAACCGATGCCTTGATGATCGTTTGAACGAACGCAGGAAAGGATGATGAAGTCCTTTTCACGTCCCTGGAAGGCATCCACAGAGGCAACCTCGACCTCCTTATAGTTTTCCTTCTTGAAGCTTCCCGTCGCCTGCATGGAGCTAACAACGTAGCTACGTTGTCCTTCGTACGGAGTAATGATACCGATGTCACCAGGAAGGACACCAGCTTTGAAGAAACGAGTGACAATCTTCTCAACATTCTGGGCCTCTGTGCGGTTCAAGTAGGACGTTCCAGAGGCTGAGATTTCTTCCGCTCCGATGTTGGACCAAAACATCATGGGATTATCGCCCACGGGCCAAGGGAAGTCCACATCGCGACGGATGCGATCCTGCATCGTAACACCGTTCTGCAGAGAACCCTCGTAGAACATGTTTGAAGGGAACTCGGAAAGGCAAGGATGCATACGATATTGAACCTGTAAACGGATTGGTGAACAACCGAGAATGACCAGTCGCTCAAATAGCGACTGGTTGAGACCGGCGGTGGCCGCCTTCTTGTTCATAATGACGGGTCCAAGTTGCTGATGATCTCCGACCAATACAACCTGTTTGCAGCCTAGAACGAGCGGGATCATGCATTCGGGCTCTGCCGACTGGGTCGATTCATCAATCAAAACGGTCCTAAACTTCATCTTAGAAAGACGAGGATCGCCAGCACCAACGCAAGTACAGCAGATAACATCGGCTGCATTGAGGATCTCTCGCTCAGCTGCACGAGTAAGCTGCTTGAACTTCTTCTCATCCTGGCTCGAAAGTTCTCCAACGTCACTCTTTAGTTGGTTGAGTTTGTTCAACTCCACATTCGTATCGTTCATGCGGACCTGCTCGTGAAGCGACAAGAAGTTGACCGAAGATTCGACGTCTTCCCTCGACTTGGCGGTGACACGTACCGTCTTCAACCCGGTTAAGTGAATGCGCTCACATAGCTGATCGACGGCAACATTAGACGGGGCACAAACCAAGACCGGACCACCATTGATCTTGCACAAGTGGTAGATGATGGTCGCAGAAGTGACGGTCTTTCCGGTACCTGGGGGACCTTGGATCAAGCTCAATGGCTTCTGTAGCACGCTCTTGACTGCGTTGATCTGGCTACCGTTCAGCTCAGGCAGCCCCGGAACGCTGAACTTGCGGGGCAGTTGGATTTTCATCGGCGCAGACGCAACCTCGTGGCCTAAAAGGCGGTGGAAGATGTAGCCCGACACGCTCATCTCATCAATAGCGAACGTCTTCATAGCGTGCTGCATACGATCAAACGACGTAGCTTTCCAGACATAGTCGGCGCTGAAGTTGTGGGTGCACTCAGTCGGAACAGACTTGTGATCGCCCTTCGTGCGCAGCTCGATAGTGACTTCGTCAGATTGGTTGTTCGGGATCTTGATCACATAGCCAACACCCTCCCAGTGTGGACGGAGCTCTCCAGTGTACCGCAGGCGCATCTCGTCGCCTACAGCGAGCTTTACGTCACCCAATTCAAGCTTTGGCAGAACGAAGCTAGCAGTATGCTTATTGTTCAAAGCCATATCCCAGCGCACAACAAGTCCATCCTGTGATTGTGACTCTTTCAGCTTGCGATCATAGTCGGCCTCAATCTTGACAAGCGGCCCAAACACGTTCTGATATTGAAAAGCATCGTCGTAGCGGAGTAGAACCTTGGCAATGACTTCCTCTTGACCAGCTCCTTTCTCCAGATCCGCAATCGTGGCAGTCGCATTGTCCTTCCAGAGTTCCTCCAATTTTGCGATCATTTGTGGGCTGAGATGTCGGGCGCGAAGCTGCTCTTGGTCGGTCGGGGGAGGTACGAGCCAGGGAAGGAAGGACCGGTCCTCAATTAGCGGCTGCCAGCGCGACGTGTCCCAATTCATGTCTTTCTGCGAGGGCATGGCGGCGCATGGCTGACGGCATAGCAGTACCACGACAGTGTCGGATTTGGCGGGTATGAAACCGAGCAAGAATACGTTCTTGGTGCCGCAGTTGTAGCATTCGAGGATAGTGTCGCCGAGTGAAGAAAGCGGGTGCAGTTGAACCTCCTTGTGGCGAGCCCGGACGAGGTGGTTGATGATGTGCGAAGAGGACGTGTTGCCGCGGGCGCTGCAGAACCACTTGTTGCAGGCCAAACATTTAACAACGCTGCCGGCGTTATGGATGCCACAATAACTGTCCTTCATTTAGTCGTACTCCGACTGAGGGCTTCCATACTTACGCGCACGCATGTGCTGGGAGCTCGACCTCTTCCTCCTGCTTGGCACCCCCCTTGCCGTTGGTTCCGTCTACAGGCATGCTGACCATGCTCTCCAAGTCATCGTCATCGTCGTACATCTCGGTCTCTTCGTCGTCCATACGTCGTCTGCGTGAAGCTGTCATTCCACGGGAAAGGTCGCCGTCCAGTATGCTTTCGTCGTCGCCAGCACCTGCATTGATGGTGGCGGCAGAGTCGGACACCAAGTGGTTCCCCATGTGCGTGAAGGCGCCCTCCATGATTGCTGAGCCGCCTGCGCTGGGTTGATGTTTCGTAATTCTGTTTGCGCGCGGGCGGCAGGTGATGGCCAAACTTGACTGGTGGTTGATGTATATGGGGATGACTGAATCGGCCCTTTACACCATCTCTTGATAATTGGCGTGGAGCGCGGGGTGTTTGCGCGGAGAGGGACGTGATGTGGCGGCGAAAGATTGTCTCTGTTGACGAAGTGGGCTGCCGCTACCGCATTCTCGTCGGCTGTCGGAGCTTGTGTCTTGGCAGTCTGTGCGCGTTCGTTTTGTCCCTCTTCAGGGTCCAACACCTTGAACGCATCCTCTATGTACAGTCACGATAGTTCCAGCCTCTCTCACTCTGTTATCACTTTGGGGTTGAGCCGTGTTCCGTGTATCCTAACATTGCCAAAGCAGGGGCAATGAAGCTTGTCCAGCTTACCTACCGGAGGCACGCACGTGCAGCTGCAGGACCTCGGGAACATCCAAGCAGAGCCGCATTAAACCCTTTCATTATTAACATTTAGGCGTCATCGCCTTGCAGTATCGGATTGCAGCTTTGATTATGCTAACAAAAGTGTTAGATCGCCTACGTAATGTGAGTACGAAATTAGCAACGAGAAGAGCAAGGAACAATCCGCGTGGACGGGAACCTTCCGAACCTCATCGATCTCGCATGTAACAATCTACAAGCATTATAGCATGCGAAATTTTTTTTTCCATCGGCGCTTCTCTCGGGGTTTTCATAAATCTCCAGTCTCAGGCACCCGTACCTGCATCTGCATGACCGAGTCACGTGGGGTGCCGTGGCCCGACCATGCATGCCGAAAGGATCACATTCGGTCCGCGCCGAATTACTACGGAGCGAGATCTTGTCCCTGACCCGGTTCTACCATGCCGTCCGTGACCCGAGGGAATCTTTCCCCTGCGCCGGTTGGTTTCCCGTCTCCGCGAACCTGTGCGTTGGTGTCAAATCACCTCTCAGACCGGTGAAGTGCCATCAACCTCTCGAAATTGTAAACAAACATCATCTTTTGCTCGGATGCGCCTGAGTGCTGTCACGTATAGCGACTGCGGGGTACAGGAACACTTCCACAACAAGTGAACACGACGCGAGTCCCTTGTGCACAACAAGCCAAACCTACCGCGAGCTTGCATTATTGTCTGGTCTGGTCACGTTCTGTTGCACAATATCGACTGCATGGGGCGCGTTACAAATGCAGCTCATTGTTATCAAGAGCCGGACACATTGACCAATGCCAGCCATCTAGCTTACCCGGCCGAGGTGCGTCTTGACGGCATGGGTATAGCTGTTCCAGCTATTTGCTTCATTCCGGTTAACCTGAGGTCAAGAAAGCCGCGCTACTGAATGCTCTACGCTTCGCTTATGCTCGCCTTAAGGTTGAATTATTCCCTCATTCTTGCCATACTGATCGCTAGCGAAATTAGACCGCACCATGGGTTCTATGGCACTTGTTGAACGAAGATCACCCAAGAGAGTAATCGATCCCGCGATGCCACGTCTACAGCAACTACCACCCCTTTCGTCCGCTCGCCAATCAACGCAGCTCATCACCACACCTCTTCCAGGCTCACGCGAACTTCTCTCGAATGCCGCAACATCCGCTCCACATACACATCCCACCCGTTATCTATTTCCAAGCCGCAGATGAGTCGGTAGGGGCGGGACAACAATCAGAGGCATATTTAATGACCTCTATGTGTTCGCAGCGGCTAGCCCGCCACATCGCGCATCGGTGTACGAGCGGGTCTTCTGCGGGCAATGTTCCGTGCTAACATCAGTTCATGCAGTAATCAGTATCCACATGATCCGCTGGTGGCCAGTTCTGGCCTCATGCCCACAGTGTTCAATTGAAGGACTCTCAGGCCAGGACGATCTGCTGAATCCGTCCCGCTTCTGCAGCCCGTCACACTGCATACTGCGAAGCGATGACAATGACATTTTCTTCCTCCGTGACAAGCGAAGTCTGGCCACAGCTGAGCTACACCTTATTGCGAGCGTCAGCTTCACTTTAAGGCGAGCAGTTGTGATCAAGGAAAGATTTGCCTTGTCGAAGGGAGCATGCATGGTTTCCCTGGCCGTTCGCTTCCCCTTGAACCACCTTTCGAACCACAGGATACTGCACGCAAACAACGTTCAGAAAGCCAAGGTACGCTCACCGGAAGTTTGCGTACCACATAGACCAGCCGTCATTGTCAAACACGGCAGGAGTTGATTCCATGCGTTGTGTTACCAATCAATCAAAGTCTGTGTCACGAAGTCAGATTCAACATCAGAACAGGCTCATTCTCCGTTGCTTCTACAGCACGCAGCGGTTATTTACGGCGCTTCCCTCGAAGCGCTCGCGCCAGCAACCACAAGAGAATACTATAACTGCGCCAGTCCACGTACATCGCTATCACGCTATGTATGACCACAGCGGCCACGCTCTTCTCCGCTAGAATCCTCGGCAATGCGGAGTACGACGAAAGGCGGAGCATCTTACTCACATAAATCTGCACGCAAGGCAGCCTGATCACACTGACGCACGGTTGCAACATAATCCTTTAAGCTCTCTCTACCCTGCAAACTCAGCCATCACTGCATACTCAACTCACACAAACACAGCAGTCTCATTATTATGCTGATTAACGCATGCGGCCCCTGCAGCGCGTCTACAGACACACCGCCTCACTCCAGGGACCCTCGTACGCGCAGCGCGTCTCACACACCGATTAACGCCGTGTGATACGATCTGATCTCGACCCCTCGCCAACGCCTTTTCGCCCCGCATCTTGACATCCATTACAACTGAATGACACACATCAGCACGTCTCCACTTCGCGTTAAACGCCCGGCACCATACGCTACCCTTGTCGTCTGTCTGTCGTGCAACCTAGAGTACCCCAGATTGAGCTCACTGCACGAGGCCTGAGGCGGCCTACCAGGGCGTGCACTGCACGTCGCTCCTTCGCGACCTCTTCGGCATGCACTGCAATCGAACTGGAAGCTTCTTCACCGGTAGGCTCGCGTCGAGGACTGTCGCTCGCGTGCGTGCATGCATAGTGCGCTGTGCGACATTCGCAACGGTCGTACTCGCTGCATGCTGACCTTGTCACCACGTAGTCTTGCCGCAACAACGCAGACGCAGCCTCAAAACGCGGCTCGCGCAATATGCTACGTGCGGGGTAAATATTGCATATCTTATAATGCAGGAGACGGGCATGATGATAGGGAATGGGGGCCTGTGTAATGTTAGTCTCGCGACTGACAGAAGCATCAATTCTGGAGCCATGCTGCAGCCAGTCAGTCTTCCACTTCCCGCGCCGCACAGGCAATGACAAACGGCAATGCACTGCTCCAAACCCTATCTTCCGCCCTCTACACCCTGTCTTCACCCAAATCCTCTGCCAAGTCTCAACCCCAACGTTCACACTCAGCTCCTGCGCTCTCTACGATCCAGGACCATGTAGCACACATAAGCTCACCTTCCTTCCGCACGTTTCCGTATCCCAGACCCCAGCCTTGTTCCTACACTAGTCAACCCCGACTGTAAGTTCGCGCCAGAAATCACTCCATCGAGCTAGCCAACACGTCTACTCCCCAACCGCAAGTCTACGCCCAGACCTGACTCGACCTACTCCACCTGTTCGCACCCTAGCCATTCACCCTATTGCATGCCAAGCAATCGCCCACCCTTTCCCATCCCCATGTCCTCCCTCAAACTCAAACACAGCAAGCTTCACGCACTCACGTACAAGCCTAGCTCAGCTCAGCTCAGCCGGCACCCACCCAGGTACCCAGTACATATGTACACCCCCGCAATCCTCCTAGAAAAAGCAAAAAAGCTCTCATCGATCGGACCCGCCCGCAGCCTCTTCACCCTTGGTTGCAAAAAGCAAAAAACCATCCCAGCAGCGCCACTCGCGCTCGTTATCCCCAGCAGCGGGCTCGCGCAAGCGGGGGGGGCCCCGCGGCAGCGGATGGCTGCTGGGTGGATCTGCCGGTCCGGTGTTGGTGTTTTGCGTTCCTTGTCCAATGGGTTGTTGTTTCCGCTGGGATGGGTGCTGCGGCAGCTCCATGCGATTGCAGCTGTGGTGGATAACTTACGCGTACGTAGTCGAGGTACAGTACAGTAGTGCGTGATTTTTTCGGGAAGATTAGTTGAGAATAATAGAGAGATAAGATGTTGGAGGAAGGGATGGAGCTGAAGATAGGTTGGCGCGTGAAGGCTGAGCCGCGCGTTGCTGAGATGGACTTGGCTTAGAGTTGCTGGGAGCGTTGCAAACGTTAACCCCAGGTGTGGCATAATACAACACGTCTATCAAATCATCACATCAGCGCATAGCAGGAGTGATATAGGCAAGCAAAACATTGACATGTCCGCGTGGCGGACAATTGACCCTTCACGGCCATGGTATCTTTCATTCCAGCTAGCTATTGCCCTTCGCGATCCCCACTTTTTCGCCTTTAGGCCCGTCTGATCCCAGGCCGTGACCTACCCTAACAAGGAAAAAAGCCAGAAAGGTAAAATGACTCCATCAAGGCGGTCGCTGGATCACAGTCCAGAAGAAGTGAAGAAAGAAAACAAACAAGCAAATGCCGCTCGCAAAAGATAATGCCCGCTACATCGATCAAATGGAACACAAGGCGATGCGAAAACCGTAGAGCGCCCAAGACAAATCAAATCAACAGATAGCCACCCAGAGTAGAGTCCGAAATCCAGATGTCGGCCTCCTCTTTCCAGATCGTGGCTTCGTGATGGTAATATCTGTGCTCCGCTGCGCTAACAACAAATGAGATAAAGGAAATTGTAAGAAAAGTAACCCGCGAGGCTGTGCTCCGGTACGGTTGGTATCAAGCGAGCGAGCAACGAAGCTCTGAATATCAAATATTCCCAAGTCTATGCATGTTTTCCCAATGATATTTGTTTCCGAGGGTAACGCCGAAAATTCGATTTGTGCCGGTATGAGACGAAGAAAATGGTGAAGCATGGGGGTATAAAGTGCGGAGATACCAAATACTGTTAGAGGCAAAACGAACGTCCACCACACCCCGCGGGAGTGCTGGATCGTGCTTGGATTGAGGAGAGGGACGGGTTGGCGATTAGATGGATCGTACGACCGACAGAGTTTTCCCCGTCTAGAAGTGCCGGGGAATCGGTTGTGACGTGGTGTCTGCTGCAAGGCGGCAGATGCAAGAATGTCGCTCCGGCGGTTGCTCGCACGTGTCTTGTCCGAAAGGAGTATGCGGGTCGAAGCCGCCCCGCCCGTCCCGCATCGCGCGCATATTACCCCAACAGCGGGAAGCCAATCCGCGAAGACGATGTGGCCCGACCGACTGATCCTGAATCCGTACAGTACCAACTCTCCTGGGAAGGTGGTGGCAGAGATCGTAGGTATAATATAGTACACAAGAAAGGGAATCCTTGCCTCCGAGACGTAGACCACGATAATGAGGGTGCAAGTCGGGCGTCAATCAGAGGGTTGGATGATAAACATCCACAGATTTCGGCTATCGTTCGAAAGTGCTACTGCGACTGATAACGTCCCAGTCCTGGTCTTTCCAATCGCCGTTGATTCTCTCCTCTTTGCGCTTCCTGCGCTCGCTGGGAGCTCGAATCAAGCGTTTGAAGATGTTGCTGCTGTTGGACCTGGCATTGGACTGTTCCGACGGCGGGCTCATCGGTTCCACAGATGCCCGACGCGAATCGTGCCCAGCCATAGCAGACAAGGTCGAAGCTGGAACGATGGCTTGCTTCTTGATCTTGCAGAATAGCCTGGAAAACAGGTACTGCTCTCCGTTGCTGTCAAACAGGGGGATGTGACGATAGCCCTGCTGAACGGCATTCAGTTTAGCCGTGAACTGCGCCAAGGGAGCACTCTCCGGCTTTCCGTCAATGGTATTCCAGACCGTCCAACGGACGAAGACCAGGTCCGGATAGCGAGTGGTTACTGTCATCTCAATCTCGTCTTTGAACTCAGGGTTGTACCCATTTCCAAGAACAGTGCGTGTCCTCTTTTTAAGCGGCTGGCCGATGCCTGAGTATCCGTCCTTGTGGGTCGAGACATCCTGACCTCCGATCCCAGTCGCATTAGGACCAGCATCCTCGGCACAGTACATTTCGAATTGGACAAACGGACTAATAGAGGCGTCGGTCTTTGGTCGTGGAAGTTGCTGCGCAGAGATGATCTGCACCGTGAACTTGACTTCCATCTTCGGCGCTCGTCGTGGACCAATCACAGGCGTCTGGTCGTAGGGGCGGAGCGCGGCAGGCTTCAGGACAAAGCCGCTTCGGTCGTTGCCACCAGCAAACATGGCTTCGTTCAGTTGCTGCCCAAGATCGTACGTTTGCCAGTTGGTGGCAGCCATCTGAACGCCACGCCGCCAGAACCGGAGGGGATCGAAGTTGCTTGACATGATGCGATGTCCGCTGGGGTACACGCGCATCAAGCACCTCATGTTGTGCTCCTCGAGACGCTGCTTCTGTGGGCCTCCGGTTTTGGTGAGCTTGTCAAAGGTACGTTCGTTGAAAGAAATGACGTGGTTGGGAGTCTCCGCCTCCACCGCATCAAAGTCGGTAAACTTGATGCCCCGAGTGTAGACGCCTAGGCGTCCTAGCACATCGGTAATGTTGCTTGTCTTCGTCTTCTTAGGCTTCCTCTTCTCTTGATCCTCAGCAGCAGTTGCATGAGGGCTATCGCTATCGTCTGCAGAGCTGATAAGAGATGGTGTCGCAATATATGTGGTCGACGTGGCCGAAGTACGAGGAGATGCCCAAAAGGCATTCGTGCGCTCAGGGGGACTTAAGGAATGAGGGCTTGAGACAAGCGGAGAATTCGGAATGACGCTGTTATCCATCTGCACTGGACGCGACCACGGCGAACTGAAGCTACGCTCACGTTTGCGAGTGGTCAACTCTTGGGCAAGCGCTCTCGTGTCAAGTTCCTCGGGAGGGCCTTTGACCTTGATAAGGATCCTGCCTCTGAGCTCTTCAGGCGACGGCAATTGGTAACCGTCCGTCAATGGCTGAGCCACAAGCTTATCGCCGAACTCCTCAATCATGGTCCTGACCATGATGGCCTGTTGATCAGGCGAACAGTGAACTTCAAGTGACACGATCAAAGGGTAGTGAGATTCCACGAAGGCGTACTTGTCGATGACCTTGATTGCATCCAGGAATGTGATGCTTTTGGTAAGCGTTCGCCCATGCGTGACGATCGGCTTGCCATCATTGCCATCCCAGCAGTCGATTTCCAGACAACGACAACCTTTCTGGAGTGCGGTGATATAGGCTTCGGTGCTGGACCTTCCTTTCACTTGAGGGCCCAGGAGATAGGTGTTGTGGGAGCTGGAGATGAAGTATTCGTTGAGGGGACGGTCGAGCTTAGAGGTTGAGTTGTTCGGCTTGAAGATGGGGTTGTGCACATCAGAGGTGAGGAACGTTTGGAACGCTGGGAAATTCATGAGCGGAGGAAGCGGGATCTCGTCAGCGTCCGGCGGTGTCGCTTTGGGCTTGGAGACACCGGCCAATTTCTCGAAGACCGAGGTCCAATGCTCGACGTTAGCATTGACGTCAACACCCTGTTCTCGCTGGAGGAACTCGAAGAAGGTGTGTTGATCCATGCCCAGATTGGGCGCAGGCGTGAACTGCTTGTAGATCTGTTTCAGGTCTTTTCTCTTCCTCAGACGTCGCACAAAGTGTAGGAACTCTTCTTGATTGAGGCTATTGGTCTGGTCTCGGTCAGCTTCGACGAAATACGACCGAAGCATATCTTCGGAGCAGTTAATGTGCAGACTGCGACAGAGTTCGATGGTGCCCGGAAGATCCATTGTTTCTTCCTCTTGTGCGTGATCTTTTCCGTTGAACCGCCTCTTCATCTGGCGGTCCCAAACGAGTCGAGCGCTCTTCTCGGCAAACCCCATAAGACTAGCCATCATGTCGATCCGGTCCCGTGACACGGCGTTGAGGGTGTCGGTCCACATATTGAAAACGAACGTGTCTGGTGCGATGAGGTGCATGGTCTTGACTTTACCCTTGGAGCGGGTTGTGTCCGAGTAGACGATGGTAAGCCAATACGGCTCGTACCTTTCGTCGTATCCCAACTCTTCGCGGTAGTGCTTGGCGTCAGCTCCCGTGCGGAAGTCCTTCACATCATCGATGTAGAAGGATTTCCAGGATCGGGTAGGGTCCCAGAAGACCTTTGCAGAGTCTAGGTCAAGCCGCAGGGTGATGTTCTTCTTGGCCTTCTTGGTGACCTTGACCAGCAGTGTGCCTTGCTCTACGCGGGAGTTCCGCTTTGGCGCCGAAACCGTGGTAGAGGGAATCGAGCTGACCATGGGTCGGTTGGAGGCAATACCAAGGGCATCAATGATGGGGTCGCCATCCTCGTCCACGGCCAATTCTGCGTCTTCGTCGTCGAGGTAGTTGATATCAAGATCGGACAGTTCCATGGCGCCCTCAACAGCCGTCCTGCTGTCGCTTCTCCGACGCATGATGACGGGTCCGGAGCTCTTTTCCCGTTGAGCAGCCGAGCCACCGCGGCGGAATTTGTTGGGCAAACCCTGGGCGCCACGACTGACTCTTCGTATCAATCCAGGACCCCTGCTAAGAGCCTCTGCCATAGCGTTGGGGGAGGACGTAGGCGGGGTGCTCAAGGGCGGCTGAAGAATGGATTCGGGCAGCATGTAGGAGGGTACGGCGGGCAAAGAACAGCTCGTCAGAGGGACGATGCCCTCGGGGGTTGAGGAGAGGCTGCCATTGCGGCCAAAGTGTGAGGATATGCTCGCGGGGCTGCCACGGGCAGAGGGTATGGTGATGGCGCGCGCAAAGGAAGGTTGCGGCGAGGGTAACCGTGGGCGGTGGGCCTTCAGGTCCCCGTTGCGGAGAGACATTTTTTTGTTTTGTGTATATGTATGACGGAGGCGGGTCTAGTGCGTCGGCATGCTGGTGGGCAGCGGCGGGAGCGTTCTGGCGTCGACGCCCCCAGCGGAGTCAGTGGAATTATAGACGGGCGGCTGTTCTTGCCTGGCTACCAAAGCAGCATGGCGCGAGCGGGAGGGATCGTGGAGGCCTAGCTGCTACGGGGCGCTGAAGCGCGATGCGCGAGGACGCTGTGCGATGCTGGTCAGCTGCAGAATGCTTTCGTGCAGGCGCGCTGCATGCAGTGCAGGAAGTCGCAGGGGTGCCGGCGGGGCGTTCGCAGGTGCCAGTGCGGGCGTGTCGTGGGGGGCGAGTGTGTCGGCGGACCGATGGGGCTGGTGCAGCTGCAGGCGGCCGTGTGGAGGAGGATTGGCGATGCAGGACGACGCGCGAGGATATTGGAATTGTGTGCGGAATTGGGACGGAGGTGTACGAGGTCGAGCAGGAAATAGCTCGCAGCTGCCGGAGCTACCAGGAAATGGCAGCGGGTACGCTGGGACGTGCAACGACTTTTCCAACGGCGAGCGCTATGCCCGTGGCGGTGTAGGGCGCCGCCGCAGACACTCGCAGGCGCCGCGTCGCAGCGTCCCCCTGGCCACGACGACGCTCCGTGGCCTGACGGCGCTGCCGCATCGTGCGGCTGCTCTCGCATTCCACGCCTGCTCGTGCCGCTCCTCCCACCATCCCGCCCCGCTTTGCTGGTGAAACCGACGCTTTCCAAGGTTGCCATGACGTTGGGCAGCGCCCCGGCTCCGCTTTCACTTTGGGGTCGCGGGCGCCTGGAAATCTCCGCCTCACCTCCTGGCCCTGCCGTTTCGTTTTGCACACGAGCGCGCGCCCTGTACGCAGTGCCTCCGTCAGCAGCGCTCTCTACAGGCACGGCCGAATCACGGCTCGTCGCCGCCGCTGGACAAGGCTGAGCGACGGCGTGGATGGATAATAATAGCCAGTCACCGCACCAGCACCAAGCGGGTCTTGCATGCCACGAGTACCACGCTGACTGCAACCTCGGCCAGCAAACAGCTTCACGTCTGCCCAGGGGCACGCTTGCCGTTTACCCATTCCAGCCTCCATGCTCACCGACACAAGCCGTCCCTGCCAGCGGACGCGCCAATTTCGTCCCAGCGCGCGCTGACGGGGAACACGCAGACCGACACACACACCGGCCGTCCCCAGCGCCGCCATGGCTTCGTCCTTCTGCCACACACGTGGCGCGGGCCCGTCACAGTGAAACAAACTTGTGCCCGGCCGACTGGTTCCCCTGGCGCCGATCGCGCCCACCAACTCAAGGCCCCGCCGCGTCACTCACGAAGCCAGCCGGTTGCGATAGGCGCTGCCGTGCTTTGTGACGCAGCACACGAGTACCTCTTCATGCTGCTCCGTATCCGTCGCGCATTACGCTGCCATGCACACCAGTCGCGTGACGCCGGCCCCTTCCAAGCATCTTCTGGAAGGCCGGCATCTTCTCAGCAAGAGTCGACCCCGGCACCCACAAATCATCATGCAGCTTCCCCACAACCAAGCCACTCTTGGGATGCCCCAGCAAGGTCACATGGCCAGCGGCGGTGTGATGATGTCCTCTGCTCGGCGCCTCTCCTCTCCAATCGCTTCGTCGTACCTCAATCGTGCATCGGTGATTTCATGCCTTGTTCCGACTTGACTTCTTCCTGTCTTCCTTGCACACTGTTCGAGGGCAATGCATCAGCTGAATGCATCGCAATCCCGGTGCGCCCAATTTCTTCGCCGACGGTCCACGCGGCCTATGGAATGCAATGTGAAATCCTTACTCGGCTGAGCACGGATTGCCCAGTAATCTGTCGCCTTGAGACGTCCCGATATAGGGCTCGCACGTATCGCATCCTGCTCCGACGGCAAGCGAGCACCCGGATGACATGCATGCCACGCATCAGCTCTGTGTAAAGCAAACAACTAAAATTGCTTCAGACCATGAAAAAGGGTCCAAGTCGTACACGCCAAAGCTCGCCTGCATGAAGCTGCGGCGGTGAGTGTAGCACCGTGTCTGGAAATCCAGCAACGCATCCAAACTCTTCGGGACGTACGAGTATTCCTTGCGAAAAGTGCAGGCCAATGAAAAGAACAAACAGACGGAAGAATGTTCGCTTGCATACGGGCTCAGCTGATGCTGGTCGAACCGTGGACAGCCTGCCGCCAATCAAAATTCGAAATCCCTGGTACAAATTTCATTGCATTAGGATTGTCCATGCCAATTTGAATTCTGCTGAGTAGACTTGCAGATGAGCCGCTTAGATCGCTGTTGTGAGGCGGGCCCGCACCAGCACCGCAACACCACCTTCGCCGAAATAGAGAGCACGAAAATTAGTCGTCACCGACGTGATACAATCCACTCCGTCGTCTCTGCTCACCGGAACCTATTCGGTTGGTGTCGCATCTCCCTTTTGGTTGCCCGAGCGGGCCCAACATGGTCGTTCTTGCAGCCTTCCTCGCGGTCCAGCTCGCTGCGTGTTGCTCGTGCAGAGTCACCGGGAACTATTGAAGAGCCTGCATCACTGGCGTATGACAGATTGGCTTGCATTGAGGTGTGCGTCGCCGACTGCAGTCCGGGACCCTCGTCCTCCGTCAACACTGCGTCTCCACACACACTCTCTCTCCTCAATCCTTCGGACTGACCGCAAGGACTGAGTGGAACTATCGATGAGTTGGTCATAAGAAACATGGACCCTGAAGACGTTACGAGTGGCGCACGGGTTGTTGCAGCTGGTGTTCTTTCGCTTACGCATGAGCCAGGACCGCAGAGCGGATCGAAAGGTGTGGAGCTACGTGACACGGCCACAGATGAAGGAATTCTTCTTTCGGCCACTTTAGCTGGACTGGTTGTGGTCTCCAGAAAACCATCTGCTGAGTCGACTTGGTCACTTCCGAACACGAGTCTTTGCCAGAATTCGTCGTTCTCGTCCCTTTGCTTCTTTGGAAGTCCCGACCATTCGGCTCTCAAATGCGGCCGTTTTCGTAGCTCGTCCGCGTCGATTTCTCGTGTGATAGAAGGCAAAGACGGAGAGACGCACAAGGACGCGTTACCTAGCGTTCGAGCACCTCTAGTAGCTTGCTGCGACCACGGCGCAGTATCAGCACTTCCAGATAGGGGAAGCAGTGACCGCCGATCATGTGCCCGATAGGGTGCAGGTGGACTGTCTGCGGTTGAGAGCTCTGAGCTACCGGTATCAGCCTGAGTTGGGAGGAAAGCCACCCAAGGACCATTGTCAATACTGCGAGGGGCTCCAGGTTCAGCACTACCGACTTTTGCTTCCATATGGACGTTGCCTGATTCTATTACCGCTGCATTAGCGATAAAGTGGTCATGATTCGATTCACCGATCAGGTTGTACAGGGACGCGTTGTCCACTGGGGCGGCTGCTGAGAATTTGGTCGCCGTGTCAAAAGTGAGGCGCAATGGGTGGGCAACGCTTTCGAATTGATGCGTAATACAAGCTTTCGAAACTTCACCCTTTTCGTTTGCGCTGACATTGTCCTCAGACGGATTGTCGATGCTGCGATTATCGGATGAAGCCCTAGAGCCTCCATTTCGATCAGCGCGTACACTGGCCATTGAATTGCCCCCGTAACAGAGCTGCTGGCTCCGGGGCGTTGCCCCCCGCGCTGAAATCCAAGGGTTATGGGCGTGCGTCGGCGCCCCCACGAACCTACGAGCGTTTGGGACTGCATGCTGCCCCGGCTTTGGGGCGACTATATGCAAAGCATCATTGTCCAACAATATGTTATCCGACGAGGCGTCGTTCGACGTGACGGCTGCTTGAGCTTGCGGGGAAGTCTGCACAGACGTTCCTTCCGTCAATGCCTCGATACCGATGCGAATGCTGATATCATGGTTTCGATGGGCACCAGCCGAATCCTGTCCGGGCGGATGGCTGGCTCCAGCTTGGACATGGCGTGGCACCAGCCTGGACCGGCCCTCGCGGATGGTCAATGCGTTCTGATGGCTGGTCTTCCTGCGTTTGCCAATCTTGTCCCGTCCTTGAGCTTTGAACTTCATGACCCGAAGATTCGGTCGCGCCAGGCCAGCCCAGTTCATCTGCTGCAACAGTGTCTTTCTTTTCGCTTCCATGAGGTCCTCTTTGGAGTCATTAGCGGCTGTGCTTCTGTCCAGGTGGTATATGCCTGTGATAGATATCAGCAGGCCGCATTACGAAGTGCGTCTAATCGGTGAGAAAGAGCGGCGCACTCACTGTTCGTATTCCCCAAGGCTGCAGAGTCTAAATGATCATGGCCATGCAGAGGTCTTCTTTTGACAACATCGCGCGTCCCGGGCCGCTCGTGGCGAACCGGTGAAGTTTCTCTGCTCTTGTCATGGCCTTGCAGCGTTGTCCTGTGCCCTGTGAGGCGAGCGGTGCGGGCGTTGCATAATGGAAGCTGGGAATGCAGGCTTACTGCCTCGTCAAGAAAGGAGTCAGAGGGGAAGACAGGCATGCTTGCCGCGGTGTTGTTCTGCAGTTGGGTGCGCGCTCGCGCGAAGTGGGCTTTCTGTTTCTGACTGATCCCTCTGTTTGCATTCTTGGAGCGCTGCAGCCTACCGCCGGTCCAGTTCATCCTCAAAATGGCGTGGCGGTGAGATTAACGTAGAAGAGAGAGAAGACCGGGCGTTGTCATGATGGTGCGCTGCTGGCTCCTGCCGTCTCTGCCATCGGTCGTTCCTTCCTCCAAATCGGTAGGCTCTTTGTGCACTTGACTTACCAACGGCCATTTAGTCAGTACAAGCGGTTTACTTGTCGCTACCAACCCAGGTCAATGTTGCCTTGGAGGTGGCATTGCTCATTGTACTGGCTACATGGATGGTCTCCGCACAAGAATCCCCCAAAAGATGCGTGGTCCCCTACGTTGGACTTGGCCATACTCTTCATACAGCTAACAGTACATAGGTGAAGAAGCAACCGCAGAGCCATTGCACTTGTACATCGACCTGTGTACTGTTCGACCTAGAGTGAAGAAGACATTTGATGCGCCTGTTCCTTTGTCGGATGCAGTTGCCCAAAAAGTACAGTGTTATCTCAGCGTCATGAGTGCCTCGCGCTTTGTGGGGATATGTGGAGATAAGTGGGTAATTCTCAGTCCCCGCGTGGAGAAATAAAGAGCCCAAATCACCTCCTTCCTCGCTCGTCTTGTCGCTCTTGGCGCGGATGTTCTCTTCCTACCACGCCGGAGTCGGGTCCCTTAGACGCATCGTACAGCTCCACTTCGCCCTCCGGCTAGTTGAGGACCATCTCGATACAGAGCGGATTTGTCCGTGGTCGCGAGTTACTCGAGCTTTCCTGACCGCTGTGCGCCCCGCTGTCCATCGGACGAACAAGTGCGAGTTCCTCGTGTTCGTTGCCTGCTCGGGAGACTTGCGGTGCTTCGAGAAGGTCGAAGTGAGTCTATCTACCAAGCATAGATGATATTAGTCGCCCATTGTACTTCACGCATTGCTCTACCGCAGAGCAACGGTCAGAGGCAGGAGGGACAACGTATAGGGAAGAGCCTGCTAGATCACACAAAACTCCAAGCGCATCAACCGCCTCTGCCGACACCCAATGCATGCCGAAAGGGACTACGTAACAACAAACATTTGAAGAGGGGGCCTGATAACTCTCTCGGTCACCTCGCTCCACTACACCGGCTGGTTGCCTGCGAGTTACAGCGTAGACAAGAGCGCCGGCGCAGAAGACTCGTTTCGGTAGGTTCAATATGATTGGTCGTCGGCCAGTTGGCCCAGTTGGTCAGTTTGGCGGTTGCTTGATATGCGTGTACTGTCGCGATTGCATGCCGAGAATGTTTTTTCTGGAGAGGAACAAGCTGTCCGCTCTTCGTATGTGGCCTTGATCTGCGCAATCATCTACTGTGCATACATACATGTACCGCAGGTCGAGCGATATTCTTCCCTGACTGGTTGGAGTGCATTGGGGGGAGGTGCCCATTTTGAGATAGCGTCCGCAAAGTGCGGCCTGACAAGCACCGCCGCATGTGCAATGATGTCAGCTGTGGGCACTCACGGCTGGCCAGGTAGCATGTAAACGCTCTGCCGCAATGTCGTCGAGATACGGCAGCTATCGCGCAAGTACAGCTGTCACGGGCAACACGCAGGAAGCGCCATGCGTCGATGTTGTGCGGTGTCGCGATCGGATCCGAGCCCTGATCTTCAAAGGGTCTTTAGACGAGCGGCGGATCGCGTCTTGCGGCTCATGCGACGGGAGGACGGCAATCAAGCAATTCTCAGCCTCAACACCTCCGGCTTCCGACGAGTCAAGGGGCTGCCGTGGCGGGGACACTTGTTCCGGATCATTCTCGAGCATCGTCATGGAACAGGTAAAAGAGCGCGTTGATCTTACCGCAGATCGAGCTTCGCCATACAGATCAACGCTTCCCTTGGTCCCTGACGGGGTTCATGTGAAGGAAGAGGTGCCGATAAGAATCCTCGCTAATGGGCTAGGCCCAATACCGGTGTAATGGCGTCACTGTACACCAGACTTTTCGCGCGGCCCATACAACTCCCACGCGCGGCCGTCAACCACATGGTGATGCAGGGGTCGCAGAGCGTCGGCCGGTACGTACCTCGAGTCCAGGCTGAGATCAGACGCCCTTAGCCTGTGAACACACTGGGCGCGTACCCACTATTCTCACAACACCATTGCAGGAGGCCAAATCAGAGGCGCGGAGGCGCCCACAGCGTCGTTGGAGACCCCCGAGTGAGCGGTGTCTCCCAAAGGCCCCGGTTTTCTCATCGCCTTTGATAGGTATTCGGGCAATAAATGCTCAACACTCGTTTCGGCTATGACGCAGGAAGCCCACATATTCAGAGGCGGTCGATAAGGCAACCCCAGGGTTACCGTTGTGTGGCATCGGCGTCGGTGAGCGCTCCTATGAGCAGTCCTCCCATGGATTCGCATTCAATAGGACGGGTATAAATCCCCTACCTCTTGCCACAAGAACGGAACTACAAACCATCGACTTCTCCACATCATCCACTTCTTCTGACGAGCGTCTGGAGTCCCCGCACAACAGAAGCACTTGTCCACAAATATATATTCACGTCGAAGCTGCATGCCATAGCTTTTGTCTACATTCCAACATCGTCTCACTCACCTCACGATCAACCTCGCCCGCCATGACTACTCGACTTGCTCAACCAGCCGGTGGTAGTGACCGTCCCCGCCGCCTCTCCGCCGTGGAGGCCACTCGGGAAAACATCACTATGGGACCCACCGTGGTAGTGCCTCCGAAGCATCTAATGGCACCCAGCGACGCTTCCGAAATTGCAACAGCCCTTGAAGCAGCTAGACACCACGTTGATGTACCTGCCTCCCCTGGTACGCCTCCAACGCCGCCGGAGACCACCGTCACCGACAAATATGCGTTTGCCTTCGATATCGATGGTGTTCTCATTCGAGGTGGACGACCAATCCCCGAAGCCGTCGAAGCCATGAAGATGTTGAATGGACAAAACGAGTACGGGATCAAAGTCCCTTACATCTTCTTGACAAATGGCGGTGGAAAGTCCGAAGCTGAGCGCTGTGTCCAGCTCAGCAAGCAAATGGAGATGGAAATCTCTCCGGGACAATTCATCTGCGGTCACACTCCTATGCGGGAGATGGCTGAAAAATATGGCACTGTTCTTGTCGTCGGTGGCGAGGGTGAGAAGTGCCGTCATGTTGCTGAAAGTTACGGCTTCAAGGACGTTGTCACACCTGGCGATATTATCAAGGATAACCAGGATACCACGCCCTTCAGGAAGCTGACACCTGATGAGTACAAGAACTCGCGTGCCAGAAACTTTGCAGAGGTCAAAATCGAAGCCATCTTCGTCTTTGCAGATTCCCGCGACTGGGCCTCCGACCAACAGATCATCCTCGATTTGCTCATGTCCAAGGGAGGATATCTCGGCACCAGGTCTGAGAACTTCGACGAGGGTCCACCAGTCTACTTCAGCCACAACGATGTTGTCTGGTCCGCTGGTCACGACTTGACCCGCATTGGCATGGGCGCCCTTCGTGTGAGCCTGGAAGCTATGTTCAAGGCCGTCACCGGCAAGGATCTCAAGACTACGGCTTTCGGAAAGCCCCAGCTTGGTACCTTCCAGTTTGCTACACGTCTACTACAGCAGTGGAGGAAAGAATCCCACGGCATCGACGCTCCTCCGGAAACCGTCTACTTTGTCGGTGATACTCCCGAATCCGACATTCGCGGCACCAACGAGTATAACGAACATGCTGACAACAGCTGGTACTCTATCCTTGTTCAGACTGGTGTTTACCAGAAGGGTACCAAGCCGCGCTTCGAGCCCAAAGCGACAGTCGATACTGTTCTTGATGCTGTCAAGCACGGAATTGAGCGCGAGTACAAGAAACAGCTGCGAGCCAGCATGGTACAGACTGGTATCCTCACGGAATGCTTCGACCTCTGAGCGCTTGACTTATCATTCACGAATTGTACGGTTGTTTGTTTCGGCATAGCATACGGCGTTGGATCTCTTTCCTTTCATTCGCGCATATAACGGCGTATTCGCCTCATTACATTATACTCTTGTTGGTGGTACAAGAGGGATTCAGGGGTTCATGATACCAGTCAGCATAAAGCTGCATACTTCAATTCATAAGATGGTTCTGTGGTGTTCCAAATACACTTTCTCATCAAAGATGTCGTTCTACATTCGCATATGTGACAATTTGATCATACGTCGAGTTCCGCGATCTCTAATCTGCTTTCCTTCTAGTCCTGCATCGCTTTACTTTCGCAACGACAATCGGCCCTGCCAGGTAGGATTATTCTCTTCAACACACATCGCACCTGAACAGCATCTGCTACATGAATCGACACCAATCCACCTCCACTTCTTTCTCGATTCAGGATTTTTCGGCCACCTGCACATCGACAGCCCACCGTTACAGACAGTAGCCCGTCGGCTCGGCGAATTTCGCCTTCCGCAGCCTTTGCCACCCATCGGCCCGACTGCAACCACGGCTTCATCAACACAAATCCCAAACCGCGCCGTGTCCGCGAAACCTCCCTTTCGCTCTGCCTCTCGCCTTCCTTTCCAACACGGATCGCGATCCCACCAACTCTCACTACTGGGACAAGGCCCGGACCCGTCAAGTATCCCACCAGGGCCTCCCCGCGTGCATGCCACGCACGTCTCCCCCCTTCATCAAACTTTCCACCCTCCGTGCCGCGCGCCAGCCCGACGGAAGGCTATCCGCGCGGCTAGCATGCGTTATCAGCAACAGCATGCCACCTAGTTGGGGAGCGGGGGTGGAGCATGCAGATGCGTTGAGGGGGGCGTGGGTCTGGTCTGCAATTCGTTCTAGATCAGGGGCGCGACACGTGTGGGTAGGGCTGAGGCCACTGACAAGACATGGCCTGACAAGCACGATGCGTTGCAAGGACATGCATGTCTTGCATGCGCGTGCGTGGCTTCGGGGAGCCGCGATGTCAACGCTGGTGGTGTGATGTTGGGTGGGTCTGGAATGTTATCGAAGGATGCGGTACGGGAGATGAGAGGATCGATGGGCTTGGATCTTCCGCTGCCGCGCTGCGTTATCTCATCTCATCGAGTACACAGTAGATCCTGGATCTGCGAGCATGGGCGAAAATTGCAATGTGTTGCAGGATGAGCGCCGTGGGTCCCCGGTCCCCTACAATCGAGCGATCCCATCTCCTTTCCCCCGGTGCGAAGTGACATCCGAGGTGTACTCATGGTCTCCTTACGGTCCATGCGAAGAAAATTTCCACTTGACCAGTTGGGCTCGCTTCTTCTTTTCGCCGGCAAATGCTGCCCAGTATGGAGACCAAGCATGCCTTGGGCTTCCTAAACACAGGGGGGCGACTATGCCAATCTGAACACAGAGCATGCATGCCGTTTGCGCACAGCGTCGTTTCTTCACGACGCGCTTGTTAGCTTTGGCGCCACTATGGAAGGGTCCAATGTGGGCATGTTTGCGAGTGTTCCGGGCGCCAGTGCGAATGTCTCGTATCGACCCACTGAGACATTGCAATAATCTTCTTTTGAAACAAGACGGCCAACGGATGGGGATGGCGCATGATGCATAGGCGCCCAACCATCTTGCGTGCGAGACGTTCCAAGCAGACCAAACCTGGGAATTTGAACTTGGCGAGGCCCGCTCGGACTACATCTCGAGTTGGTAACGGTAGTTCAGCATGTGCTACAGAAGCATGATGAAGTGCATGTGGGTGCGCCGGTACTCTTCTATATCCCTCCCACCGTGTACTTGATTGCTAGATATTTCCAAAAGAGTGCAGCTGCTCATATAGGCTCATGTTTCCTGTACAGGTCAAGGAGAGACTTTTGAGGTCGAGAGACGGTAGTTATTGCGCTTAACAAAGCTTGTTGACCTAACTCGGAGAGAAATCTCTGGAGACGTAGAAGGAATGCAGAAATATAAAAAACCTCTGACTCGAAGCCCTAAATGTAGCAAACAGCTAATTCTACATTGATTGTAGATACAAACCTTGACATAACAGTCCATGAAGAAATTCACATCTGGCAGAAAGCCGGTCTCCCGTAAAAAAAAGCTGGGTCTCTGACTCAAGTCTCTATATTCCCCCTCCTAGAGGAAAGGTTGTGCATCTCGATTGCTTCTGTGTTGTCATCATCAAGAATCGGTGCAGCAGATTCTTCTGTAACGCTGAAGGGACTACGTGCAGCGACTTCTGCAACCTTCCCATCCGATATAGACTTCTCCACCTCTGTTTCTTGCTCTGGTGCCTCAAGAGATTCGTCTGCCACCGTGTATTCGACTACCTCAACGCCCTCAATCTCCAGGATATGATCTGCCAATGTCGTGGGTTTGCATTCAGCCGCAAAGTCCTCAACCTTGACCTCGGTGCCTTTCAAAGTGCCATGATCACTGACATATTTGTTGTTCTTGGCTACCTGCTCACGCATTGCAGCATCCTCGTGGTGTGCATCGTCTTCAATCACCAGTGATCCATTGATTTGCCTCCAAGGTACGACTGCATCGTCACCTCGTCCGGCTTGTTCGTAGACAGCTATGCCGGCCTCATCGGTTGCAGTTACAAGGCTTGAAGCGCCGTTTCGGACGATATGTCCAACCTGTTTCGTACATGTACAGTTGGCTTCGTCTGCGAGGTCCACATCAATGAAAGGAGCAGCTTCCTCAATCGAATAGAAACCCGCTTCGTGAAACTGGTCGAACAACGTCGTGAGATTATAATCACCAGAATCGTCAGTATTTATGACTGAAACACCACTCGAGACTTGTTCGGTACCCGAGCCTGAGGTCTGATTTGCCGTTGTGCTTCCGCAACTGGAACCCTCGACAAGTCTCTCAAAGCTTCGCTCGTCTTCGAGGACCCTGATCTCTTCCTTGGACCCTTCTCCCACGATGATATGTTTCTCTTCTTTCTTCTTCTCTGCGACCGTTTCAATCTCATTGGCATCTTTCTCCGTAGCACTTTTGTGCGCGCTTCGGTCATCCTGTGGGACGATAATCTCGCGCAACAGCTGCAGAATCGTATCATTGTTTGGCTGCTCCGTCGTCCGTGACCCTGCCTTGTGTCCTGTTCGCCGAGCCCTCCCGTTCTGCCCAGATCGATGAGTATTTGATTTCAAACGCGTACCTTTCGACTCATCATCAGAAGACGCTGGATCGTGAGCGCTATGGTACTTCTTGTTCCGCTTCTCCTTTCTTTTCTGCCTCTTAGCTTTCTTCTTCTTTCTCTTTTTCGTTCGATCATTCTGTTCCTGGTCGTGCTTGTCTTTGGCAAGATCATAACTTCTCTCCGCGATGCCCTTCGATTGAAAAGCAATATATCCAGCACCTGAACCGATAGCAGAGGAGGTCAAAACAGCGCTAAGTGGGATCGCGTCTTTGGCTGTCCACGCACTGCTCTGCGCCGCTTGACCTGTGGCTTTGAGAGCATCCTGTATACTAAAAAGGTCCAACGCTTGGGGCGACGAGGACGGTGCTGGAAAGTCAATTGTTGGTCCAACGGCTTCCATTGACTCTGCTGGAACAGCCGAGAAGGCGCTGGTGTTAGCATGAGACATTGACTCCACCGCATTCGACGTGATTGAGGCATCTCCAGGAATGGTCAGGCTATCGCTCGTCGCTGTGGATACTTGGGAACCACTGACACTAGACGAACCCATATGGATTGAAGGTACTACCTTGGTATCGAATGTCGGTCCAATCATGTCGCGTATACCCGGGAGAGACATACATGGATATGCCGTGGGAAGCTCTTCGGGTAGAATCGCCGTGCCGTGATATGCCCGGTATCGATCTGTAAAAGCTTGGCTGGTCTTATCTACACTGTCCATTGTTTTCATGATATTGAGCAACTTGAGAGCGAATAACGGGTGCTTCCATATCTTCCCAATCTTACTCCGGAAGCTATCGCGGCCCAGCACAAAGAGTATTTGCGCAGGGGAGCGAGTATGTTCTTCAAGTGCCAAGGAGATGTAGTAGCAGCAACGTCCGAACGCCTCGATCAGCTGTTCTATGTGCCACTCGAGTGTAACCCAAGAGTGAGATTTCGAGACAGAGTCAGGAGGCAAGCCAACTCCCGCAAGCAGTGCGGAGAAGTCAGGCAGTCGATTGAGAACCGCGACAAGCGCTTTCCTGCTCCAGACGCGCGAATCATCGATGGTGAGAACGTTCCCAGATACCTTTCCATTGTGTGAGCTACAACATCGCTTCCGACACACAAGATATTCAACTTACATGGAGAAGTACTGCAACACTCGTCCAGATAGTCTCAAGATGTTGCCTTGGGGTAGCGCTGGAAGCAAGGACTACATCGGCCAAAACATGCAACAAACTCAGATGGAAGAATTCGACATCTTCGTCGTTTGGCATGAAATTCGAAATGAAAGCGACGAATGAGTCAGCATGTTGTACATGCTCATCCAGTAATGGTAAGTATTTTAATGAAGTCTCTGGATTCTTTTCTGCGCTCAGCGTCTTTGAGAGCAGCATGACGAAACACTGCAGTTAGATCGCAGGCGACGCAATGACAGTTAGCACTCAGGTCGTATAAATAGGAATCACCTGCTAGGCCCAGGATCTGACTACGTAAACGTGCATCGAAAAAATCCCTCTTCATCGCCGCGCCGTATGGTCACAAGGGGATGTTCGATGGGTTGCCGGTGAACAGTTTAGGAAAAATCAGGGGTGTCATTGGCGCGCTTCGATTTCGTGTCACAACGTCTCGTGTTCGTTGTGTTGGCGCTTTCCAAACTATTACCTTGCTATCAACCCCTGCTGAGAGCCAGTTAAATCTTGCGAATGGTCAGGTTGATTCTACCCCAGGAGAATCTCGCAATCGAGCTGGTGGGTGAGGCAGAATCGATCGGAACCCTGGATGCCTCGACTTTTAGAGTGACAACGGATCGTTCAACGGTCGCACCGGATGTCCTTGCTAAGGACCTAACAGTTCTGTCTAGCTATTTTGCACGCGTAAGCTATGTATTGGTGCAACTTGTACGGGAACCATCCCGCATCTAAGTAAGTTTTGAAGTGAAACGAAAAGAAACAAACACGAAGGTAACATCGACAGCGAAGATAACATCGACAGCGAAGATAACATCGACAGCGAAAAGACCGTTGAGTTCCGATTGCGGAGAGACCATATGAACTCAAAGAGAGGATCTACGAGATGACGTTTCCTCATGTCACGTTACCCTGGAGCGCATGCATATATAAAGGCGATGCCGCAACTGAGAAGCTTTCAAAGACTATCCATCGAGACGAAAAAAAGCCCGACGGGGGGGGTCGAACCCACAACCTTGAGATACCGAGTAATCGAGTTGATTAGACCGTGAATACTTAAGAGTCTCACGCTCTACCGATTGAGCTAGCCGGGCTAGTCGGTGATTTGATGAACACAGTCCCAGCCAGATCTCTATATACGGGCAATTCACGATTATTCTTGTGTGTGTATGTTTGCAAAACAGTAGTCGCTGCATGCAAATATTCACTGTTGTCTTTTTGGGTCGAAAAGCATTGCAGATGGATTTTTTCTTCCTACAGAAATTTTCTTGTGAGATCCTTGCACGTGAGGCTAGCAGGCCGCGGCACGCGAAACCAAAACAGAACATCAAATTGCACAAGGGCAAAGGCAGGGCTCGAGTAGTGCTTTTCATTGCCTGTATTCCAATGTAGTTAGGAAAATAGACATGTTTGGATCACAAGCAGGTCGGATTTCCATAATTTCGGAGAGACATCCTGGTAGCCTATCCATGCATGTGGATGTCCTACAGCGAGAACATGCTTCTTTGCACGTCTTCCCAGTGGTTGATCGTCAATCGAACAAGCCCTTGCCTTGTATCCTGATGTGTTATGTTCGCCCAAAATGAAGTTTTACCTACCGAAAGATGTCGCCAACACCACGCCCAACCGCATCCTTCAAAAGGGCAGCATACCCACACATCCTCACGATCAGAAGAGGATACCAGAACGCAAAAAGAAATCTCTCCCTCGGGGAATCGAACCCCGGTCTCCCGCGCTCGTTATCTTGCGATGACAAGCGGAAATCATGACCACTAGACCAAGGAAGACTGAAGCTGATGCTTACTAATTTGATGAAGTTGATGGTACCGTACAAATATATATACGCACTGGTATTTGAGCCGTAAGCAGAGCGGAGAATAGACGAAGTATCCGCAATGTCCTATCTGCACTGTGCGCTGGAAAGGTGGGAAGCGAGGGGGCGGGACTCACCGGCTAAGCGTTGGGCTAGTCATGCGCGTCCGATCTTCAAGGTTCCCTATAGCCGCTGCGTCTTGTGAATCATCAAAAGATACTTTATAAAATTGGGACGTTTAAATCATCACTTCATAGCTATAGTTTCAGTCTAAAACATCAACTGTCACTGTTCGACAGACCCGTATGGGAGAAGACCATAAGATGAACGCACGGCTTTACAGCAGTGTCGACACTTTGTAAGACCAGATAACTACATGTTATTTGCTTCGCAGTCTGTGACAAACTCTCTTTGATGATCTCATTGCCATCGCCTTCGGTGCTCACCGCAGCATAAATCTTTTCAACGGATATAAGCATGGTATAGTACTGCTCTCGTCCACACAGGCCTCAGAAACAAAAGCAGATGCCGGAACTCCCAGCTATGCTCGCTAATAACTTCAAAACTGACGAACCACCTTTTACGCGTCTTCAATGTATCCTCTTCCACCAGCTTTCCGGTCGAACTCCATCAACTCATCCAATCCGCACACTTTGAACAGATCCCTCGGACCCCACCTCTTACCGTCCTCCTCCACGCTCTTCACATTTCCATCACTCAGGAGCGCCCTACAAGCGTTCCTTACTGCTGGATACACCACCTCGAGCGCCAACAGCGGGAAGATAGCGATCTTATACCCTAATTCTCGCCTCCTGGACACTAAAGTCGGCGACACGCTGCAGGTACATTGTTGAATAGACACGGCGTGCGCGCCAGGTCGCGCGTCAGGTTCTCCGCTTCCTCGCGCGTCGTCACACCCTCGAGGAATGCAACCTCTGCACCCGCGGCAATGGCAGCGCGCAGTCTCTTCAGCGCCTCAGCATATCCCTCGCCCGCAAGCGCGTCTGTCCGTGCAATGATGACAATGTCCCCGCCGCTCTGATCCCGCGCCATAACGGCCGCGCGGATGCGGCTCACGAACTCATCTACATCAACGAGCTGCTTGCCGCGCAGGTGCCCGCAGCGCTTGGTGACGACTTGGTCTTCGAGATGGAGGCCCGCGACGCCTGCACGGATGTAGGATGTTACTGTGCGGGGGACCATTAGGGCGGAGCCGTAACCTGTGTCTGCGTCCGCGATGAGCGGAGTGGATGGAGAGATTGCGGCCAACATCGAGGCATTGGCGAGCATGTCTGGCATGGTGGCGAGGCCCATGTCGGGCATTCCTAGGCGGGACATTGTGGTTCCTGCGCCAGTCTGTGAAGAGTCGTTAGCATATTGCTCGGTCTGAGATTCGGACGATTCCATGTTGGAAGTTTAGTTGGGGAATACCTACCATGTACAAGCACTCAGCACCCTCACCCAAAGCTATACGCGCCGTGTAGCCATCGTATACGCCAGGGCATACAACGAATTTCTCAGGATCTGATAGAATCACCCTCAACTTCTGCACTGCACTCAGCGGCTTCTCGGTGTTTGTCTGTGCCATCTCGAACCCTTCTCTTTCAACAAAGCAAGATTCCCAACTCGATCAGTCCTATGCCTTCATGTATTATAAACTCTTCTAAATGGACTTGTAGTCTGTATCACCACAGTCTTTTCTTTCCTCTTGCAGATACCGTAGCCGGACCGTACCCGGCCCTCCCATCCTTTATACTCTCACATGTTCGGCGTATGCAGCCGACATCTTCGCAGCCTCACAACGCCGACCGAGCAAATTGCCTCTATGGGCTGTTTTCCCTTATGGTCGAGCAGTCGCCTTTCGCCGTAGACAGGCATCGTGAACCCCGCATGACGTACCGGCACGACGCCGAAGTCTGCCGGTCGGCATGGGATTGCCCGAATTGTGGTCGGACTCCACTCGGTGCAACCCAAATGTCAGCAAAACGGTGTGTGTACTGTATTGTGTTCTCGGACGAGAATGTGTTGTGGGGAATGGGCGTGCATATAATAGTGGCTGCGAGGTGAACGTTGGCATTGGCAATGATTAGCGTTTACCAGATGGAGCAGGAACACTGAACTCGTACCTCGGAAAAACTTCAGCGAAATAGTAGACGAGCGGATACACGAAGGGTCCGCCGTGTTGTGTACATTTCGCGTGGAGCATCGGCTAGAGCATTCGCCGATGTTCAGCGTAGATGCTAAGGCGCGTTAAGGGTTTGCATAGATGGGGAAGGAAGCTTGCAAGCGCCGACCATACCAAGTTCCATCAGATTGGTTATTTCTCCGAAAGATCGAAAAGAAGCTGCAATATTGGCGCATGTGGGATTGAAGTCGATGGTAGCTGCTCAGCGCTTGAACCTGTGGTATCAAGATCACCTCTTGCCTTCTTCACCGAGACGGCAACCTCGAAAGAGAAGATATCAGACATCCACCACAACCATCTTTTCAGAATGGACCAAAGATGTTCTGCCACTACTTCTCGGAGAACCTGAAACGGTACCGTGATATTGAAGTGAGGAAAAGGTGGGTTCGACCTGGCCCACTTGACGTACGATACCATGAGACTACATCACACTACTTGGGCCCGACATTACTCCAAGACAAGGAAGTGATCGTCTATGTCACCCTGATATTGGCCAGCCATCAGGTACTACGTCGACTGCACAAGAGACGTAGCCGCTTTATGTCCGGAAGTCGGAGGGCCTAGACTCCGGAACATGAGGATGATAAAATCAATTTGCATTTGCTAGATGTCCAAGACTATCTCATGCTACTCACTTCGCGGCATCAACCAAGAAGCAAACAAATGAGTATCAGAAATAACCGTCATGCTCATCGCTCCCAAAGACGAGGAGAATAGTCCCAGAAGCGCGCAACCATAGATATCAGAGAACAAAGTTTCCACCTTAAGCACGCATCAGACCGACTGATCCGCCATGCACATGATGGAGAAAGGTCTCTTGATGCTGTCCACAGCTGTTAGTCGCCGCCTCCATATGCACCAAAATGGAAACATACCTTGACCTTACATAACCGCACAATTGTACCCTCCCGTAGGCGCCTGCACAATAGCCGGCCGACCATGGCCCGACATCCGCAATTGCCTCCTTGGGAGCCGGCGCTGAGAGTGCTTGACAGCAGTAGCCGAAGCGCGAACAGTAGCCAGCTCCTTGTGTGGGACCATGTCGAGTTTGCTGGTGTCGTCGAGGTGCCAATCGGAACCGTCGGTAGTTGAGGCGATGTCGGTGTCGGCGAACTCCTGGATGACCTTGGAAACGAAGTTGCGGAGTGTGGTGGTGGACCCACTCGGCAGGATTGTGTGGAGCAATGCATCGACTATCGCGCAGAAAGTGTAGATGTCGAAGTAGATAGCGATGATGGCGACCATGGCGAGGAAGAGTGTAGCTGACATCTTGGTCGGATGTTCTCGATGTTTGTGTTGGATGAGGTGGTGTCTTGTTGCGATGGGATTCGCTGGTGTTGGAAACGAAGTTATGTCAAGCAATAAGAAAGACGTTGTCTTAGATAGTACGTTGAAGTCGTGTAGTATGTAGTAGAAGCGTTTGTTTTTGGAAACCATGGTGGTGCGGAGGGGAGATATATACAGGCACTCAGTCCGCTTAGCATTGTTCCCGTTCTCATATTGTCTCTCTACATGCTCTTGCTGTGTTACTGCTGAAACTCTAACCGCGTGGTATTGTTCTCAAGCGAAGTGGAAGTCGTGTCTCGCTGCGAAATATCGCGATAAAATCCCCAAGTATTGTCTGTGAGGGGCGGGGAGGTGCCAGACAATACTAAGCTCGAGCTCGCGACGTTGCGTAAATATTTTCCTGTAAAGTGAAGCTGATGAAGAGAGTTGCTCCGGGTGGGTTGGTGGAGGTGAATCTCTAGGGAACAATACTAAGCGAGGTACGAGTGAAGTTCGCAGGTCGCGGCCGCCAATAGTGAGGAAGCGAAGCTGTATCGTCTGAACAGTACTCGCAGTTGAGGTGATCTTTTGCCCATGTTGCGATCGGTCTTGCGGAACATCTGGTAGTTTCAACCAGCCTGCGGACAAGCTCTTCCCTGCTCAACCCAGCATACTCCTCTTCCTCCCTCTTAACCTGACATCCTCCAACCTCTTCAACACTGCTCTCGCGCCCTTGAAACTCTCCCCATACGCCTTCAACACTTCCTTGAACAGCGGCTCAGCCGCCGGGTGCGTAGCCGCAAACGCTCTCTCCAACACATACAAATCGACCGCGCGATCTTCATCCTGCAGATTCTGCGTAGAATGCGACGCAAGCCCGAAATCTATGAGTACAATCTCTCCCTCGAGCTCATCATGTTGTTCTTCCGCCTGCGCCTCAACCGACGGAAAACTAGGAAACACTCCATCCTCCGCCATCATCCTCATCTCGCTCGTCGTCAGCCGCCCTCTCGACCTCTGCGACCCTTGTATCCCTTCTTTCCGTTCCGCCTGCCTCAACATCAAGTTACTCGTCGTCAGATCCCCATGACACACCCAATCTCGTGCAACTTCCCCACCGCCCTCCCCACCCTCCCCATCAAATCCAACATCCCTGGATCACCCTCCCCTTCCCTTCGTCCCGCCTCTCTGACCTTCTCCGCCCACGAGTCTAACACAGCCCTAACAGTCCTCCCCTCAACCCACTCCAACACCAACCACCCCGCCTCCCAATCCGCCCCCAGCACACCCGGCACGCCGACCCCATCCCTCTTACACCTAATCAGCACCCTCGCTTCCGCTAGTAATCGCGCTTTTGTAAGCCGCTTGTCGAGGACGGGGTGCCGGTAGGGTTTCGGCGGTCTGTATTTTACCACGCACGGCGTGGACGGTGTGAGGAAGACGGATTTGTAGACGAGTGCCTCGGCACCTTGGGTGAGGACCTCGAGATTTGAGGTGGTGAAGGGAGGGGGGAGTGTGTGGAGAGGGCGGTCGGTGGGCGCGGGTGAGGGTGCGCGGAGGGGTGGTGCGGTGGGCTCGATGGTTTCGGCTGGCGCCATCGTGGAGACTGTGAAAGTGTCGCAGGATGATGTTCACTGCGGGTACGGTCTGCTCTAGGATCGGGATCTGCTCGGAAGATTGGGTGCGGCGTACGTTGTGGTTTGGATTGTAGAGTCGGAAATTTTGGGTTTACAGCGGGCGCACCTACCCCGCTAGAGCTCCCAGCGCCCTGGGTCTATCGATAAGTACCCGTGATGAAGCATACTTGCTTCAAAGTGTACGCGCTGGCAAAGTCGTGAATTTCTTTGATTACATGTTATTCACACCTGGCATCCAACATCAGCCGAAGCAATTTGCGATCTTCCCTCCAATAATTATAACCCATGGCTACCCCACGCATCACTCGTACAACCATCCATTCTTACCACACGCTCCACAATCAACATCCCTCGACCTATCCTTTCCATGCCTATCACTGAACACTTCCCTATACCACCCATGCCCATTGCACCTCCCACATTCTCTCCTCCTCCTCCCAGCATCAGAACTGCGCCTACTCTGTGTTTGGTCGTATGGCGCCTCACCTTCAGGCGGTCGTCGAGACCGACGGTCGGAGTGCCAGCGACGTATTCCTGAAGCGGATTGGGTGGGTGCGAGGTGGACAGCGTTCTGGGGTGTACGCCTGGTGCTCGGAGAGTACGAAGTGCCCGAAGAAGGCGATTGAGGTGACACATGAGAAGGACTCCGAATTTGTGATTGAGACGGGGGCGGTGGTAGATGAGGCCTTTGGTGCAGAACCGTGGGGGCGTATGGATCGTCAAGAGATCGAGCACGTGGACGACGTGTGGTTGGAGGGGCCTGTCACGATGGTTAGCAAAGTCTAGTCGATGAGGTGGGCCACAAACCAAATACTGAGAACTCTGCGGACTTCTAGCCAAAATAGATGGTGATGTAGGAACTTGTCGTTCGGAAGAAGATGGAATGCTCAAAGGCGGAACTCTAGGAATGGATGGGCTACCTCTTGAGCTGGGCGGAGAACGTAACGGCAAACTTTGAGATGTGATGCTTACGGAGGGTCGCACGTTGCCTGCGCTGGATTGGTAGTGCGTGTTGGCGCGTCCTTCTTCCTGCATCTGAACTGATGTGTGGTCGTGGTTCTCATCTCTTGGAGACTGTGACGGTCGAGGTTCAAACTCCGGGGAATATTGCCTACTGTATCTCCTGGGAGTCGAAGCTTCGTGAGAGTGTTCATCGTACGAACGTGACGACCCCATAGAGCTGGTGGATGAACGACGACTTCCACTGGGCCCATTGCCTCTTATAGATCGATCCTCATCTCCACGTAGCTCGGAGGTCTTCCTGCCTGCTGCGTGGCTACTTCCTTGAAGGTCATCTGCTCTTGTCACATTGATGGTAGGGCTTCTCGTCTTGTCAATGTCATCGTCCTCATCCGGATCCAGTTCCTCTATCTTTCCTACCCCATCTACACCACTCCGTATGGCTTCCTGTTGTTGTTGGTCTGCCGCTTTGAGAGTATCAATGAGTTTCATGACTGGATCAATGGCATTTCGGATGTGATCCAATATCATCAGGGGCGCGCCAGCGGCGAGCGCCGCGCGTGTGATTGCCACACCTTTTCGACCTCGGAAGCTACCAGGCTGGGAACTTAGGACTAGAAATTTCTTGAGAGTAGCACTGAAGACACGGCCAGATGTCTTCACTATCCCTTGCTGTTCGACCTTGCCTTGAGGCTTCTCTCGCGCCTTATCTTCCAAGCGAGGATACATAGAGGTATCGCGGACGTCGTAGTCGAGAAGGAGAGCCTGTATTTCTCGATCGCCTTGCTCAACTGCAAGATCCTTGATCTCTCCATAATCCTTGCTGAGCCAAGCGCCCGCCTCTAGCAGCATGCTTGCGATGGCCCAGTCTCCGTGACCTACTGCTTGGTAGAGAGCATTGACGTGTTTGGTATGCGAAGCGAACACATCAGCCCTAGCGTCTAGGAGAAGGCGCGTGATGTGTTTCCTACTGCCAATTGTCGCAGCTATAAGGGGGGTGCCGTATTTGCCGCCTCTTGCACTCGAGTCGGCGCCGTATTCTAGGAGGAGTTGAACCATGTCTTGGTTACCATTCGCAACGGCAGCTTGTAGTGGAGTCCCATACTTCCGGCAATGCGAGTCGACACCCATGTAATGATTCTCTAACAGATCGTTCAGTTTTGGAGCATCGTTAGACATAATCGCACTGAGAAGATCATCGCCCGCTAGCGCGTAGTTGATCTTCATCGATTCTGCAAGCGACATTTCTTCTGCTCTCCATTTTTGCCCTTCGGTATTACAAAACGGCTCGAAACTACGTCCTCGTACGAAATCCTCTGGACGCCATGGGTGATAGAGCTGGCTTTCGCCTCGAGACCATACATACGTATAAGCTGGTACAGAGCGATGGTCGCCCGTGGTGAGCTGTATGTCCACCATGACTAGCTTCCTATGAAGGAGTGCATCGATATTGGATTTAATCTTATCCTTCTCATTCGACTTGACATCTCCAGTAGGCGAGCATTGCGTGAAGACCAGGTCGCAATACCTGAGGGCTTCTTCGGTTACACCCTTAATCACAAAACCTGTCACTTCCCCTGGAGGATGAGGTTTCAGAAATGAAAGCCTTCGTCTATCTCTTTTCTCGAGTATGTTCTTTGTCATGGACGACTCCTGAATTGCAGCGCAGTTCAAACCTGCCGGACGCCATACATCAAATTCTTCCAGACTTGCAGGCGTCATAACCTCAGCTGCATGTTTGACGGAAAGGTTCGCGCCACCCCAATCAGCAGTAGATGGGACTAGGCGCCTCTGATGTATCGGAGAGTATACCCCTTCTATTGAGCGGGCCGCTAATGCTCGCAGAGCGCTGGGAAACATCAAGCGCCCATACACAAACAGGTGGAAGCTTCCGAGAGTAGGATCACATGCCCTGATTTCTTGCATAGTGAATCGATTAGACCCGGCTAGAACATACGAAGGCACTAGCGTAGATTTTGGAGGAGTATAGCCATTCCTCAGGTCAAGTGGTGGAGGAACAAGCGGCTCTGGAGGTACAATTGGCATGTCGTCCAAGCCAACAGTCTCACTGAATGATCGGGATGGCTCAGGCCTTTGATTTTCTGGAAGAGCGGAGAACCGTGCGGAAGGCAGTGACGGCTTTTCATGGTTGTTGGCATTAAATGTTACTCTTTTGCTCTCGCCTTGGGGGGCATGCTCTGATTCTCCGTCGGAACTGGGCTTGTAAGCAGTTGGAATAGAAGCAAAAGTAGTTGTTTGTTCATCAACTTTTGCTTCATATGGCTGCAACAGTGCAACTCCTTCAGCAGATCTGGGCCTGTCATTTCCCAGTGGACTATGTGAGAGGTTTCCCGCGCCGGCTGTCGAAGGTATTTTGGTATCACCAGATGATACATCGCTCTCAGATTCTTCGTCATCGACTGCCGTGTCGTCAACAGGGACCGCCACTGCACTAGCATCCTCAAGCATCTTTGCTGTGATGGTATCGTCATCGTCGCCATGTGCAGAGCCGTGGGCATCGTTTTGGTGGAAACCGAAACTCTTCTGGATGTATGATTCTAGAAGTGCCCCAGTGACAACATCCGATGATGCCATTCGATCGTTTGCAAAGGTTTGCGCAGCAACGTCTTGATGGTCCTCCAGACAATGGAAGCAAAAGAATCGTTGATCGCTTGGTGCATCCGCAATTTTGGCAACTAATTGAGACGCCGTGGGACGATTGGACTGATCATCGCACAGCATCAACTGTACCCACTGCAACGGTACCTTGGTGTCTTGTGAGGAGCCTTCATTTGTGAGAGTTTCAATCCAGCCGGCGGTTGCTTCTTCGTTTCTCCAGTAGCCCAACGAAGTGGTTCCATTCGCGGTGTAGAAGGACTCCATTTCTTCGAGTGTACGATCATTGAGTACTGTGGCCATCTCCAAGAAGACACATCCCATGGACCATATGTCACTCTGTTTTCCGCGGGGCTACACAGTGTCAGGAAATGCGCAAGAAGATTCAGAGAGTCGACTCACCGCTTGATCCGCGACTTCGGGTGCACAATACCGCAAAGTTGCCTAAAAGCAGCAGGATACAATCAGCCAGGTGACTTCAAAGCTGCAAGGTCACGATGAAGACTCAGAAAGTATCACAAATCAGGGGTTTTGCTTCCTGGGTTGGGCATTTTAGGAATCAGTGATTATTTACCTCTTCCACGCGGCCCGTCGAGAGGCTCCGACTAAGCTCCCCTAGAGTTCGTGCGGTTCCAAAATCCGTGAGATAGACCTCTGTATTCTTAACGAGAACATTCTGTGGCTTTATATCCTTGTGGTGAATCCGGTTTCGATGTAGGTATTCCAACGCCTTCGAAAGACATCCAAAAAAGGTCTGTATGCATTGTTTCCTGGCTTTTATATCAATTTCGCTTGCGAATTGTCTTCTTAAGTACGATTTGAGGTCTTCATCGGCAACTGGCCGCATTATGATCCCGACATAGGTAGGATCGGTATATGAAGAGACCAGCTTTACAAGGTGTCGGTGTGACGCGGCTTTCAACGCCGTCAGCTCGTTTTCGAACCTTCCCAATGCCTGTTCATCTTGCAAAGCCGAGATACCGCGGTGCAACCGCTTCCGTGCAAAGTTCTTCAAGCTGAAAGTCCCATACACATGATCAACTGTGCCGGATCCACCTTGTCCTAGGAGCTTTACGAAGGAGAAGTAGTCATCTGCGTTGCGGGTAAAGTTCTGATGTGCGCTCCCTTCCTTTTCAAGATCATTGAGATGCTTGTTTGAGAGTACCAAACGTTGACACTTGAGAAATTTAGCCCTGATTTCGGCGCCCTTGATAAAATCTGGTAGGTTTCGATCGTCGTAGGGAAGGAAGGCGTCGGTCCTCTTCATGGCGATGAAATCTTCCATTGTCTTCACACAGCCGAGCCGCCTCAGGATAAGAAACGTCCTGGGTCGTAGAGCCCATTCACCTTGGCCATATTGTCTGAGTAGCTCGCTGATGTACGGAAAGACGCCGTCGCGGACGACTGGGAGCATATCGGCAGGATCATCTGGGCCTGGAATGCCAAGGCGATCCAGCTGTGCATCCAATTCGGCTTCGCTGAGCTGTCGAGCTACTCGTAGCATCTTCTGGCCAAAGCTAGTTGTCTTTGTCTTTCTTCTCCAGATACACGATTTACGCTTCGCCTTGACCGTGCCGGATGTGGCTCCTGATTGTCGTACATGGTCACGCTCTTTGCGGCCCCGCGTGTTGTCAGAGAAATAGTCCTCTGCAGACGGCGTTTCGTATCGTTCCTCATTACTGGCCATAATCGGGAGATTCCAGGATTAACGAGTAGGACTCGGTGTAAAGCAGAGAACAGTTCCTACTGGAAGCCATGCTGCCTTGGGTGAGAGGCGTCATTAAAGGCGACGAGGCTGAGGCTGAGCGGCATCAGGATGTCACGAGGCTGAAGATCTCCTTGCATGCTCGCATGCGCCTCGTCTGCAGGTAAAGCCCTCAGCCGCCGGAAATGTGCACGGTCGCTGATTAAAGCGTCGCTGTTGCTGTACAGCGTATGGCGTCCTCGCTCAGCCGTCAGATCTCATGCTCGCCGGTCCTGTTGGAGCTATCTGGTGTTTGCAGGCTGTAGCCTGGGGCTGCAACTATGCTCAAATCGTTACATCGAACTCGTCGCAGATAGTAGGAGCACTCTCTTGTACAGCAAAATGGTTGTGTTGTTGCATAGCAATATTCAGCCAGACTCCCACAGTCGGCAGGTGGCCCCGACGGGCAGTGCCAACGGCTAACAGCGATCGCACCTACGCTAGAGCTCCCATCACCAGGGGTCTATCGATAAGTTCACCGCAACGTTGGACGATCGTCACAGATCAACGTTAACCGACGTTAAACGAACGCGTGGAGCATAGGGTTGCCAACACAAGATCGAGATCGCGGACAGCCCCATCGCGTACAAAGACTCTGCTGGCACCAGCGTGTCGGTGTCGGCTGGCGTGCCTGGCAGTAAGATGGAATGGAACGTCGTATAGTTTCGAGCATCACGAACGCTACTTCACAAGTGCAGAGGAGCTGGTTTGTTTTGATGAGTGTAATGCATTCAGGTAGTCATCCTACATGAGCCACTCATATCTTCGTCCTAACGAATGCCATGCCATCGTCCCGTGAAAGGCGTGGCTATGGAGTTATCATGTTCTTCTGACTCTCTTCGAGAAAAACAAATGCAAGCGAATGCAAGGAGTACCAGCCACAGGCTAAGGTGCTCGTTGGATGTGAAGTCAACTCCCGAACCGAACATGTGTTGTCCTTCCAATCTTCGCCGAAACTGGAGAAAAGCCATCCACATGCTCATTAAAACAGTTCGCATATTGTGGAAACAGAAAGTTCGATAAGAGGAACCTCAGCAGCAATGGCATACAAGTATGCTGCACGGCTAAAGAGGCGACGAATGGTAATGGTATGAAAAAGCAAAACGCAAGTAATTCAGACAGGCAACCGAACCCCCCGAGATGCACGAACCGAACAATGACAAAAGAGCAAAGAAACAAGTCGTGAGTGGCCGTAACGTGGGAGCGTCAAACATGACGCGATAGAAGTATGAACAAGAGATACCCGGGGGCGTCCCATGAAAATGGTGCGAGTTTTCAGCCTAGAATGACTTAGAACATCGAGCTCTTGCGCTTCTCAGCGGAAGTGAGAACAAGCTTGGGCATGCGCTGCCTCTGTTCTTCAGCTCGGATCTCAACCAAACCGCCGCCGATGGCAGCGCCCTCATCACTGCTGATGCTGTTGGCAGTGTATGAACGGTCAGCAGCGCGGTCTCGTGAACGCTCCTTGGACGCCTTCCTCTCAGAGCCAATAGCACCATTGGCAGCTGCACGCAGGCTACCGATGCTCTGCTTGCCAGAAAGGCTGCCGCTTCCGGCACTTCGGACACTGTCGGTATCGTTGTCGGACGATTGGAAAGACATCTCCGTCTCGCTCACTGGGCTGGCGCTACCGGCGCTACCGGGACGCTGGGTGCGGCGTCCCACTCCGGCGCGGACGAGGTTGCTCACAGCCTGTCGGCGTTGACGAGCGGCAAAGTTCTTGCTACCCTCGTGCTTGGTGGTAGGCTTGTCCTTCAATTCGTCCATGGAAGGCGGACCGCGAGGCTGACGGATCGGGTGCTCTCCAGCACGTGCTTGGCCGGGACCGAAAGTACCGGTGTTGGGAGTAGCAGGAAAACCGACGGGACGAGTGAAAGCAGACTTGGGACCCTCGATATCAGTCTTGCCATCCAAAGCAAGTGAAGAGAGAGTCTTCTTGTGGCCACGGCGGAAAGCGTTAGCGGAAGGCGGCGGAAGCGGGTCGAAGTTCTGGGGCGCCGTGTTCGATTTCTTCGGTGGGGAAGAACTGCGCGAGGCCCAAGGACTTGGGTTCGACTCGTGGGGAGGCGACACCTGAACTGTCGGGGTATTCGACTTTGGCGGGGAAGGCGCAAAACCAGGAGTAGGTGGAGGCGGAGAGTTGGAAAGACCAGCGGCTTGGAGCTCTGCCATCTCCTGCAGAGCAGGATCCACTACGTACTGGTACTGGCCGGTCAACTGGTTGTACACCAGGTAGACGCCAGGCTGGCCAGTCTCCTGAATCAAGGCGTTCTGGGACTGTTGGCCATACGGGGTGTAGGGCGTGTTGGGGAAAGACTGTTGACGCATACCACCGCCCAGGTTCATATTACCAAACTGCTGAGCAGTGAGATTGAGAAGCTGCTGCTGGAGCTGCTGCTGGCGTTGAGCGAGGTAGATCTCGGTAGCCAGAAGCTGGGCGGCGATGTTGGGGTCGATTTCACCATCCTCGAACTGGAGCGACGGAGGTGCCAGGACCTGGTCATACATCATATGCTGCTGGTTGTACTGGGGCGCACTGGTGAAACCAGCGCCCACGGCAGTCTGCGGCATGCCCTGGGCTCCGTTAAAGCCCTGGCGAGCACCCATATTGTGCTGACGCTGACCGTACGGGGCCGAAGCAGGAGGCTGGGCAGATGTAGGGGTCTTCGGGGCAGTTCGAAGGCCAGCCAGGAGATGAGAGCGGCTGGTGCGAGGAGTGGGCGTCTCCACGGAGTTTTCGGCGATGGAAGCGACCTTTGGAGGAGAAGCAACGCTCAGGCGCTTGAGCGAAGCACCCTTACCGCGGGATCCAAAACCACCAGTAGGCATACCGAGGCCACCGGACTGGAAGTTGTTGTAGGTCATTTGAGCAAGACCGCCTGCGTCCATGCTCATTTTGTTCTTTTCGGGGTGCGAAACGCGTGAACAAAGAGTAAGGCTGAACAAAGTGGTGCTTTAGGACCACTTGAAAAGATAAAGAAGTGAAGAGGTGACCGGACGCGAGTTCACGGAGGGTGAGAGGGAGCGTAAGCGCGTGGAGATTGCAAACGGACTCGATCAAGTAGATATGGTACAGGACGTTTGCCTAGGCAGCAGACGTGGAGAAATTCGCGCGATTAGCTGATTAAGGATCGTGAAGATCTGGTAGTGAGGTGCTGTAATCGAAGACCGGCCGACGGGCAATGCTGAGTTGGGCTATTAACAAATGGCTGAGTCGCCGTGGCTGCGGGATCCTGTGGTGGAAGGCACAGGGGCGTCGAGGTGGGCGGGTGAGGCAGTTGAGGGGCCGCGACGGAAGCGCAGGCGGGCGCACAAAGTATGTCGAATGGAACAAGTGGTGAAGCTGAATACAGGAAGGGGGTCAAGGACAGTGTCTGTCAAGTGTCGGCTTGAGGCGTCGGCTTGCGTGCTCTTTCTTTCACTGGCTGGGGGCTGAGCGGCGGTACTGGCGCGCTCGAAAGGATCGAGATTAGGAGTTGTAATGCTGGTCCAAGGGACAAGTTGAAGATGCAAGCAGAAGCCGCACAAGGCAGAGAAGAGAGCGAGGGCGAGAGCGAGGAGGGACGGGCCAGGAGGGACGAAGGAAGGAGACAGAAGTAGTGCGGGAAGCGGGCTGGAAGGCGAGGGTTAAGTGGGTGGCCCATGCCGGATTGGCGGGGCCCGTGCGTGGATTCAGGGGCGGGCCACTTGACGATCCAGCCCTGCGAGCTACTGCAGCGGGTGCAAATTGAAACCACGGCCGCCATGCGCAGCGCCGCCAGGCCCGTTCGACGCTGTCAGAAATGCGCTGCTGCTTCCCGTAGCGGCGCGCGTTGCTATGCGCTGCGCGGTGGTGGTGTGCCCGTGTGTGCTCGTGCCTGCCGTCCTCATCAGAGGAAGGAGCCATCGCGGGACGGCCAGGCAGGCGCACCCCCGCCCGCCCTCGAAGAAACATGGCGAGAAACAACGCTCCCATTGCTCGACAGGCGCCCGCCTGGCACACCGCAAGACCGGCATTCCAGCACGCAGCTCGCTGGAGCGGTTGCGCGGTTGACCAGTGGCCGCCCGCTATGCGCAGCCAACGGCGGCTACAGAGCACGCGTCCGGCTGCTGCTGGCCACTCAGCGCGCGCCGGCCGCCCCAAGCCACGCAGACGTCTAATAATACCACCGAGTAGTGCCTCGCTGTCACTCCCCAGGCTCCACGGTGCTGCGTTGGTGCACTCGAACTGTCGACGATCCAAAGCCAATGCCGTAGCCACCGCACGCTGCTCGAGGTCGGACGCCGTGCAAACGGCCCCAGGTTGCCGCTCAGCTGCCGTCTGCGAAGAGGAGAGGCGTCGGACAAAGCATCTCGCTCGACCCGGCCGGCGATTAACAGCACGCCCGTTGCCATCTGGCCTCTTAGCGGCGCAGAAACTATCGAACTGCTCCATCGAACGAACTCCGACCATGCGCCAATTTCGCTTTGGCTGTGGCTTCAGTCCCTGAATACGGGATGCCTGGTCATGACCGGGGGCTCCCCGTCTCACCTTGTCTGAAACGTCTCACCAACACACATTCTTATCTCGCCAAAGACGCACGCAGGAACTCAAGCCCTTGCCAAGAAAACCCGCTCGTCGACCGTCGAAACATCTGTCCTTTGCCTGGGTCGCGTTTTCTTCCAGGGCTTGCCAGTCGCCCGCCCGCGCCCAACCATGCACGTGACCAATAAAAACCCGTGGACCCAGCGTGGCTGCTTACGCTTTACCGCGCAACTACCTTCGTAAGGGGCGGCTATAGCGCCAGCCAACAAGCCAATATCCTCATCAGCCACAGCGAGCAACTCCCGAACTATACACCGGTGCTGCACACATGCCTCCGTCGCGGATACAAGATCCTTCTACGCGTCGTTTCACGAATACGTCTGCCATTCGTGGCATGGCCGTGCGTCCCCCGCGTCCGCGTGTACCCCGACGCCTTGGGAAATTTACGGTCGCCGGTCCCGTTGCCGATTCAGGACTGCTACGTGCAACTGGTCGAAGTCACACGAGGCTATCGTGCAGCTGCAGCAGCGGGACTGCCGACACTGTGAACGTGCACGTGTTGGATACCCGACCTTCGCCTCAAACATGAAATCGTTCGAGGTGCTGTCGATCTCGGACCTGGGGATGCGAATGTATAGCATCAAGCTTTGGTCAAGGCACAACCAAAGTGCGCAACCGAGGCAATCTACCCGATGCGTGGGCTGCACCCTCTCAGTTGGTGTCCACACATGTCGTTCGCATGAATAATGCTCCGCTCGTGCCTCTAAATCTTCTGATATTTATTCGATACAACGCAAATACAGATCGCTGTAGGAACGCCCTGACCATCCCGTTCTCCTCGCCGAAACATGCGATCGCCTTGCCACCTCGTACCTCTTTCAACGGCAACCAGCCCTGTCATCAATGACATCAGCCGCTCGATCCTCCTTGCTTCCATCATGTTCAAGCCACTCGATTACAATATCTCGAATGCCCTGCTCAACGGAGGGCAGGACTAGCACAACATCACGACAAGTAGCGTTCGTCGCTACAACGTTGCGAGTCTCATCATGCTCAAGACGCAAACACTACCAAGAGCGACAGAGTAATCAAGCGCGGAGCCTGATGCATGAGCTAAGGGTTGACGGTCTTGGAGCGTAGGTGCGGCTCAGAGCCACAACCTCAGGGTTTTGCCTCCAGAAGCCGTGTTTCAACCCTTAGGCCACTTGACCGCCTGGAAATGCGCCTCACCACTTGAAACTTTCCATCTGTCTTCTAGAACGTACGTACGCGCGGGAGATCACCTGTCGCGCTTCATCTAGTCGCCCAATTGTGATCGGTATCTGAACAATACGCCTGTTCCTCTACAAAGCCACATTGCTCTATACTGACTGTATTTGAGACACGCCGATTACGCCAGAATTGGCAATCTTCTCCAACGACGACAAGAATACTTTTAGCTTGCTCAACTGTCTTATAGTGCTGTTGTACGCGCTGCATCTAGTTTTTAACTTTTTGCCGTATAGCATCTACTGACCAACCTATTATACCTGCTTCACTCATACCCAGCTAGTGTTAGTAACTTTTACCCCCCCCCCCCCCCCCAACCCCAACCCGCATTCATCCTAAAGCACTTTACGCTCTTGATCCGCCCATTCCACCCTGGCGCAACGCGACTGAAGTCCCTCATAAACCACCTCGCATCCGTATTCGCTGCAGGCACGTGCAGCACGTTGCCCTGGCAGTTTGGCAGACTAGCCATCCGCAATGTTAGTTTCAAAATCGTAAGCGTACGCTGCGGAATAGGGTAAAAGTAAACGTAAGCGTACTCCCACATCTTGCACCCGAGATCTTTGACGTCGGAGTTGGGGTACCAGCAGGATCTCACATCGATGCTGTGGGGCTGTCAGCTTTCTCAGATCCGATTTGCGTCGTTATGTGAGTGAGAGGTACTTGGTGGCGTAGCACGTAGAGGTGTCTTCGGTCGGGTGCGAGGTTAGTTCGCTCGAGGAGAGGAGCTTTTGCAAGGTCCACCCTGTGCAGTGGGTTTGGGCGAAGCAGTAGACCTATAATGGAGTTGGCATGTATGTAAGTAGGTCATTGAGTGGAAGGGGCAGAAGGTACGAGGATGTCTTTGTTGAAGCTGTGCGTGTTGGTTTCGCAGGTTGCGAGGGTGGTTGCGAGGATGGTTGGTATGTAGAGTGAGAGGAGGAGGGTGCGCATGGTGTCTTGGGAACTTCGAGTGTATAGGGAAGAGAGGAGAGTAAGGAATTACCACGCGGTGTGTGGTATCCATCTTCTGCATTTATTTGATTGCTTTCAATGTTGCAGGCCGCACGACGTTTGTGATGTTTTCATAGGAAGACGGGTACGCGGGTACGCCGCTAAGTGTTCGACATTTGACGTTCGTTTGTTGAGTCCTCTGGCGTCGTAGTACACTGTGGTATTGGCGTTGAAGCCTGGTGTGATGGTGCGTTCGACTCACCCCGCTAAATCACAAGGTTGCTAGTGATTGGAATTCTTCGCGGGTTGGGTGTACAGTGATCAGGCATACGCTCACATCACTGTAAGCTCTGGATGACACAGAGTCTTGTGCGTATATAGCCAAGGACGTGAATCTTGGTGCGTGTCTCTTCTTAAGCTAACAAGGGTGAACTAAGATGTATATGGGTGCTATAAGCTCTGTCATGAAGACTGGATAGCGCTGTTCAAAACGTGGGTTCATTTCCATTTAGCACTCAGATTATTAGCATATGCAAGTGTGCTCCCAACAGAGGTTTGGAGTCATTCCCGCCGAGCTCTGGTTTCCCATTTGCGGAGCAAGCGCCTCCTCGAGATGACGGTAACGAGGTTCATAGCTCACATAGGCGAAAGAGAGCAATTTTTCTTTTAGAGCATTTCGGGCACATGTGGGTGTGTTATCTGTAAATACGAAGCTCGTTCGGATCGGATGGCTAAGACCAAGTACTTTTCTAGCACACAGCCCATCACAAGATCCCCAAATCTTCAGCCTGATACGTTCCACCTCGCAGCTTACTAAGTGTTGCAGCCTACATTACCCCGCGGCTACCCCTCTCTTGATCTTCACAACTACCACTCGACACCGCTCGAAGGGTGGGAACTGATGCGCGCCTACTATGCCTTCCCGTGAGCACCCCTAACCCAACTGGACCGTCGTGCGTCTTTCTGGTCTCGTTGCCAGGAGTCAGCCTTACCTAGCGCTCACCAACCCGTTGAACGAGTCTCAAACAACTTGCGATCGCGATGAGCGCAAATTTCGTAATGGATAACCTATGCTCACGGTGTTGTTTAATCTTTACAAAACCGCTAATCATAGGCAAGAAAGGCCTCAGCGAGGAGCAGTGGCATCGGCAATCTTATAAAGATTTCAAAGAGGCTATTGAAAACAAATGCTGGATCTGTCAGAAGGGATCGGAGCTTTTGGGATCACTGCCTGATGAGATTGACACGAAAGAAGATGTGGAAACCAGGTAGGGGTGGGTTATTAACGTTGAAACACGTCCCGGCCTCTTCGCTGACTTTCTACCCTTTACTACAGCTTGTATGTGTATCTATTAGGCAATGGTCTGGAAGATACAAGGCACGATATCGGGTGGTTGAGGCTGAATTGCCATGTTGGCCAGCAGCGTTGTAGCGCCACATATTGGCTTTCAAATGTCACAGGCAAGTGTCGAACGTAATTTTTATGCACATGCAAGATGTCTAAAGCCTTTCACAGATCAAGAAGTAGATACCAGTCCTGAACATTCAGGACTAGAAGGAACAACTTCGTCAAATGATAGCCTGACTCGAGCCCAGAGCTGGGTCGAAGACTGCGCCTCTAAACACGCGAATTGTGAAACAGGTTACAGCCACCCGCCGTATATACCGACAAGACTCATCCACATTGGAACAGATGGCAATTTGTGGAAGCTCTGCGATTTTCACCAACGAATAAGTGGCACACCCTTGCGTTTACGATATGTCACCCTAAGCTACATGTGGGGACAGCAGCGACAACAGTTAATGCTTCAGAAATCAAACATGGCTCAGCTTCAGAACGGTCTTCCCATATCCACGACGCTGCCAAAAACATTTCGAGATCTCATTGAAGTTGCTCGTCGTCTATCAGTCGAATATCTTTGGATAGATGCGTTATGTATCATCCAAGACTGTACTCAAGACTGGGAAGCTGAAAGCAGACGTATGCAGTTTGTGTATGCCAACGCATACTGTACGGTTGCTGGGTCATGGGGAAATGGTCCTACGAAGGGCCTTTTCCACGAGAGAAACGTCGACAGAATCCGTTGCCATAGACTTCAGACTGCTTGGCAAGTAGAGGGGAAAGCAGGTCCATTGGCTCTTAGGCTTTTCAGAAAAGGCGGTTGGAGGAACATTTTCGAGCATTCGCCATTGCACAGCCGTGGCTGGGCCCTGCAGGAACGCATTCTATCTCCACGAATCCTCTATTTCACTGAATATCAGATTCTATTCGAATGCGACACTCATAAGCGATGCGAAGTCTTCCAAGCCAGGATCAATGATGAGTATTTGGGGTCCGAGTGGAATAACCGAGTGCACTCATGGCATACTAGCAATACTAGTGTAGAAGCAGGTAAAGACATTGAACCTGCGAACACTGTCAACTTCTTCAACGGTTGGACTGAAGTGGTAAAGCCGTACAGTCGATGCAGTCTCACCAAGAGGAGCGACAAGCTTGTGGCGATAAGGGGACTAGCGATGCTCTACCAAAAACTCAGTGGGGACGAATACATGTCCGGCCTTTGGCGCTCCCATATCTGGTCATTGTTGGTTTGGCTCACGTATAAACCTTCTCCAACCGCAAACTATGATATTGCCCCATCCTACTCATGGGCATCTATCGATAGTGGAATCGAATGGGAACCTGAAAACGATGACTTCAGCTATTTTCACCCTTTCTCATTCGTACACGGAAACTCTGAGCGTCTCATATTGCGTGGGTGTGCACCGATGTATGATCCGCGATGCTGCTCCACAACACTCCGGAAGTTCCTGAAAGATACATTCGGCATTCAAGGACTCTACGAAGATCTTCTGCCTTCATGCTCAGAGCATTATGTGACTGCCGCACCTGGGACTTCTTTGTATGTTCTACTCTTGTTTGTAGCACAACAAAAAAATAAGACTCTGCCTGGTGCGGAGGCATTGTTGTAAGACCAACCGGCGGTGTGAATACGGAAGGCCGCTTGCAATGTAGGCGAGTAGGGGCTTTTATAGGACTTGCCGATGTGAAATTCGCAGCTTTCGGACTGTATAGGGACGAGGAGGGAAATTTTCAAGAGCAAGGCTTGGAAAAGATTGACTTCGAACTCATATAACTATCTCAGCTGCTAATTGCGAGGTCATACTTGGCAGGTTGCATAGTCAAAGCAATTTCGTGATGTCTGAAACGGAACGTGCACGTATTTCAACATCGGCGGCTATCATAATACTCGTTGGGATATCTGGTTCCATACTTAGGTGTTGCAACTGAGTACAGATAACCATTTACATCCCTCTTCGCTGACAAGACTTCTCGGGCTTCTATCCACGTTTTGAAGTTGATAGGCAGTATTTGATAGCCAATTCATAATGCAAAGTCGTTTCTTCCATCATTAATTCAATGTCACAATGCTTAGCCTCGATTGCTAAGCAAGGTCAACTCCATCAAGTCTGCAATCGTTCTGCATCAACACTACCCTGTTATATTTAGGCGTTGATTATAGCTAGTCATCTTTTTAAGATTCTTAACATCATGCTCCCACGCCCCAGTCAGCTTCTCATCCAACTCATACTTCTCCGCATCGCCATCACCCAGCACCGTCACCGTCTTAATCCCCACACCCGCATCATACCCAAACGTGCCATCCATCTTCAACTTCCCCCATCATACGTAAACTCAATCTCGCTAACCGCCTCCTGCTCCAAACTAACCCCATCATCCAAATACAGCTTTCCCCACGCCTTATCGTCCCCGTTCGGCGCAACAATAAGCTCAAAGTCCTGCTTGCGCAAGGCGGTGGTGGTATTCGCGCTAGCCACCCGCAAAGGTATAATGTTGCGGCACTTAATGTGGACGGGGATGTCGCTGGTGCTCAGGTTGGAATAGGTGGTTTGTGCGGCGGTGGGTGTGACGCGTTTCAGCGTGTGGAAATCCCAGAAGATGTCGTTGGGAAGGTAGAAAGTTACGGAGTCGGAGTCCTTCTCTGTGACGGGGGATACGAGTAAAGCGGGGCCGAAGAAGAATTGGGCGTCAATGGACAGCGTTGTTGGGTCGTTGGAGTAGTGCATCCAGACTGGAGCGAGCATAGGTGTTCCGTCTGTTGATTGGAGGTGCATGGCAGTGTACATGTAGTCGAGGAGGCGATAGCGTAGGTCAATCGCCTTACGCGCTGCGGCTGCAACGCTATCCCAGCGGTAAGCTTCTTGAGAAATTGCTCCATCAACATTGTGATTGCGGTAAAACGGATAGAATGCGCCTAGAGTCGTCCAGCGTGCGCACAAGCTTTCGTTCGTGTCCATTAGAAACCCGCAGACATCTGCACCGGCCTGGATCTTTGTCAGCCTGGGATTATACGAGAGGATTCGGGAGCCTCACCATTGGGATCTGGAAGATGGAGACGAATTGCAGGAGATGACGGATAGAGATGATGTACTGATCCCATGCTGAGATGTTATCTCCTAGCCAATGTCCGACATAAGTGCCAGCACCTGGGTAGGTAGAACGCGTAATCACCATGGGTCGAAGTCCAGGGCGACGCTCAAGCATGGCTTTCTGGCTCGTCTTGCTCATCATCGTACCATAAAGGTTGTGGGTATCTCACAGACGCTCAGTGTCAGCATAAACAGGCAGCGAACTGAAGGTTCTTAAACACTTACCGTACTCTGCCCAGCCACCTTGATGGATAATATCAGTTCGGGCAGTTTTGTTGCTAAGCACACCATATTCGTTATGGATCTGATACTTCGGATCCAACAGGTTTCTGTTAGGGAGTCCCTTCTTCGACCCGCTGTCCTGTCGCACTTCGACACTCCTCTTCGCGGACGCTCCAGGGTTATCGCATGGCCATTCACAGAAATTGCTTGGCTCGTTCATATCTATCCACAAAGCGTCAATATCCACGCCTGTTTCAGCGTCGAAGAACGTCGCAAACTCGTTGTTCCAATAGTCTTGCGTCTTCTCGTGGAACCAATCAGGAAATGCGGTAACACCTGGCCAGACCACTCCCTGGTAGATGGCTCCGCTGCTGTTCTTCAGGAAGATGTCAGCTTCCTTACCGTTGTTGAAAGCATCGTAATCTTGATATGCAACGGCCGGGTCTACCATGACAATGTAGTGCTGATCGTTCGCATGCAGGCTTGATACTAGACTACGCATCTTGTCGATTGGGAAGTTTTCGCCAAGGGTGAACACCTTGTGGCTGTCCATGTAGTCGATATCGGTCCACATCGTCTCTATAGCATCAACATCAGCACTGATCGTAGCACAATCATGGATGCTATCATACCAAGCGGAATGTTTGCAGCACTGTAGTTCGCAACCACAGCCGCAACTTCGTCTGCGCTCTTATACCCGAATCTGCACTGGTGGAATCCAAATCCCCAATACGGCATCATCTGTGCTCTGCCGGTGACCTCGCTGTACTCGCGGGCGACATCCATCGTTGAAGGCCCAGCCAAGAAGTAGAGGTCGATAACTCCACCTACGGTATTATACTCCAGGTACTGCCCATCATCATTGTTGATAAGAATATCCATCCCATTCGAGTTGAGCAAGAAAACTCCATGAGAGTAGTCGTCTCGACGTTCGAAGTATACCGGGTGCTGGCCGTACAGATTCGACCTCTGAGGAACACCGCCAGCATCGCGGTTCCACATCGTGCGGACATAGTCGGATGTTGGTAGTCTAAGCGGATCAGTGTGTTCTCCCAGGCCGTACAGGTATGGGTCTTCCGGAAGTGAAGTGCGTAGGCGAATGGACTGGTCTTCAAAGACAATCTGAGACCCTTTCGTTGTGAAGATTACCTCCTTGTTGGCTTTCCTTGTCACTGTAAACGAAAACGGTGACTCCTCGATGGTAATCTCTACCTGCGATTCTTCCAACGTGGCTGAGCCCATGGGCCGTGGTAGGACGAAATCGGGGACTTGGTATACCTGCTCGTCTTTGTCGTAGATGATTACATGAAGGCGGGAATCTACGCCGAGCGTCAGCGAGATCATGATGCTGTCCCGACCACGATATCGCTTTCATAATCCGGAATTTTGAAGTGCCCAGAATCATGTAGGAGATATGTATGGGCTGACCTGTCTGGTAGGATGCCTCGAACTTTAGATCATATAGATCCGTCCCGTACACATTGCATTCTGCGCCAGCAAGCGCCAAATCCGCAGTGATACCTCCGTCCGTCTTCTGCACATTACTCGCCGTGTACCCAGGGCAATCATCAGCTCTTCTGAGTGGCACCGACTGCGTCCACTGCAACAGCGCGGATCCTAAAAGAAGCCAACTCCGAAGCATCGTGAAGGGGGCGGGCATGACGTTGAAGGCAACCGCGGCGGAGCCGTTACTAGAGAACCATGTCTGGCCTATATACTCGACTAAAAAGCATCATGGCTTAGCCCTGCTCACTCAACATGGAAACGAATTTAGATCTTAGTGGATGGAACCTGGCTGCGCTGCGAAGACTGCGGTTGGACATGGCATGGGGCGGATGTGGGGTTCGAGGGCCTTACAGGTCGTCGCGAGCACATCCATGATTTGCTGGCCAAGCTGTGAGTGCGGGTCTTTCAAAGCTCTTGCTGCATTCGGAGATTACATGAAAGTCTGGCGAATGAGTGTAGGCACGTCGAGTGCTGTCTTTTCGCCCCAATGGACGTCGATCTGCCTTGCGGTTATGGTCTCTCGCGCGAAGCAGAACGGGTTAGCGCCTGTCACTCAAAGGGATGCCGAACAATCTCGCGCGTGAGCTCAGAGCCGATATTGAAGGCCTGAACTAAATGTTCGAGGCTATGATTAGGTCGGGCTGTGTGTTGCGCAAAAGCACAACAAGATGACGCTGATGGAAGTGTCCAGAGCCACAATGCTGAACACTCCATTCTGCTCAACCAGGTTAGCGTTGGAGAGAAGATCGACGTTTCCCCGCATGCGCGAGTACACCACGATGCAACCATGTGTGCACCCTTGATTTATCTACCATCACTGGACAATCATGCACAACGCCGACGTCACCTGTGCTCTGTTTGTATTCTCGAAGAATCGGCAGAGAGGCCCGCGGTTTGCGGTGTATCATTAGCAGCACCTTGAGGAATAGCACAAGTGGTCCCAAAGTGCTGTTCCAAGACCAATACCACACTGTTATAAACTAATTGTCTAAATTGACGTGGAACGTAAGTGGGAGAAGAAATGGTATATGACTATTGATGACAGATGCAAACACCACTTATCCCGATCGCGCCGACCATCTATCTCAGTTGTCCGTCATTATTGCACCAGAAAATGCTAAAAACAGCAATCATGAACTCCGACCAGGGTATCGCGCAAGCTTTGGAGAACCGCTATCCAACAGATATGCCTTTGCGACCGTCTAAACACCACCGAGCCGTCTTCGCAATCAGAAAACGACTAGTCCAACAGCTTTGCGAAAGTAGACGAAGAGGAATTCGAGTTGCTCATCGATAAGCCCATCTGGTCGAGATTGTAAGAATTCCAGGACGACATAGTTGAGAAGGGGCCTGAAATTGGATCTTCTGGTGCAGGCTTGTATCGCCGTTCCTCCATGCGAGAGGGTCGCTTGAACCCAGGCCCTCGATCCATGACCGGACTACTAATCGAAGAGCGTGACGTAGGTCCAGTCTCTGTTGCTCGACTATCTGCTGTACAGGAGAGGGACGATGCACCTGCATAATTACAGCCACCAGTGGGACTCATCGATGTGGTCTCCGTGGCGCGTGGATCAAGTGTGCCCAGCGTCGTCATTGATGCAACAGGTCGAAGACGCTGAACTCGTCTGAGCATTGGTCCCCGCTGAACCAGTCTGGTATCAACAACCTCCATTTCCTCTTCAATTTTCGCTAGCTCTTCCTCTTCCCGTGATCGTTTCTCCTCCTCTTCCCTCTTGAATTCGTTGAACTCCTCAGCGCCAGTCTCAAGCAGCTGTCGCGTCTCAGGGCTAAGCTTGTCTGCGTTCGCTATCTGTATTATGCTCAGGGCGGATGACTTAAGTTTGGGAGCCCATTCTTGTGTCTGAATCACATGCCCGGTTGTCTGTATAGCGACACTCAATTCCTTGAGAGCATCGGTTGGTTTCCGCTTCCAGAGAAGAGCTACTCGGAAGCCAACGAAATGTCGGCCAAGTTTTGACTTCGATTTCTTAGCATCCACTGCTATGGCTTGCATCGTGGCAGCAGGTGGACTCCGTGCGGCTACCACCTGAGACCCTGAGGTCGTTGCATACTCTGGGCCTGCGTGGAATGACCGCTGGCGGCCTGTCGGCGATGACGCACGTGACTTCCCCTTGGTTATCTCAGAACCATCTTCGGGTGTGGGTGTTTGCTCTTCTGAAAACCTAGAAGGCTCCGGCGTCTGCTATAATGTTAGATGCGAGGTGCCAAGAAGATGTGGACATGTCAAGCACCCACCAGATGTTTTCGAGGCGAAAATGGATTGCGCAGTGTTGGTCCGCTACGCTCAGAGCGCGAGCCTTCCGTGGCGTTAACTACGGCATGATGCCCCTTGGGATCGGTCTTTCGCCTCAGTAGCCGCCAGCCCGCGCGTTGTTGCGTTACGTCAGTTGGAGCCATGTGTATGCGCGTCGTGGTATCTATGTCAAAGGATTGTACAAGGACGATGTGGTGTGTTCAAGGCATTTGAGTGTACAAGCGATGTCAAGCATAACTGTTCGAGTAGATAAGAGTATGCATGAGCGAAGCTGGCAAGAGCATGGGTGAGAAAAAGTAGCAAGAGCTGTGCAAAGTGGGTAGGAGCTGCCACATTTATAGCCAAATCGCGCTCGGGGTAACTTTGGAATAGTTAATACAATCGATGTTGCTGTGCCAGGAAAGCTGACAACTTGGAAGATGGCTAACGTCAATTGCTTGTGCAGGATTGGTATCTCTGAAAGTGATCGAAATTAAGACTGGTCAACAGTCTAAAATGATACATTGATGTACTAAGAATCTGAGCAATAACCCTGCTTCCAATTGCAAGCTAAACTCAAGGCCTTCGTCGAGTATAGGGTCCTAGAAGTTTGAGCGTACATCGACGGAGCAGTCCCAAATACATCCACCTGCTTCTCTGTGTTGATACCAATATGGAAGCGAAGCCCAGTTGTGCACAAGTCTGGCAAGAACAATCCCAAGAGCCTTCAGAAAGATCTTGATCCCTCTGAAGTCCAGGATCGAGAGGAAGAGAAGGTTGATGTAGCGGCAGACAGAATCATTCTGTTGAGCCAGGCTATGCAGACGAGGTGTCAACGAAACACTCAAGTGAATCCATCGGCAAGTGTACCCACCATAGTTCATTCTCTGCTTTTTGATCAATATGAAATCGTCAACGTTGAACTCGACGATGATACTTCGGATTTGACGTCGATACTAGTTTTGTTGAACGTGATTACTATATCGGACAACCCATTCGTGCTGAATGCACGTTGATGAGGCTCAGTGTTGACCACACCAATTCATGCACCGAAACTCTAACCCATCTTCATTGTTGGGACATGGTTCAATCCTGGAGGAAGTTGCCGTCTGAGGTTGCTGTCACATTTAATAAACGGGCGTCTTCACCGAGCAGATGCTGTCTGCGAGTTATTATATTCCATTGTAGTCCCCGGTTGATTTATAATCACGATGGAGCAGTGTCCTTGCATTTGATTCGCGATATGCTCAATTGGCCCTCCTGGTCCGCCCTACCTATGGTAGCGGCGGCTACCAAATCCATTTCTTCGTTCATTGTTGAGCACCAAGTCGTCACCTACCATACCACAATGTAACATACCACAGTGCCACCATACGTTGCTCAACAAGTAACTACCATGTCCTGCAGAGTGCGCTCTTCATCAATACACGAGCGGCTCGAGCGGTGGTGATTCACGAACATTCGTAACAACAAAACAATACCAGTCGGTAGACAATACTACCATTTTCATGTCCAATTGCTATATATAGAGGTTCAAACCTCGCTCTGGGTATCATTCCAACACGTTCCACCTCTTCATAAGCACTATAATCCCCCCTACATGACCACGCAGCAGCCCTTGAGCGCCTTGAACAGCTTTGGCAAGCCCTTCTTAACCAGTTCCTCCATCTCATCATTCTGGTTGTTTTGCTGCTGGTGCTGTCCTCCGTGCTGCTGTTGCCCATGGCCACCACCATGCTGTCCGCTATGCTGCTGCTGATGTCCGCCATACTGCCCTCCATGGCTATTGCTCCCAGGATACCCGCCGTAGCTCGGAGCCTGTGGCGGTGGTGGCATGCTGTCCACAGCTCCGCCCTGGAGATTGACATAGATCCTTCCCTCGTTCTCCTCCGTCGCATACTGCAGCCCCAACTCCGAACACACCTGCTCTACGCGCGGCTTAATCTTCTGCACATGCCCGCGCGAATGATTTCCCTTCCCGACGATAACATGCAGATGCGTCTGTCCCTGCCTCTTCGCTTCCTTGATTCTCTCCTCCAGGATGTCCTCGGCCTCCTCAACGAACAGCCCGTGAAGATCGACAGTGTCGGAAGCGACGCGCCCTTCGGAGTTATTCGCGCGGAAAATATAGTCGCGGGCCTGGCGGTTGTATTTGTCCATTTGCGCGGCATGGCGTTTTCCTTCTTCGCTGAGTTCGTGGGCGCGCGCGCCGTCGCCGGACTCGTAGGCTTGATGTGCGCGGTCGAAGCATGAAGAGCGTTGGGCGGCTTCTTGGCGGGCAAGGTCACGCAGGCGGTCGTATTCTGCTTCCGTGTCGCTGGAGGAGTGGTTGAGGGCTAGACATTGTCAGTGAATGTACGCTTGTGCTCCAACGTATCGCGCAGTGCGCTAAAAGGCACACAGGAGAAACGATTGCTTACCGCGAGCGCCCATTTGCATCATTTCAATAGCCATGATGGATTAAGTAATGTCGGAAGCGAGTGTAGGATAAAAGGGCTATAAGTTCTGTTGTTGTTGTTGTTCCTTGGTTGCGCGCCGAAAATGAGGACGGAAGATCGACGGTGCCAAGAGATGGGGATGCAAGATCGCGCCGGGTCTAGATCGGGCTGTGAATGTCAAATGTCAAGAATGAGTAGAGTAGCTTACCCCCGTATTGGTCGCTGAGTCCTACTAGCAAGTATAATACTTAGGCACAGTGCAACGGATCACATTTCGAAAAGCTACGTTGATGTTCGCGTATGCATTAGGTGTCCTGATATACCTAAACTCAGAGAAGAATACCGTCGCAAGAAAGGGTATAATGCTGCTAAAATCTGATCTTCGGCCCAACGAACACAATGAGAAAGGCCACCACCCACAGACCAAAGATCATTGCATAGAGCTTCATGCGATCCCACCAACCCTTGCCTTCCGTCATGCGCCGTAATGTGCCCATCTTTTGTCCCGCTGCCTCCATGCCCAGTGCGTTCTTATCCAGCCCTGAAAGTGCGCGATCGACCACACTCTTGTCTCCCTCCAATGTGTCATGGAAGTGTAGGGACTGCTGCTTCAATTGCTTTGCCATATCCAGTAGGCTTGTCTCTAGCGAATCCTGCTCGCTTCGATGATCTGATAATATAGCGTCGGTTTGTGCTTCGCCTGTTGTCGTTTTGGCCTTTGTGGGGAACAGTGAGTTACCCGTCGCTATCGTATCCACATCTTGCGCGCCACCTCGCCGCCGTAGCTCATTTGTGAGACCACGCGCCGCGTTCTGGAGCGCTTCATTGCCTTCCCCACCGCTTGTGTTGACTTCAAGCCCGGCGTCTGCCGCCTTGTGCGGCGCATACGAGGGAAAGTTATCCTCCTCGTTCTCTGAGTCCTCTGAGTCTGCTGAGCCGTCTGTTTCTGAATCATGGAGCTTGTCTAGCTCTTGCAGGCGCTGAAACAGTTGCTTTATGAGCTCGCGCTTCTTCTGCAGATCTGTTTGAAGGGCGGATTTTTTCGATTTGGATGGTAGTGAGGATGTGGAGTGCTCGAGATTGAGGAGAAGTGTGCGTGCGTGGTCGACATTCTATACCATATTAGTACAGAGTAATCGAGCAAGGACACAGCTTCATACTGCTCTGGCTCGTGCGCGAATGTAATGAGATCCTGAAAGCTCAGGCTCAGGTTGCAGGAGGATATTCTGTTCGAGACGTGACAACATCCGGTTCAGGTCGAATAAAGTGGGATCAGATTTTTCTGTAGCAGCTTGCGACCGTGAAAGCGCCGGCGTCGCCATCTTTAGTACCGTGAGCGAAAGTAGGAATGCTGAAGTGTGGTTGAGAGAATCCTCGCTCCTGTTTAACGAGCCTCACGTGGTCCAACCTTATTATTGAGGGTGCGAACTATGGTGACTGCATTTTGGGATGCGCAAATGACCGTGGGGCTGTGTTGAAGACTGGTGGTATTCCCAGATATCGCTGGTGGAAGTTCGTGACAAGTGGAAAGTACGTCAGTCAGACGCTAAGCACTGTGGATCCCCCGCGTAGGGCCCAAGCTTCACTCTCTGTACAACGCGGGGCATCAGTCTCACGTGTAGAGCTTGACATTTGATCAGGTCATTATTCATCTATTATTACCCGCAAGAGGACGGGAAAAGTTTCATAATATACAACTAATGGTTCGTTCTGAGCAGAGACTAAAGCGGCTGTCAATCTTGCCCGTGGTCATTCCCTCCACACGGAATCGCCCCTCTTAGTGTCGTTACTTTACACACACCAGTTCCTTCTAACTCCAAGCACGAAGAGCTTACTCCGATCGGAGTGTAGAGATGTCGCGCGGTTCCTTCGGCTGTTGCGGAGATAACTTTGGACCGGATGATCCGCGAGTGAAACTGGCATGAGTCAGTATCCAGCATTGTATTATCAAGTTGTAGAACTTGCTTGTTCCACATGTTGCCAAACATTCCGACTTTGCCATATGAGTCTTGCAAACTGGATCTCCTGTTTACACTCGTCTCATCCAGGGGCCTTTTCAACGCCTCGAGGTTCGCGAACCTGCTAGCGGATGACTACCGAAGTTAGTTGGTTCAGAGGCGGCGGATCACACTACCATACCCTTCTGCGGTCGGATGTTGGAGAGCCCGAGTTCGAGTTGACTGAGGAATCCGACGACCTGCGATCAGTATCTTGCTTCGGTCCAGTGGGCATGACGGGCATTGTGTTGTCTCCGAAGACCTTGTGTGTCTGGCTCGAGTACTTCTGGTGAAACGGAGAAGGCATTGTGGGCAGTGTTTTATATGTGAACTGATTTGAGATGGTATAGGTTCAAATTGTGGTTGTGTTTGATAAGAGACTGTGATCGAGATGCAAAAACAGGACACTGTGAGCTTAATAAGATCCGCCCGTGGGACGAGCCCAGCTCACTACCCCTCAGTGATTCCCAAAGATATCGTATGAGCATTACTCTGTGCAGGAGGATCGTGCCAATGGCTGCCGGGCTCAGCTTCCCCGCATACCGCGACGTTAGCTTGGACCCTGCATTACTGTAATGATCATGACATGGAGGAAACGGACAAAGGAGGTACTAGATCTGTTTTCGAACAGCGAATGGCTATGATGAGAAAAAAACTGCTTTCGTTATAATCTTACCAACTGCATTTCTTACGATGCAGTCGTTGCTCCATTCAGTAAGAGGTCGGCTGCTCCCGACCTTCTTACAACTTTGTCAGCCTGGTTACCTTGGGACACACGTCTAAGCACACAAGCTCTGGGCTTATCAACCGGTTGAACCGGTCCGAATGACGCTGTTCGAAGGCCGTGCTGGCGATGCGTCAGGATTGGAAGGTGTCGCGCAGACGTTCGGGAGATGGTTTCCCGCACTCCTTGAGATCAACGATAAGACCAACATTTAGGATTGTGCGAGTCAGGGTCCAGTCATCCTTGTGATCGCTCGGAAGAAAATCGCAGAGCATCTGGTGCAGATGGTGTTTGTGATAGACACGCGGTGGAACCCACTGCTGGCTTGAACGGAAGTCTAGTGAAGCGACCGCCGAAGTTTGTCTGCCGTTGATGTCATTCGATGCGTTGCTCATTCGTGGTCGAACTGGTGTTGGTGGGAGCCCTGACGATCATCAAGCTTCGGCTCGCGTGTAACCTTTCTACGGCCAAGTCAGTGGCTGTCTTGGGTGAGTCGCCCTGATGTCATGACACGTGAAAAGATCGAATCATGTAATCATGTTGCTTGAGCGAGTCTTATGTCAGCATTTCCGGAACCACTTTCTTCCGGAAAATCTTGACCGCAGCCTCGTAGATCTCCCACTCTCCTGCCTTCTACATCGCATCAACACTCTTCTCCTCTTTTTGTTGAACCTGGTCAAACTCTGTCGCAACATTCGGTTTGGCGCATCTCACAATCTGTCAGCGCACATCAGTTGCATAGGGGCAACCGCAGCATTATGAGGCTCTTCGCATCTTTGGGCAGCAATGAGCTTTGGGCTCCGAGTGTCAAAGATTGACAGGGACCGACCCGTACCTGCCACAATTTTGCAAAAGCCGTGTTTCGGCGCCATCCCGAACGTTCAACGATCGGCACCGCAGCCACGCGGTGCTCGAGTCTGTTCGCCAGTCGGGACTTTGTTCCTGACCCTGTGCCGAAGCTCATCTTTCCAGCGCTCAACCTCCGGTCTTGCTCATACGATGTGAGCTCCTAGAAAATAATCCGACAGCTGAAGTCTGTTCACAAACCGACATGGCATCACTTCCAGTGCCGGTCAATGGCTCACAGCTGAGGCATTTAAATCTCATAGGTACGCAACCCTGTTCCCTCGCCCACCCTCACGCTTCCCTGATGAATACACAAAAATAAGCATAGTTCAACCGAGACCAAAGGTCGCTGCGGATGAAACTTGATTGTCTTTCGCTCCTATCTGATTACGCACACGCACAACGTTTTTCTGCATACATTATGGAAGCTTCCACTGACTTTCGAAGCAGGCTGCATCGTGGCTTGAATTTGGCAGACCCTTCTGTGCCACAAAGTAATCGTGGCTCGTCTTAGTGGCCGAGCCTTGTGACCAGATCGCATGCCCCTCCACGCTCCATGACAACATGTGGTACGTGTGGGAGACCCTTTGTACCATGTGTCGCTTCCAGACCGGAACATGATTGCTACAACTGCGCCGTGTAACTGTGATATGCATCTCCAGTCGTCACTTTCCACCTTCCTTTATGTTAATATGCAGCCCTTCCCGCGCCATTGACGCAGCTTCTTGATTGCATGCACCGTCCGCGGCCTGGAAGAAGAAGTGCAAGGCCCACGCGATGAAGACGGCGGAAGGGAGAAGTGCCCGCGTCTGCCTGGCCGGATAGCCGTCTCAATCAAATCCGCACGTGCTGTTCCGCGAGAGCGACGTTTAATGATTCAGCGTGATGCGTGCTCCTCTCGATCCGCCAGGGAGCAAGCTTCGGTGCGTCTCCGGTGCTTGACGGAAAAAGCAGGCTCGCAAATTTGATAATCCTGGTCGGCGCAGCAGCTCCGCGACGTTGGCGGCGTTATCGAGCCGGCATGCCTCTGCGCGTATTTGGAGGAGCAGCGAGGATCCCTCCTAGGATTGGCACGGTGTAACTGAGCACGGATGCTCGCTCACTTCCAAATTGCCAATCCCGGGCCTGTGCCTCTGGCGCTGCGCCTGCATATCGCCGTCCAGGACCAGAGGGCGCCTCCGAGCTGTGCTCGCGGACGGGACGGGGCCTGCGACTTCGCACCACTCGCGGCCGCGCTCAGCGCGCGAAGAATAAGAGCGTGCCTATCCCCCCTCCAGGCGCCGGCCAATCTGCCTTGGAAGAACGAAGGACTGCCCGGCGACATGGCCCCACCTTTGGATGCGTTGTCACCGTAGCGCTATCCCGTATTCGTGGCCTCAGACGCACGGCTGACCAGCCGCCCTCGTGTTTTGGTTTTCTACTCCCGCACCCCCTCGTCACTCCTCTGCCTCGCTCACTCCTACACGACAAACACACGACAAACACTCAACTCGCACTATTCGCCTCTGCCGCCGCAACAAAGCGAGATTCTCGACAAACGCAACCATACTTTGTAGACACACAAGAGCCCTTGCTCAGGATGTCAATTCGGAGCCCAGACGGAAGCCCTACCAGGTACTTACTGCCCAACGGTTTATCTCTCTTGCTTTGATTTTGCACACTTTGAAAATCATGTATTCGACAGTACTGTACTCTCCTATGTTTGTTTTTGTGTTTGAGCCATACAGCACCAGGCCACTGCAATCCGCTATGGAAGCCACAGGACTCTTCGACCCAGGATTGAACTTCCGTTCCAAGGACACTTCAAGGCCGTTTGCTTTCCTGCTCTGTTTTCCCGCGGTTTCCTGTTCTTGTTCGTACCGACTGCGCCGTCAGTCCGGAGGCTCAACCGCGCCCGTGCAGCGGTGGTAAGTTGAACCCCATCAGGATGTAAAACTAAGCTCTAAGCGCCGACCTCGGACCTCTGATCGTCAACCGCTCAAAAGTCGGTGAGCACGAGGAGCCATCCAGGTACTGGTCACTTGCCGAGCATCGCGACTAGTGTATTTCCGACCACGCACCAGTGGGTCTAGCAACACGTCACCTGACAGCGAAGTCGTCTATAATGTCTGTCGACGGAGCTTGACGGTGTTCGAACGTATCAACATCCAGTAGGAACTAGGACCACAACCTATACTTCACATGCCCAATGATGTCGCTGAAGAATACCCATGGAAAGCCAGGACTTCAGCCCCCGGATCATGCCCAACCGGGAGTGAGGAGCTCACGGGAAGACGCTGCAACCGCTGCTGTTCGACCCTGGGTACGTATAGAAGGCACAAATTTGCCTGTCCCATCTACCCCATTTGATCTCACACTGACACTTAGCTTGCTCACGGAGGCTACTGAGGCGGCGTGTCTTCCCATGCTTGTCTCCTCTGTTCTTGCCATCTGGAATCCCAAGGTTTTCCTGTTCCTGATGTCATGGAGTCGAATCTGCCACCGGAGTCTTCAGGACCTTTCATGGAGTGACCGCCAGGCCGTTACCGTTCTTGCTGACAGGTCGTGAATACCGGTTCAACATTGCGACTGGCTCTGGTGTGTGCACACGACAATGCTCTTCCAGGTATGTAACGGTGGAAAACGATGCAGGTGATGAAGTGTAGCTAATACATTGTATCCAGGGTCTTCATGACATGGACGACTGGAGCGGCTCTACTAACAGATGGCGTTTTCCTTATTTATTTAGAATTTTTTCTCTTCCATTTGATTTGTTTCTCGTTCGCGGCACTAACCCATTGTCTCTAGCGAGTCTGCATTCGACATCAACCTGGACTTTTCATTTTGCAATCCCAGCCCAGCCGTTGATATTGCCAAGTGGAGGGAGGATATTTCCGGCCCAGCCCTTCTTGGACAGGACCTGTTCTCCATGATCGACTTCAAGGACTTCAAGGGAGTCGACGCCACCTCAGAGTACAGTATGGATAGCGCATATCAGAGCCAGTCCGGCTCCAGCCGACGAGGTGGAGCTTACCAGAGCTCTCCCATCCAGAATCAGCCCAGCCACTCTTTCATGAACCAGGGCATTTCACCATCACTAGCCTCCGAGACTTTTGTGCCATTCTCGGAGTCCCACGACATCAACCAAGTCTCCAATGCCGGAAATCTGGACTTCGGGAACGGATCCCAGTGGTTTGCTAATTCCTCATCCGCACAGGATTTCACCACGTACTCGCCATCAATGGCGCAAACCATGCAGCCCAGCGCCTTCGCTTGGGATTCAACTGAGGTGTCGAACTACGACTACACATCGTACAACCTTCATCACGAGACCGAGTTCTTCCGATCTCAACCCTCTCATCAGAGGGAAGTATCTCGACCTCGCGTCGAGACCTCTGCAAGGCCGTCATACTTCGCTTCTGAGCGTACTTTCAGCCATGCTTCGGCTCACTCCTCTAACGGCCGTGCTTCCGTTGTATCACCGGTGCAGCCGATCCAGTCACAGTCTTTTGCTGACGCCTCGTACGACTCTCAACAACTAGCTGGCCTAGGGTATGTTTCGTCCCGGGCTATCAATGGTCTCTTAATTAACAAAACTAGGTTCGAGACCGCCCAGACCAACTCACCTTCCGAGGAATTCGTCATGGAAGACACTGAGGAGCTAAAGACCTTGGAGGAAGAACACCACAAGGTGGCAAGGAGCCACCCTCTTTACTCCAAGGAGCCGGGTGCAGACGGTCTGTACCACTGCCCGAGCGAGGGCGAGAGCGGCTGCAACCACAAGCCGACCACACTGAAGTGCAACTACGAGTAAGACCCTCACTGAATGTTTTCATATACCTCACTAACGCACCACCAGCAAGTACGTCGACTCCCACTTGAAGCCATTCCGCTGCAAGATCGCAAAGTGCGAGGCCATCCCCTTCTCTTCAACCGCATGCCTGCTCCGCCACGAAAGAGAAGCGCACGGCATGCACGGCCACGGCGCCCGCCCCAATCTCTGCCACTACGCTGATTGCGAGCGGTCTTCGCCCGGCCAGGGATTTCCCCGCCGCTACAACCTCTTTGATCACATGCGTCGCGTGCACGGCTGGCAAGGTGACAAGGACGTCGCCTCTGCCACCCTGGATGGACAACCCGGGGCTCGTAAGGCCCGCATGCAGAAGCGCAAGGCCACTGCCTCCCCTGCTTCCGCCCTGAAGGTTGAGAAGAAGGCCAGGATCAGCAAGGCTGCCCAACAGCAACAGCTTCGCGAGCGTCAGCGCACGCGGCTAAACGCCGAGTGGGCGACCAAGAAACAGTCCATTGCTTCTTTGCTTGCCGAACTGCACGATCTCGGCGATATGAGCGAGGCACAGGATGCCCAGCTTCGCCAGGAGATCAGCGCGTTCTTCGAGCTTCGCGAGAAGTACCACACTGGCATCAAGGACGAGTTTGTTGATTGAATGGGCCCTTGGCACAAGGTGTTCTACTGAACACTAGGTTTGTTCACTGGTGCTATGCCACTTTATTATCTTGTCAGGACCACACTGGATGGCCGACACCTTGGATCCATCTCTGGACATTGATTGGATCCTCGTATCTTGGATGTTCTCCACGGACCGGATTGGACCCGCCTGGATTGATTACCCAAAGCGACAAGTTCAGCTCCGCTTGAGGAGAGGGAAGATGCCGCCCCGCCCAGCCTCGGGAGGCTGCGGGCCACGGCTTGCGTATTGTTGCGTATTGTTATGTGGTTAGCATTGTTAGTGGTGTTTGACAGCTTGAGGTTATAGACGGAGAGTGGATCGAGGAAGAAAGCGAGGAAGAAGTTCGTCACGGCCTGAGATTGTTTAGAGTCTCTTCACATAGTGTTTTGCGTATATAGTCATCGAATATGCTTTTTGTGCTACAAAATCCTTTCAATCTGATGAAACATTGCACTCTAGATTATTTTGAGGAGGACGCGAATGCTCCCCATGCGGATTGCTAACACTACATTGCATTCTCCTGGACCAAGCAGTTCGGAGTGGCCCACTGTCGCGCTCAGACCGAACCCGGGAAATTGTCCCTTCTACTGACGCGTCTTGATGGTACTTTTGTGAACTATCGTTAACCCTTTAGGTAACTTCGTCTTTGGAATCGAGCTCGGCCGACCCACGGGACGAGGGACACAAGCGGCTACGTCACCGGACTAGACCCTCTTCGCTGACAAGGTCACCAGATACTGGCCCGCTGAACCTCGGCGAAGGACGACAAAAGCACACATTTTCTCTCGTTTGTAATCCTGCAACGGTCTGGGCAGCTGTGCGTTTCGTCCGTACCATTGCACATGCTCCGAAGTAGCTGCACAGCCCCGCTTCGCGCTGCCCCTCGTTCTGTCGCGCAAGCCAAACGCCTATCGCGTCACCGTATTAAAGCCTTCACCACCACCACACCTCCCATAGCCTGTGCACCTACACGTATCTATAGCGCGCGACGCATCCCACAAGTATACACCGCGCAACACAGCAGAAACCTCGCAACCATGTCTTCCGCGACCACATTCTTCGACTTCAAGCCCAAAGACAGTACGTCCCTGCCTGCCCGCATCCCCGCCACATCCCTAGCCTGCTAACAATCCTCGCAGAGAAGGGCAAAGAGTACTCCCTTGCTGAACTCAAGGGCAAAGTCGTCCTCGTCGTCAACACTGCCTCGAAATGCGGCTTTACCCCACAGTTTGAGGGTCTCGAAAAACTCTACAAGGAGGTTTCCGCCAAGCACCCCGACTTCATCATTCTGGGCTTCCCATGCAACCAGTTCGGCAGCCAGGACCCTGGGTCCAATGACGAGATCCAGAGTTTCTGCCAGGTCAACTACGGCGTTACGTTCCCCGTGCTAGGCAAGATCGATGTGAATGGTGACAAGGCGGACCCGGTGTTTGAGTGGTTGAAGACTGAGAAGCCCGGGCTGATGGGTTTGAAGAGGATCAAGTGGAACTTCGAGAAGTTCCTCGTTGGTAGGGATGGGAAGGTTATCAACCGATGGGCAAGCACAACCAAGCCCGAGTCGCTGAAGTCGGATATCGAGAAGGCGCTTGCGGCGAAATAAGTTGCAGGCTGCGGCGTTTAATGGACGAATTTGCGGGAACGATACCACGATCATGTAGCTTGCGTAAGAACAATCGAACTAGTAATTTGACCAAATCAGACTGCATTGTTTTCCTTCCACAGCGTTACTCATTTCGTCAAACCTGATGTTCCCGATGTTTCGATAACTGGGGTATTAAGCGGACCGCCGCCCAAGCTCCCACATGCGGCATACCACTGTGACAACTTCAACCACTCATCCTACACACAACTCGACACACGATGCCTGCCGCTGCAACTGCCTCACCTCCGCCCGATCTCTCCGAAAAGATACCCAAACTCATCCCCCGAAAACGAGCTTCCGTGCGACGCGAACCTCCCTCTGCCCCTCCCCCGCCCACGCCCGCACTCCCGCCGTCGCCAGACCTCTCAAACCACACATACACGACGCCCTCGCGGCGCATTCTCAGCCCTGCAGACCACGAGCTCTTTCTGAAAAGCCCAACATGCACACTTGTAACCGGCTTCATATTCGGCGTCTCGGACAGCGTGTGCGATAGACCCATTAGCAGCCTCAAAACTTCAGACATCTCTCCAACAGTTAAGACGATTATACACATATTGGACGAAACAAAGGGCATATTGGATCGCTACCCACCCGAAGATACGGGCTCGCGCTTTGGAAATCCTATTTTCCGCACGTTCCTCGACGAAGTCGAAAAAGCGCTGCCAGCATGGCACGCTGAACTGGGTCTGCATGACACAGCGCAAGTCGCTGAGATATCCACCTACCTACACAACGCCTTTGGGAACAAAAGAAGGATAGATTACGGTTCTGGCCACGAACTGAACTTCTTCCTCTGGCTCCAATGCCTTAACCGCCTTTCCCTGCTGCCGCCTTCAACCTTTCCCTCCCTCGCCCTAGCCGTCCTCCCCGCCTATCTGCGCCTCATGCGTAGGATACAGGGCGCGTATTACCTCGAGCCAGCCGGCAGCCACGGCGTCTGGGGGCTCGATGACTATCAATTCCTGCCGTTTCTGTTCGGCGCCAGCCAGTTGCTGCACCACGCGTACATCACCCCGAAAGCGATCCACAATGCACTCGTCTTGGAAGAAGAAGGCAAGGACTTTTTGTACCTCGATCAGGTGGCGTATGTCAACTCTGTCAAGAATGTCGACGGCCTGCGCTGGCACTCCCCCATGCTCGACGACATATCAGCCTCCAAGTCCTGGGCCAAGATCGAGGCGGGCATGCGGAAGATGTTTGTCGCGGAAATCCTGAACAAGCTCCCCGTTATGCAGCATTTCTTATTCGGGTCGCTCATCCCCGCAGAAGAGGGCATGAGCAGGGAAGAGGAATTTGGACTGGGGAATGAAGAAGAGGAGGAAGAGGGCGGAGAGGTCAAGGTGTTCAACGATGAGGCGGGAAAGCGACATGTGCATGCTAGTAAGGGGTGGGGAGATTGCTGTGGAATTCGAGTGCCGGCTGCGGTTGGGGCGGAAGGGGAGGGAGGAAAGGGGGGATGCAGAGGCTTCGTCGGGTGCCTTTTGATTAGAGACACATGGACGGTGGTCATGGGAAGGCGTTTGGGGGGTTAAACGGGATACCTATAGACTGCTATGCTTGACGGCATGAACGAAGTACTTCACCGCAAATGTTCTTTGTACTGCAAACACCAACTCTTACCCCAACAGATCAAAGTCGGGAATCACCACACGATACACCCAGCATACCTCGCACAATCATTCCTCTGCAGTATGACGTCGCCCCCGTCTCTAGGAACACCTCTATCAAGCCCTCCGTCTTTAGGCAGAATGCACCCACCCACCCAGCCCTACACATACTCTTCAGCACGCACCATCGCGCTCGCCGAAGCTTCCATAATCTAAACACGGCTCGGTATATCCCTCACCGACATGCCTTCATATATCGCGTCATATCCCAACGCCCAGACCCCTGTCATCGAACGTTCCGCCGCGGAGCGATGTCGTGCATATACCGTGCGACTGCCGATCCGGCCCATGAGCCGGTAGAGGAAAGCCCATTTACCTGGGGTCTGTGCGATATATTAGGCGCAATGTATATGACGGCTGTTTATAGGGGGTGATGTCAGACGGGCCAGGGCGAGATGGAGGGCGTGGGAGGTGGTGTGATGCTGAGCGTGGGGGTGAGGAAACGGATGGATTTGTTGTATAGGTTGTATAGATAGTCCACCAGTGTGAGGGGGCTAGGGAATTGAGAGGGTAGAGGGTACGGGGTGGAGAGGTACTTCTTGGGATAAGGACAGTTGCCGTGTTTCCTTCCACTTCTGACGGTTATCATCGCTTGGCGCTGCGCGTAGTCGTCAAGACAGCATAGACGAGCCTCCCTCATGTCTTTCATGTTGGTTCATAGGTCTTCGCAAGATCACAAAGGCTTTCATGATGCAGAGTCTAATGGCGAAAGAATTTCTTCGTCAGCAAGTCGATGCCCTCAGCCAGTGTCTTTCCGTCCTCCGTGGCCGTGCCCTCATGAAGTCTATACCGACAAGTTGTCCCTGGCAGAGCTCCATGCTGCCACCGCTCTGTTCTTAAAACGATGTGATGATCACTGCACAAATCCGTGACCTTATCAAGGAATAGTAGCTAAGCCTGAGCCAGCAGCTCATGAGCAGCTAATGCTCAACATGCAGAAACATCTTTAGCCTCGTGCTGAGCGTGATTCAAAGTCTTGCAGATTTTTAGGTTCGTGCCGTGTTATCCTGTGCTGGCTTTCAGTGCGCGCTTAGTTTACTCGATAGAGTACCGTGTGGGGATGTCTGGTGGTTCCGCATGCGCGCTTGGTGTCTAAACGAAGACATAGTGTACAAGTAGGAATTCCAGGCTTGAGTACAACGTCATACTTCTGCACATGTGGCTTTGATGATAAATTATTGTAGGGTCATTCGGCAGCTCAACTTCATTACGCCTTTCTAAAGTTTAGCGCGCCAGGTCGCCATTGGACACAATTAGTCACGTGCCACTTTAGGTAATCAGGCTCCTAGGTAAAGAGCGCCAGAAGATATTACTGTCAGCTCTCGTGTGACAACGTAAGCACACAACACTCTTAACCAGAAACAGCCACCGTGAAGCGTGGCTATCAATTTTTTCCAATGAGTTTATACGGAACGTTGAAGCGCGGCGACAGCAAAACGCAATGCAGGAACCCGACAAAATGCCACAATACAGGCGACTGCGTTAATAGGATACAATCTTTTCCACGACCTCCTTAGCAGTCCCTAAGAATCCCTAAGGCACCTTGCCGTTGGAGGCTGAATCCGCCGAGACCAATTTGAACGACAAAGGCGTACCTCTTCGCTTGCTTCTTCTGGATTGGTGCACTTACGAGCCCTTTCTTGATAGCTGCCTTGGAGATACGTTCGAGCCTCCCTTAGCCGCGAGGCCGGTGAAGGAAAGTAACGCCTCTAGCTATATGGTGGGCCTTATCCCGCTTTGTATCCGGTACTCTGGAATCCTACAGGAGTGAACGAGCAGGCGCTTTCGATACTTCGCTCTCACACCGCAAGTGTAGGCCTGGCTCTTTTCTATGCACGTGCACCGCTGACACCGACCTTACAGCGCTTGATCAGCCCAATGATACGGACTGCAGTATGGGTTTATGGATACTGTTGCTTCCATGGTAAACAGAAAAGCCATCGGTACTCGCTCGTCATTTTGATGCCGCCACTAGTTCCTTCACCAGAACCAAGATGCGTGTGGATAAGCTCTACATAAAATATTATCGAAGTGTTCTTCAAAGACCTTGCATTGAACAGACACTGGTTTCCCTCATTTAGCAGACTCTCGGTAGCCCTGATTTGGCCTCCTAGCTATGGACATCTGGGAATGATTAGCGTACACCGTATTGCACGAATGCTTGCAATTTTAGGCGTGCCTTGACGCTAATCCGCAGTTGGCGAGTTCGCCGCGTCTCGTGTCCGGTCTTTGAGTGGCTTCGGTATTGCTGCGGTGACGCTTGCCTCCCATAAAATGGTCATTCTGCAGTGGGCTGACTAGGTGGATGCTTGTGAAGCCTACGCTATAAGTAGACAGCGGACTCTCATCAACTACGAAGAGACTGAATTCAGTTGTTCTCTTCGGCATACATTGACAGTCAAACAGCAACCTCCAATGGTCCCTCCAGGACGCCCCTCGTATGGGCGCAGCTTCTTCTGTTCAATCATTTTAACTACCAGTCTATTGACTGATGTAGCACTTACACAGGAATCCTCCACTAATATCAGTGTCGCCGCGATATCAGTTCCATCTGGAAATGGATCGATCGACTTTATTTCCGCAGTACAACATGAAGTCTCTGTCTCCTTGGAGCAAGAGCGTCTTTCGACGTTCCCCGCAATTCCAGTGCCGACAAATATTACGGAGCACCCGGGGTACAAGGCTGTCGATCAAATTGCGTCAGTCATGCCCCTAAAGCAACAAGGCATCAGGTACTACGAACCCTCAGCCATGGTCGCAAACTTGGTCGCTTCAACGAATTCAACCACTGAGTCTTATCTCCACCAACGCCAATCAGGAATGCGTATACTGATTGTAGGAGATTCGATCACCCAGGGCAGGGAAGGTGACTGTACTTGGCGGTACAGAATTTGGCAATGGCTCCGCAACACTGGAACAGGATTCCGCTTGGTTGGGCCTTACATAGGTACCAAGGCGCCTCCACCGCCTACTGCTCCACCGCCACCAGCCTTATATGGTTCTCCAGCCGACGAGTCGTTCTCGACTGATGGGGGTTATTGCGAGGAAGCTGACTCAGCGTTCCTGGCTGAGAGTAACCACTTCGCTGTCTGGGGCCGCGCAGCAGCTGTAGACAAAGGCCTGATCGCAGGCGTGTTGCAAAGCACACCGGCAGATTTTATGTTCTTATTCCTAGGGTTCAATGATTTAGGTTGGTTCTACAGCGATGTTAGCGGTACGCTGGCAAGCATTCAAACACTGGTATGTGGTTGTGCTTCCAAACATTCGTGTTCCGAAGATTCGTTGACGAGGAAGTCACTACTAGATTACCAATGCCCGAGCAGTCAACCCCAACATGAAGTTCGCCATCGCCAATATACCCCATCGCACCCATATCAATGGGCGTGATGACCTGGTAACCGGCACCGATGAATACAACAGGCGTCTGCCCGCTCTGCTGGCATCAATGTCTACATCACAATCTCCTGCACATGTAGTGGATGTAGCGGGTACATACCAATGCTTAGACTCTGGTTGTTCTGCTGGTAAGTTGTTCATCCATCAATAAGTCATTATGCACAAAGGGTACTGTAATATGGCGGCTGGTTCTACTGTTTGAGGGGCAGTCGATGCTAACGAAGGTACTTCTTAAGGATACGATGGGCTCCACCCTAATGGTTGTGGAGAGTTCCAACTAGCCAGAGCTTTCTCCAAGACTCTGGTCGACGACTTCGGGATTGGCTCCTCTCCTCTTGAAGGTTCATGTCAGGTAGGAAGCTGTTATTATGGATACGCGATGGACTTCGCTAAGCATATCGCTAGTCCGGGCGGGGCCTCCAAACACCCTCAAATATACGAGCGTTCTCCTCGCCCCAAGGTGTCACAGTTACGTGGGATAAAGGTAGGTGCTCAGTTCTCCTAATAACATAATCAAGGAGCTAATATCAGAGAGTGTATGGCGCATATGGCTATGATGTCGAAGCTTCGGCAAACGGTGTATCAGCTACCTTCTCTCCTGGCAGTGTTATGACCAATCGTTGGGATTCCCAATGGCCAGGCGAGGGCTGGGAATATACAGTTCGGGTCCGAGCCGTATATGGAGATGAGACGAGCGCCTGGACGTCTTCCGTATCGGCGACTGCTACTCCAGAGCTTCCTCCTCCGCCACGAAATATCCAGATCGAACCTAGCGGCAGTGGGATGACTATCACCTGGGATCCACCCACAGGGGGAGCCACGGGCTCTGTTGTCCTGTATAACGTTATATATTGGGATTGGGAATGGGATCACTGCCAGTACATTGGCGGTGCAGCCTTCAAGAGTTCACCTGCTGTCATCGATGAGCTGACACCTGGTCGAAATTACGTCGTCTGGCTTGTCACATGGAACGAGAACGGACAGGGCCTTCCTTCAGACGGATCGGCTGTGATACCCGGTGGTGGCTCTCCTTCAGTGCCCTCAGGGTTGCGCGTCAACTCGTATGATCCTACCACTGTTGGGTAAGTTCGCCACCCAACGGCACGATAAGAATTACTGACGAAATCTTCTGCTTAGCCTATCTTGGTCAAATACCAATTCTGCTGCGGGTTACAGAGTCTGGTCTCGCAATATCAATAAGGCTGGGAGTACATTGGAACTCATTGGGAATGTCACGATGAATTCGGGTCATTGTAATGATCAATACTTCTTGTTCCCAGGGGTCTGGAATTATGCCTTTGCAATATCTGCGTTCAATGGGCATCTAGACTCTGGGAAAAGCCCCGAAGTTATCGCTCCCTCACCGGCCAAAGGTGACAGCACCAAACCGACATGTGGACCCGAGCCTGCCTGGTGCCCTGGAGGCGGTTCAATCTCGATACCTCCAGTCGGCGGCGGAACCACCACGAGTGAAGGTGGAGGGACAACTCCTACAACCACTGTCATCGGAGGTACCACTACTGTTATCGGAGGTACTACTACTGTTATCGGAGGCACCACCACAACGGTAGGCACCCAACCTACCGTGACTGGATTTCCCATCGTGACTAACGGTCACTGCACCGGACGCGATTGTGTAGGAGGCAAATGTGATGGTACGTAATCCTTGTGAGGTCTGTATGTGCATCACTGACTCGTAGCAGGCCCACTTTGCGCAAGCTTTGGTTGTTCTGGCAACGACTGCTCCCCCAGTGGTGTTTGTACTGGCCCAGAATGCACCCCGCGTGGTTGTATTGGCCCCAATTGCGTGGATGGTGCCTGTCAAGGTGGTGGCCTCGGCTGCTTAGACCATGGCTGTATAGGTCCTGGTTGTGAGGGTGGAAGCGACGGTGATGGTGGAAGTGGTCACTGCACTGGTATCGATTGCATAAGTCTCGGTTGCTCAGGACCGGACTGTGTGGGGGGCATTTGCATTGGTCCCAGTTGTACAACCCGCTCATGCTCAGGCCCAAGTTGTTACAGTGGCTCTTGCGCAACTACAGCTTCCTGTGAACCGTTCGGCGGTGGAAAGGGCGGGGGTAGTGATGCTGTGAGTATGCGTGGTCCTATTTGCAACTCGGGGTTACTGACAGAACACTCTAGCCAGACGATAATCCAGACGAATCATGCTCCACTAGCAAAGCATACCCTACTTGTACGACTAAATTTGTCGTTGTCACAACCGACTTTCCGGACCTCACCTCCAAGACAACCACTACAGAGACCATCAGTACCTGCTATACTATCACCGCATGTTCGGGCTCGGCTACAACTGTCTCCACAACGACTGAAAGCGCCACTACCGTTCAGGATTTCTGTCAACCGAAAAACTGTGGTACAGCTTGCGGTGCGCGCCGTCGAGCAATCGAAGCCGTACCTACCGATGTACCTGCCACAAGCAAACCAACCTTGGCGAATGTACCGCCTCAAGGTAACCGTTCCATGGCATTGCCTATCGACTTGATCGAGCGGGACATTCCATCTCCGGGCAGTGGCGATTGGGGCGCGTGGTACGACAATCTTTTGAGATCGGATAACTCGGTTCTGGTCGATAACGACGACGGTGTTTTGGGCACTAACACAGCCGTTGTTCAAGTCATATGGGGAGATGAAGCACGCAACATTTTCGTGCAAGAACTACATGGCTGTTTCGCTCTCTTCTGCATTTCTCAAATAGGTGAGTGGCACACCCATTCTACCTCCAGCCCAGATTCTAGCATCACAATCGATTTCTCATTGGACCATGTGCAGAGCTTTCACTGGAGAGCCTTTTGATTAGGTGTACAAGCGGGTGGGACAAACTTGATGGCCAAGTTCAGGATGCGAGCTGACTTTGAGAATTTCACAGGCGCCTTCGTTGCCCACTTCTGGGAGAAACCGAGCGTCGTTAACTTAGACGGTCGATTCGAGCCGGACATAATCAATATACTGAGACGCTACCTTGGCTCGGAGGATAATGTATATCAGCTAGGACCCAGTCCAAATTGCTACATCATGGGTGGCACAAACCGTGCCATTGCGGAGAACGGCGCAGATGAAAAAGACACATTGACTCAGAGCGATTCGGCGGGGATGAAATATCGATCACAGTACAATAGGATTCGAGACACAATCTTGGACATTCTCCCAAGAGCATCCGTGGATGGGTTCGCCTATACGAGACAAGTCAATCCTGACTTCCAAACGCTGGGCTATGGTAAAGGAGCAGTACGTATACCCTTTTCTGTCCCTTGTACACAAGAACCTAATGCATGATGCAGGTGCTTTACGATCCGGTTCAGAAAGAACGTCCTGCTGATGTGCCGGAGGAGAATTGGTCGAGTAGATTCGGCACAGTAGCCGTTTATCTACAAGGCTACAAAGCCACCCAGGTATTCCTCTCCAGGCAGGAGATTCAAATCTGGCGCCTGCATCTCGACCCAACGTCGTGGACCAACGCGGCATTCCAAGCAAATCGCAACACCCCAATCGACCCTTGCGACACCGATCGCGATAATGGACTTGTTCGCAGCCAGGACGACGTCGAACGCGGTTCAGAGAACACTGACGTTACTACTACGCCCTTTGACATTATTCTTGGCGACGGCCATTACCAGCAATTCAGCTGCACTTACAGGGGCGGTCCATACGCTCCGACTGCCCAGTCAGGTGCAGTTGCAGGCGAATTGAGCTGCGCCGTCGGCGTCAGGTTTACGTGCGTGAGGCCCAACGAAAACCGCGCGACAACCTGTGGTAAGAAGCCAGTAAGCGAGTGTGGAAAGCTGGGTGTGAATTGTAATGATGTCCCGTACTATCAACTGCTGGCGACGTGTAAGGTATAGGAAGCAGAGAGTCACCCTCGTCGCGCTAGATCTACATTACTACATCAACTATCAATAAGAGGTCGAGGTCAGCGCTATTGCGTACTTTTTAGAAGGTACAGACAGAGCAGGGGCTCTATAGAACTTGATGATTGGCCACTGCATGAGACGGAGGGAGACGAGAGGCGTAGTGATCACCTAACCTAAGCTAGACTAGTCAATACAATGGAATATACATAAAGTTGATGCCTCCCCCACCAACTCTTCTTTACCTTAAGCCACCTCAACAAAGTACAGTTCCGTTGGAACCCCCCAGCCAAATTACGATCATCCAATAATGTCTGCCCGCGGTGCCAATGTTTCACCTTCGCCGCTTCCTCGCGCTTCTCCATACACTCTAGAATCGGCTCTCACCAACTGCGACCAGGCCTGCAAGAATGATTCCACAACTTTGTTGGATCAAGCTATATCTCCACTATCTGACGAAGACCTGCCAAGGCTATACGCCCAGCTTATTCACCGCGCTATACGCCATAATGCCGTTGACATTTTGAAGGACCTTGCCACAAAAGGTGTAGATATCAGGCCACGTCTGCCGAGCGACGTCCGTGATGCGAATACAGAAACGCTCCAGCTACTACTGGATAACGGATGGGACATCAACTCTACTAGCATAGACGATAATAGAGGAGCAGACGAGAAGCTGCCGTTTCTTTGGCACGTACTGGGCCATAAAGAGCTAGTGGAATGGGGCCTCGAACATGGCGCCCATACTTCTGTGCAGTTCCCGGAATCTACGCCGCAGCGTTATCGCCTGTTACATCAGCCTTTGCTGGAGAAGTGCGTCACTCGTTGCATTATCCCTACCTACGAGCTTCTTCGCTCCCACGGTGCACCCCATGGCCGGAGAGAGCTTCACTTGGCGGTCGAGAGAGCGACATACGGTCCTTTTGAAAACCCAAGAACAGATGACCAGTGGTATAGAGAACATATGGACATGCTCCGGCATCTCCTCGACGTGGTCAAGCTGGACATCAATGCGCCAGACCAACCCCCTGACATGAAAATTCTGCCGGATCATCGTGGTGGGAACGGTAGAAGCGCGGGTCCAATCTGTTATATACCGACCAGTACCATGCTAGAGAAAGACACGCGCGAATTGACATGGTTGTTATTAGATCATGGTGCGGATCCGGAAACTGCACTGGAGTTTGCCAAGAAAGAGTACCCGCGGTTTATAGAGGATGTTGAGGCCTGGAGGAGGGAGAGGAAAAAGAGGAGTACAAACTGCTGTGTACAGTGAGGATCTGACAAGGCGTGTGGACCTGAGGAGACTCGCTCGCTAACTGTACTCCTAGGCGGCAAGGTTCACGAATGATGGAGAGTGGTCTGTAGCTAGCGATATGCAGCATTGGCGCTCATAGCTTGTGCATGCTGGCTTGCAGCGATCGATGCTGCCCAATCCTACCATTGATGACAGCAGTCGAACGAAAAGCTCGGACTATTCTTGTGGGCCTTCAGCAACTCCGGGCTCTCCTCGAGCCTTCAAATTCGACAGCCAGAAACACATGTGCGTCAGTTTCCAACACCAGCATACACTCTTGTCTCCTTGACAACATTGCTCACCTATTCAAGAGAGAGAAGTTCTTTGAGTAAAATCACACCTCGCACATTGCTTCTTCTTCTTCTTCTTCTATAAGCGATATACCCTCAAACATCACGGAGGGCCCTGCTTTACGCAGTCCAGTCCCTCCGTATGCCCTCAACCAGCGCCTTATAACGCCGTCTAGATATTGCAAACCATCCCATGCCATCCCAAACCCTATGCAAGACAAGATGCCCAAAGCGTACCCTAATATGCACCCACGCGTGACAAAAGAAAACACGACCAGCTCTCAGCTGACCTAGTTAAAGGTCGAATGCGAGGCGCGATGAAAACAAATCTTGAGACAGCCGCCCGATGCTCTACAATGTTCAGGCTCTTATATGAGGACAGGTCTAATCGTCAACGTCACTCTCCTCTTCGAGCTTCTTCCGTCTTTCCTCGTCCATCTCCCAGTAGGTTGCCCAACTCAGTAGGCAAAACGCTCCGATGATGAGCAGCCCACCGACTAGCGCCGCAGGAGTGAGCGGCGAGTTCAGTGGCGGAGGGAGCAGTTGGTCGACGATGGCGACGATGAAGATGGTGAGGAGTGCGGCGACGGATGAGAGGACGGGCGAGGTCAGACTGATAAGGATGAGGAAAGAGCCGGAGAAAGCTAAAATCCCTTGTCAGTACAACTGATTTCGCATGGACAAAGAGCGAGCATCGGGGAACAAGGGGAAAAAAGGGAAGAGAAGGGGAACATACTCGCATTAGCAAAGACACTAATCGCCATCATCCACGCCTGCTTCCCGTGTGGCAACTCAAACTCTTCCCATCCCATATAATGCAGCACCGGCAGCGGAATCCATAGCACCGCCAGCGTGAATGCGCCTATTAAACTCCCAAACAAGTTCGCAAATACCATGCCCCGGTTCGGACTGCACCCGTCCGGCGGGCACGCAAGCCGCTTGTACAGCACCTCGTAGAATCCGTAGAGCACCGAACCGATGCCGATGATCATGTTGCCTACAGCGCGGTTCTCGGCTTCGTGGGAAGGGGGGGCTTTTTCACCGCCGGCACCGCCACCAGATTTATTGCCATGCTTTGCAGGGGTTGTGTCACCGTAGGCGACGATGAAGACGCCGAAGATGGCGATGGCTACGGCGATGATCTTGTTCATGCGGACTTTCTCTTTTAGCAGTGGAATGCTGAAAGCGTATGCGAAGAATGCGCTGCAGTTGTAGATCGCTGTGAGGTCGCTCGCGGTGGTCAAGTTGACGGCAAGATACCAACTTCCGCCGGCAACTGTGAGGGCACAGGTGATGAAGGCCGTCATGCGAATCATATAGCGTACGGGTGAGGTTTGGGATTGCCGGATGGAGGGATGCAGCGTCTGGTGTTGAACCATGAGGGCGGTTTGGCGGAGGAGTTGGACATGGCGGCGCCAGAAGACTGGGAAGGGGGTGGAGAGGTCTTGGAGGCGCATTATGGCGAGTTGTAATGGCCAAAGGATTATCCAGGAGCCGTGGGTCATGTATCTGGGTGGTGGTCAATACCATCTCTCCTTTCACATGTCTAGCCATTGGTAGCAGGTCAAGGGAGTCTTACAGCATACAAAACGGCTTCTCCCACTTCAACTCATGCTGAATATACACGGCCGTCTCCGTCTGCACCGTGAAGCTGACCAGACTCAACGCCAGGAATATTGCCGCATAAGTATACCTCCTCCTCGTCTCCAGATGTGCCTGGCTTGCGGGGTCCCGCTCATGGAAGGTATGCGTGCTTCTGCTCAGCCCTCCGTTCTCTGTTCCCTCGTCGTCTTGCTTGTGTGATCCTAACAGGGGCGACAGCGATCGCCCGTCGCGCTCGCGGTCCATGTCAGGCCGTAAGTCTGAAGGCATGGTGTGGCTATGGCTCGGCGCGCTCTCATCCCAGTCGTCGAAGCTGAGATCCGAATCGGGGGAGTCTGGCTCCGCAAAGTGTACGTGGGTGCCTTTATGATTACTTTTGGGGTGGTGGATCTCTGTGAAGGGCGAGCTGTCTCTGGTACTGGCTCGCGAGTGTCCGGTGCTGCCGTTTCTGTCGTCGGTGTCAAAGAGAAGATCGGGTCGCCGGGTACTCGGGGCCTTGCGAAGGGGGATGCTCTCAGGCATATAAGCGAAGCTGTCCTCCTGGGCAGCGCGGCTGTGGCAGGTGGAGCACTGCACCTAACTATCGCGAGGCGTGGCGTTGCTGGGGATGTTAGTGGATCTCGCGCGCTGGAGCGCATGCGAGCCAAGCCGCATGCATACGCCAGGGTCCTGGCTACGAATAGCCCATCAGGGGACGTCAGCGCCCACGCACGCCCTGCCGCCTGTACCGACGACACCAACGCCGGTCCGTTGTAGTGGGACTGGGACTGCTCCACGTTATCAGTTCAACGTATAGGACCCTCATAATGGCGGACACTCCGGGGTAGATACTCGAAAGTTCGCATGTCGACTTCTCTTTGACTCGAACCATGGGGCCAGAAGGGCTTCGATGCTGCGCTTGTCTTACTCGTGATCCCCAAGACGGAAGTCATTTGGCTTGACAGCGGGAACCAGATGACGGGATTGCCGGTACCCACCCACACATCCAAGACACGAGTCACTCCGGAAAGTATCATCTGGTAGTGCGCAGCATTTGCTCGTATTCGTGACTGGCTCTCATGTGGCCTTCGCCTGGGGAATCAAAACAACATAGATCATACAGCCCCCAAAGAAACAAGAAACAACTCGATGACCGCGCTGGACATAACGTCGTAATCAGACTGCTGGCAACAGCCTACACAGGACTCTGCTCCAACCCCTCCGCGCGCTCCTGCGTCTCCGCCTCCTCCAGTTCCTTTAAGATCTCCGGCAACATACTCTCAATGTCCTCCTCCCTCTCCCCGATCGCCTTCGCAATCAGACTCTTGTACACGCCCTGCTTCTCGCCCATGCCCGCCACAGAGAGGTTTTCCACAACCTCTCTTACAAGCTCCTGCCGCTCTAGCTGCGCGCGATGAAGCAGCAGCGCCAATCGCATTTTCTCCGCGAGATCGACGGGTGAACTCGAATTGATCTGTGGTTGCGAGGCGCATATTCGCTTGAGTTCGGTCATCTGCTCGATTTCGAGCAGCGACTCCGCTTCCTCGACCAGCATCCGCAGTTCATTTTCTTGTTGACGATCTGCTTCGTCGTCGCCCAGGTCGATGTGTAGCCCGTTGTTCATGCTCACGAGCTCGGTTACCTGCTTTCGCGTTGCTTCTAACTCGGCTTGCCGCTTCTTGACCACGCGTTCTGCGTCCAGTGACTCTGCCTCTTTCTCTTGCAGTTCGGCCTCGTAGGCTGCAGCGAGCTCTTCGCATTTTTCTAGCAGCGTAGGCGCAACCTTGGTCATGAGATGCGAAGCTGTTTGTGAACGATATTCGCTGCGCTGCGATTCGCGGACAGAAGAAAGGCTTGGGAAAGGTAATGATAGTGATGGACCGATCTCGTCCAGATGGCCTCCGTGTCCGTTGATCCTCTGTTCTAGCGGTGGTGCAAAAGGTGATGATGATGCTTGCCGTGGCCGGCCATGCATCCGCCGTCGCTGGTTCAGCTCGCGAATGAGATCATCCGCTGTTTCGCCCTTCTTGTTCGGTATGTCGACAGAAACGTTGCGTCCTAACAGACTTCGTACACACTTCCGCGCGCCATGTCGTGCAGCTATCATAATTGCGGTGTCTCCATTCTGATCCTGCGCGTTCAACAACCGCGTAACCTCGTCTGGAATCCATGTCTCTGAAAGCTTGTTAATGATACAATCTAGATAGTAGCGCGCGCATGAGTATTTGTTCGAGCTACTCGTGGTAGCTGCGATGTGGTGAAATACAGTGCTGCCAAACCAGTCAGACCGGACCACCGTCTGCTGGAAGATCTTGATCATGCTCTGCATTGTGCCCTTGTCATGGTTGTTGGTAAACATAACGGCGCGCATCAGTGGGGTTTCTAGGTTGTTGGAGACGCAGTCAATGCGTGCGCCACGCCGGATGAGCTCCTTCACTACTTCAAGATCGCCCATGGCTGCTGCCCAGTGCATCGCGGAGTGTCCCTTGTCGTCGATGGCCCGGTCTAGATTGACGCTGGGTGGTGGTTCAGGTGGTGCGACGAAGCCTTCATCAGAATCGAGCAGCATGAAGTAGTCGAGCAGTGCGTCTGCCCACATCTGGTGTTGCGTATCTTCGACAGACATCTGGTCAGCACCCCTCTTGCGTTTCCGGCTGCTAGCGGAATATTGCGAGGCCGTGAGCATGTCCTGGTCCCCCAGCATGCTCTCCGACACAACAGTCACATTATCCGGTGTCTCGTCGCGGTATATCTGCGTTGGTTGTTGCTGCTCGACGTACGGGGATTCGGCCATTTGCGACGGCGGATTTGACACAAAGGCTGCGCACGCAAGTCAGCCTCGTCCTTGCAAGCTTCACAATAGGAGATGCAGCCTCCTACAGTTCATAGCTTCTAGTGAATACACATTATTACCATTGGCTCTGGCGGCTGCCGCGGCGCTCGCGCGCTGTGCTTTGGGACGGCTCGAGGCTGCGGTCGCATGTTTCGGGGCAGGCGGAGGGCTTCTATCGCCGGGGATGAAGTCGAACATAGGCAGCATCTTCTCGAGGACGCCGTTGCGCTCTGCGAGCATGCGCCCGTCGTGCAGAGGGATCCATGTGCCCTGGTACTTTCCGTAGCCGCCCTGCACCTTCTCGTGGACGCCCTTCTGCACCTCGCGCTCCAGGATGCGCGTGCGCGCGGGCTTGTCATAGTCGGCTACTTTGAGGATGTGCGTTGCGTTGATCCAGTCGTCGGCGCGGCGGCGCATGACATGGTTGCCGGCTACATTGAATTCGTACACGGGAACCTGAACATGCCATTAGCACGAGGATCAAACAATAGCATAGCCATTGCTGCTATGCTGCCTGTTCCGCCATCTATCGGCGTTGCCCCCGGGCTCTTGCTACGTGCGACTCAACTGCAAACAACTTACATTACTATATGTAGCGGAATAAATCTTGCCATCGGGAGCGGGAGGCATCCTGTCCGTTCAGCTGAAACTCAACTTGCGTTGCGGGGCTATTCAACCTCTCGGTGGTGATCGCGTCTCGACGTCCTGCGACGCGTTGGCCTATCTGCGCGCCAGAATCCACTCTCTTGCGCCAAGCCCCAACGAGCCGAGCTCCAGCACTTCACTTCACACCTCGCCGGCGCCCGCACCCACGTTCCCAACCCGCAATTGAGACCGCACGCCCCTCCCGCCCACCATGACCGTCACCGAGACGATCAAGAATGCTGTCGGCCTCACTGGCGGCGAGCCCCGAAGTCAGTCCGCCGCGCAATGCCTCTGAATGAGCTGGACACCGGATTAGAATAGCTACTGACAAACAACCTACAGAGGCTACCCGCGAGGAGATGAGCGCCGCCCGCTTGCCGCTCGCCTACAGAGATTCCTGCGCACATCTACTTATCCCGCTGAACCGGTGTCGCGTCGACGAATACTATCTGCCCTGGAAGTGCGAGGTATGACGGCCGTACTGCGCGCTTGCAAGCCTTGTAGCTTGCGGATGGTGAAAGGGAAGACGCAACGGTGCTAACCCAAACTCAGGACGAGCGACATTCATATGAGAAGTGCCAGTACGAGGAGTTCAAGCTGCGGGTGAAGAAGATGGACGAATTGCGGGCGGCCAAGAACGGAGAGAGGAGCAACTGAGGGACACGAGGGAGAGGAAAATCAATACGAAAGACCAGCTTGACGCTGCATGTATATATCCGCGGCAACATGAAGAAGACAGTTCCACCACCTTGATGAATTGGGCAGCATACGTTCACGAACAGTGACCTACCAGTCCGCATTGGATTGTAATCCGTATATGGCATTGAGTTACGCCAGGCAACGACCCACTAGATGGTAGAACTAGTAACGCTTCAGCTTTCCGAGGACACAATGCACATTGCGCTACCGGAGTATTCTTCGCACGCAAGCTCTGATTCAGACACGCTCTATGCGGGAAACTCTACTTGACTGTTCTTCCTTCAGCGGCAACCATCAGCGGACACATCTCAATCCCTAGCTGCCGATGTTCTACAGCTTCGCCCTCGTCGTGTCCGCCTTCGCTTTCTCTCTCAGTTCCTTCCTCAGTATCTTTCCAGACTGCCATTACATTAGCCACGAAACACTACCACACACCTTTACACTTACAGGATTCTTAGGTATTACGTCCAGGAAGATTACGCCTCCGTCCAGCCTTTTGGCTCGGGAAACCCGCTCAGCAAGCCACGTCTTGATGCCCTCAGCGACCTCAGGCGTGGCTTTTTCGGGTGTTTGAGGCACGATGTATGCACGGGGGAGTTCTCCGCCGTTCCTGGTACACGTTAGGAGTGTCGTGAGAAACACTGGAAGGAAGTTGACGTACAGGGTAATGCCGATGACGGCTGCGTCTTGGACGTCGGGGTGGTCTAGCAGCAGCGCTTCGAGCTCAGCGGGAGCTACTTGGAAACCCTTGACCTTGATCAACTCCTGCGGAGCGTTAGCTGTTGATGTTTGATCAATTGTGCATGAGAAGTTGCGCGTACTTTCTTCCGGTCGACGATGTGTATCTCGCCTTCCTTGTCAACATAGGCAACATCGCCCGTCTTCAGCCACCCATCCGGAGTAAGGGTATCTTTAGTTGCTTCGGGTTTCCCCCAGTACCCCTTCATCACATTCGGCGCCTTTATCCAGATCTCCCCGCGCTCGCCCTGCGGCGCCTCCGCGTTGCCTTCGTCATCCACCACGATCTTCGCCTCACAGTTTGGCAGAAGCTCTCCAACAGACCCGCTGATGCTGGTCTTATTCGGATCAGACGATGTAGCCGCGCACGTGAGTTCCGTCATACCCCACCCCTGCTTAACATTGACCCTCCTGTCATCCCACAGCTTCTCGAACTCTTCAGCGATCTCGCGCCCTAGCGGTGCAGCGCCAGACCCTACGTCCCTCACAGAGCTGAGGTCGAATTTCTTCACCGCGGGGTGTTTCGCCATTGCCACGATAACCGGCGGCACGAGAACTAGGTTCGTGATCCGGTATCTCTGGACGTTCTGCAGCATTTCCAGGAAGTCGAACTTTGGCATGACGTAGACTGGATACCGTAGCTTCATAGCATTAACGCAGAAGAGCGCTTGCGCCATGGCGTGGTACATAGGCAAGAAGCACAGGTGCCGTGTGCGGGTCTTCCGCTCCTCGTAGTCGTCAGCAATCTGCGACATCCACAGTTGCTGGCTGGCGTTCGAAACGTAGTTCTTGTGCGTGATCATGACGCCTTTCGCCAGGCCTGTTGTGCCAGAGCTGTAGTTCAGCGCGATGACTTGGTCGAGTTCATCCGGGGTACGTAGGTCGGGCCAGTGGTATGCTCGTCCTTCCTCCTCAGACGCCAGCAGCTCAGTCCAGTGCCGGACTTTGCCGCCGAGAGAGGGTGCGTCTATCTCGATCTTGCGGCCTTCGAAAGTAGCCACGCCGTCGTCGAAGACGAAGACGCTGTCCGCGCTCAGGCCTGCTTCTTTAGCTGAGGCGATGCCAGTGTCAATGCTGCCTTCCGCGCAGAGGAGGTACTTCGCGCCCGAGTCCTTCAGTTGGTATGCTAGTTCTCGTGCAACGTAAGTCGGGTTTGCGCCCGTGTATACTCCACCTGCCATGATAATGCCGATCATTACAGTTGGGAAGAACAGCGTGTTCCCAGAGAAAAGGAGCACGCGGTCGCCGGGCTTGAGCCCAGCGCGTAGCAATCCAGATGCGAGGCGTTGTCCATAGAGACGGTAGGTATCTATCGAAAGATAGTATTTTTCTGGATCCTTCGCCGAGATAAGAGCAGGTGTCTTTGGTAAGTCCGCGGTGGGCGAATCAAAGAGATATGTCGGTAGCGAGACTTTGGGGATGTCGAAAGACCAGCGTGATTTCAAGACCATTGTGCTATTGCAATGAACAATGAAGTACGGGTATGGGATAAGTATCTTTACGTGATCGCGTCGGTGCCAATCGATATGCTCTAGAGACGGTTTTTTGAGGCTAGGAGACTGAGCAACGGTCTAGCTGACTTGACGAAGGAATCCTTCTGGGACAATCATATATGCCGCGATCGATATTGGAAACAGCAAGCCGCGGAAGGGTTATGTTGCGTAGCACAAATCTGGGGACAAGGTCAGCATCACTCTGTCTCGCGCGAACCCTCGCGCTATCCATATTGAGTAAAAAGGTTGAAGGTGTACCTCAGCCGCTCGCTTTATTCCCGCCGATGTGATTGTAGCTGAGAGGTAGGTAAAGGGAGGCAGGAAGCCTCGGCGACGAGCGCGTTGGTATATCTCACCTAGGCACACGCCGAGGCACGACATACCTGGCACAACACGTTAAGCGACCCCACGCCTGCAAGTCTCGAATCCTCGACCCAGAAACGATCTCCTCGGCGGAGTCTATGGACGGCTTGCTGCCGTGCGGGGGTCTGGGGTACTTGGATGCGAACCGAGGTACGTTCAAATTGGGGTTAGCGATTCACTATGGCGAGCTACTGGCGTCTGTCTCCATTCCGGATCAAGCCCATTTTGCGAGGCAGCGAATGTAACTTTGGTCTCCGCGGTCGTTCGCCTCGAGAGCTGCTGTTATTGTTACGCCGTTTGGCCACAGAGGTTACGACGACCGCACACCTGTAGTCACGCGACGTGGCAATGAGCGTTTGCATGCTTAAATGGCATAATGCTCTGGCACACGCTACTAAAGTGCGGTAGAAGCGTTATCCTGATTATCGTCTAAGAGGTGATAGGAAGTGTGTCGAAGCAAAGTATGTTGTTTGCATGCGAGGTCGGAACATTTGGTCCCATTGCCGTGGTTCGTGCGACACGAAACCACGTGTTGCAGGTCACCCCGGGCCTGCATATACGGCGGATGTCAAACACCAACATGTAAACTCCTCACACCAAGACATTTATCCTAAAGTCTCCTGGGGGATTTTCTATTTCCGTATGTACCTCTTTCCGCTCTCTAACTGTGACATCCATAAAGCGGAAGCTGCCCCTATCTTCCGTCAATCTACGTCATCCGGGTATCCCTTAACTTACTCTGCGGCAACGTAAAAAATTCCTTTCACGAGGCCCAAGAAGGTAGACTTGACAATTTGATTGAAAGCCTATTGACCTGATCTGACCGTTATAAACATTACCCAAATATCTCGCCCTGCCACGGCATCCTAATCGTTGCCCTTCCACTCTCCTCCACCCTGAGCTTCTTCTGCTCCCCATACCTATCTAACGCGCCATACTTTACGCTCATGCCTCCCCTCTCTACGCTAATCATATCCGACGTGGTATTGCCATCCAAGCCCTCCATCACTGGTGCTCCGAACGCCCGGGCAACTTCTAAAGGATTCAAGCTGACTTTCCTTCCCATCTCCCAGAAGCCGTAGTAAAGCGGGATAACTGCCGCGACGCCGATCAACGAGACTGCAACCCCGAGTGCGACGAGCAGGGGGGAGGTATGGTACATCGGGAGCACGCGATATCCTGTTATAGGGATGCTTTGAGTCCATGTCGAGCGTAAATCGGGCGCGAATATGGAGTCGGATGCTGTGGCCATAGCGATGGTCGTACGGAAGGCGAGGTTCTGCATTGTGCTAATCATATCTGGCATCGGGTCATTCCAGACAGTCCCGCATAGGGGATCTTCTCCGGGGCTTGCTTTGTATGCCGCGGCATAAATGGTGCTAGGGTTGTTAGGGACCAGTGATGGGCTTAATGTAGAGTTCGAACACGTCGCTGAAGTCGAGGAGTTGGCCAAGTTCCGTGCAGAGTCTTGGATATTCCCTTGCTGAACGCATTCGGTGTAGACGAGTTTACTGAAGTCTGATGATGCGGACACATTCGCTGATACCGAAGGAAAGAGCACGTTCAGTGCAAGAGGCCAATAAGTTTCCATCAAAGCGTCGTCACTTGACAATGCCTCGTCGTAGAAGTGTGATGCGGAAACATCGAGTTGTGGATCAATAGTACCATTTGTGATGATGAATGGAACATCACTCTTTGCTTGCATCAGAGTGCATGTCTGAACCTGGACCGCGCCGCTGCACGAAGTTGTGTTCTTATGGATACTGGTTAAAATGAGCCTATCGTTCGTCTGTTCGTAGCTGGTCGAGAAGAAGGTTGCTTGGAGGCTTGTCAGCCTACGGAACTCGCAATCGCTCCGGCACTGCTCGGTCGAACAGGACTTGCACTCATGTAGAACGGTGTTGAGGTCGATGTTCCGCACAGATGAGTCACAACGTGCTTTGAAAGTATGTGCCTTTACGGTGCCTGTGCAGTAATCGCCACAAGAGGCCGGCTGTTCGTACGGGAGCGGGTTTCCGGCGCTTAGGCCCTTGACCAAGTCCGTGAAAACCGATGTTACGCCATCTTGCTTCCGAGGATCCGTGTCATTACTGTGGAAAAAGCCCTCCAGCGGCTGCGGTGCTATATTGAGATCCACCATGCTTTTGAAGCTTTTGTGGTCGTTATCGTTAACCGATAGAGCGCGGTGAAACAAAGGCCCTCTTACGAACGACACCAATGCGATTATACACGCCACTGCGACAATGTTGAGCCTCAGATGTGCAACCCTCTTGACAGCAGGCCATAGATACATCGACTCGTAGGTATCGTGGAGAGAGTCAAGTGTTGTGCCTTGTAACAACTGTCGCCAAAACCGGAGGACAACACCATCCACCAGTGCGAACAAGATTAAGAAGTTCATTATCATCTCGAAAATCGAAATGTAGACGTGAGGTTGGGCATTATCATGTCCGATCTTCCAGTCTTTCGTACTGGTTTTATGGCTGGCCAGAAGAATACCAGTGGACGCACCAGTCAATAGCACGACGAGAAAGAGGGCTCCAGCACCCCACCAGGGGAAGCGTATCCAGATACCAGGCGTCCAAGGTTCGAGCATATGGCGAGGATGGCGGAAGTATGTTTGTGACGGCGGAGGTGTCTCATCGTCTTTGGTCAGAAAGGTAGTCTGCACCATCTGCGGCTTCGTCTCAGCCGGGGCCGATCTGAAGTGAGTGGAGTTTGCCCACGCAACTTGTTCTTGGTACGGACTTTGCGATCTTGCGCTGTCACCGAAGACCGTAGATCTCATGTTCAGGGTGGGGGACGAGACTCGGCGTTGTTCGTACAGGACCGACTGTTGCGCTTCGGGTGGCGATGCTAGCCATGGAGGTGTGTACTGCGACATACCATCCTCAGAAGACGACCCATGGTGGTCAGAAGTTTGGGACGGGGGAAGTTGGGTCTGTTGGGGAGTTGATGCCTCCACAGGCGATATCATAGATTCTGAATCTTCATGACCTTGTTGTGATGCTCGAGCATATGGGGAACTATACAGCAACCCCGGCATCCTGCTCGTCGGCTATTGTTGTATTATTGCAATTGCTTTCGTGTCGCCCGTCAATCCATGTGTCGTATCAAGTAGGTTTGTGAGCTCCAGTGGAAGGTACCGGGCTTGGAATGCAGATGTTCAGGTAGTATGATGCGGTCTATCTTTCGTATTCGAGTGTCGTTATTTCGTAATCACCGTTCGAGAAGGTTTTCCAAAGACAGCACAGCTGTCGATGAAGTGAAATGTTTGCTGCACGATTGTGGGCCTCTATCAACATTAAGGAATCCTACAGGAGTTCGAATTCCTCCAGGAGCCTTGACCATTCGCAAGCGTGAAGCGCTAGATCCTTTGGCCATGCTTGTTTCTGCTCCACATCTTTGCGATGAGGTGCCTTGCCGTTGGTTCGTTCCTATGGATCCAGAGCCCTTTCCTGATATGGTCGATCACGTTATTTGTGAAACTCAGGCTCGCTCCTGCAAACGATGATAAGGCCGCCTTGCGCCCTCGTTCGTTCGTTCGTTCTTGTACATGGCCGATGGCCATTTGTTGCTTTAAGAACCAGCGAGCGAGTATACGATATGTTACACTGCCTTCACTGCTCAAGAATCTGCAGATAGATGAGGAAGCAAAGGTAAGGATTCTTCTAATCGCCATGTCGATTCGGGCCCACTACGCCCAATGTTTAGGATTTTTATGTCAGCATTTTCCGCCCACACCTGACTCAGTTTTGTGACACGAAGGCGCTTGTATGTGGGACCGTGACGCGTTGCTGGAACGCTCTTGACGACGGCAGGCGCAGTCATGACAGGCGGCCTGGTGGCCTAAGAGTATACGTACGACACCTACCGGTAGTCCAGTGGCTATCGCAACCTCCCACGGAAGGGCGAGGATAAGTGCTGAGCATTGGGCAGACGATGTTGGCGGCAACATGCTCTTGGAGCCATGGTTGGAATATGATACGCAAATGCATTATGATCCTCCCCGGATGGTTGGACGCAGCCTGGAGGAATTGTTGGTGTTGGTCCGCTAGGGGTAGCTTCTGCAGCTGAGCGCGTGACATCAAGACATCTCAAATTTGGGAGACGATATGCGCGGCTCTAATGCGATTGCTGATGGAATAGAGATACCATCCAGACAGACGAAATGGGTTGCGGAAGTGGTTCAGATGCTGTGGCTGTGGCCGGGATCCGGAGAGTGGGGATCCGGGAGCCCAGACCTCAAGCGCTTCTGCAGGGTCCGTTATGCACAACAGTAGCGCATACTTGCTTCAACATTGGCAACTCCTCAAGACATACGTTATGACCTCGCTCTGATAATGCAGAATTAGTGATGCTGCACAGCGACGTGCGCTTCGTGGCTACGAGTATGATGAGGGCCAAGCTCCATCTCGAGAGGTCTGACCGCGTACCGCAAGCTCGCGGACGCTAGCGGGATATATATTACCATCTTGACTTCACTAACACTTTGCTAGAACGCACCCACGCCTCAATATACTCAATATAGTTTCCTTCGTTCGGTTCAGCTTGCGTTGCCGAGCCACGTTTGATGTCGAATGATCATGCCCTGTCCTCTACGATCTCTCGCCCTCGCCGAGATGGACCGTCTTCGCCGCAGAGGATCGCTTGTCAATGACGTTATTTCCATATTCAACGCCATTATTGGCCTGTTGAACCTCAGGCGACGCACAAGAATCACTTTGGTACATTCTCGAACTTCCCGAACTTTCGGATAGGTAGAGCGCGCATTCCACGGTAACCAACAAATGTACAAGAAGTCAATTACCTACAGCAACCCATGCAAAGGGCGGACGGTTGCAGGGGGTTCCAAGCTGCACCCAAATCGTAGCGTAGGGGTGGGATGATTAACAGGGAATGTTCGTGTCGCCCACGCGGAGATGAGTCAAGTCAAGGTCTCGTGGTGCGGCATAGTGGAGGCTGGTTATCTTGCGTGCTCTTTCTGAAAAGACCCAGGTATTATTCAGTGTCCACAGCCAGTCATGACCGTGGATTGCGTACCTTCGGTATCCTGTTGCGCGCTCAACAGCGATGCAGAACTACGCCATCAATGGAGTTTTTCCAGGATCCTGACAAGACTAGAAACTGACAGCTGTATTATTGCACGTAAAAGTTTACCAAAGTACGCTGCAGGTCTACAAGGGATAGCCCACTATATTTCGGTACGCTGGTAAAGCGTCGGCCGTCGGAGAGATTGCTGCCGATGATCTTCAAACACAGTGACTGGTCAAATAGGTCTAGGCACCTGCCTTACACGGTTCTGGGATTGTACCCTCGGTTGACGCGATTCCACAGTGCGGCTGACGTCGCCGGAAGGCGGAAGTGTATCTCCGGCTTAATAAGACTTGTCGATTTCCGACCTCGAAGATTTTAGAACTGTACGTTGTCGCATTGTGCGCGACACGACCTAGTCGAATCGTACCACTGCTGGAAAGAGTATGATGCTGCTGTTGTTATGTCACTGATAGGTGTGCATGGGCTCCAACCGTTCGCACGCAGACCCTCACCACGAGAGGCATATATACTAGATGCTCGCGCCATCTCCAAAGCGCACAGAATGACGACCACAAACGCGATAACCCAGGGCACGTGACTATCGAGCTGTGCACCTTGCAGGACTAAACGGTGCTTGCACAGTCACAAAACCTTGTCTTGATTGCTGAACCATACAGGCGAGGTGGACAGCCTCACGGCACAACGCGGGTCTCGCATGCGGGCCAGAACTGCTTCGACGTAGCTAGGGAACGCAGTCTAGACGTACTTGGAATTTTTCTCGCTGTCACTGTTTTGGACAAGGCGTTTGTACCCACAGGTTCCGGATAATGAAGCAGTCGTGACGAGCAGGCGCACGGCAATAGTTCGTGGTTAACCTGCTACCGTGACCGGATTTGTACTAGTCCCAGCCAGTCCTATGTATGTCCTCACTCCAAGCCGGAAAACCTCACTACCTAGGTAGGCATTTATTCCCGCGGTTTGGAGCTAACTCCGACTTCCCGATGGTTCCTTCAATCCATTTGTCTTCGTGGTTGGCCCAGTCTCACGTAGCATCACATCACTATGTGTGGACCTTGGCCGCATGCGCAATCTCTAAACGTTGGTGCCCAAGAATAAACCCTGAACTTCTGGTCGTCTTTGCCACGCTCACAATAACAAAACATTGTGAGTCCACGGTATGCCCCAAGCTGCGATAGCAGAGATACGACAGGATTCAAGTGCCGCCGCTACGTTTGCCGACCTGGCATGTCAAGCCCTAAATTCCATAGCATCATGAACAGCTTCGGAATAGACCTTCCCTCAATGAGCATTTCTGGGCGGAACGGGTAGCCTAGGCCCAGGATGATCCCTACGAGTATGCCGTTTGCTACAGGGACGATAGCGTCGGGCTTAACTTCTGAGGTCTAGCCGGCTGTAAAACCACAAAACTTATCGGTCGCTCTTGATACACTGCACTGCTTATAAGATAATTTGTGCCTCCCCATTTGTTCTATGTGACATTTCCGAAAGCATCTTCCTTCGTGTCGTCATAGGTCCGTAGGACCTAACCTACAACATGCATTACCTTCTCCTTCTCAAGCTGACTTACCTTTCTTCCCTTTCCGTCTCTGTGTATGCACAGAGAGGGAGGGGTGGTGCAAGTGATGGATCAAGAGCGGATCAGTCGCGCATAATAGACCTGACACGTCCAAGTCCTACGGGTAAAGGGGGGCCTCTTCAGACTGAGAACTGGATAAGCCCTGAGTACAAGTGGTTTTACGAATACCCTCTCCCACTTCCACCAGTAAAGAGCAAGAAATCGTGAGCAGACTGCAAATTCAGTGTCGGCTTTGAATTATCGCTAACTGTTGACAGGACATGGACGGGCAGTGGCGGTGCAGAGATCGACTACTACGAGGTCGAACTCAAGAGCTTCTCAAAACAGATATATCCCGATCTTCCTGCGACGCCGATGGTTGGCTACGACGGGATGGCTCCGGGACCAACGTTTGTCATGCAACAAAATCGAGGTAAGAAGCAACATAATTGGTGCTGACAGGGACCGCGCTAATGACTTCATTCATCCACTCAGAGGCTGTAGTACGGTTTACCAACAATGGACCGACGAACATGTCGGTTCACGTACATGGCCAATACAACAGAGCTCCTTTCGACGGCTGGGCCGGCGACATGACCTCTCCTGGTCAATATAAAGACTACTACTATCCTAATGCTCAGAATGCAAGAACTATCTGGTATCACGTCAGTCCTCACTAAAACAATCCATTGCGTCAGTGTAAAGGCCCCTGACCCGTAGCAGGACCATACCGAGTTTACAACAGGCGAGAACGTTTATCGAGGAGAAGAGGGTTATTACATTCTCACGGACCCCAAAGAGCAGGCTCTGGGGCTACCTTCTGGCCAATACGACGTGACGCTCTCTCTTGGCGCGAAATCATACAATTCAGATGGCACGCTGAATTACAATCCAATTCACGATGCTGGGCTTTGGGGCGACGTAATCCTAATGTGAGGCGGTGTGCCTTTTGATCCATGATTCAGATGTTAACCTTTTGGTAGGAATGAACAACCCTGGCCGTATTTTAACGTAGAGCCACGGGCCTACCGCATCCGGTTGCTTAATTCAGCAGTCAGTCGAAGTGAGCTTAATCAATGGAGGAACAGGTAACATTGACTGATATTTTCAGCGTTCGATCTTACCTTCAACACAGACGAAGGAAATATGCTGGATTTTAAAGTCATTGGCTCTGATTGCGGTATATAAACCCAAAATCACCTTCTCGTCACATGTGCTGAGCTCTGAATAGGTCTTTTCAGCTCCCCAGTCAACTCCACTTTCATCGCCATGTCAACGGGCGAGCGTTACGAGTTAGTCATTGACTTCTCTAACTATCAGAATCAGAACATTACACTTCTAAACGAGCGAGGTCTCGGTGAGAATGTTGACTACCCAGCCACTGACAAAGTTATGCGCTTTGTTGTCGGTAGCAGCTCCAGCGGTGGCAGCGGTGGCGGCGTCCCCCAAACTCTCCGCAATGACGAACCGGTAGTTCCTTCGTCGTCTATTGCCAAAGACTTCACCTTCGGTCGTGGTTCAGGCGGCTTGTGGGTCATCAACGGTGTTGGCTTTAAGGATATCGAGAACCGCATCTTGACCAAACCCGATCGTGGCACCTATGAGACGTGGGCCTTGCACAACGGTGCGGGTGACGGTACGCATCCAGTGCATATTCATCTTGTTGACTTCAAGGTCATTTCACGTTCCGGTGGTAGGAATGAAGTAGCAGATTACGAAAGCGCGGGATGGAAAGACGTTGTCTGGCTAGCTGCAGGCGAGTCTGTCCAGGTCATTGCTCGATATGCGCCATGGGATGGCATCTACATGTTCCACTGCCACAACTTTGTGCACGAGGACAATGAGTAAGTAACCCTCACTCAAGTTTCCATCGGCATCTACTGATCTATATCAGCATGCTTGTAGCTTTCAGCGTTCCCAACCTCGAGAAATGGGGTTACACAAATTCGACCCTCTTCCTTGATCCAAACGAGCCCGAATTCCAGGGTAAGAACGTCAACTCCGACGACTTCACCGAAGACGCTATCAATAAGAAGATTGCATGGTTGTATAGCACCAACCCGTACAACAAGGGAAACATCAATGGTGTGTACTCCGCGCTTGATGCCTACGCCCAAGGACAATATTGGACGCAAGTTCCAGACCAAGATCAAGGAAAATCAACGGGAAAAGGACAATCCGCATGGTCCACACCAACTGGAAAGCCGAGCAGTTTTGGCTCGTCTAATAGCGCTTGGACAACGCTTGCAAGCAGTATTACCGCGACACCGGACAGCAGTCAGGCAGCAAGCTCTTCAGTCTACCAAGGCTATGGTACTCCTTCATCGAGTGCTCCCAGTTGAACCAAATACTAGCATATCAAAGGCTCACAATTACGACAATAGAGAAAGTGGAAGGATGATGAGATGTGCGACCGTGGTCGTTTCCTACGCGTATTTGCGGGGCTGCTGAGCGTTTAGCATGCATGGGGGGACAGCATTGCAAATTCGCAACTGATACCATTTCTTTATGACTTCGCAGGCCGTATGCCTATACTCAATTATCACACAATTTGTTCACTACAATTTGTTCACTACAATTTGTTCACTACAATTTGTTCACTACAACTGTTTCAATGCGATTTCAACTTGGCATGACTTAGACTTTTTACGATTCGCAAAGGACTGAACAAAAACTGTACATGATATGACATGGATAAACAGTACTTCTTAAATAGTTAGTACTACACGGCTCATCCCGAGGTGATCTGATGTTTCGGAGTGTTGCAGGCGTGCAGAACCGATCTATATCATCTGAATTGTAAAAGGTAGTTATATCATTTGAATTGTAAAAGATAGTCATTGAAGATGACCTACGTCACTGTAAAATTAGACTATCGTCGCAAGAGCGCGGTATGCTGTCTCTAAGCAACATAGTTAGGTACCTTGAAACCCAGCGGCGGCTGCTACACGTTGGTCTTCGACTTTGGTCTATCTTGAAGTGACTCGGGGGTCTTTTCTGTAACTTGATATTGAATTAGTGATCCCTCACCGTAAGACTTGAGGGTGATGGACTGTAGATTCAGAGCACGTCGTTGCATCCTGCCGTATGCTGACGCTGGGGGCGCGCCACTAGCAAGCTCTAAGAATTCCTGGGTGTACTCAAGCTGTCATGTTCTTCCTGGATATACGGTTGACCGATATGCGTTACTGGCACTGTATCTGGTTGCTCGGAGTGTCTGAGATCATGCTTCTGTGCAACGAACTCATGAGCGTTTGTAACTGTAATCATTTTCTTGTAGCGCTTTTGCTCAATGGATACTATACCAGTACGAAGATTTAAGATGATGTGCATTTAGACTCATGCGCATGCTGGTATGTGTTGCTGTCACCAAGAGCGACTTCAGATTTGACATGTTTTGAATAAGTAATTTCAATTAGCAAGTCCCTGGTACGCAATGAGCCACATGGGGCAAGGAATCAGCTCGTTTATAAGGGATGATGAGCATAGCCATCATGGTCATGGGAAAATGTAAAGGCGACCCAGGGCGGTATGATAAGAAGTACAACTGTAATAGATAGCAAATCTAGTCATGACTACTTGTCGGCTTACCGTATACTGATGTCTTCTAGCTTGGGCTTTTATACTCATCTGCGTCCACCCTCGGTGTGTGTATGAGAAGCACCTTGCCAACGGGAAGTGCGCGAAGTGCGCGAAGTGCGACGCTGCCAACAACGGACTTCGAACTTTGACATACTTTGGGTCAACTTGACCTATTTGACTGTTACCAAACACCTAGACAACAGTTCTGTGGCTTAGGACGTAGCTAAGGGCTACTCTTTGGAGACGCGGTGTGCTACAGGAACATCCGCGATGACCAATGCGGTCGAGAGAGGGGCAACAAGCGGCTCAGGAAAGTGTCGACGCAATGAGTCACTAAATAGATGTTTAATAGAGCTTGATTTCTCCAATTGAAGTGGGTGCAATGATGTTGAGATTAGGAGAAATCTCCCCACATGTGTCAGGAACCGCGTCCACCGCTGACGCTGCAGGGAACAACGGCCCCTTCAATCTAGAGCCTTAGGAGAGGCTAGTCTGATTTGGACTATCTTGTTATATCCAAGGCTTTGAATGATCACTAAGCATTGTACAAGACATATGTAGTCGATACCTTGGCCTCTCACTAGAGCTCACGATTGCTCTTCCTCGGCTTCGGGATACGCTTGCCAGGGATGAAACGGTTTTACCCATCGTCTCTATCTCATCGTGATGCAGGCTTCCCTGAACCACCCTTACCAAAAGGCTGAGCAACGCGGGCCTCGAGTGCAGTTGTGGGCCGGTATTAGGTGACGTTGGCGTCATCGTGGCTGGGTTGACGATAGCGAAGATATGAGATGGGCAACGTGAAAGGTTTGTATGTGGTGGATGAGGTCGGTGAGGTGCTGTTCGTGGGCGAGGCTCGCTTGACTGCAAAATTTTAAATCAATCGAAGTGAAGGCGACTGTCCGATTGGGCGTGCCTCTCACCACCTTCACTTGAGCGCGCCCGTTTGCCGCATTCACTCAGCTGCCCCGCGCTCATTACGCGAATAGTCTTAAAGACCTCGTCCTCGCACTTGCCCTCAAGTCCCACCCTCACACCGTCTACCGTTAGGACTTCAGCTTCTAACACAGAGTAAGTTTAAACCGCCAATGGCGATTTGCATTACCCCGCTGCTATGGGCAGCTCGTAGCTACACATTTACTAAACTCGACCAGATCAGTCCAACAACGAGATGTCGTTATCCAAGGACGTCACTACGGCGCCCTATGACGAAGCTCAACTCCTTGCACAGCTCACAGAACTGCGAGCTCAGAACGCGAAGCTGGATGAGCAGATCGCGAAGATGGAGGAGAAGAACTTGATGCTGCAAGAGCTCAGGCAGCTGAAAGAAAAGCATGACAAGCTTGTTGCAGCCAACGCCGATCTCAAGGACCAAACCAAGATGGAGGTCGAGGGTAGATCTGGCGACAAGACGACCTAGAGGTGCCAGCGATACAACCAGTAAGTCTACCCAGCCAATATCGTCGGCTTGTGCAATACTTACATATCTCAGCTTTACATCTTGATGCATGGGTACGTCACTGCTGGGAATCCCGCGGAGAAGGACTTTTCTGGAGGGACAGTAGCAGCCAGGATGGTCATGTGTAACTCATAAAACAACGGAAAGATAATGCAAACATCTCATTTTCCTTAATTTCATAGAAGATTCCAGATGCGTCTTTGTCGAGCATGAGATAGACTCTAGAAGCCCTGCATGGATAGTTCTTCAAGATTCTGCAGCTTACCTAGGTACACATACTTAGTCTTTCAAGTGGAATGATAAGCTTGGGGAGTTTGGCGGTGGTTGGATGCCTGTGCCAAATCAGTTATACAACGAGAACATGCTCATAAGCGGAACGCCTGGGAAGGGCAATTTAGGGTACCCAGGGTTCTGGATGATCCTGGAGCTGAAAATACGGCGATTAGGGGCAGTAGAGACAAAGAGGGCTGGAGCGATCTATAAGGAGAAAGAGCAGCCTTTTAAGAGGGTGGAGGTTGTGGAAAAAGTTAAGGTTGAGAATGGTTCCTGAAGGTTCAGTATTGCAATAGAGTATCCAATAGTGTCAGAGAGTACTTTTCTAGGGCCCACCATTTTCAACCCTTTCGCAAAACATCCAAGCAAATCACGATTTGAATCAAGGTAATAGCAGCTATCTCTCGTAGCTGACAGCTGATCATCCAACGCCATTGTATACGAATCCAAGAATCTGGCACCAGAAGGTTCATTTTCTTGTCGCCCGCTGTCAACTGGTGCTCACTCACTGTTGGTGATTCACCTTCACCCCGGGAAACAGGCGCCAGTCTAGGCGGAAGCCCATCACGTGCTCTGCTGTTGCTGAGTCAGCCCCAGCCTCCGGCCGACTATATAAACCTGCGCTCCCCCGCTCCCCTCTTCCTCTCCTCATTAAGTTCTGCTCGCGCTTACCAACGCTGACCTTGTCTTAAATTGAGCCACTTTTTCCGAGATCCCACTTAGCAATTCACCGCCACCGGAACATCGTCGACGGGGTTAGCACATCTGATGAAACTCCTACGAGTATGGTTGAGTGGTGTCTTACGGGACTGCTGCTACACGTTCTGGTTCGCCAGAGGCGGCTTGCAAATGTCTCACTGGTGTCATCGAACAGTTCTCGAGCATCGCGCGCTTTTGTGACCGAAATCTCTTTCGGGACCTGTGACAGACACTTTCGGGTGTCTGCCAGCCCGCTGGATGCCTTGTTTACAAGAGCATGCGAGCTTGCGCTTCTGCCTGAGGATGGTATCCCTCACAGTTGTCGTGGACAAAAAAACCGGTCGCCAGCTCGCCGGCCCCTACCATTTTTTTCATTGACTTTATCCCGCTGGGTGAGAGTCGAGGAAGAAAGTAACACGCGCGCTCTTCCCGAAGTTGCGCAGTAACATGGCCGCTCAGCTTCGCGCCGACGAAGCGTCTCTACTGCTGGCCTCGCCCTCATCCACGAAGCCAGTTCACAGGGTAGCCACGGTTGTTATGCCCGCGGACCGCCAATGCAAACCACAACGTACGCAACACGCCGCCACGCGCACCAAATCGTCAACAACGAAGCCGCACGATTGCCGATTAACCTAAAGTTCCTGAATTTCGAGCTTACGACATCTAGATGCTCAACACCCAGGCAACGGGCACACATGACAACCCGCTCTCGACGCCTTCGCGCCCTCTGCCATCCCACGTACCAGCAACGCAATCCCAGGGCCTCGCCGAGCGCGCTGCCGGAAGCAATCCCCCGTCTCTGTTCAGCGAGGTGTATCTCTCTCATCTTACCAACGGCATCTAGACGTCCTCAATCAGATACGTGTTCCACTCATTCGCGCCGACATACCCATTTCGCCCGGTACCGTTATCCCGCCGCACCTTCTGTGTTCACGCACAGCTCTATGGCTCAACGATTGCGCGCCCGGCAGCATGATCGCTATTGAGGAACCTATGCGTGCACGCGCTGTAGGACGGTTTGATGGCGCTGTACATGGGGGTGTTGGGCGAGCGTGCACCGGCTGTGATCCCTGCTTATGGCGTCCTCGATACAGGCGCGGGCGCCGTTGTAGAGAGAATAGCTTGGGGAGAGTGCAGCGAGGACGAAAGGCTGGAGTGGCTTTGAAGAGAATATGGCGAGCCGGGGACGTGGATGAGTCGCTTCGACAACATGATAATGGGCATAAGGTTCCTGTATGATGAAGTCTAAGTCTACTTGGGAACGTTCGAAGATTGGTTTACACGGAGGATAGGTCGTCCTCTGAAGTAGTAGTGGCATACCTGGTTGAGAACTTTGAGCTCAAGGGGACTATATGCTGTCATGAAACCACGGCTGAGATGATGGTACATTCCATCCGACACTCCCCCTGCCTAATAACGAAAACCCAGTAGATTGCTGCCATCTCATCGTGCAAGGTACATTGAATTAGAGTTCTGTGCGACCGCGATGGGAGGAGCATGGGGTCTTATTGATGGGGGCTAAGTCATACGCATCTAAGTCAACCTGATACGAGCCACGCCACATGCGCACTTGCCATCTGGGCGTACTGTGTGAACCTAATCTCGACGTCAGCCAGACATGTACGACTTGCAGAGTTACTACATATGATTGTGTGGATGGTGCTAATGTTGTGTAGTCGCGAGATCCGCACGCAACCATACTTATACTATGTACAGTACTTGTCAGTTTTGGCCCCACCCCACACCGCCATATGCGGCTCATCAGCGTCGTCACTGTCCACGCCCCGCATACGGCGCGCATGTTATGAACACGCCGGTCCGCACTTCCGCTATCTCTCAAAAGAAAGTCTGCTCCATCATGTCCAACGGCGAAGTGCGTATCCCCCCGCGCCTCAACGCGCTCCCTTCGGAGCTCCTCCTCGACATCTTCACACATCTTGTTCCTAAACCCAGCACCCGGACGCCAGCCACATCAGACGAGCGCGAAAAGCACGACAATTACCGCATCAACATCTCCCTGCGCAATGTAAAAGCTGTGTGCAGAAGGTTTGCGGCGCTGGTTACACCGCTGATAACAGCGCACTACTGCGACGGCGACTTCTACCATGTGAGAATCAATAGCCAGAGGATGAAGAACTGGGAGGCAGTCAAGAGCGTGATCATGGATGGCGCGCCGTATGAGCGATATTTGTATCGGCATTACGACACGACGTTTCACAAGTACATAAGACTGAGGGATGTGGACGCGCAGCTTGGGTTATCTGATGTGTGGGGAAGGAAAAGCGGAGACGAAGACGAAGACGAAGACGAGACAGCGAGTCCGCTAGACCAGGAGTGGTGGAAGGAAGAACTCCAGGAAGAGGAAGGGGTAGGCCTGATGGACTGTGCGCAGAGCAACTACGAGCGGGCGACTGTGCTGTGTCTCTGTCCTAACGTTGAGGAGATACTGTTTGGCTCATACTGTGATGATGAATACAGGAAGTGGACGGTAGACGAGGACTGGATAGCTATCAGCCCGATTGTGAGCGCGGCGAAGGGCGAGGCGTTCGGGCGGGCGCATCGGTTCGAACATCTGCGGTATCTGTCGATGGACGTGCAGTTTATCCAGGTTAAGTATTTCATTTCAGTCCTGCGATTGCCCTCTCTCCATCATTTGGTACTCGAATGGCGCAATTGGACGACTAGGGGGTTCGACGAGACCGAGGCCACTAAGGCACTGGAGAACTGGGGTTGTCCCGACCGCTCATCGAACGTACAGACGCTGGAGCTGCGCAACGTGCAATGCCCTGCTTCGATTGTGGGAAGACTGATAAAGTCGTGCAAAGAGCTGAGGTCATTCTCCATGAATTACGAATTGACTTTCAAAGAGCCTCAGCAAGACTGGTACCGTGAGGTATTCGATCAATTGAAGGGACATGGCCGTACGTTGGAGAAGCTTATGGTCACTACGTGCACCACGCCGACGCCTAGAGGCCACGCTGTTCTGGGAGCGACAGACCTACAGCATTTTGAGAAGCTCAAACACCTCCAGATCCCATACCATCTCATCGCAGGCTACCCCTCTGAGTTCTACTTTACGACCCACAGCGCTTCAGATTTCACACAGCCGGACTTCTGTAGACTGTTCCCGCCATCGATACGAAGGATCGAACTCGACATCTACAGTGCCACGCCTTACAATGAGACAACGGCGGCGTTCTTCACGCTGTTGGAACAGAAACATGAGCTCCCAGACCTTGGAAGCGTACACGTTACCAATCACACCATTCTTGGAAACGAGGACGAGCCTGAGCTATTACATTCCCTCTCCTTGGATTTCTACTCTCTCTCCGCACTCGCGCGAGCCGGCTCAAAGATCGACTTCGGATATACGCTTCTACACGGCAGACTCGACAATACGGACGATATCGAGTGGGCGCGCACAGAGATGTTGAGGGAGCCGCATGGCGAGGAACTGATCAAACATGCGACGTGCGGGCAGGAGCGAAGGTGGAACGAGTTGCTGAGCCGTCCTGTGGGCACGCCGCTGCCTTTCGGAGGTCTAAAGAAGGTCCTTCATAGCGATGCGGTGAGGAGAGGGTGGCTGCGAGAGGACTGGTCGGTGAAGGAGCTGGCGGAGAAAGTGAGGGAGTATGAGCTCAAGTCGCTCTACAGTAGTCTTAACTGTAAATTATCATCGGCGTGCATCGAGGGCGCATAGTGTCGTCTTGGGCGCTTCGTATATCGGTAACTGAGCATACTCCTTCACGTCTGCTTGTCGTTAGGCATTTCCTGCCGAGTATATTCACATGCAGGCTCGTGGTCCGCCCAGCCTCCCATAGTAAGCCGCGCCGCATTGCTATCGATTATATTTGTTGAGCGGCGTAAAGCTTCTCGGGAGGACGCCTATCGTCGGTTTGGAAGCACAGCCGGGCGATTTTCTGTAATCTGGGGCAATACGGCGACCAAGGAAAATGTTAGTCACAGTTTCCTCGTCTGGCCTGTGTTGTGCATCGTGGGGTAGCTCGGCTCCCCAGCTTCTCCAGACTGTGGGCCTGCACTGACAGTGTCGCGCGCAGACGTCGTTGAAACATTGTCGTCGTGTGTGGGTGTACGTGAAGTGCGGAATGTCTCTCAGTTCGAGCTGTATGCTTGCAGCAGCTGGCGGAGGATACTGTACCCACCCCTGCCAGCAGAAAGTGCGTGTAAGTGGCCAGGCTGAATACACCATCGGGGCTGCGAGATACGTGATGGCCAGGGCGCCGCGAGCGTACACCGACGAAATGGACCGTGCCGCAATGGGGCGATAGAAGTCTATTCCTGGCACCTTCCGGAAACATGTGTATTGGGCATTGTCCTTGCCGGCGATCCGCCGTGTCTCTCGCGACTGTGCCGCGCGACTCGTTGGACAGACTGCTGGATGCGGTGGCAGGGTCTTCGCTGCATCCTGCAATGCCCAGTTGCTGCCGTCCCAATGCTGTGGTGCCGACACTGGCCGACACCCGAGGGCGGGATTGTGGTGTGCGGGCGGGCGTTCCTGAGGCGGCCAGTGCAAGAAGCGTCAAGCGTGATACCGGGCCAAGCAATAAGGCTTCTCTAGTAGCGTCTGGGCGTGCTTCTGGGCCGCTGGCGACGTGCCAGGCTCATCCTACACTGTAACCGATATCAGCACCAGAGTAAGCGATGGAAGAGGCCCTCGAGCCGCACCTGCCTCCTCCAGCTGGCCGTCCGCGGCGGCTGTTGAGAGCGTGAGATGGCAGGAATGCTCGAGACAAAGAGCTGGGAGCGGCGATTGCGTGCTGAAGCAGCAGAAAAGCCTGTGCTACCTAGCTCCGCGGCGTACCCCGATGTAACGGTCCTCTTCTGTCCTCTCCTCTGCTCTCCTCCACCAGGCGGGCGGAACGACCGAACAGAAGCGCTCCGCCAAGCACACACCTAACGGCACCGCGCGAATCGCGCTATCGCACGACTCCTGGGAGGAAGCAGATTGATATCGGCCCCTCCTGGCCAATTGGAAACGGGTCAATCAGTGGCAACACCCTCGTCTCGTCGCGGGTCCCGTATCAGTTGCAAATGGCATGCCTCGCGCGTGGCAAGACAAAAGGCCCTCGAACGCGACCAGGCCAATGGGATACCCTCCATTACCGTCTGCGGCAGCGCTGCAGCAGCCTCGGTGCTGACGCCTGCACCGCATCAGCTATCATCTGGGAGAAGGATGCGATAGTGGCCAATACCACATCGTATCGACGTTCTAGGTGGCGTTTGTGGCCTTCTATGCTCCTTCCCCATCCCCCCTAGCGCACCGCCGCCATTGGGCGATGGAACATGTTGTGCTCAGGCCGTTCCTTCCTCTTCGGGCAGTTGTCGACCGGGGCTCGTGCGTCTCGCCCAGATACTGCATATTGCTTCCCCTCAAATGCTGGCACGCGCCCACGACATCTTCCTCTCCTCGTCAACCTCACTCGCTCTGAGCGTCCCTTGCAGGCCTTCCTTACACTACCTGCCACGACAAGTTGCGCCCACCATGCCTGTCGGCGAAGACTCAGTCATCGTAGGTCACTCCCATCTGAAACACCCATCGCACGTGCTCACTCTTTCCACAGCATGCGACCACCCTGGATCGCGCCTTCTTGGATGGCTCTGGAGACCCGCAGCGCAAGAATCCAGAGGCTCATGTAACTCAGCCGCCAGCCTACCTCATCTCTGAGGGCAAGGCCACTCTCCAGGAGAGCTACCTTGGTAGCGATCGGGATGATTTCCCCACCGAGGAGCAGATGCACACTCTGCGCCGTGTTCCCCAGAAGATCCCGTGGAAGATCTTCACCATTGCCTTCGTTGAGCTTTGCGAGCGCATGTCCTACTACGGTACCATTGTTGTCTACTCCAACTTCATCAACAAGGGCCGCACCGACAAGGAGGGCAACATCACCGCCACCTCCACTGGTGCCGCCGTCAACCCCAGCAGCGATGACGCTCAGCCTGGTGCCCTTGGCTTGGGCAAGCAGATCGCCTTCTCTCTGACCACCTTCAACTCGTTCTGGGTCTACGTCGTTCCTCTCTTCGGTGCATGGATTGCCGACAAGTACCTCGGTCGTTACAAGACCATCTTCTACTCGGTCCTCGTTGCTGAAATCGGTCACACCATTCTCGTCGTCTCTGCTGCTCCCTCTGTTCTGGACAAGCCCCACACTTCGCTCGGCGTCTTCATCCTCGGTCTGCTCATCACTGGTTTCGGAACGGGTACCTTCAAGCCCAACATTTCCCCGCTCATCATGGAGCAGATGCCCGATGACCCGCTTCGCGTCGAGGAGCAGAACGGCGAGCTCGTCATTGTTGACCCCGCCGTCACCGCCACCCGTATTTACAACTGGTTTTACTGGTTCATCAACTGGGGTGCCCTGGCTGGTCAGCTCGGCATGGTCTTCGCTGAACGTTACGTCGGTTTCTACTGTGCTTTCTTGATTCCCCTCCTCTTCTTCCTCATCAGCGTCCCCGTCTTGATCTTCTGCAAGAAGTTCTACCGCCTCACGCCTCCTAGTGGCAGCGTGCTTGGTCCCGCTGTGAAGCTTTTCATGAAGGCCCTCGGTCACGGAATTACCGCCAACCCTATCCAGACGATCAAAAACTGGAAGTCCGGTGAGGGATGGGAGGTCATCAAGCCCTCCGCTCTCGGTGCGAACAAGCCCAGCTGGTACACTTTCGATGACGCCTGGGTTGACGAGGTCCGCCGTGGATTCGGCGCCTGCGGTGTTTTCATGTGGGTTCCCATCTACTGGCTTGCCTACCGCCAGATGGACAACAACTTGACGGCTATGTGCGCTACCATGGCTCTGCACGGAACGCCCAACGATCTGCTCCAGAACATGGACCCCATCACGCTTATCGTTCTCGTCCCGAGTAAGTTCCTTTGCACCTTCAGAACCCACCAGTCGCTAATATACTTGCAGTCTTCGATTTGTTCATCTACCCCTTCCTGCGCAAGCACAAGATCAACTTCTCTCCCATTAAGAAGATCACCGCTGGATTCCTCTTCGGTGGATTGGCCATGTTGTGGGCGACCGTTCTCCAGCACTACGTGTACAAGACTTCTGGCTACTACGAGACCCACGACCCCGACTACAAGTCCCCCATCAACGTCTGGGCCGTCACTGGTATCTACGTTCTCGTCGCCATCTCCGAGATTTTCGCCTCCGTCACCACGCTCGAGTACGCCTACACCAAGGCCCCCAAGAACATGAGGTCTCTCTTCATGAGTGTCCAGTGCTTCACGACCGCCTTCTCTGCCGCGCTCGCCCAGGCCTTCACCCCCCTCACCAACGACCCTCACCTCGTCTGGAACTACGGTGCCGTCACCATCATCTCGTTTGTCGTCGGTATCCTCTTCTACATTGCCTACTACAAGACCGATCAGCAAGACGACCAGCTCAACCAGCTACCCACCGGCCACTTCGGCACCGCCAAGCAGGCCGAGGACGTCGAGCGTCACCTCAGCATCGCCGCCGAGAGGCGCGCCAGCGTCGACGAGAAGAAGATCCCGTCCGAGCCCACCGTGCCCGTTGCCGAAAAGATCTAGATACCCCAGGATGCATGGATGGCATGATGTAAATCATCGTAGCTGCTGCGCACTACGACGTCTCGTCGCTTAACGTTGTACAGTGTCGCGTTGTGAGAAGGCGCGCGCATTGCCCTTTTGCTGTATACCTTAGCTTAGCTCGTAATATAATTACTCTCACTATTTGACTCAACCACACTATCGTCCAACATCTGCCGTGTGTTCTAGCCTCGAAGTAATTTCTCCCAAGCACGCCATGCTCAAATTTTCTCCACCGTGCTACGGCAACGTAACGCTCGTGCGTGTCCCTTTCTCCACCGCGTCGCCCGCGTCGTACAATTAAGGCTCGACCGCCGTCGCCGTAGGCGCTCGTAACCGCGGCCGCCGTCCACGCTAGGCGCCGCCCATCGGCGCCGCCCTCGGCCTCAGATCTGGGCCAGAGATCCCTAGAACCACAGCCCAGCTGCACGGCACGGCCCACGCGTTCACCTCGTGTTTGCTTTTCCCCCGTTTCCGCTGTTGGCCGAGTGAACGTCGGAGCAAGCCTTGCGGCCAAGGTTTGGCGGTCGTGGCTGCCTTGGCCGCACAAGAGGTCCTAAGATAACGCAAGAACGTCCAAGATAACACAAGACGTGGCGCGGCGGGAGGGGGAAAACTTGGTTTGGCTTGTTGTAGGGCCGATAGAGGGTCGAAATGCGTTGAGGTTGTTTGGGACGGCGAAGGTAGCGCCCGTGAGGCTCTGCGGCGGCGCAGAGGAGGGTCGATGCGTGGTGCGGCCGATGTCGGCGCGGAGCGGAGGGAGAGTGGAGGGCACGTGTTGGGCGGGTTGGGGTGGGGATGGGGGCTATGTGGGTTGCGTGGGGGCTTGAGTACCTCCTGGCGTCGTTATTGAACGCGGTGAAGAAGTGGGGATCGGAGGGGTGGGTGTGTCGCGTTATACATCGAGTTGGTGTAGGTTGACTTGAGTTGGGAACCCGTTCTTGCAACGTCGAGGTGGCAGTGCGGCAGGGTATGGGACGTGCCCGCCGTCCATACACTCAAAAGTACCTTGCTCAATAGATTCTAGGATGGTTGAAGAGATGACGTGGGTAGGTCGCGGCTTCTGGATTACACAACTGCACTGAAGCATCTCGCGTCGAAGAAGATGGACGATTCGATTTAGAAGGACAACGCGAAAAACACCAAAATCAAAACTTCGCCGACACATAACACGATGATCACCATGGACCCAATGCCATGTGGCGTCCCTGCCCATTGTAGGTCGCACTCTGCGAAAGGTTGATCCGATCGAGAGTCGCCTTCTTCACCTTACCGCGCCACAGCGGAGTCAACTTCGCATCGTAACGCTGCCAAAGACGAGGAAGATACTTGACATCCTGCATACAGTATTGCTTGATGTTCTCCGGCATAGGACGAACGTTGAACACCTCGTAACTTCCTCCTCGTTCGGGGGCAAAGAGCTTTCTCCCGGCCTCTTTGTTCTCAGCCCACCTTGCTTTCTCTATGTAAGACATGGACGCGTCGCCCCTTTCCATGCATCTCGCTAGCCCGTTGATGCATCTCTTCGAGCCGGTACGTGTAGCGAGCTCCATGAGCTGAATGTCCACGATGCCGGCGACGCTAATCCCAAAATGGCTGAAGAGCGCATCGGAGTCGTTTCGAATGTCGAAGAAAGCTTTTGGGATAGCATCGGATTCGAAGATTTGCTTTAGCGATTGCCCACGGCTTCCTTCAGTGGTGAAAGCTGCGCCTTTGAGCGTGTAGATGTCGACGAGGTACGTCCGGTCTGTAGGTAGGACATAGATCTGGAGGATGGAGACCGTTCCATGCCGGGAAAGGTTGACTCCTTCAATGTCAACATAGAGTGATGGTGGGTTGGTCGGCAGATCGAGCAGTGAGTCGGCAAGAGAACTGACATCTGCCTGTGTATCGATGATATCCGGAAGCAGAGACATAACTGTAGATTCCTCACCCCGATTCACTCGCAGTGGCTTGGGAGTGGAGGTTGGGATTGACGCAGCGGCACCACTTATTTATGTTCAAGCTTACGTGCCAGCCTAGTCACTTCACATGTCAGATAGGAACCAAATCGTTCATCATCCATGTTCGCATACCGAAAATGCTCTATAGAACCTTGGAATGCATTTGATATCCTTGATGGACGATAATCGAGCGAGTATCCCTGACTCTCACTGCACAACTATACTTTGCCTGTCCAAGATTAAGCAAGTGGCCCTAGCCCTTACTACACAATTGTCACTTTACCTATCTAAAATTGAGCGAGTATCCCTAGCCCTTACTGCATAATTATTGCTTTGCCTATCCAAGATCGAGCGAGTATCCCTGGCCCTCACTGCATAATCACCACTTTGCAGATCCAAGATCTTCACCGGTGACCAGCGACCAATACCCTTGGATGGCAGACACATAGCTTGATAGTCGATGCAGAATGAACTCCGTTGCTAAGTAGATTCCACGACCAATGGTACTGCGCGGCGTGGCCATGTACCTATGGTAGCACTCCGTCATAAGACGTCAAACGGCGGTCTGTGATTTCTCAAAGTACATGAAGATAATGAATCTTTGATCGCTGACTATAATCTTATGCATATGGGCTGATCACTTGGGTTGCTTATGTTCGGGGGTGGAGGTGATACGTAGCGTAACCACGTTGCAACCTGGTATAACAGGGACCAATTGGACTGAATCAGATGCCGGCATGCTATAGTTTTTGTCAAGGCCCTTTCATCCTTGTTGACACGAGATGTACGGGATAGTTCCCGCTACCTCGTGGTTGGCTCATTTTGAGGCCTACCAATTAGCCATGATTGGCCGCCAAGCTAGCATGTGTGACAGCCAGCTCCCAAATAAGCGGGTCATTCCGGTGTATCATGCGACGCGCAGACATCGGAACCAAAGCGTCGGTAAAATTTGAGGCCTACCATGCCGCTAAAGCCTGACATGTAGGTTGCGTATTGGGAATCTGAAGTTGAGGCCTACCATAAATATCGCCCGCCTCGCATCGATTATTTTCTTTCCTTACGGTCGCCTCTGGAGGTGGAACCGCGTCCACTCATTTACATCTTCACTCGGCGTCCTTACTCTTCTCTTTCTTGCGACTTCTCGTTGGGGCAGACTTGGTTCTCTCTAATAGCCCTTGCACATTCCCCAGCAGGTCTGAACCATATCCTACCTATTCGAGTAGCCGGCGTCTATTTCTAGTCCGAACCACACAGGCCCGCTCGATCCCGATGATCTTCATCTACATTATCACGAAACTCTTGGGACTGTCGAGCTTAGGTGGCTTGAACCGGGAGGTGGAGGCCCTCTGCCAGAATATGGCTGGAACCAATCACCAAGTTCTTACTACCCTGCTGGTCAGGAAAGTGAAGGGCACGGAGAGATTGTACCATCTGATCCCCAACCCCCTGAAGAAGATGAGAGTATTGTTCGCCACTCCTTACCACCTCCTGAAAACAACTACGGAATCCTACATCGCATATCTGAGCTTCCTACCGATGTCGCAACCGCCCGCAGTGCCTTGCGTTGCGCAAGTTGTGGCGAAATGTTCTCGAAGCCGCACCTGCTCAAGTAAGTTACCCTGCTATAGATCTAGTTGTGCGCTCATTCGGTACTGTAGTAAACACCGCAAAAAGCACAGCCGACCGTTCAAATGCACAACAAGCCAATGCGATCAAGATTTCCAGTTCAGGAAGGATCTTGATCGTCATCGAAGATCGAAACACCCGGATGCTGTTCCCGGTTCGATGGCGCTGTATTGCCCCTACTCGGGCTGTAAGTTCTCTGCTGAACGCGGTAAGGGATTCGCAAGAAAGGACAACTATCTCAGGCATTTGCGCACTAAACATGGCGGTTGATGTGGGATTGCTCGGTCGTGTGATAGACAACAATATAAGCATTCCGTCTAAGATGATCACTTTGGTGATGTAAGCCCGTGATCTTTCGCATCCTTATGAAAGCAATTGCTTGTGTGACTGTTTCTAAGGGTGAATATATAATCCCTTGGACGATTGTTGTGCGATTGGTACGCCAGCAGAGGTGTAGGAACCTGATTTGACATAGTCTGTCTCTGGCCAAAGCAGCTGAGATCGAAGCGCCACCAAAGTCTCCAACTACCGATGTTCTCACTGGGGTTGATTTACAATTCTTACGGTGTTAGAAACCTCGCAAGTCGGCCTATGCAAGGTGAATATGAAGTAATACCACAAGGCCGATCTTCGGGTCATGCGCGTCTTGTAGACCTTTGCTTTCTATTATTCAATGGCTCTAATAAAGATTTTTCACTGTACATATTATGCAGGATTGTATCCTTTACTCCACTCCGTACAGTTCAGTCCACCCAAAGCTTGCGTATCCAGGTTCCGGCAGGTCACCAAATTAGACCCATTAATCGTCCTAATATCCACGTTCTCCGCCAAAATCCCGGAGCAGGTATGCGGACTGGAGCACACAAGATGGCCCACGATGGGAGAGAAAACACGATTCGTGCGGCCGCGGATGTTGCGGAAAGTAACGTCGGTGATATTGAGTTTGCTAGGATGCTTGAAGCATTCTTCCTCATCGTCTTGGCCGTAGCATTGCGTGATTGTGAGCCCATAGTCAACGTTGGTCAATCGCATGCCATCGTAAGTAACGTTTCGGACTAATCCTCGGCCGCCGCCGCCGGTCAAGCTTTCGGACTTCTCTGAGTAGGCGTCTGGCCAGACTTTGATACGGGCGCCTTCGGAGGAGTTTTCCATGGTGATGTTGCGCACGAGGATGTTCTCTACGTAATCGACACGCTCGGGATATTGGCCGAGACTGCCGACAGAGATACCATGGGTGCCGTTGCAGCGAAGGTTCTGTACCAATACGTTCGTGCTGTTAGGCTTGAAAGAGACACAGTCTATAGGATAGGTTAGCAATTCGAAAATCGCACTTTCGTGAATGAACCTAGTAGTAATTACGCACCATCGCCGTTGGTGATCGTCGAATTCTCGATCACAATGTTGTCGCTCCTGTAGATATCCCAGCCATCCGTGTTCTTCTCGAAGTTGCCATTGTTGCTTGTTGAAAATAGGTCTAGGCCTGAGTACGCAATGTTCTTAGATTCCATAACAATGTTATGCCAGAATGGAGCATTTCGCAACTTGATCTGCGACACACTCCCATGTTCCAGTCCGACCACAGCAAACAATACTGGTCGCTTCAGCTTCTTGTTTCCGGGGTATGCATCCCACCACGCTTGTCCGTTGCCTTGGATTTCTCCTGCACCGTATACATGCACATCATTTCCGCCCAAGGCGAAAAACGATGTGGCATTCTGATATTCCAGATCGAACGAATTCTCTTCCCAGTACGTGATGTTGTCAGTGAAGGACAAAGTACCCTGTATATCGAGATCGATTGCCTTCAAGCCAGTCAAGTTGAGGGGCGAAGCAATGGTGTAGGTAAGTTTCTCAGCAAAAATAACATGGCCGCCGTCATTGCAGTCTTGGATCGCGGAGAGAACGCCTGATGCATCATCGACCGATGAATCGCCGCGGGAAGGGGCGATGCATGTTCTGTTTCGCTTTGGAGAAGTAGTAGCGTGTAATGGACGAGGGCTACGGAGAGTTGATAGGAAATTTTCGTCTATCGAAGCACTCTCTACACATTGTGATAGGAGGATCGAAGCGCTGAAGAGAAATTGCTTGAGGATCGGCATAGTGAAATAGGAACAGCAAGCTTCAAACCATCTTTGCGGTGTGCCAGATCGTCTTGCGCTTTATATACTCTTCGCTAGCCAAGATAGTGAAGCCGGAAAACATCCATTTCTTGTCTTTCGGTTGAGCTTCATCCGCAAGTTCCATACCGTTAAGCTCTTTTGAGGCGAAGCGGAGGCTTTTCCGGTTGAACAACTCTCCAAACCCCGCAAAGCTCCAAAAGTCGGGGAACGTATGCGGAGGAGAGAGTACTAGCATTGGATAGAAGCCTGGGCATCTTTGATCATTGGCACAAGGGACACTTGGCAGTCTGGCGCGGACACAACGACTCGAGGCTGCAGGTGATAACGTGCGCGCGACTCAGGTAGTGGAGATCTGTGACCAATGGTGGGCATGATGGGGTGGTGCAGCCAATGAGATTTGTTCCACCAATCAAGTCTCATGTAAGTAGCCGTACACCCACAGAGGCGAAGCAAAAACCCGGACACTCTTTCAAAATCAAAGGTCAGCTAGTCGCCAAAAGGTCCTTAAGTGCCATATAAGATCATATACCGTAGGGTAACACACTATATAATGAGTATTAATGTAATACTGTATCGTGGTTGCACACTCGTAGGAGGTGCTACCATTAGAAACCCGACTTATTTCTTTCGGCCACTGTGCCCTACGATCGCACGAACCTCAGCCCCCACACACTATCCGCTAGACTGTCCTTGTTCTTCGTTTGGTCTGTCGGGCTGAAATATAGCATCATTCTTGGGTCTTTGTGTGCGTGTGCTTGCCTTCCATGGCGCCGAAAACTTCGTCGACATGGCGTTTTTCCTGGCCACAGTGAACTTCTGAAGTTTTGGACATAAATCCGTCGTCACCTGCTTCCGATGCTGCTCTTCTTTCGAGTCTTTCGGTCCAATTTTGGCGTCATTGCGATGCTTCGCTAGGCAGTACCTCTTACGAAGTTTGCCCTCCCATTTGGAGACGAATTGCTCGTGACGACCAGCCATCTCCCACTTCTCGTTCATGTACTCGTCCCACAATGCGCCTAGATTCAGGATCTTCCATGGATGAAGAGTGCGTGTTGTCTCCTGCGTACCTAAACGTTCAGAACCGGATGACACAATACTTCGTGCGTTCTTTGGATCGGCCAATGCCCTTTCGAGTTCGTCAAATCGGTCTTGTAAGCGGATCTTTACGTCCCTCATAGCTTTGCGAACTTTCTTGTCGTTGAGATACTTACGGACGCCTACAACGTTACGCAATCGGAGGAGTGCAGCTCCAGGGTCGTTCAGAACCTGGTCCCCTAAACTACCCTTCTGGGGAGTACCAGCTGCGCTCATCTTTTCGTTGTATAACTGACTGGGCACAGGTACCCAGCCATCGTCAAACTCTTCAGGCTTATCGTTCCACTTGAAAAACTAAGTATGTGTAAGCTGCATAAAATCCATTTGCCTTGATCACCTACCCTCAGCTTGAGTTGATTTAGAGACTTTTGCAGGCCAGTAAACTCTTCGCGTTTGTATGGCGGCTTAGCAGACGGATAGACATCTGCAATGTGCTCGAATGGGCTTCGCGGAGGGCCGTTCTTGTCGAGTTTGAAGCCCTGGTCTTTGGGCCAAGATCCCCAGGTGGTTCTCCAGGCGGCGCAAAAGTCTTCTTTTCTGCGACCTTTGACCCCATGGGCACTTTCAATGTCATTTTTCGGGTCGGGGTTCGAGATTTTGTCTTTCGCAAACTTCTTGTCAAGAAATATGTCAAAAAATTGAGCTATTGTGTTCCATTCGAGAACATGCTCAGTATCGTACTTGTACTGGCCTTTTTCGTCCTTTGTCCCCTGTTTTAGACCTGGAACCCCTTTGAACCATTCATAATTCGCACAGTCTACTTCTTTCTTGTATCCGAAGACTGGTAACAATTTCTGTCCGTGTGTTAGGTCCTATTGACTGTTGATTTGGCTGGACTACTCACATTTTCGTCGATTTCGAGGCTGAAAGGTTGATATTTGTTGCTCTTAAAACCCGCAGCCTTGCATGGATCCGAAGTCTTTACTCCGGACGTCTTCTTGCCTTTGGCTTTGGCTCTACCTTTTCCTTTCTTAGCTCGTGTGACGAGTTCTGGAAGAGGAAAATGAGCTGAGTCGAATCTTTTTTCAAGGCCTCCAGCTCTTGCCAAGCGTTGCTCCTCTTGCGCCAATTCTACGTGCAGCTGCTTGCATGTTTTCAATGGTTTGAGTTTGACGGGCTTCGAAGGTGTGGGAGTATACTTGTTGGTGGATGTCTTTTAGGTCCTGCTCGTGATCTACTTTTCGTGGGGCGCTTTCCAGGTCGCTTCTTAGATGTCGGTTGCTTGGAGGCCGGATGTTTGGTAATCTTCTGCTTCGATGTTGGGCGCTTCGCCTTGGGACGTTTGGCTGCAGGCCGCTTATTGCTAGCCCTGCCACTGGCTCGGGCTCTGACACGTTTGTCCTGATGAGATGAATCGTTGCTAATGATAGCGATGCCGTATGCAATCTCAGAAGCAACCAGATCACCACCTCGGAGGTATGAATGATCGATACACGTGGATACGATCGTGTTGAAGTTAGCACTGCAATCGTCCTGCGTGGGATGTGTAGCTCCAGAGGATCCAGTAATGGTAAGCATAAGGGTACCGAACTCTTCGCCTACACCTTCGAAGATATTTGATTTGTCCGAGGCATTGGCACATAGAGAGATGATGTCGCCCCTAAGATGAGGGATAAATGTGGGTGTTTCCAAGTACTCATACTGATGATCATCACAAATCGCCCCGGGGATGCTTGCAGCTGCAGCTTGTATGCATGCTAAAGCCTCTAGAAAAATGAATGCGACTATTCTCATCGTATCTGGTAATCTTCGAGGATCAATGGTCGTGAGTCGTGAACGGGGATGCCTTAGAGTGAACTTGGGACTCAAAGACGAAACAGAAATACTACAATGAGCGACAAAAATGAAAGAAGAGCGACGTACGAAGCAAGAAGAGAATGTAATAAGGTTAGGACCGGTTGCGAACAGAGATATTTATATATGCGTACACGGCATATGAGAACGCTTCGGTGTAGCCAAGTGTGTACATGAATGAACTCCGGAACACCCTCGGACGACTGATACGATACGTTCACATTGCGTTGCTGATAGGCCAAGAGCACATTGTCCGACGGCACAGAATACGAAATCGATGTTACGGACATCGAGTAGCCAACGCATCGTTACACATGGTGTAGGGGGGTCTGCTCGAACACACTCAAGTCTCTAGAGCTATCCTTTGTAAAATGGCTTATATGTCTCGCAGATCGCGACGATTGGGAAGACATCAACTAGTATCCCACGATTATCGTTGTTTCCTCTTACCCTACTCACAAGTTGTTCTATCGGGAATGTAGATCGGGGGCGCCTTCCCGGACAACTTGATCGCGGGCGGCGTAGTTACGGGCGGCGCAGTCGTCGGGTGCAAGATGGGGGCAGCTGTAAATAATCAACAAGATGCACATGTGGATACACAGCATGCAGCTCCTTGTAATCATGTATCACGGGGAGCTGTTCCGCAAGTTTTGAAACAGTGATGGTTCTTTCCACTTTAGTTGAAATTTCCTCCTTGGATGACTATATGTCACTATCTCTCGTTTCAGAAATATTTCGGATAGAAATCTTCACCATAATGACTAGGGCATATGGTTCCTAATATCCGGGGTATTCAAGTTAGCGTAGGCTCGGAATGCTGTAGCAATGTGCACTCACCAGCCTCGAACCAGTCTATTCTCAAGAGCGTCTCTGCCTGTCCAACATCATGCCATGTCTCTTCCAGATGCGGTCCGTGATAAATCTCCCCAATGCTCTTAAAAGATTGATGCAAATTTGCATCTGGCCTCCATGATCCTACTCTCCACTTGATCCGACGTGCCTCTGTCAAAGTCGCGCCTTCGGTGCTACGAGCACCTGGCGCATCGTACTTCAGACCCCAACCACAAACGTTCTCACTATATTGCTCCATAATATCCTCATCGTCTTCTTCCTCCAGACCTTCGGGGCTGAAGCGCATAGGCGCCCAAAGCCATGCTTCGAGAAGTCGTGGCATGTTAGCTGCAGCCTGCGCAAATGCATCCAGAAATGGGACCAGCTGTTCCTCCCTTGGTACTACACGAAACGTGCATTCAGGTTCTGGAGTGTCGACCCCTTCTCGGTAGCACCATTCTTCTTTTTCATCGATATCATCTTCGAAAGGTGGGTACACATGGTCCTCCGCAATCTGGTGGTTTGCATCGTCATCGTCATCGTCGTCGTCCTCCCCCAAAGGGCCTTCAAAGTACCACTCTCCTGAGGGCGAGCAGATGTGAAACAGGATTGTCAAGAACTCTAAGTTTGGCCAAGAGGGAGGGAGGTCATCTCCACTGGGCAAAAACAGACTCTTGTCAGCGACAACATGCAGATTCATCCTGCGGAGGGAGTAGGAGAGTAGGCGTAGACTCGAGCTGAAAGGATCAAAGGCCATCGACCCTACCAGATTGGGTAACTGTTTGCTCTGCTCTTGCAAGGATTCATCTATCTTGTTGATGAAATCCAGCTGCACATACTTCAGCGTAGCCGGCAAAGAAGTTGACCGAACAGCTGTAGCAAAGTCAATCCTGGTGTCACGCCGGCATCCGAGATAGTCGAGCATGAAGTGTTCTCTTATGGCGTCCCGACTGTCAGCCCATTCGTAGGTTCCTATCTTGCATCCCAGATATTCAAGGTTCGGTAATCTACTGGCTAGATCTATAATGACGCGGAGATCGAGCTTGCGGGTCTTGCCTGAATCTTCATCGTCATCACCTGCCCTATTACAGATGCTAATGGCTCGTACAGAGCGTAACTCTGGCAGCTCTGTAGGTGAAAGGAGATGGACGCGCCAGCTGGAGTAAAGTCTATGGTTGCAGAAGCCCGTACTGATGAACTGCGTCGGAGTGAATATCCTTATTTGTATCCGTCCAGCACCGTCTGTTTGTATCTGCTCCGCCTCATGGAGTGTGTTCCAGACTCCCTTGATCTGTTCAGAGAACATGTAATCTTTCTGAAAGAGCTCTTCAATTGTTTCTCGACAAGGGCCAGCTTCTTCTTGAGGCGCGGAGTTGTCGATAACAGGCGGTACTGAAGTGCGCACATGAATATTGCGCAGGTAACGAAAGCGACGGCCGCCACCGCCGAACTTAGACAGAAAACCCTGACGTTCATCTTGAGTGTGATTTTTGAAGGCGAAGAAGGCGAATTCGCCAGATGCTCGCTCTGCGGCATACTGGAGTTTACGAGAGACCAGAAGAGTATTCTTTAGGTCATTGTAAGCGAGGAACGAGGTAACCCGGTCTATTAGTTCTTGGGGGAAGCTATCCATTTCAAATTGCCAACAGAAAGTGAAGTGAAGGGCAATCGTGGGCTGGGAGCAAACAGGGCAGGCACCTCGGTGTTGCACGAGCTCGGGGTTGTCGTTTCGGGCGGTGACAGCTTTGCGGCGCAGTCGCTTATGTAATACCGTCGCTTGCCTCCCACTTCCTTATCCAATACAAGTAATACAATGTACGGCACAAATTAGGTTTGGTACGTACATTCAGACGATATCTCAGCTGTTCAACGAATTATTCAGGCTGAAGAATTGTGACTGGGAATGTATACTCATCATGATGACAGCCGCGCTCGAGCTGCCACAGACCCCAGAAAGGTTTAAGTTGTAACAAGACGGATTATTATTCTGTTGTCCGACGATCCTAGTGCACGTGGAGTGCGATTGCGCCGGTTGCGTACTTCTTGCACTGGCACAATTTCTGTATTGCAATACTGATCGTTCAGGACTCGTTCCCAACTTTGGCCACAACCTCCACTCTCTCAAAAGGCCGCTCTTTCTCCTCGTAGATAGCTTCAGCCCTCTTCGTCTCCACTTCCCCTAATCTTCGTATACTGACCCCACTCTCGAACAGCTGATCCACCTCTTCCAGACTCTTGCCTTTCAGCTCTGGAACTACGAACCATGTCGCAACCACCACCATGATATTGATGACCCCGTAAACGAATCCGAGTTTAGCCCCTATTGCAGAAATGATATATGGGGTAGAGAAAGAAGTAACGAAAGTAGTCAACACGGAGACGACCATTGCAATGAGGTTGGTCTTCTCCTTCACACGCGAGGCTGCTGTTTCCGATACAACGACGTAGGAGCTGCGGGTGGAAGTCAGTATGGCTGCTGCGACGGATGTATGTCGTTGAAGCACTTACACAGGTGCCCAGCTCAGAGAGAAAAAGAACGAGAACAGCATGATGCTGGCAACCATCATATGTTTCCCGGCAGAAGTCAGCTTATGTGAGGGTACAGAACCCATACCGCCGAGTATAAACATCATGGCCGCCATCAAGGAGCCTCCAGTTAGTAGCGATGGACGACGACCCAGAGCATCGACCGTGGACCACGTCATAGTAACTGCAACAAGGGAGATAATGTTGCTGAGTACGTTGAAGAGGAAGGCTTGCGAGGCGAAACCCTGCGATTGGTAGAAGATAACGCCGTATTGCGAGGGAAAAGCTTGGCCGGTGATTTGTTGGCCGAACATCACGAAGATGGCAATGATAGTACGGACCTGTGAGTGAAGTTGTTAGCGAATTGCAATAGAGTGTATGTGAGGACTCACTCTGTTCTTCTTGTTGAAAAGTTCCATCCATCCGCCCTTGTGTTGGTTCGCATTCGCATATTGCAAGCTGTCAATTTCAAACTTTACTTCTTCCTCACCAGCATGCTTCCTCAGTTTCTTTAGATTCTTCACTGCATCCTCAACTCGGTCCTTGCTCAAGAGCCATCTCGGACTTTCGGGTACAAGCGGAAGGAGTATCAGGATGACAGCAGGCATGACCAACTGCATCCCGATAGGAATTTGCCAGCCCGCGTTCGACGTCATGCCTTTAGTGCCGAATGTGACCAGTGACGAGACGACCTGGCCAAGAGTAATCATAAACTGAATCGTGCAGCCGAACATGCCGCGTAGCTCGGCAGGAGCCGTCTCGCCCTGATAAATCGGTACGACTACCACAGCCATGCCTGTCATAGCGTACGCGATGATACGACCAAGCGTAAACTGGGCAGACGTCGTAGCTGAAGTTTGCAGCGCGGCACCTCTACATCCCCTTCAGTACGAGTTTTCAGTCACTTAGTGGATTTAGCTCACATGAAAGATAGGATGCAAAGCCAGAATATAGCGCTTCGTCGTCCCCACCGCTCGGCAATAAGACCGCATCCGATAGCACCAAGTGCCTTTCCAATGAACGGAGTGGATGTCATGACAGATCGCAGCCAGCTAGGCAGCGCCCATAGTTTCGTCTTTGGGTTATAGACACCGAAGTCGTCCTGGAAACTCTGCATGCCCTGGACACCGCCGAAAGTGCCCACATCAAAACCGAAATTGAAGGCAGTACAAGACATGTGCCTGCCTTGTTAGTTGATGATACTACGGACGCAGCTCCGTGGGGAGAACGTACAGCATGATGAATACTAGCATTGGATTAAAGTACTTCATCCTCTCCTTGAAAGAGAGGTTTGTGGGTGGCGTGGGTGCCATCTCTTACTGCCGTGGATACGTAATTTGAACTTGGGACCACCGCTGGGTCAAACATAGGTTATCGGAGTATTGCGCTGTCATGGCATATATACACCTGCGCGCGGACAAGGGATGGTCTAGCCAACTTTACCCCGGCTTCGAGGTGATGGAAAGCACGCAAGGCCGCCAGACCCCAAAATGACTCGGTGCGGAGGTGGGGGAGGGCTACTAGGGCCTTAGCTGGGTCGTCGGTGACTATATTGCAGGAAAAGAGTGTCAATGATGCCAGACTGGGACGCTTGCGGTTCTCGGTGCTATTAGTAGCGGCTCTCGCACGGTTCTCGCATCGCGCCCCGCGACATAGCACGAATTCTGGAACCATGCTCCCCAAGCCTCCATGTGCATTCCATAATTTGGCCAAGTGAGGTTCGATATTGCGTGATTTTTGGGTTTAGAATCAATTACGTCTTCAGCTTCAACCAAATACGCACACGTAGAGCTCGTTCTGCGCACTGCTGAACAATAGCCTCCTAAACATGGCACCTAAACGTCCCAACTTTCTAATAATCGTCGCGGATGATCTTGGCTTCAGCGACTGCGGTTGCTTCGGTTCTGAAATCTCGACGCCCAACATCGATGCCCTTGCAGCAGAAGCGGGCGCCCTCCGCTTCACAAACTATCATGTCGCTGCGGCATGCTCACCAACAAGGTCTATGCTCATGACCGGAACGGATCACCATATCGCAGGTCTTGGCCAGCTGCAGGAATTTACACGTGCTTCTCCCGCCCACAGTGGCAAACCTGGCCACGAAGGGTTTTTGAACGAGCGCGTCGTTGCGTTACCAGAGCTTCTATCTGATGGCGGTTACTTCACGTTGATGTCCGGCAAGTGGCATTTGGGTCTACGACCGGAGCACCATCCTATCAACCGAGGTTTCAAGAAGTCTTTTGCCCTTCTACCTGGTTGCGCGAACCACTACGGTAAGTTGACACCTAGAACCATGTATTGGTAGATGCTGATGACAACGTTGGAAAGCTTACGAACCCGAATATAAAGACCCGGAAAGCGAGCCTGGAAAGTTCTTCGAAACTGCGACGCGCGCACTGCATGCTGAAGATGACCATTTCATGGACCGACTACCGCCAGATTTTTACAGTAGTGATGCATATGCGGATAAGCTAATGTCATACCTGGATGACCGAACGGAAGAGGAGAAAGCGCGGCCCTTTTTTGCGTATTTACCATTCAGCGCTCCTCATTGGCCACTTCAAGCGCCAAAGGAAGTGTGCGACAAGTATCGCGGAATGTACGAAGAGGGACCTGAGGTTCTGCGACAGAAACGACTGACCCGATTGAAAGAGCTGGGCATGGTCGACCAGGACGTTAAGCCACATCCAGTAGTGTTCACCGACGGAAAGACCGAGGATTGGGAAGAACTACCGAAAGAAGTTCGCGAGAGTTCGAGTCGCGCGATGGAAGTCTACGCGGCCATGGTTGATCGTATGGATTGGAACATCGGACGTGTGATCGGGCATTTGAAAGCCATGGGCGAGTACGAAAATACGTTCGTGCTGTTCATGAGCGACAATGGGGCCGAAGGCGCAAGCTACGAGGCGATGCCGATCGTAGGTGATAGCATCATGGCACACATCCATAAATACTACGATAATAGCTTGGGAAACATAGGGCGGAGTAATAGCTTCGTATGGTGAGGCGACTTTAGACCCAACTGCACACTGGGCGTACACTGATCATCATGAATCATTAGGTATGGCTGTCGTTGGGCACAAGCCGCTACTGCCCCGTCCCGGTTGTACAAGATGCACTCTACAGAAGGTGGATGCAGAGTACCGCTCATTGTAAAATTGCCGGCATCCGCCGAGAAGACTGCTGCTGATGAAAGCACTGGTATGATTAGCAATGCTTTCTGTACCGTTATGGATATCGTCCCGACCGTTCTTGAACTAGCGCAGCTCGAGCATCCGGGGACATCGTACAAAGGACGTCAGATTGCTCCATTGAAAGGACGAAGCTGGGTCGAATTCTTGTCAACGAAAGCGCATTCCATCCACGATCCGGATTACGCCACCGGTTACGAGATTGCTGGGTCCGGTGCACTGCGACGAGGTGATTGGAAACTAACATTTGTACCGGCGCCTAAGGGACCCCAGAAGTGGGAGCTCTTCAACATTAAAACAGATCCCGGCGAAACGAATGATCTAGCAGAGGAGCAACCGGCACTGTTCGAAGAACTTCTGAAGCTGTGGAACGAGTATAAAGAGGAAGTCGGCGTCGTAGGTGTTGCCGGCGAATATCCCACAGCAGTGCAGGGTGACCCGAAGATGAGTTTGATCGATGAGTTCGAAGATCCGTATTGCTGGATCAAATACATAGGACGACCAGAAATAATACCACAGAGATTAAGAGGTATCGTGCCTCCGGTCAATTAGGTATATAATATACGTGTATGTCGATTTAGATGTTGCCCAGGGTGATTCATTGCGCTTGCGCGTTGTTGTTCCACCAGTCGGAGGAATCCCATGTGAGAAAGTGTGCCACTACCAAGACATTAGCTTCCAGTGAGCCCTATATTCATGGATTACTTAGTGTATGCACTCACTTTCATCTGCGGTGCGAAGGTAATCGTCCGCGGATAGCTGCGCTGTTTCATTGAGAGAATCATCGAAGTGGTGAGATAGCGGCATCGACAAATCAGCGACAGAATACTGCTGCATTGATCGTTGTTGGAGCTCTTCAGGCTCAGGCTGTGCCTGAGTGGTTGCAGTGGGCGATATAGGCGGTGGTCGGGCACAGCTCTGGTCCTGATTTCCCTCTATTGATCTTACAGTTCGTGGACTAGACAGGTTCTGCTGCGCTCTAGCTTCGGACCTGGCCCTGCGAAAGAGCGCTGTATTGATGAGGTGGTGTTCACCAGCTGAACCAGTAACCTCGGCTTCGAAACCAACTTCCGACGAATCTACATCGCTGCACTGCTTTGCGAGCCCATGGAAACCGAAACCCACACAGAGCGATAGAAGAGCGCGTATGTGAGGACTAGGACTCGAGTTTCCGAAAGCTAACATCCTGAGCGCATCGAAGTTGTTGCAGATGACCCTTGTTGCAACAGGCATAGACTCGATGCCTCCTAAGTCGAGCGCTGCGCAGACAATATGGATTTTCGTCGATTCGGAGGTGGCATCAGCAGCAAAGCCATCGTCAAAAGCTGGGCGACCGTGGCATTTACTCATCTGGACGATACTCGATATCTCTCTCGCGTGAAAGAGACATCGTTCCCGACACTGCGCAGTGAAAGCATCTGTGGCGTGCCGAAAACCGGCAGCAAGAGGGAAGTTGAAGCCTGGAAGGGAAATGCGTGTCAAATCACACATAGCTGCATGGTAGAACAAGTGCAAAGAAACTAAAGCGCCGAGCGTATGCTGATCTTTGTGCATATACATGTTGAGCTCCGTGAGAAGGTATCTGGGCGGCAGGTTGGCATAGAACACTTCCAGTTTTTGTAAGATCCACATGAATGTAGAGATTGGATCCCATATATTTTGTGTCGAAACTGGTTCTCTAATACAGCTATATATGGTTAGCTTGAGGCTTCGGCATAGCAATGAGAAGAATACCGTAGTACAGCCGAGCCTAGGACAATTAGCGGATATGGTAAGCGCCGCGTTCGTAAATGGACTTACGAAGATGAATAAGAATAGCAGTAAGTGCCGGTAGCTCTAGAGATTGAATTACATTGGGTTTCTCCAGCGCGTCGATTAAGAAGGATGCTTTCGATGGAATCCGGGAGAGAAACTCGGCGTCAGAGCAAGGAAGTGGTACATCTGGGGAGTCGCCACGCCAGGCAGAATTCTTGTCAACACCAGAAGCGGTGAGGACGTCGATAGTGTAGCATGACCATACCACCCTAATTTCGATTTCTCGATTCGGATCCACCATCTCGTCTGCTGTCTCGGAGGGTTTATCCAGGCCCAGTAATCGCATATGTCGAAAGAGATAACCCCCCAACAAGAAAACCATGGCATACTGATCAGTTCGAGTTGCATACTCACAGAGTAGAATTATTGCCTGTCATCGGTCAGTGCGGGATCAGTCCCACGAATTACGGTTGCAGTTGAAAGTATTATCAACTCATCTTAGGATAGTCCTTATGGCAGTGGCGGCTTTGACCGGGGTATAGATGTGCTTGCCATGAAACAGAGCTGAGATGAATTATGATTAAAAGAGAATTTACAGACCTACCATCAACTGCTGTAGGGTCGGCCTATGTAACTGCGCCAGAATGTTGGCCCGGGCCTGATCCGCCAGATGCTGTGCATGAGTTGCGAGACTATCCACGTCTTCTTGGACTGAATCGAGGTACAGAAGCCTTGAATTTGAAAGTTAACAATGATCAGAAGAAGATAAGGGCACACAAACTTACCTCGCACCCAAGGCACACATGATGTCAACTAAAGGAGATGCATATACTTCCAGCAAGGTGCCATGGTCTAGTGCTTGCATAAATGATGGCTTATGGATGAAACCGAGATATCTGAGAGGATGAATCCTTGTGAAATAGAGAAGTAGAAAGCGAGACTTCAGTGTCAAATCATCGAGCATACTAATATGTTGAGCAGCAGGGTGGTCCGTAGTATAGTGCGTCTCCTCCATTTCGCCAGATCTGCCATCCGATTGTTCACGGGAGACATTGACCGGGGTGCCGTAGGAGCTTCGTGCGTATACACAGCCGATGCTCTTGGTGAGGCACCGCCGGCAAGCAGGACGAGTTTTCGTGCAGCGATTCTTCGCTAAGCGGCAAGCTTCACAAGCGCCAACTCGTCGTTTCTCAATGCCCGAAGCCTTGTAAACGGCTTCAGCAGATAGTGTTGCTTCTTGCGCTGTGATCACGTTTCGATGGGGGTAGCCGGGGCACTGCAACCCCAGGCGCTCGCAATTCTGGCAATGCGGAAGGGTTCCATCGCACTTGACCTGACTGTGTCAACACGAACAAATGAAGCCCGATAGACTGGCTTCAGTTGGTACCTTGCGCGATCGACAAACGATGCATACCGCCATGCTGCGGTTGTCGCTCCCGGTTGTTGCGTATCTAGGGCTCCCAACGGGTCGAAAACTGCGAGAGCCGGCCTACCCACCGGACGTGCGCAACTCATAGGCAGCTAAACCAAGACGAAGGCGCAATCTCCAGACCATCATATGTTAACGTGCTATTGCATTCGAATTGCGCCGTAGCGCGACGGTAGAGACTGCACACTGGCCTGGGGAACGGTACCCGGGGAACCGACCTAGGTATTTCACGTGACCCACTTGGCCGAGAACCGGGTCCTCGTGCCCGAGAGCCGCACCCTTCCGCGACAGCCGCGCGCGACGTCAAATGAGCACGCTGATGGACATTACCATCATGATCGCGCCATAGGAGACGGGGTGCTTTAGTCTTGTCCACGTACACGCCATTGGCTCATATGAGCTCCGATGGCGCATTGCAGGCGCAGAGGAGACGCATTCGCGGCAACGTGACATGCACGGTGTGGAGAAGGGTTTCCCCCGCGTTTAGAGGCCGGCTGCAAATTAACTTGTAGGTACCATCATGATGGAGCATAAAGGTGGCAAGGCCACACGCACATCGCTCAAACATTACTTCACCTCTCGAAACAGCTGCTATTATGAGCCCCGCCTTGTTCACTGCCCTTGGCTTCCTGTTCACCTTTACAGCGGCAACTCAATATACTTCGCACAGATTCGAGGCTCCCTTGAAAGTGCCCAAAGCGGCGTCGAATGTCATACCACATGATTTCTCTTCCTTCTCATTCCCGGCACACTGGTTCGCAGACTTCACGGGCAATCACACCCATCCCAATCTATTTTCGAAGGACATCCTAGATCTTCTAGCGAAGAAAACAGGCGCCCAACCCTTTATATGTGTTGGCGGAACTTCAACGTAGGTGATAAAATTCCCTCGATCTCGGAATCCACTTGATAAACTCACGAAACGAGCAGTGACCGCGTCTGGTACAACGCTTCGCAAAAGCTATCGCTTGTCAACGAGTTCGCGGCCGGCACGGTCACTGGCAACATTGGCATCCCTGAGCGTGTCAATATCGGCCCTGTGTTCTTCGAAGGCTTTGATACTTTTCCGAACACGCACTGGTCATGGCAGGTCAACATGGGTCAGACGTACGGTGTCGAAGGTGGCAAAGAAAACGCTATTGAGGTAGCTAAACTTGTAATGAATCGCGTACGGAATCGTTTGGAGAGCTTTGAAATTGGAAATGAACCAGATATCTTCTCCTTGGTAGGGCATCGGCCTAAGAACTACTCAATGGGAGAGTATGTGAGCCAATGGAACGAGTACGCCGATGCTGTTAGTGAGGAGGTACTCAATGAAAACCGTTATGGCCTTGAGGAGAGGAGGCTTTTCCAGCCTGGGACGTTTGCTGGTGGAAGAGGATGGACTGTGTGTGTGCTGTCTTTTCGCACTTCGGGTCTTTACTGATTGGAAACGTAGGAAAAACCTTCTAGAGGCTGGAATCGACCAGCATAAACACACGAAATCCGTCTCAGTTCATCATTACGACGGTGTCGGCGAGCCCTGGATCCGCCTTGGGTCGTCCCTTATGAACCACACCAATATAGCGTCCAACGTCTCAAGCCTGGTTGCCAATATCGAAGCCTCCCATGATTGGACACCTTCTCTGCCTTTCGTCCTTGGCGAAACAAACTCCGATGCGTCCAATCTCAATTTCACGCAAGTCATCGGCGTATTTGGGTCTGCGCTGTGGCTCACCGATCGCACGTTTCTTTCTATGGCCGCAAACATGCGTCGTCAGAACCTCATCCAGGGTACCACCTTCGGGTACACAGCTTGGGTTCCTGTACCGAGAGACGGACGCGAACCGTATGTGCGACCGCCGCTATACGGCCAGATCTTTACCGCTGATGCTATCGGTACGCATCCTGAAGTGCAAGTGTATCCGGTACCAGCTTCAGAGCCTAAGTTCGTGTCGCATGCTATCTACGAAGCTGGGAAACTTGCCAAGTATGCCCTCATTAATTTTGATGAGTGGAATAGTACGACGCCGTATGAGCGTCCGTCGCAGCGCGTGGAGCTAGGTGTGCCAATGCAAGTGGACGCGATTCAGGTTCAGAGACTGACTGCGAGTGGTGCAAGTGCGGACGAGGGCATCGAGTGGGCAGGTCAGAGCTGGAATTATACGGATGGTAGATTAGCTCAGCATGGGCAGCATACAGTTGAGCACGTGAAGGCCAGGAAAGGGATCGTTGTTCTAAGTGTATCTTCTACGGAAGCCGTCCTAGTGACGCTCAAATATCGCGCATAATCTCTCCTCCATAGTATTTTGTTTGACATTGTCAATGTTAAAAATGAAGGATTGGCTTTGCAAGAAATCTGACGGTCATCCATCTCCCTACCTAGGGCAATAAAGATCAATGGGTGCCTCAGGTACCAAGGGTTGGCTGTGCTCATCGAAAATCCCGTGATTGGTATGCCAAGCAACAGCAAGCCCTCCAGCTGTACTTAACGTCTTGCATCGTATCCTAGTAGATATCTGCGCTTCACTTCGTGCATTCTATGATTACTTCTAGTAGTTGCGAATTGGTGTGACATCAGCGCTCGTACTGATCGTGCTGTGTAGCCCGCGTGGCTAGAGCGTCCAGAAATAGTCCGATGGGAACCGTGTAGCATTTTTTGATGAATTACCCAAGCTTAAGTCGCAGAGTGTTGCCCAAGCTCTCAAGTTATCTAAGCCAAGGTTTCCAAGAGTCCGTCTCCCGGAATGATTCATGCATCAGCCACGTTCCACTAGACTAAGGTGATAGAATGGGGCGGTGATCATCGGTATAGCTTGGCAAAAGCCTCGTAGATCTCCTACTACGTAAAACATGTTAAATAGGATCGCGATCTCATGCCCTGCGAAATGTTTCCAAGGCTTGCCAACAACAGAAGAGGATCACTATGTGAACCAAGTACTGGGATCAACACCAACGCTGACAAGCTCATGGATGCTTTAGGAAAGCAATGAGAAGCTAACTGCCAGCGAAGGAAGTGATGGCGATGCGAAACATTGGCAAAGTGGTCGGAAGCAAGACTGGAGTTCGAGATCGAAGTATAAGTAGAGATGCCTCCTCGCCCATTGCCATCCAGCATCAAAACTTCGATAGCTTGCCAATTCGCCATATTCAAACAATTTCTTTAGCATTTCGTCCCCTGATCTTCTTCTGTATACAGGATACAGACCACCACAGTCAGCCACTATGAAGTTCATCGAAATCATCGCTATCGCTACGATGGCCACTGCCACCGTGAGTTCAATATCTTACCATGGCCAATCATGATCATCTTCAGTGTCCCCCGCTGACCACAATGTAGCCCGCAAGCATGTCCACCAAAGACTTTGAGGCAAAGTTCGGAAAGCGCGCGATTGATAGAGTCGACTGCGAGCTGGATTGGCTTCCTGCGTACGCGGCGGATGCAGCCAATGCAATCAACAAGCTAGAGGACATGATCCAACTCTGTGAAGCGCCAGCCGGAGAATGTAAACGTATGACTTGCGGCACGGCATGCGCCTCGACTTGGATTTGCGGTGGTGCGCAGGCGGTATCGGTCGTCTGTAATACTCTACCGGATTATGGCTGGGTCACCGTGAACGAATGCGGAGATGGGACTCTCGAGAGCACTGTCGTCGGCGAGGCTTTCGATACTGCAGGATGGAGTGTTCGCATCTCCAATGATCAGGGTTGCTGCTAATCTTGGGCTGGTGGAAGACTAGGCCAGTATGGTGGTTATGGTGGGTCCTGAGGGTGAAAATGGTATTAAGCTGCTTCCTGATGTATCGTAAGCTTTAGCATCAGAGAATTACAAAAATTTCATAGCCAAGTATACTATCTTTCGTGGGTTCATGTGTAGTTTTGCTGTTACTATGCTTTCTGACTTCTTCCTATGAGGGTTGTACTTGATGGATTTATTTTTGGGATTTTGAATTTTTTTCTCAGAGTAAGTCTGCTACAGTTCACAGTTTGAAGTCGTTCTTGACAAGCTTCTCGCTCAACGCCCAGAGCCTCTTCGCATTGTCCTCGTTTGCTGCATATGGAGCTGCATCTACCAGTTGGCAATCGTGCAGTAGAATACCTTTCGGTGCTATATCTATACGTTAGCGGCGGTAAGACTTGATTAAGCTGGGTATCTCACTACTGAGTGCAGGATCCAGAGTAGCGACGAGAGTAGTGGAAGCGCCCTGGTCATGATTCTTCCAAAAAGAGCTCGTAGCACGTATTGCCGCTTCACCGTCTGCGTCAAGGTCTCTACTCAGGCCGGTCCAGATAGCTGCGCCGCGTCAGAAATAAGCTATCCTGAGGAGCTGTGAACTTACATCCTGGATGTACAGCATAGCTGACGATCCCCTTCTCGTTTAGTAGTTTATTCAGCTCCACCGAGAACAAGATATTTGCAGTCTTAGCCTGTCCGTAGGAGATATAGCCATTGTACGCACCCTCTTGGCCTTTGGTGAACATTGGCGGCAGAGGCGTGTGTTGCTCTTCTGAGGGTATGTCTTTGCCTTCGAAATTATAGTCGTGGAAGCGGATTGGGCTGAGCCGATGTCCCAAGCTGGTTAAGTTAACCACACGTGTAAGACCCGGAGCGTTCGTCTTGGCTGCAGCGAGCAATTGCGGCATCAGCAGGTTGGTCAAGAGAAAATGTCCGACGTGGTTTGCGCCAAACTGCGCTTCAATGCCTTCCACGGTGAACTGATGCTTCAGTGTCATCAAGGCTGCGTTGTTGATGATAATATCGATGCGAGGAGTCAATTCAGCAATTCGACCAGCGGCTTTGCGGACTGAATCTTGGGACATGAGGTCCAGAGCAATGGTCTGTACATTGACATTGGGATAGGCATCTTTGATGGATTTGGTCACCGCGTCGAGCTTAGATTGGGTCCGGGAGGCCAGTAACAGAAGGAATGGGGATTGCGAGGCGATGCTGAGGGCTGTCGAGGAACCGATGCTTTCTGGCGAGACACCTGTGATGAGAACTTTGCTCGATTAGCTCTAGTCGACATCGAGGTGCGATGAATGTTTACTAGTCTTTCCATTGATCTGCTCGGAAAAGGCCTTCGCAACAGCGAGACCTCCTGTCTCCTGATTCCACTCAGGATGTGTCAGTATGGACATTTTCGATCTGTACAGTCTGCTGCAAACCGCAACCAAAGTTGTATGAGCCGGTATACATGGGGTTAAGATGGCCCCACGTGCCAGTACCTATACCGTGCCTTGTAAGCGGCCTCATATACCTATCCCTCACACGTGGCCCTGGCCCGAAAGCATAGGCCGTCTCATGCACGTCAAACCCAAAGTAGCGTTGCAAGATCAGGTGCTTGTAACTTTGTACACAATCCAGGGTCTTCGACCTGATCACTTACCGAGGTTGACGCTGAGAAATGTCTTGTCCACATGCAGACAAGTGCAATTCATCCCACGATGCGGGGTCGTGTTGCGGGGAAAGTACAACCATGTGGGGCATTGCTCCTCCAACACCACCTGCAGCCTTGAGGTCACGCGTCTTGCAACAGCATGCTATTTTTGACAAGGTTTCTCCGCCCGTCGGCTGCTAAGGGGCTTGACTTGCGCTGGATGCGATAGGAATGACCGCCTAACGGCATGCCAACCGCCATCGCACACGGCACCCGCGTAGATACGTGTCGGCTGTTACAACCCTCGGAGGCATGGTACCTAGGCCGAAGGAGTCGCATCAGACGATTGTCAGGCATGTCTATTCGACGACGATTGCACCTATAGGAGCACAGCGGTGGAGATAACCTGGGTCAAGGTGCCCCACTGCCCTGGGCATATTGCTTGCAGCAGAAGCATGCTACACGCGCTCGTTCCACAGATTGCTACATTCTCTGCCCTCTTCCGCTTCGTCGTCAATATCCTGGCGATTCTCTGGTCATAGACGCATGCCCCTCCGCGCGAAGATTGACAAGTCCAAGCTCCCAACGATGGCAGTTCCCGAGACCAATGGCGCAAAGGCAAAGACTGGAATCAAAGTCATAATTGTCGGCGCAGGTTTTGGTGGGCTCACCGCAGCCATTGAATGCGTTCGACAAGGCCACTCTCCGGTCATCTATGAAGCATTTCCCTCTCTAAAGATTTTGGGCGACATCATCTCCTTCGGACCTAACGCCGGACGCATTTTCGCTCGCTGGAAAGATGGCGAGATTGCGCGTGCCATGCGCGAGGTCTCCATCGATTTGACAGCCTATGGCTTCAACATCCATAAGTGGGACACGGGCGAGATTGTTATCAATCAGAAAACCCCGCCCAAGAACGAGGAAGCACCGGTTTTCAACGGACATCGAGGCGAGCTACACGAGATCGTATTCAACTACGCAAAAGAACTAGGCGTAGAGATCGTGCTCAACCAACGAGTTGGAAACTACTGGGAGACAGAGAATGCGGCTGGAATTACGCTCGAAGATGGCACGCGTGTAGAGGGGGACGTCGTTGTGGGCAGTGACGGTGTAAGGAGCAAGGCTAGGACGCTTGTGTTAGGGTACGAAGATAAGCCAAAGTCATCGGGATATGCTGTGTGGAGGTCGTGGTTCAGCAACAAAGACATGATAGCTGATCCGGAAACAAAACAATTTTGTGAGAACGGCGATACCTTCAATGGTTGGATTGGTAGGCTCCTCCGCCCATACCATCCAAAATGTCATGCTGATGTTCCCAGGGCCCGATGTACACTTCCTCTTTAGCACACTCAAAGGCGGTAGCGACTGCTGCTGGGTGCTAACTCATAAGGACGAACACGACATCGACGAATCCTGGTCTTTCCCCGGCAAGCTATCTGAAGTGAAAGAGGTTCTCAAAGACTGGGATCCCATGTGCACGAAGATTATTTCGAAAACTCCTGAAGAGAAGCTTGTAGACTGGAAACTGGTATACCGCGATCCGCTGCCCACTTGGGTATCTGGATATGGGTCGGCTCCTGGGCATGGCCGCATCTGCCTGCTCGGTGACTCTGCACATCCATTCTTACCTACTAGTGCGCAAGGTGCGACACAGGCGCTGGAAGATGGTGTCACGCTAGCGGTTCTATTACGGAAGGCTGGCAAGGATAACATTAGAGGTGGTCTGAGAGCCTATCAAGATGTTCGCTATGAGCGAGTAAGCAAAGTGCAGAAGACCGGCGAGACGACACGAGATATGTGGCACAATACCGACTGGGAGAAGGTCAAGACGAACCCGGAGAGTATTCAGTTACCGCGGGAAGATTGGATATTCATGCATGACGCAGAGAAGCATGCTGAAGAGGTCGGGGATGAGATCATTGCCAAAGCGTCGACTTCGGTTACACAGCAAGCATGATTGCTGAGATAGACTGCCATTGGTCGTCAGTCCCATAGAGGCGTCTCGCATCTTATACCTCATTTTGTATGCATCCGTACGAAACTAGATATATACAGGAATCTCTGAAGCATGTACTCTACTTTTCGCATCATGTTTTGCAGGAACCAATTTACAACGATACACAGTTGTTCGCACTGTCCTCCAGGAAGATACCTCCATAGATCTGCCCCTCGTTCAAGTTGCTCTCCTGATAGCCCCCGTTAACCACATCCGAAGTTCCGGTGGGCTTCTTCAAGATACCGATCTGGAATTGTCCACCGCCAGAAAGCGAAGCGGAGGTAGGGCCCGCAACCGATTTGAGCGCAGCATCGCCAGCAGAGTAGTAAATGGTGACTTGGTTGTTGGTGTAGTCGAGCTTCAAGGCGAAATTTTGCCACTGAGATTTGTCCGTCGCGGTAGCATACAGCTGCTTGTTGCTTTGGTCCAGAATCTGGAACTTGTTCTTGTCTGCGCCGCTCTTTCCGATGAGAGTTCCGGTCTGGAATTGGATTTGGTCGGCGGAGTAGTCTGCTTTCTCATGCCAAACGTTCTGTTGCGACGGTTAGTCTCCACTGCAAATCTTCTCGGAACAGAATGACTACGGCATGAGCAGGAATAATGACTTACAAGGTATTCGTGTGTCAGGTTCAGCGGTCTAGACGGATCCTGCTTCACGCTGAAATGCAGTGTTTTCACACCAGTCTGTCCCGGTCCATCCGCAGCGTCCTTCAAAAACTGCAGACCCGCGCGCCTGAATCCCTTCTGTTGCTGGAAAATGCTCTGGTCACTAATGGTCACCTCGAGAGGAGTGTGCTCGGTGGTATCGAAGCGCGACTTGGTGACGTTCGGAAACTTGAGGATCCCGCTCCATTTGAGATCATTGCCCTTGACGTAATCGGGGTTGAAGATGGTGTTGGTAGCGTATGTGTCAAACTGCGTAGGATCAGCTGCCCAGGCCACAGGCACACGTCCCTCGAAGACGATGGGGCACTTGATATCTGCGCGCTTTGCAATGGCAGGAGCGGCGAGAGCTCCAGATGCGCTGAGGAGGGCGAGGAAGGCGTGCATGGCTGCGGTGGTCCAGAATCTTCGAGTCTAGCTACAGATCTCCCCAGTCGGCCATGCCGCGATTTATACGACCGACGAGCACATCAAACCGGGTTGCCATCGCAAATCTTCGCCCTCTGCCATATTGCGCGTGCATCCAATTGTGTTTTCCGGATCCTTAACGCACTCGTATATAACATTCATTTCGGCCGCCCAGTCGGTGCGCGGAAGAATAGTCGAAGAAGCTTCTATAATGTACGTAGACTGATTAACTAGGCCTATAGTATGGCTGATGACCTCTGATATGCAAGCCAAGCAATATACATCCGGCAATCTGGCTTGAGGCTCGGGCTAATTGTGGAGTGCAGCTGGGGTCGCGAGATTGCGCTTCGGACCGATGAACCGGTGTTTGAGGTTGAGACGGAACTTGAGAAAACATGGGGAAACTGGTTAGGACGGATGCGAAACATTTTTCTACCGGCTGCAGGACCGAATATACCATTGCCATTGTCAAGTAGTCGTGGGAGTACACGAGAGGAGAACTTTAATTTGCATAAGGCACTGTCATGGGACAAGGGAACGGCGTTCGAACAGTGTTTGATGCCCAACCACAGTCTTGCGCTTTACATTGATGCGTTTATAAGATTGTTGTGAATCTGAACCTTTGTATAGTCTCAATTAGTCTACTGGGTTGCTGTAGAACGTGCTCATCCTATACTTCGTTTCCCCCTCGTATTGCGCAAGATTTGCAAGCGCTTCCTCACCTTCACGAACAATAGCCTGCCGGATGCGGTCGCTGCGCGGAGTAATGTTGACGTTGAAAGGTTGCGGTCGCATGTTTAGTCCGTTGCTATGCGAGTCAGTATCAATGTTTAGCAAGCTCGAAGCGCTTACGTGTAGTCAAAGATATCAACAGGAATTGGCTTTCCACTCTCATCCAGCGCAGGCTCAATCTTGAAGCCCCAAACCAGACGCGCCACTGTCAACCACGTTCCTTGTTCCGCGAGCGCCTGTCCCGAACATACTCTTCTACCCCACCCAAAGGTCATATATCCCTTGTCGCCTGGGAATGGTCGATAAGCTGGGTCATCTTTCAAGTATCGTCTTGGGTTGAAGCGATCTGGTTCCGGGAACTCTCGCTCATTGTGATGAATTGCCCATACATTGCCTTGTACCCACGTCAATTTGGGGATCAAATACCCGTTGTAGTAATCATCCTGTACTGGTGCGTGAGGCTGACCACCAATGATGGCTACAGATCGCCACCGGAAAACTTCTTTGACAAAAGCGCGCATGTATGGTAGATTAGCATCATCGTCAAATGAAGGACTTCGGTCGGGGCCGACTACACGATCAAGTTCTTCCCAGGCTGGGACCAGCGTCTCGGGGAATGCGCGCATGGCGAGGACGGCGGTGATGAGTGTGCTGCTAGATGTATCGGAACCAGCACCGAACAGATTGCCAGCCAATGCGGAAATCTCTTGAGGTTTCAAGTTGTACTTCGGTGCTTCTTTGAAGAGGAACTTGGAGTAACAATCGTCATGGCCGGGGTTTTCGTTCGCTTCATGAGCCAACGAATAGAAGAAGTCGTGGCCGCGGTGCGATTTGCCTTTGCCTCGCTTGCCCAGACCGTGCTTCCAGGGTGCGTTGGGCACTTTGGCAAGCACTAGGATGAGATCAGCGAATACGAGCGTATATAGCAACAATGAGAACACGTACAAGGGAAAGTCTCAAGAAGCATTGGAAACGTCTTTCCAGGGACATTGAGATCCGCAGCTCGGTGCATAACCGCAATGACCTCGCTGATGATCGGGTCTGTATGGTCGGATACACGTCTGCCAAATCCAATAATTGAGACTACACTTGTTGCATAACGTTCAAAATGTGCAACATATTCTTCAGGTGTTTGGAGCAAGTCGTATGCAACCACTTTGCTCTCGTCGTTTTGGAAATTGCGATAATCTCTGACTTTCTGGACTCCAACCCCCTGATGCGTAACCTTTCGCTGCACTCGCCAGCGATCTCGCTGTTCGGGAGTGGTGGTGATCATGTTGACGAGATTGTTCTGGCCGGCACCTAGTTCTGCAAAAACAAGCATTCGTGGCCGAGAGCAGTAGATGCCTGCTCTCTTGTCCAGGAGTTCGCTGGCGGCCCAGGCATCGTTGATCCAGACGGTTGGATTTCTTCCGATCCAATACGTGATAAGAGGTGTATTATATCTCTTGGAAAGCTCCTCAAAGTAGATCCAGGGCTTATTGTCCGGAAGTTGAAAAGTGTTGCCAATGATAGGCCAGGGTAGCGGCCCAGGCGGCTATATACTTTAAGTATCGGAGTCGAGGATATGTATAGTCAGGTCTTACCATTTTCGACCTCAAATATAGCATGTACGCATAATCTGCAAGCACACCAAGAGTAGCTGTCACGAGCACCGCAAGGACGATGCTAGCAGCGCCGAACTTCGAGATGCCATATTGCAAATGATGCAGAGGCAGTTCCCCAAACAACTGCTCGATAGCCATAATTGCGGTCTATGGCAAGTCTTCTCGGTCGAGGTGGACGTGGCTTCGAGCCGGTGGTGAATGGCCAAGCGCAAAGGCGTTTGTTGCTTCAGTCGACGGATGAGTAGTAACGACACTACATAATCTGACTAATTCGTATTGGGCAAGAGTGTGCCTGTGTCGGTCTGGAGATGGAGTGTAAGCCAACCCCACATTCTCGTGGTGGGGCAGGATTGGCCGGCAAATTGATTGCATGGCATACGGGGCGAACAGCCTCTCATCTTCCGGATTGCGTCCCAATACTCAGTAGAAGATGTATGGTCATTCATTGTGGAGTCCAACGTGCTTTTGTGCAGAAGCGATATGTTTGGTGTAGGCTAGCTCTTTGCGTACGAGTAGGTGTGCAATGCTAATACCCCTCGAATCGAAGGACGTTCACGAGATGCGTCCCAAGCATAGGAGCTCAGTAACAATAAATTTCCATTACAGTTGGGATGACAGCAACTCCTATCCGGTGGAAGAAGGATGGGCGCTTGCGTCAGGAGGCTGGTCAGACACGTGCGTTACGTGCGATACACGCTAGGGGCAGCCGCTTCCCACCAAATCAACACCACGCGGTCACATCTATCAACATTCTTCACACCCTCGTGCATCGCCATGAACTATCTGTCCTACCACCCGGAGCTACCATACCTTATATTGTAGCTTATTCGCCGCCATGCGCCTCAAGGCTTCAGTTCTCCGGCCTCGAAAGATTCTCAATCCGAGGAGTGAATTGAATGCCCGCCTTAATCACTACAATGATTCAGTACATCTTGCATCGCACTAAAAAGCTGAAGATCACTCGCGTCTCGTCACATGGCATCTATTTCCAGCTGCAGTATTGCTCGCAAGGTCAAGGTCACAGGGATCAGGTTCTACAACTGCCGAAATCTCATTCAGTCGGCTACGCGACTTGCTAGTAGCTTAGGACGCCATCGCACTAGCCGAAGCAGATTTCATGTCCAGCCAAGATAACGTCCTGTTCTTTTGTCGAGGCTTCACGTCTCTATAATCTTTGCACAGCAACGCTTGCAAACCTGAGCCATATGACCTCTCTTTACACAGTCATCAACATGCAAAGTGCCTACAGATGCTCGTATATCAAGGACTTTCAATTCGGGTGCGACACTTATCCTAATGGACAGGGTGTTGGACGCACGTCGGCTTCGGGGAGGCTCTAAGTACCCAGATCCCACAAAAGCTTAAGTGCACGCCTGTGCTACAACGCGAGGCGTATTCTGGACCGCGCAGCTCATCATGCCATCGGCTACAGCAGACGAGACAGAAAGAATGGCTGCATTGTTCGCATTGCTATCGTCGCCTCAAGCCACGAGCTGACGCGCTGCAGAGGCCAGCCCTGCCGTTGGACGCTATGTTACACGGCGTTATCATCCCGAAGAAGTGGTAGAGCCGGTGGAAAGGACCCGTGCACTCCTGGCCTCATTTGAGTGGCGTCTGCAGCTCGATTCAACGTTAGACTCGAACGAAGTTCCACTTTGAGCTACTGCGCCGTAGGTATCCACAAACTTCTCCGCGTTTTGGCCAGCCATGAAACAGTGCGGAGCGCCAGTTGGAGAACAACAAGACAACCATTGGCGTATCTGGCCCCTCCCCCGCATCCTCACTCGCTAGCTTGGAGTAAAGTCCGGGGTAGGGCCCGCTAACGTGCATGGGATCGCCGGCAGATATTGGACGTGACTTGGCCGCAAAGCGATCTGCAGGTGTGATATGAAGGTGAATTGACCTGCAACATGAGCTCAGATTGCGCGTGTCCTCTTCATTGCCGCGCGAAAGCATACTGTCGCAACATTCCTCCGCCTTGACTTCGTTCCTCCAAAGCTTCGGTGCTGGGAACGATAGCAATTGTACCGTTTCACTCACTCATCGAACTATCACGAGAGAAGCCGTTGGGCTTTCATCACCATGCCCGAAGCATCCACCGGCGCAGGTCTCTTGGAGAACTGGAAATGTCTCCTCGCGTGCACTCTTGTTTCGATGAGTCCGTTCCAGTATGGTATTGACTTTGGTGCCATTGGTGGTCTGCAAGCCATGCCTGGCTTTCTTGAAGTAGACATTCGAGCTCAACCGTACCCGTAGCACAACTGACAAGATGTGCAGGTGTTTGGTCACAAGGACCCTTCGACACCGCTCGGATACAACATCTCCCCAGGACGCCAGCAGCTCATCTCCTCCCTCATGACTCTCGGAGCCTTCATTAGTTCCTCCGGCGCAGGTTTCTTCGCGACTTGGCTCGGTCGTCGCCAATGTCTCTGGATCGCATCAGTTCTCTGCTGCGTCTCGAACGTGATCATGATGGCAACGACGAATCTCTCCGGCATCTACGCCGGGCGCTTCTTGATCGGTCTCGCCAATGGATGGTACATGACCTTCGCCCAGCTATACATCCAAGTGCGTATCGATCCCTCACAGTTCACTCCATGCGTCCGCTGACAAGCACTAGGAGAGCGCACCAGCCCGCTACCGCGGCCTCATGATCTCCGTTTTCCAATCCTGGACTTCCATCGGCACACTCATCGGCACGGTTGTCGACAATGCCACCCATTCTATGGCTGGGAAAACATCCTATCTGATCCCCCTCGGCATCATCTACATCATCCCACTATTCATGTCTGTCGGCCTGTTCTTCATTCCGGAATCGCCTCGCTGGCTCGTCCTCGTAGAGCGCAACGAGCAAGCAAAGAAGAGTCTCATGTGGATGCGCCCTAACAAGGATGCTGTACAAGAAGAACTCGACGACATCCACGCAGCTATCCTCGCGGAGAAGGAAGTCGCCAGTAGCGCGTCGTTCATCGATATCATCAAGAACCCAATCGATCGCCGTAGGACGCTGCTAGCCGTCGCATCTGTTTCCATCCAAGCTGCGTCTGGAGCTATGTTCATGATCGCATATGGTACCTACTTTTTCGAGATGGCAAAAGTAGGAAACGCGTTCCAGAACTCATGCATCCTGACTGCCGTCGGTGTCTTCGTTATCATCATTAACAGCTGCGTGATCTCGAAGATCGGAAGGAGGAGAGTGTTCCTCATGATCGGCATGACTATCTGTGGAATTTCCCAATTCATCGTCGCGGCCGTGTATCATGTCTCACCCGGGACGGTCAGCACTGGAAAGGTACGTTCTCCATCTTGCACTGCCCTCCACTCCCATATACTCTTGTAGAGCAACAATTAATCGAAACGCAGGTTATCGTCGCCATGTCCGTCATCTACATCTGCGGCTACAACGGCATGGTCGCAACCTACGCCTGGCTCGCCGGCGGTGAAATCCCCTCCCAGCGCCTGCGCTCCTACACCTTTGGTCTTGCCGCCGCCGTCGGGTTCGCTGGTGCCTGGCTTGCGACCTTTACCGCGCCGTACTTTATCAATCCTGATGCGCTCAACTGGGGGCCCGAATATGGTATGTTCCCCGTCTCTTTCAACTTCGTTGACTACATGCCTATCGTATCCAAACCAAAACTAACGCGTGCAAAGGCTGGATCTGGGGTCCCTCGTGCCTCATCACTGTCGTCTGGATCTACTTCTTCCTGCCTGAGATCAAGAATCGTACTTTGGAAGAAGTTGACGAGATGTTCGAGGCGCGACTGCCGGCACGGAAGTTCCGCCAGTATGTCTGTGTCGGACGGCATGGCAGCGAGGAGAAGATTATTGCTGAGAGGGATGAGGTGCACGGGGAGAGAAAGAGTGTCGAGGAGAAGGTGTGGACGAATGAGAAGGCTGTTGCGGAGGCGACGGTGCATATCGAATAGTTCGAGGTGTCACGGGGCAGAGAGCAGAGATGAGACGTGCTAGGAGATGAAAGTGTGAATCTGATTTTGATTTGCTATCATGACTGCACGACTGAATGATAAGACTGATATTTCGCGAAGTCTGGTTTGTGTACAAGATCCTCATCTCTCGCGACGTGTCTAATCGAGCTATACGACACGCTGCCCGCTATCGAAGTGGTGACCTCACCGGCCGCTATGAACACAACAAAAGGCCAAAATAAAAAGACTGCAGATGTCGTAGTTGCAACCCTGCATATGCGCTCATGTATTCAATACCAAAACGCCAGAACACCTCCGCTAATCCAATCCCAAGAATACCATATCCTACGCAAGTAGTATGAACAAAACGCCAAGAATAACTCGTATGTGGTTAATGTCTGCATCGATCTAGGAGGCAAACTTCTTCAGCATCATGAACACCAACGCAGCTATGATGCCGTATATACAAGTGTCGATCCACTGTAACGAACGATCGGGGGTTTGTTGCTGGACGACGGCGCCCTGTCGGACGGAGAGCGCAGGAGCGGGAATCGTGCGTGTAGGCCGTGGCGTAGACGCTGGTGCCGGCCTGGGAGTCTGTGCTGACGACGACGAGGCCGATGCAGATACGGGTGCAGCCACGGGTGCTCCATTCGTTGCCGCCCCCGTATTTGCACCCACATCCGCCAATTTCGAACTACCGCCTTCCTCCTTCTTGTCACCCAAGTCCTCCCGATACGCCAGCCTCAGCTCCTCCGGCACAGCTTCCTCCTTACTGTCCCCTTCCGCCTCTTTGCACGCCTCCTCACTCTCCTTCAGTATCTCGCTATTCGTCTTCGCGCACACCGGACACCGCCAGCTCCCACTCTCCCCCGCCATACGCTCTCTTACGCTGCGGTCGCATTCCAACCCTCCGACCTGCCCTTTCGCTTCACTATCCATGAAGCTCCTTATCGCCACCAGCGCCGTCCTAATCCCCCATGCCGGCTGCCACGTCTCCTCATGGTGACCACTTATGCTCAGACAAATCTCGCGATTCACCTCGAACCGCCCGGTCGGGGTCAGGAAACGGAAGTTCGGCGGCTTGAGAGGGTATGTAGCGGGTAGGACGATGCGTCCGTGGTAGATACCCGAAGCGTAGGGGGAGGGCGCGGGAGGACCCCGGAGCGTGAAGTGCCATTCGAACAGGTTATCTTCGAGAGGAGAGGCGGAGAAGTCGGGTGAAGGGTTGGTAGAGATCTCGGTTGCTTCCTTGACTGTGATGTATTAGTACATGTAGTGCGGGTGTATTGGCGCATAGGCTTACGGATGCGCTTGATAGTGGGCGTTTTTGTGTTGAAGCCGCGCGATGCCATGGTCGCAGCGGATAGATCTGAGCGAGGGTTGCACGAGCGAATGTGCGCCTGAGCAAGCCTGGATTTGGCGCGAGAGGAAAGAATAGAGTGTGAGGCTATGCCGCCCGGAGCTGAAACGTTGACGTACGTTGAGGTTGACGTTGCGCATGCGGAACTGGTATTAACGGGCCGCCGTAGCCTGCTATCGATTACGTACTCCGCGGGGCCACGTGCCTTCACGTGCTGGAACACGCGAGAGCAGGCAGCAAGAGCAGGGAGGCTCTCGAAGGTCCCGTCAGACAGGTAGTATAGACCCAAATCCAGGTGCAGGACAGACGAGTGGATTCTTGTTGTTTTCCGTGCTGCCTCTGTCCAGTCCAAACAGTGCAGCAAACTGTATCACTTTTGCGACACCGAACGAGGAACGAGTTGTCGACTTGTTCATGATTAACAGAGAAAAGAAACAAATATATGACTATGCTATGGGGTATCGTCGAAGTATACATGTATCGCATCCCAACATACTCGTCATCCACATGGAAACCCAGAGATTTAAGCATCCCAACCCTTCACCAGCGCCAAATTGAACACCGGAGGAAAAAACCATTCATGCACGCTATGCCAGAATCACACGCTGAGAAATCAAAGAGACAACCGCAGCACGACCGCACACGCTAGACATCCCAGCGCAACAGCCGCACCCGTGACCTCAGGTCGTTGAAGCCACGTGCGCGCCGCCTGAGACCCCTTGGCCGTGACCACCACGCTCTTGTCATCCTTCCTTTGCGGCTGATGCCCATGTGGCGATGCGATCTTGACACGCTTCATCTGCTCAAAGTCGGTGCCCAGTTTCTCGTCGAGCTCGTGGACCAGCCCTGCGCAGAGCTCGAAAATGGTTTTCGCCTCCTCGATAACATCCACGCGCTCGTCAGGCGTAAACAGCGACTCCGCAGCCAAAAGGCGCTCCTTGAACGCTTCCTTGATGTCTTCTCCATCGCACCTACCGGAAAATGACCAGAGCGAGAGACCTTTGTCCGCGAGTGGGGCGACTGTTTCTGGAGACCCGGTCTCTACACCAGATGACCAGAAATTAGGTCCTGCTTTAACGAGCTCCCCGCGGATCCACCGTCCACCGGAGAAGACGGCCATGTAGAAACACCACGCGTATGCTACCAGAACATGCGGCTTGTGTCCCACACTCCTCCTTATGTGCGCGCAGAACGCAGCCACCTTCTCACCTGGGTATTGCGCCAGCATGACGTCGAAATCTGTAGGGTGTAGCCCACTCAGGTATTGTAAGTCCTTCTTGATTCTGCTGGATCTAGCCATACCCTTGGGTCGGAGATCCTGCAGGAATTCGAGGATTTGTGGTGAGGGTGGGGAGGTGAAAAGCTCTGGCTCAGCATATGGATTGACGAGGAGGAACGATAGTAGCGGCGACGTTGGTGGGGATGCGGTGCCTAGCACGTCTACGGGAACTAGGTCGGTCCATAGCGACTCGAAGGTCAGGAAGATATGGGCGAAGTGGAGGAGGCCGGTAGTGTAGAGCTTGGGGTCGCTTGCGAAGGGTGGAAGCGCCAAAGGTAGACGTCCGGTAATGAGCTTGTTGAGTTCGGTATGCAGACTCCTGAAATCGCTATTAGGATACCTATCGTGGTAGGGAACGTTGCGAAGGAGGGGTACCTTGTAGCGGTATTGATTTCGCTCGATAGCGACGCCTGCGGAACTCTGTCCCTCGCCATTTTCTCTTCTGTGTCTTGTATTCAGGGAAGAACTATCTGGTGCGAAGTGGCGGCGCCTTAGACCCTGGGTTTCTTTATACAAGAAAACCAGGGCAAACGGCGCGGGCGCCTGTCAAGTCCTGTCAAACGGGGCGCAAGGTGCCAGGCAGCACGCTGCTCGAACAAAGGTCGTGGCACACGCTCGTGTGACTTTCGATGAAGGCAGCAATGTGCGCGCGCTCGCTGTGCGCCTGCTCTGTTCGACGAGCTAAAAAATGACTTTGAGAATGCGCCATATCGGGGCTACGAGGGCCGAGTGGGAGACGGTCTGGACGTGACGGGGGCGGATGATGCAATCGCCCGACCGAGGCCAGGCGTTAGACCAAGATCAAGCGAGAGACGGCCATGGGGGTTCCATGCGCGTGCGGGCGAGCCGCGATGTGCAAGGCATCGCATGAGCATGGGATGGAGAAAAGAGGGTCATGCTAGGTGTTTGGAGGTCCGCAAGTCGTGGGATTTATGCCGCGATCCACAGATCGTGCCGAGCATGTGCTGATGCGCTAATCATGACAACGGATGGCTGCAACCGTCCTCCAAAATCTTGTAAGCATCGTCTGGACATTATAAACATATAAACAACGCTGCTTTTTGACGAAGCGTGCGTTTTCATGATGGAACTGGTCATCACTGCAACTCTCGAAATGTATGACGCCATGTATCCCTCGGTGACATCCCACCATCCGTTGATTTGCTCTGGGCCGCCCCCAAGGTCTAGTTGCAGCCCTCCAGTCCTCACGTCTAGGATTTCCTTGAATTTTTCCCAGGGCTACTATAAGAAAGAGATATCGTATCTTGACGGAGTGCTTTAGCTAGCAGAGGTGGGGTGAATCACGATGTCGACCTTTGAATACATGAAATACGCCCTTATCCGTACCATCGTAAACACCAGGCTCTATATCATTCGCTCCTCCTATCTATCTCCCACCACCCAGCCCAACTTCACAAAAACATACCCAGGTCGTCCGGGTCTTTTCCCTTGCCGGGTCTTCGTGCCTCGCGACCACAAAGGTGCCCTGCCGCTCGTTATCCGCGCCCATGGCGGCGGCTTCGTCGTCAATAACCCAGCAGTCGACGATCCATTAGCTCGTCATCTAGCTGATACTGCACATTGTGTGGTGGTCAGCATAGACTACAGCAAGTCCCCGCAGAATAAGTTTCCCACCGCCTTCGAGGACGTTATTGCACAATCGCTTGCGGTGATCGAGGATCCCGACCTACCCATTGACAGGGAGAGAGTTGTGCTATGCGGCAACTCTGCTGGGGGGAACCTTCTGCTCGCTGCAGTTCAAGACTCACGGCTCCGCTCCAAGACGACAGGCATAGCAGCCATCTACCCCGCTACAGATTGGGTGCCGGACGGCAAGACCAAGATGGCCACGCGCCCTGACCCTTCGATTCCTGATTTCATCGGTGATGATCACGACGGTATTATGCAGTTGTATTTCGACCCTGAAAACAAGCCTCCTCTTACCGATACCCGAGTCAGCCCAACTTACTTCGACAGCCGGAACGACTTGCCATCGCACGTATTACTGGTTGGAGCCGAACACGACATGTTCTGCCAGGAAGGCGAAAAGATGGCTGAAAAGCTTGCGGGGGATCAGGTCAAGAACAAGACTGAAGACGGATGGCGAGCAGAGGGCGTCGAATGGTTGAAGGTGTATGGTCAACCACATGCCTTTGAAATGTTTCCGGTCAAACATGTTGAAAAGGAGAAGGCAAGAGTGGAAGCTGTGGACAAGCTGTACAGCCATATCTCGAGATGGCTTGTCGAAGTTTTTTCAAAAGGTCCGTGAGTGCACACATCCAGCGCAACGGAGGTGACAGACTGGGCGGCTATGGGCGCATCGATGCAAGAGCAGCAGGTAGAGGTTGTACGCTCTTAATAACATTTTGGTTTCCAAACCGGGCAGTCGCGCTAGGGTGTCGTTCATAACAGCTCCCGTTGCGTTTGTCGCTAGTGCAACGCCGACGAAGGCTCGACTTCGTGCGCAAACGATGAACCTGCCGACCGTTAAACAACCATCCGCGCTGTGTCTTCGCTCCTAATAATATACACCATGGCTCCGTACAACCCGCAACATGGGGTTCCCAATCCATTCCCGCGTCGCGCAGAAGCTGCTCCATACGCAGGCGCAACAGGTCTGCCACCGAACTCCAACTTTGACACACAGGGCGTCAGTACGGCATACACCTCTCACACTCCCTATCCGCATCAGCCCCTAGTCCCGCCGCGTAGAGCTCCTAGTGGACGTCTCGCGAATCGATACCATGGCATCACCATGCATCAAGACGCATCCAAACAAGCGCCCGTTCAGACCGCACCTGGTACTATACCTGGCGGAACGACCCCATTTCCGTTCCTGCCTGGTGCGCAGAATATGCATCCGCAAGCAAATGCATACAGTCAATATCCAGAACCACACAACCCACCGGGCCAGAACTTCGCCCATGCTCCACCATCGATGACAAACTGCAATCCGCGCATGGGCGGTGAACCACAGGGCACAAACGGCTCAGCAAGCCAGTTCCCCTCCATGTCCTCATTCCAACACGCTCTCCCACAGCACACACCGTTGCCTTCCGTTGAAACCGGTACACCGCCGCCCCGACCTGAATACCTTATCATCGGCCTCTTCGCACTCCGCATCACAAGGCGACTCATCCTGTATCTAGACCCATACCAAGGTAGTGACTTCGACATCCGCTGGCTCGACAGCTTCCTGCAGCCTTACCCTCCAAGCTACGCACTGGCCAAGCTCAAAGATCTGCGCACTATCGAAGAATACGTGCAGAAATATCCGAGCATCGTGCGGACGATGATCAAGCAGCCGCGATACCGTAGGGTTTTCATGGACATGAATCCAGAGAGGAAGGAGACGCAGCGAGAGTTGAGCGATGGTGAGTAAAAGTTCTAGGAAGCTGTGCGATGCAAACGGGAGGGCTGACTACAATGCAGAAGAGCTATCGGCGATCATCGACTTCGTAGACGCCGCGGGCGAGTGGGGCTCTGTCGTCCCGGTTCCTGGGAAGTATGCGCAGCGGATGGAGGAGTTGGCGAAGGGGAGGCGCATGTTTGAATAGGACTTCCAAGTGTCGCTTGCGCAAGTTCAGTCTTGAGAGGGCGGTAACTGGTGGAAATTGACTTGGAGAAATGTCTGCGTCGACCAGATTGGTTGTTTATCTAACTTTTGTTTTTCATGGGCATCAAAAGCATAGATGTTACCTGTAGGTTTTCCCACCTTCGTGTCAACTGCACCAAGATCTCGGTTCTGTGGTTTACGACAGGCTTGAACACAGTTCCTAGCACCGAGGTATGGACGAAATTTCTTTCTCAATGTCTACTGGGAATCTGCGAGCTGTGCGGCGAAACGCTGGTTATCAGTTGTTTGTATTAGAAGCGAGTCATAAACCTAGGACCACAGAGGGTGACATGGGAGGATAGATGACAAACCTCTCCCCATCGCTTTAGAAGCCTAGTGTCGGGTCTGTGTACAAAGGATTCCCAGGTTTGCAGCAGCCAACTCTCATACAAATTTCGTTGCAAACCCTCCAATTTTGCCGCATTGGTCCGAAGCTAGGCTTCCGAGCCAGGACGGTATATGGCCGCATCCAATGGCTTGGATGCATTTGTTGTCGATGTAGCAACATGAAGGCCGCATTGAGCCTTCAAGTGATGGGACAGCAGAGGCTTGCCTATGGCCGACACGAATCTCAGCTGTAGCCGATGCGAGGGAAAAGCGCTCGCTTGTACCTATTCTGCTTGAGAGCGGATACATCGTTCACTCCGTTGGGCATCCACTATTATGTCCTCGAAGCCAATCCTGGTGTCCGTCGACACAAACCGCTACAGGTCTGGGAAAAGCAATTTGGCGTGGCGTCGAACTATCGGAAACCCAGGCTGTAATTATCACACACGTTCTTGTTATCGCAGCATTGACCGACCCGTGGACGTGCCCCAACGCGACGCGACGCGTCTCCAGCCTCTTCCAGCTACAAAACCATCATGATCAATGTCGCCCCAGACACTGCATCAAACACAACGTCCTGCAAGCCTTTGCATTATCCTATCACATCGTAGCACAGTCCCTCTCTTGGCTGGAAAAGCGTCCACGATTGGCAACGGAACTTGAACCGCCACGACTTTCAGATCTCATTCTTTCTCGACCCATACTTTAGCCACCTACAAAATGCCCAGCTACTTCGAAAGTCATTCGAATTTTGTACCAGATGCGTCGCAGGGGTTTCACAACGAATTCGTTCGCCTAGCAGCGTCCCAAGGTTTACGGCAGGGGACGCCGCAGTTCGAGAGAGCGCGCACTGCTGCGCTCAGTCAGTCCATACTTGACGAATACTTCACCCCTCAAGGTCGCGCTAAACGAGAACGGATCCGCAGGCAGCGCGAGTACGAGCGTTTGGAGGAAGAGAAGATACAAGAGGACCTACTGGATGAGGAAGTCAATCGCGACTCTGAGGGTGACTTGCCCGAGCTGAAGGAAGATGACAACGAGAGCGTGGTGTCACTCGATGTGGGATTCTCACAAGTCTTCACGTCTGACCCACCTGTATATGTCAAAGTCGAGGACAGTGAATACGAGGAGGATCCGGAAGCCGCTGCCGGATCCGTCAAGGAAAAGATTGCTCCGGGAAGTGTCATCAAAGAGGAACCAATCATCGACGATATTGTCATCGATCTCCTACCTTTGGATGAGGGCGACAATGAGAGCATTGTATCCATGGATCAAGGGTTGACACAGGTGTTCAAATCCTCCAGTGATCAATTGTCTGATGGTGAATGCCATGATCACAGCGACGACGATCAAGTTAAGCAGCGAGACGTCGTGCCCTTGAACGAGCTGACTAAGGAAGAGCAACTCCTCGGTTGGCAGGCTTTGTGCCAGGAGACAGGAAGGACAATCGGCAAGACTATACTGGAGTGTCGCACCCTCCTCAAGCAGAAACCTTACATCAACATCATCGACTACATCGACGCAGCTCGCCTCGGTACAAAGATCGAGTTGTTCCATGACTTTACTGAATTCTGTCGTTATACGATGACGACTCCCGGCAAACGCGTCAACCTCCAGGAAGCCAAGAAAGATGAAGTGCTGTCGACCTTGTTACAGAAAGTGAACGGAAGTTCGGAGGACCGCAAGAAGTCCGAACATGGAAGTAGCTCTAGGCAACAGCATCCGAGCAATCGAGAGGGGTGGAGACGAGTTGATCCATATCGACCGAATGGAAGAGGGTCTGGGCATTCGCGGAGGCATGAACGATCATGGAACGAGAGAGCGAGACCGTACTGAGGAACATGGAAATGATCGCCAGAGAGCAACGTGGAAGGTTACCCACATATGATTCATGATCTGCGGCCAAGATCAGGACAGCGACCATGTACGGTCCCGCAGTCTTCGACTTTTAATAGTATTCCCCGCTGATGAGGCTACACACGACCGCTTCATTGGTACTGAGCTTTGTTAGTGATTGTTCATAACGCATCCATCAAGATGATAAGTGACGTCTTGGTGTATGCTCCATTGCGCCTTCAGGACCAGCAGTGCAGGCAAGTTGTATCAATGAAGCATTGCCTCTCAACACAGCTTCGCCATCTACTCCGTTCCAAGCTAAGGACATTGGAAGGCGCTCTCGCACGACACTGCTATGCGATTGTCATAAGGCGCAGTCCCTGTCAGCGGCCCCGCGTCAAATGTAAACATGGCTCAGCCCCCTCCTTCGGCCACTAGCATTACGCGAAACGCATTGCTGCAACACTGTCTCAAATACCCACCAACACCGTCCACTCACACAATCCGTAACATATACATTTGCGACAGATGCGGGCCAATGGCGATATACCCGTGCAAATCATAGCGGGGCCAAGATCCAAGCCCAACTGCGGTATCCATTTGGATGCTACCAGTAAGCACCAATGCGGCAAGGCTTGCGAATGTCGTTGCCTAAGGGACGGGGCCTTACGTACGACTACATATCGTCGTCTACTTGAAGTCCGCATTCATCATCTTGTGCTTCATCACAATTGTTGTCCACAAAGTCAAAGTCCATCACGAACCGAATCGAAACCACCCAACGTCACCATGGCATCTACCATCCCTAACGAGCGCAGGCTGCGTCAAATCACCCTCGCAACTCTTCTTCCCGCCTTCCCTCTTATCGTAGCCTCGGGCGTCTTGTCCGACAAGACTAGCTCCTGGAATGGGTACTTTCACCATCGATCAGGCCCGATAATCATCCACTTCGGCCTGATTCCGACCTTCTTCTCCGCTATCTCTTCGATAGTTGCTCTCAAGACCAAGCGCGACCCGTTGGAAAAGCGCACTCGGCTATGTACAGCTCTGTGGACCTTGTTTGACCTCATCCTCGCCCTGATGAACTTGGCCGTTCTGATAACGATATGGATCTTCGAGCCGTCCAACATGAATCATCATGGCGATTGGATGATGCTTGAGACGTATGCCACGGTGTTTCTGATGTCGAACATGTAAGTAGCTCTCACTACTGTGCAAGCTGTGGCTAACATCGCCTAGGTTCATCCACGCGTACCTCGGTCTGTACCATCCAGTCAAGTCGCTGTCCAAGCACTACTGTTCAGGCGCATCGAAAACCAAGTGCCCTCACTGCCACGGTAAGCTGGCGTCTGTGGAGACTGTAGACACGAAGAGTGGAGAATACAGTCTTCTTCGCGGGGAGGACTATCTCGATGAGCCTGAAGGCGATGCCCCGCCCATCGCTGGACCTATTAGGCTGTCTACCGACTCGGAGGCCTAGATGGTATGCAAAAGGCTCGAGCAACTACAGTGCCTTCTCAGACATACCTTTGCGTGTTACTGTAGTCTTAGGTGAGAAGGAGAACGTTGCGCTACAGGTGTTAATAGTACGGGAAGTTTCGGGGCTGGACCGCGAAAGAAGGTGTTGGATCAACACCAGTTGGGTTAGGTGTATGATCAGGGTGATAGAGCGGACCTGGCACGAATATGCTGCTATTGGAACATATGGGCATGGGCATGGGTTATGAGACGCGTATAAGAGCATGATTTTTCCGCTTGGATGACTGGACGACCTTTGTTTTGATCTCGACGGCTCTCGATTGGTTTTAGTACGACTGTATCAGTTATTACGAAACGTTTCGGTCATTTGTCTTTGTAGAACGTTCCTTTTATTATAGCTCGGTGAGAGAAAGCAAATTGCGAACAGATAGAGTTAGTGTGTTTTGCAACTTCAACGAACAAAGTGTGTAAGACTCCACAATGTGTCGTCTTGAGGCCTCGCAGAGTAACAATGAAAAACACTGAGGGAGACTTATGTCTATACTACATCCACAAAGCACGGATTGTGGGAAAGAAAAAGGGGGGACAGAAGGTGGAATGTGTTTCAATCTAGAGGAATCAGTTTGAAAGGGATCTACTTCTGCGTAACGACCCACCGTGGTGCGTGGAGACTGAGCAGTATGGTTCGTGATCATGCTATAGTACTAAGAAAGAGGTTTAGATACCTGTGTGGCCCCAGGATGAGGTATGTAGTGCTAATCTTTGCATTGCACATAGAGAATTAAGAGCTATGAGGCAGTCAAGGAATTGGCACCCTGCCCACGTGTGCGTCGCCTAAGTTCGACGATCCATAGATGCAGTAAGTGAGTACCACGCGGGTGATATAGGTGCGGGTCTTGGTTATTCATAGCACCAGGGTCACCGCTATCCGTCCAATCTAACACCCGGTAATGCTCACGAAGATGAGTTTCACTGAGTTCGCCGCTTGCCACGCGCTGCTGCGCTTCCAGCAACAGACGCTCACCATGGGCAAGGAGCTGTGCATAGCCTGCGGTGTTGCTATGAGAATTGCCGGGCGGAGCGCCGATCCTATCAACAAGGAATGCACAGATGATGAGACGGTGGAGGGATCGCAGTGTAATGTAGTTGCAGCGTGGGTAGTTGTTCATCTCCCAATTCTCGAGAATATTATCGATGATTGGAGCCCAGTTGACCGTTTCACGTCGGTCCAACTGGGAGAGAGGCTCCCACATGTGGTATGCTGCACTGACTCTGAGCGTAGCGATGTCACCGTGGATAGTAGTATTAACGACTGAGTGATCCGCAGTGTTGACATCGACCTCATACTGCTGCAGAGCTACATAGTGCGACAGGCTTGGGCGAGCACGCTCTAGCACACCAAGGCTAACAGCAACATGTTTGTACTTGCTATTTTGCTCAACCATCTCACGCACAATGTCATCCACTAGATCGACAGTCAGGGAGCCGTCACCTTCAGTATCAAGGCGGCGGCGGGCCAGGCGGCCTATAGCTTCGAATTCGGTACCTTTCAGACCGTACAGAGTTTGGGCCCATGTACGCGCGTTAATGTAGGGCGCATCTAGCCCGATGGCAGAAAAGAGCTTTGTGCGGCAGCAAGGACATGTGCCATACATTACCTCGTTGCGTACGCCAATCTGGTCTAGTAATTGGCTTTTGAACCAAGTAACAATGCATTGCCGATGGAACTCATGTTTACAGGGATTAACTGATACAAAATCATCGTCGACGCTATGGTCACAAAGACAAATAGCGCAGTCTGACTGAGGCGTGGCGATCGATACGAGGTCGACCTCGTAGAATAGGGCAAGACTAGGGATGAAACTAGAATCAGTCATTCTGATTGTTGTTCGAGGTTGTTGTTGAAATTGTTTGAATGGATATGTTCACGGAATGGACTCCCTTTATATAGTGACATTACTGACTTTCGTGTTGTATGGCCACAATGTGTGACATTAATACAAAGTATTTGAGGTGGTTATAGTATCATAGTGAATGTACAATACCGAGTGAGATGAGAAAAATCTTCGCACTCATCACACTGCTGTATATCGATGTTCGTTTTCATGGTGGATAGGTACATAAGGAAAATATCCACAATTTCCTTGACTATTGTTATGTCAATTTTCGAATGCCGCCAGAAACGTTCACGACATTCCATATGCGGTCGACACGTCCGCGCGTGGAAGGCGCGCGTCAATGATGACATCATCACTCTACATGTCAAACTGTACTACTCTCTTATTTGAGCTACCCATTTGTACCACTTCCATGATTCATATTCATGCACGATCAATGTTCTTCCCTAGATTTGCCTGTGCGCATCGTGCTTTCACTCTGAAGCGTGCCTTCACGTCCACCGCAGCAACAACCATGCTATCACACAACGGTTCCAATTCGCCCACCAGCGACACAGTTTCGCCCGCGCAGGTTCGGAAATACATCCCAAAACACCAATCATGGCCCTACATGGCCCGAGACTTCACTCGCTCCGATGAAACGAACGACGATGATTTCTACGACCAACCGCGTTATGTCGCGCACATTGACGATCGAGCTATCGCCCGCCTAACCGCGTATTTCACCACGGTGATCCCACGAAAAGGTCGCGTTCTCGATTTCTGCACTTCTTGGCATTCGTGGTATTCTGAAGAGTATGCCGAAGCCGTGAAGAGCAATGTTCTGCAAGTCTTTGGCATTGGTATGAATCAGCCGGAACTTGATCGAAATCGACTATTCCAAGATCATCCAGAGCGTGGGATTGTGGCGGATCTCAACGAGAATCCAAATGTCCGCTCGCAACTGTCAAAAGAACGGGCAGAGCCTCCACAGCTTGATTGTGCGACGTGTACGGTCAGTATCGACTATTTAGTCCAGCCGGTAGAAGTATTACGCAGCTTGAGAGAATGCATGATAGAGGGCGGTAAAGTTCATCTGGTAATCAGCAATCGATGTTTTCCTACGAAAGCGGTGAGAATTTGGCTCGAATTGGACACGGAGGAAAGGTTGCAGCTTGTCGGAGATTACTTGCATTTCGCTGGCTGGAGAGACATCGAGATTGTTGATCTGTGTGCAAGAGACGAAGATGGCGAGAGTCTGACGGATGAGAATGGGAGGATGCTGCAGGGAAAGGGGATGCTAGGTTTCCTGCGGTTACAGCACATGGACCCGCTGTGGGTGGTTCGAGCAACGAAGTGAAAGAAGAAACGACAGCTCATCGGGACTAAGGGGGTTGATACACGTCTCTTTGCGCGTAAACGAGTGTATGGCAAACGGATCAAGGTCGCCTGTTCCGTTGACCGTCCAATATAGCGAGCGAAAGCTTTCAAAAAACGTTCGGCCCGAGCGAATCTCGGATTGAGGATTACTGGGCCAAGCAGCATGGAATGAATTTAGTATTCAAGTGTATAATCTGGCTAAATGCTCAGACAGTTGGCCAAGTCGAAGCAGAGAATCATCGATATATGCTGTTCTCCTTGATCATGATGCCCAACCAAGATGGAGGTGTCGGGCCACCCTCTATCCGGTTTTCCATCTTCCTATACCACCTAACACTGTCATATATGTGTCTCGTTGTACGAGGTATGATATTGTGAATGCCGCAAAATTGGGGTGGTGGAGATCTCGCGGCATAGATCCAGCCAACATAGCAGATATCCTGTTAAGCGTTAGCCAACAGTATGAACTTTCAGTTCCATTATCTGGAATACGAGAATCATGAATCGCCCGTAGTACCGACTCGGACTAACCAAAAAGAAAAATGCATCGCTGGTAGCCCGCTTTCGATCTGTGTGCAGTGTACAGTCCTGTTGTAAAGATAGAATAACAAAGCCGGTGAATCGGGAAGGATAAAATGGCCCGAAAACCTTGCGGACCCATCCGGCATAGAAAACGTTCTGTGAGAGCTTTGGCGACCGAGGACATAAGGCTTCCGATCGTTCAGAGGGTTTCAGATCAGCAGAAGATCACAGGACCGAGATTCTAGTAAGCCATTGACGGAAAAGCACAGGAGTTCGCGGCGGGTCGTCTTCGACTCGGTTCCTTATCCGTCTCCAATTCCCATGCCTGTATGCGTCTCCCGGTATGGGGAATAAAATTCCATGGAGAGAATACGGTCTGCTGATCCGATGATTCGTATAGAACCACCCGATACAGAAAACGTTCTACAAGAACCTTAGCTGTCAGAAGAAACGACCACGCCTGCACCAGAGTGGACTACTTGCACTGGGTCAATGATTACATTCTGTACGGGCGCGCGGTTACTTACGTTTGGAGAAGCGGTCTAGCAATACATGCGGGAGGGATGGTTTATTCATAAGCATCCGTGTCGAAGAAAGAAAAACCCAGATTTGTTCAGCGGCGACCTCGACCAAGTTCATATAGATATATGCGAATGTGCCAATAAGGAACCGACGATAGGCTATAGGTGGGACGACAGAAAGGTAAATGGTATCTTACCTTATTCCACTGCAGATCATTGATTACCAATGTATCGCCCTCGGCGTTGTAATCTCCTGTTTCAGAATTGATTTCTCCATAAATCTCGCGCTCGTAATCCTCCCCACTTGAACTTTTGGAGAGCTTGATATCGACCTGTCTCAGCTCTTGTAATTTAACTTTCAACCACGTTCCTTTCGGATCTCCAGCCTCGATGCGCTTTTTGCACCACTCGTCTAGTTCGGCACAGTTCCAGTCTCTACCTCTCAAGCCAGAGAGTCGGGCGCTCGCCATCGTGTCGTATATGATTGACCTGACGCAGCCGGCTTCAATGACAGCAAATCGCACTGAGTCCAAGTTCGGTGATCTGCCCAAACGTCGATTATGGTTGAACAGCTGCACAGCTTCCAAGTTTTTCTCCAGGAAAGCCTGCTTTTTTCCCTCACGGGCGATGTGCGAAACCTCGGGGTTAGCCCAATCGACAGTCATGGACGTCGTCCAGAGCAGGAATAGCAGGAACTGAACCTTGTCTTGCGTCCAGGGTCCGTGCAGTAACTTCACAGGTAGACGGCATTTGACATATGTTAGCGCTGGACAATGACAGCGGTTAAATGTCATGGTCGTTGCATCCTCGAAGTTCGGCGGCCACTGCGCGTCGAAACATCCTTCCTCTGCTGTCATGCCGCAAAGACAGCCGATCCGGTCGAACGCGTAAAGAAGAAACGACTTGAAGTATTGCCACGTCATCCATCTAGACGCAAACAGCCGAGTTCGATTGAGCGAAGCGTCTGGGCTGTGGACACGGCGCTCTTTCAGGTATTGTGTGCAGACTGCGTTGTAGGTGGACTTGTGCGAGAGTTTTGCTGCGATGTAGTGGGAAGCAAGAGGCAGGGCAAGGTTCGGACCAGATGCGAGGAAGATGGGCTGGATCAACTCGGTCGGGAGGCGCTCGATGTATGAAAGCGACATGATGGAGGTGCGATGGGGCTGAGGTGTCAGTGCCAACAAGTCACATCAAAGTTCTCACGAACGTCGCCTAATGGCACGTGATAAGGAGTGCCTGAAAGTAAAGGCATGACCTTGTCCAAATCACTGGTGCCTAGTGCACGTATAGTGCAGTACTTTGCGGGTGGCGTGTTGATCCTCGGTGGGTCAAAGGAAGGATTACTCCGCCTTGGGTGGTCCGGCCAATTGCCCCGCAGCGGGGTGGCAGCACGAAGGATACCTTCTCACGTGTCATCCTGAGGAAACATGGCCAACATTGTAGAAGTTATTTGATGATATGTTCTGGGTAGACTTGGGCTATGATAGTATTGTACATCTGCGACCTCATAGTGTGTGGTCGAGGTGCACGTCTGTGTCGGACCCTGCGAACTGTGTTCGGGACGCACATATATTGGTAGATGCAACGCTCCAGCAGCTCTAGACTCCGTGCTTGCCTGGTATGCTGAGGTCGAACCATATGGAGTCCGAATCACGTCCCCAATTATGTACGAGCCCCTTGGGGTGCTGAAACCAACGTGACGTATGCAAGAAGTAGTTGGCCGTTTCCACGTCAGCTTGTACCAAGGAATTGAGATCGGACGTATGGGCGACCTTGGAACTGTTCCAGCTGTACGCTAACTCTCGAATATGCACGTCCCTATAGTCCAACTCGAAGGTTCGAGTGCTTCCGACGCCTATCTGAGGCCATGAAGCCGGGAATATTAGAGGGTCGAGCATATCGAGCAGTAAGCCACGGGGAATAACCCAGGGCGTCCAGTTGATGAATGTTGTGGTATCATCATAGAACGCGAAAGTGAGCTTGGAAAGATATAGTGTATATAGTGACACCAGGCAGACTTCCAACCGTGTTCTAGAAGACGACTCATGCTTGGACCATTGTTCACTCCTTGAGCCAGAAAAGTACAAGGACAGAGGTAGTTGAACAGTAACTCTGTTGATATTGCTGAAGGTCGTTGGGCTCACAAAACGCAGTTTTGGGGAGTGGGGCCACTCTTGCTTGATGGAAGCCAACGATTGTTGCATAACATTCAGAGCTTCGCTCTCGTACTCGTAGTGTAATTGCCGTGAAGCCAGCAGCAGGCCTTTGAACTCCTCAGTATACGCATTGATAGGTGTGCAGAGGCCATAGATGCGGTTTCGTATTTCAGCTGGTAATGATAAAAATGGCGATGAGGACATTGTGCCTTGAGGTGTTGACGGACAGATATTCGAGGTCGGAAGACCGGAATGTCTGTGCTAAGACTGCTGACTAATGAACGCGCTTCATGTTGTTGCCACCTCATGTGGAGTCGTGAGCGTCAATCACGCCCACGAAACGGTAGCTGAGACGGATGCGACGATAACTTATCGCACAAGCAAACGGTGATGGCTCTCTTCAACCTCATTTTCTGAACGTCCGGTCTGGTCTCAGATGGGAACGACTCACTATGCGAACGTTTGCGACGCTGTGCACGCTTTCCGCGCTATGTGCATTCCAACGCCCGATTTGATCGCATCCAGCAGCGTTGTTCCCGAAACGTCTACTGGCATGACGGACTCTGAAAGATCAGCATTTTCGCAGCACAAATGGGCTCGAATCCTTTTCGACGTTGCGCTGGAGGACTGTTTCGAAATGGAAGATTCGGATTGAGTACTGGCACTAGGCTTCATTGCAGCCAGGCACACTGAATTCCATTTTCGATTTAGTGATCTGTGGGCCATTTGCCCCGGATTTGCGCTACATTGGAGCATCTCCCGCTGAAGCCGTGGAGATGTATAACAATGACACATAAGTTTCGTGCTAGTGGCTCCCAAACTAACGCAGCGCAAGACCATGACGGCATTCCCCACCAAGTATAGGACTGACTCTGATCCCAGTTGTTCTACCTTCTAGATGGTGCCCATATTTTGAATCCTGAGGTGCTCCCCCGCTTCAGAATACATGCATGCTCTCGTCTATTGAATTTGCAGATTGTTTTTTTTGTGCAGAAATGCCTCCAGTGCCGTGGCGTGTTCAAATAACCGACCATCCAGGATCAAGTAGAGAGGAGATCGATCAGGAGCCGGATTGGGATATTGGCCACCAGCATCTTGTAGGATTTCTGAATCGTGACGACCGTAGACCTGGTCTCACACATAATGCGGACTACAGCAATGTCGAAGACGATTTTAGTCAAGAAGCGAGAGCCGAGTATGAAAAGTTAAAAGACCGAGAAAACCGCGGCGAGTTGCTGAACTGGAGGGATATCATCCAGAACGAAGAAGATCTGCACTTGAGACACCCCGACAACAGATCTATAGGATGGCGATACGTCCTCAACGCAACGGAGGACTGGGTTAGGAATAAAGAGCAATGGCCGGCAAATATCGAGAAGAAGAAGAAAGAAGAAGAGGCACAGAAGAATGAAGGAGATGGAAAGGCGCAGAAAGTCGACGGCAAGAATCAAGATGGCGGACGGCAGGACGAGGAACAATGGAAACGGAGCAACGGCGAAGGCAGCAAACACCATGATGCTTACGCTGACGACGCCCAAGATTCGGGATACTCCAGCGACGAATCCGAAAAGCATAAGTCAGAGTACGATAAGCTCCGTGAGAAATACTCGCCCCAGGAGATCGCCTTACTGCGGGCGATTCAGCACGAAAAGGATTACATCCAGCATCTGCAACAGAACAACGGCAAGCGAAAGAGCCCTCAGACACACAACCGATCGTCTATCACCATCGATGAGGCCGACCAATTTTCGCCCGACAATTGGCTCCCACGAAGCTCTGATTTGATACGCTTGACCGGCAAGCACCCATTGAATGCCGAAGCACATCTTTCTCATCTGTACGACGCCGGCCTCATCACTCCAAACGAGCTGCATTATGTGCGCAATCACGGTCCTGTGCCCAGGCTGCTGTGGGAGTTCCATCAGATCGATATCAACGATGGGAAGCTAAACCTATCGATGGCCGATCTGAAGAACAAGTTCGAGACTATTAACATCCCTGTAGCATTGGCGTGCGATGGCAACCGTCGCAAAGAGCTAAACATGATCAAGCGTTCCAAAGGCTTTAATTGGGGCGCTGGAGCCATCAGCTGTGCTTATTGGAAGGGCCCACTGGTGCGTGATGTTCTTCTCATGGCCGGCGTTTCGCAAAAAATGCCCGAAGGCAAGCGGTTCTGGGTCAATTTCGAAGGTGCTGACGAGCCAAGCGAGGGAAAGTACTCGACATGCATTCCTTTTGACTACGCCATGGACCCTACGAACGACGTGATCCTTGCCTACGAGATGAACGATGTTCCACTTCCGCCCGATCACGGCTACCCCGTTCGATTGATGATCCCAGGCTACGTAGGTGGACGCTGCGTGAAGTGGGTCAAGCGCATATGGATCAGCGAAACCGAGAATGAATCGTATTACCACATCTGGGATAACCGAGTATTACCAAGCTTCGTGACCGAAAAGGACGGCGAGTTCGCTGAAACGCTATTCCGACATAGTGATACGGCCTGCAATGAGCAAAATCTCAATTCAGCAATCACAAAACCAGCGCAAGGAGAGAAAATTGCGCTTACCGAAGCACGCAAAGGAAACACCTATCGAATCGAAGGCTATGCATACGATGGAGGGGGCCACGAGGTACAGCGCGTCGAAGTGTCGCTCGACGAAGACGCAACCTGGCTGTACTGCATTCGCAAATTTCCGGATGCGCCGATACGACATGGCAACAAGTTCTGGTCATGGCTGCACTGGCATGTGGACGTCGGCATTTCTCATCTTCTGCAATCCAAGAGCATCACCGTGCGTTGCTTCAACGTCTTCAAGAACACGCAACCGCAGCAGCACAATTGGAATCTAATGGGCATGATGAATAACGCCTGGTACGTCGTGAAGAGCGAGATCGTGCAGGATGAGGATGCGGACGTCCCTTCCATCATGTTCAGACATCCTGTTGAGCCTGGCACAGGTGATGGAGGTTGGATGCAATCAAGTGAGCAAAACAAGATAGCAAGTGCGAAGCAAGAAGCTGGCGCCCCTCAGAAGCAGTTTACGCGAGAGGAGATAGAAAAACACGATAATGAGTACGATTGTTGGATCGTAGTGGACGGCAAAGTCTACGATGCGACCAGCGTGCTAGACTGGCATCCGGGTGGAAAAGCAGCGATAACGAACCATGCAGGCAAGGTGCATCAAGATTCAACCGACGAGTTCGCTAGCATACATGACGGGTACGCGTATCAGAAACTCAAGGGTAAGTGGTCCCACATATTCTACTACAACGGCGGCTGACACACTGCCCTACAGAATGTATTCTTGGTACAGTTACCGACAAGGCGGCGACCTTCATCAAAAAGCAAGCCGAAGCCGCCGCGAAAGAAAAAGCCGACTCCTCGTCTAAACCCGACAAGATCACGCTCCAAAAACACCGCTGGGTCCCTGTCAAACTGCTCGACCGCAAATCCATTTCCGAAGACACACGAGCCTACACCTTCGAGCTTCCCGACCACACACCTGACCTAGGCCTGGGAACATGTCAACACGTGCAGCTCGGTTTCCACCTTCATGACCGCATGCTGATCCGCTCTTACACACCTACAAAACCGATCCTCCCGGCTGACAACAAGGGCAAGGATCCAAGAGGCCTCCACGATGGCGCAGGCACGTTCGAGCTCACGATCAAAACGTATTTCCCATCCGACTCCCAGCCAGGAGGCGCTATGTCCAACATCCTCGACTGCATGCCGATCGGCGAAGAAATCGAGATACGCGGGCCCACCGGTGAGATCGAGTACAAGGGCAACGGCAAATTCACCATCTCCGACAAAAAATACACGTTCAACAAAATCTCTCTCGTGCTCGGTGGCAGCGGCATAACGCCCGGCTACGCGCTCATTGCGCGCATACTGCTTTCTTCTGGCGATAAGACTGAAGTTCGTGTCGTGGATGCAAATAAGACGGAGAAGGATATTTTGCTGAAGGATGAGCTGGAGAAGATGGAGAAAGATGGTAATGGGCAGTTGAAGGTGACGCACGTGTTGAGTCATGCTGGAGATGGATGGAAGGGCAAGACAGGGCATGTGAATGCGGATATTATCAAGGAGAGCTTGTTTGCGCCGGAGGATAGCGCCGGAGTTTTTCTTTGCGGGCCGCCGGCGATGATCCAGAAGGCTGCGTTGCCGGCGTTGAGGGATTGGGGATATAAGGAGGATGCTAATGTGTTTGGGTTCTAGGCGTACATGCTGTTGATGGTACATCTTGTCTTGAGTTTTAACCGTATTACCCTATTCGAATCGAGTTCTTGCAGCCACGAATGTAGCCCAATGAGGACAACTCTATCATATCGTCAACAATATGTGGTTGAAGTCTTCGATGGTGCATCTGATTGTTCGAAGGCTGCCTCGAGTACTACTTAGTAAACAATATTTAAGTTTGGTACAAGTGCGATAATGCCATAGAGGCTTGTTTCTTTTGTGTGGCACATGCATTAGCTCAGCCTCAATCAGCCACCATGTCAATCGATTCCCCGGGCGCTACTGCGAACAAGCCGGGATGAAAACCTATCATGTTGAAGACACTTGCGCGCTATGAGGCACTCCAGGGTGCAGTCTAAAGTGACATCCCAAATACCTCCTCATCCACGAGAACCCCGTTCTTGCCCAACTCACCGCAAGAAGTCACCTCCTGTCTTTGCCAATATCTCATCATAGTACCCCTGAAACGCCAACCACCCCTTCTCCGGCGTTCCCACATTCCTATACGTCTCCTCTGCCTCTCTATCAGGAATGATCTTCTTCTCTAGTCCGCTTCCCTTCGCAGCCGCATCCACAAGTAGCTGCGTCTGGCATGTTTTGTCAAGCGACAAGAACCAAAAGGCCGCTTCGTCGACTGTTTGGCCGACGGTCAGAATGCCATGATTCTGGAGGATGGCAGCTTTACCGGCGCCTGTTGAACATCAGTGATATGGTAGGCACAAGACGACTGTATAAGAAGGAGCGGAACGTACCCAGCGCATCTGCAATTCTCTCCCCTTCTTCACTAGCTAGCACCACCCCACCGAATTGCTTGTACACTCCGTGGCTCTTGTAAAACCTAATGCTGTCCTGCGTGATCATGTCTAGCTCTTTGCCGAAAGCGCTCCATGCTTTTCCGTAGACAGAATGCGCGTGGCATCTATTTCACAGAACGACTGTCAGTCTAAAAAAACATCCTTGAGATAAGTGAGTTTACGCACGCTGCATGTACATCTGGCCTCCGCTTGTGGATAGCGCTGTGAATGGCGAAGGCGGCGGCGTTAATGGGCTGATCGCCTTGCACGACGACGCCCTCCTCGTTGACTAGTATGAGGTCTGAGACGCGGATCTGGGAGAAGTGCGTGGAGAGGGGGTTAAGCCCTGTGTTAAGTATTCGTCAGCTTCTTTTCGTGGTCACTCAACACCAATTGCAAGTTTATAAACAGCACAACCAAGAGAACATCACAAAACACCTACAAAAATGATCCTCCCAAACCGGATCTCTAACGCTAATATGCCCCGCAACACCCTCGTCAAACCCTCGCTCCGCAAACACGCGGTACGCAGCCGCAAGATGCTGTTTTCTGTACAGCCTTTCATCTTCTTTGCGCTCGAACGTGGGATACTTTCTGATCTTTAGATGCTTGCCCGAGGTGGTGCGCCCCATGGCTGCGACGGTCTGGTTGTCGCTTGACTGTGCATGGTCGACGCGTGGGGGCGTGGGGGTCAGCGTGGCGAGGGTGCGGGGATGGATGGAACGCGGGGAGGGAGAACATAGCCAAGGGCGTTGGAGGAGGCAGGAGGGACGAGTCAGGAGGCGCGCTGATATAGACATTGTCAACATTGTTATCAATAAGAAATTGGAGGGAACTCCAGAATGAGAAGCGAGGTAGGAGATGAGACGAGATTTGGAGATGCGATGGCGAGCGCGGCTTCCCCGCAGCTTATATCCGGATATATATCCGCTTGTTCGATGACGGTCGAAGCGTTATGCTTGGGAAAGCAGAATTAAGTCGTGCATCTCCATCGAGTTAAGGCTGATTTGTTGAAGTCTATTCATGTAATTTCCAGCCACATAGTATACAGTCTACCTTGACCGGGTCTCTAAGTTAGTACCCTAATCAATCCTTTGTATCTTCACCTTCATATATCTAACATGATTGTGCATTTGCTGAAACGTTGCAATTGATGTTTACGTGAGTAAAGGGTCAAATCACAGTCCTTCATCCAACTGAATCAGGGCATCTATATCATGCTAAGATACCTCGCGCTCTTCTTATACTCGAACATCTTCGCATCACTCCGCGCCTTAATGGCCGTGGAGTTCTTCGGCGGTAAGCTGTCGAAGCTACGAGCATAGGTAGCCGTCGAGTGTGCAATCGCACGCGCCATAACAATCCAAGCATCGTAGTTCAGGTTGTTCGCCGTATCACCATCTTCGTGGTAGTTTACGTCGTAGGGAACACCAGCTGCTCCGCCGAACATCTCGAACTCCTCCTGTGTCTTGATGCCTTCGGCTCCGCACGCAATTCCACCCGCGGCGATACCGGCATCGAGGAATGGGCCGTAGTCAGAGCGTCCATCAAATTCAATTTCAGTGTGGTTCACTTTGGCAATGTTGTCGAAGTAGTAGCTAAATGAACTTAGTAGGCAACAGGAGGGATGGTACAATTATGAGCACTTACGTGAACTCGGCCTCAGCCTCGGCGGAGCCAGCAGGACCAGTGAGGTTGTAAGCTGAACCATCACCGTCGTAGATCTGGAATGCGTAGTTGGGCGAAGCCATCATGTCGAAGTCGAGCATCAGACGGATCTTGTCTTTCTCAGTCTGATTCAGAGATTTGACGTAGTACTCCGCGCCAAGCAAGCCTTCCTCTTCTGCCGTCCACCTGATTTACGATTAGAACGGAAACAGCGCCGGTTATGATACCTGAACTCACCAGCTGAAGCGCACGGCATTCTTTACGGAGAAATGTGTGAGCTGAATCGCAATCTCAAGAAGAGAAATCGATCCTGAGCCGTTGTCATTGATGCCAGGCCCTTGGGCAACAGAATCGGAGTGGCCGGAAACATGGATTACATTATCCTGGTCACCACCCTTCGTCTGGGCAATGATGTTGTAGGTCGTTATATCCTTGGCTGTAGTAGTGAGCTGCGCCGTGACGTTTCCTCCAGAAGCAAGCAATGAGGCGAAGCCCTGTCCGGCAGCCTGGGTGATGCCGCCAGTCGGTACGTAATCACTGTCTGACTCGGGATAACGCTGAAGCGAGTAGCCGAGAAGGTTACCCTCGACATTATTATAGATCAAAACGCCAACGGCGCCCTTGGATGTAGCGAAAGCAACTTTCTCACCGGAGACGCAAGTGCCTCGGGCAATGAGTGCGATCGATCCACTCAGATCAGCCGGGAAGTCAGCCTGCCAACTGTGAGCTCGACGCACACATAAAGACACGAGTCGTGCTTACCTCCTCACAGCCCAAATTGGGAATTGCCACGACCGGGCCAGAAGCACTGCCTCCTGGAGCAAGTCCCACAGCATCGACAGCGACATCTTCACCATTGACCGTGAGATTCGCGCTCACGCCTACAGACAATGGCATAGGCTGTTGGTAGACATCGTAATACTTGGGGAACTTCTTGACCGTGTTTGTAATATAGTCAATGGTCGCTTGATGGCCCTCGCTGCCAATTACGCGGTTCTTGTCGGGAGAATCGTATGCGAAGCGCTCGAAGAGGTGTGCCTTTTCCTCCAACGCCTTGACTTTGATCAATTTTCGCAGTGCTTCCTGCACTCGTTGTCAGATGGAGCTAAGTAAAACCAACGCAGCACTGACCGAGGTGACGAGCTTGTTGCCGCGAGGCTCAATGGCTACGCCATTAACGACCGTCGCACCGACGGCGGCTAGTGTTGCTACTGCGACCTTCATAGCTCTTGAATGACACTGCTTGCCTGTTCCTGGAGCTGGACAATGAAGAGCCCAGGATGAAGCTCCCATGCAGGCAGCGACTTGGCCATGTTTTATAGCGGCAAATGATCTCGTGTTCAGCCCGGTTCCTGGATTGCAAAGGTACAGGGTGAACACGCGAACGATAATGACCTTCTGAATCTAGTACAGGTTACATGCGGTGACGAGGTACGGTCCAATAAGTCAGCAGCTTGGCAATTATGTTCATTTGCCATTGGAATGGGATCCGAGGCTGCGAGCGCAAAATACAACTCCCAAGAAGAGGCCAAGAGTTCGATAAGATGCTTAGCGCTCAATGACTGGGCCGCACACGAAGCTTGTCGCATTCTGGATGATGCCAAGGCGGTTTGCACCAGTCGCCTTCCTGAATTTGATTAAGCTGGCCCATGCTTATGATTGCGGCGACAGAAGCTGGAGACTTTTTGATGAACAAGCTGATCCTCGACAGTCCCTAGGCAACCATCTGTCGGGATCTCGTCATTTCTTTCCCATCAGGCTGGGTGCATGATGCCGCGCATGCCGAAGGCTGGTGCGCGGCGGGGCGGAGAGTCAGAAAGGTTGTCACGTCATGGATGCAGGCTTGGATGGACAATCTCCTCCAATCATGGCAAAATGAATCTAAGTATGTGTTACGGTGTTCGAGATATCAATTGACGTACAAGGTGCAAAGAGGCTAAGATGCAGCATTGTGAGAAGAAACGGCGCGCGCTTGCTCAACGCGCTTGAGACGGTAAACGCACGGACCTTCAAAACTGGGGTCGTTCTTCCACCCACCGCTTTGCAACATCGACTTGACATCAACGTGCCGTTTAAAGGCCGAATTCAGTCACTGCCACCATATTGTTTTCTCAAGACTTCACGGGGCTATCATCGTCCATTCTGACATTAAGTCTACGCGAACCCAGCTTTACCGGACTGAAGGAGTTAACAAGAGGGGAAATGGCCCCCAAATCCTTACTTGACCTGCCCGTCACCATCCGCGAACAAATCTATACAGAACTGCTTGGTCCTCGCCCAGCCGAAGAGGGGTCATACACATTTGCCCCCCGCGACGTATCTATCAACATTCTATATACCAATCGCCAGATCTACGCTGAGAGTAGCGATGTCTTTTACGGAAGAAATCTCTTTGTCCTAGTCCAGTCTGACTACTATAGCTTTAGCCGTCTGCTGCTAAAGCCGCCAGCCGCAGTATGCTTCCTCTCTTCCCGTTCAGTCGACGAAATTCACAGAAGTGCGTCACATGGCCGTTTCGCGTTGAGTATGGAAATGTTAAGTCTCAGCGTGCGGTTCGTACAGACAAAACCATTTGAACGAGCCGCCTTCGTAATCACCGCGCGTAATTTGCGATGTCTTGTCGACGATCTTGCAATAGCTTTCAGAAGGCCGCAGCGAGTAACATTGGTCGAATTCCAGATATACAACACGTTCCGGTATACGATTCCTCGCTTTTCTGAGCTAGTGTTTGGACCTCTTCTTTCCATGCCGCTTTTACCAACTTTCAAAGCCTTGAGCATTCAGGGACCACTGGAACCTGACTATTATCAGCGGTTGATGACCAAGATACTACACAATCAAGACCGTATCTGGTTCGACTTTGCTGGAGAGTTCGCCTCATATAGATCTCGGGTAAATTACAACATGCGTCCGATGATAGCAAACAGCGATCACTTGATGAGATGGAATTTCTCGGATCTGCGTTTCATACTACGAGCACTTGACATCGTCTGGAAGTTTCACGCCTCCCTAGGTTTCCAGCACAACAAACATCATGCTCAAGCATCGTTGTTTCAGTCCGTTGCAGACGTGTATAGCACGCTCATCTTTGCGCACTTGATCGAAGCCAAGCGGCATCCAGATCGGGCAGTCTCCCACTACTTAGATGCTCGGCGAGCTGCAGAAGAAGGGATTAGATACCTGAATCGCGATGACCGGTTCGTGGGTGGAAGCACTTTCGAGACTTTCCCCGCGCATGTCAAAGAAGAGAACATGACCCTGACGGGTCGCGCGAAGGCTATACTTTCCCTCAAGGCATCAAAGGTGTGCACCAAACTTGGTGATAAAGCCGCTGCAAGCCAATACATTACAGATGCTCACAGGCACGACGCGAACATGTCACCCACCAGCCGAGAGCTACTTCTGAGATTGGAGTGGAAGGATTTGCCAGATCCACACATGCTGCGCGAGGAGTGCAAAGGCCTTCCCGTATTTTGGAGACGAACAACTCGGGACCACGTCAGTCTATGAAGAGACGGACCTCGTACCGTCTTGGAAAGCATCCACTAACCCAGATGGGTAGCCGTTCGCTTCGAGTCAGTAGCTTACCCATCGATGAAGTTCTTCGCTGCGTTCTTTGATGCGTTTGAACTGTCTCAGCGTTACTATCCACCTATCAGCGAAAACCGACGGCGGCATTTCAAGCTACTGTATTGGTGGAAGTCGCGAGAAAGCATTCGAGGGTCGGGGTTGGGAGTTCTACTTCACATGTGCCTCAAGATGTGCATGATCGCTGTCAGGGATCGAAGCGAAGAGCGCGAAGCTCTCGACAACACCAGGTGCAGCGTCATCGGCAGCCACGAACATTATGCATGTTATACTGCACCACCAGCTATTTGATAGCAGAGTCGAACTATTCACTTAAATCTTGGTGGTGCAAGTATGGCACAGTTCGCTTGTTCTATAGCGATCTTTCTACAATGCTGCGCTACTCGGTCGCTTCCCAGGAACCTGGACAGCCACCCGAAACGTCAATGCGACCCTCAGATCTCTCGCTCGCGCAACCCCAAACCCATTCTCAGACACGAACAAGCATCACCAGATTTCAACCCAGACCCATCTGGCACTCTTATTGGGTCCTAGAAGTTAAGCTTTGTCCGGGCGCAAAGCTTAGCACCGCGAAGCCCACCTATTCTGGACTAGGCACGCAATAACAAGATGACTCCAGGGACGCAGGAGCGATACGAGCAGATGTTGCTGCCGTCAGCGGTCTCGGATACGCGGTTCGCAAGGACGTGGTGACTGTGATGACAGGACTAAAGGACCGACGATGCACATGCGCCAGTATAAGTACATTGGCAGAGCACACACAAACGACACGCACATCAGCTTCCATCTCAGCATTCTTTCGTTTCTCTACTGCCTTTGCGCACTTACATTCTTTGAGTCTGGTCACTCTTTATTCCACTCACTCTTCAGTCTTTACGATACCCATACTTTAACGCCTATTATACCCAATTTTACCACTTACCCAACAACACTACCAAAATGAAGACCGCCTCAATTCTTTCCACTCTTCTCGCAGTTGCCCTCGCGGCTCCGGCTCCATCCTCTCCTATCAAGCGCCAGGCCCAAAACTTCCAGACGTTCACTGGGGCCCTTGGCGGTATCACTGCGACACCAATCACCGACTCTGGAAACCCTGACCGCAAGTTTCAAGTCAAGGGCGACACGTTCGTCAACATCGGAGCTGCGCTGCAGCGTAGCTGTGATCAACAGTTCAACGCCTGCGCGAACAAAGCCAACGGCGGAGACAAGACGCTGAGCGTGTCGGCGTGCGCTGATCAGCAGAGTGAGTACATCGCAGGGAGATGTAGATGAACAGTAGCTAATATCGATCAGCGCAATGTAATGCCGCCGGCCAGGGCAACACTGGCGCGTCTGCCAACCAGGCCACTGCCAGCGCGGCCGCCGCTGCTTCCAACTCGACTGCTACCGCTGCGGCTGTCCCATGCGACCAAGCCTCCAATGCTTCAGCTGGTAATGCAAATGCCGCATCGAGCGCGTCTGCTACCGCTACCGTCGCTGCTGCTTCCTCCTCGAGCACCACTGCTGCTGCTGCTAACCCGTGCGACACTGCTTCTGCCAACGCTGGAACTGGAAATGCCAATGTAAACGCTGGATCGAATGTGTCTGCTAGCTCGACTGCCGCTGCCTCGAGCACCACCGCTGCTGCTAACCCATGCGACACTGCCGCTGCGAGCGCCGGAAATGCGAACAAGAAAAGCGGAAACTCCAAGAAAGCCGACGCCAGCAAGAAGAACAAGGCCAACTCCAACAAGGGCGCGAATGCTAACGCTGCTGCTGCGAACCCGTGTGACAAGTCCACCAAGAGCAACAGGAGGTCGATCGCCGAGCGTCGTGCTATCACCAGGCGCTTCAAGGTCGCCTAGAGGAGGACTTATCGACGATTCCCATCACTGAGCATCGCGTAGGAGATCCGAGGCGAGAACGGGAGGAGCGGAAGATAAGAAGCAGATGAAGATGTGCGAGCGCAGCTTACTGGCTACTGTATGATCACGGTTCTGGTACATATGTAAACGTTTAACGATTGTACAAACTATTCTTTCCAGGGAGATCCAAAAAGAGCATACCATGAATTAGTAAAGATTGATGTTCCTCAGCGGGATAAATTGCTAGCCCATCGCTTCCGCACCCAATCAGTCTCCCCTGACGCGCACACAAAAAGCCAAAAAGCGAGGCCTGCCGTCGAAAGCAGGAACACGAGCAAGTCGTAGAAACGAGTGACTCAGCCGAGGTTTGAACTCGGGACCTTCAGTGGTCTAACGAGATGTTAGACTGACGTGATAACCAACTACACCACCGAGCCTGTTTGTTGATGGCTAAATTTCAATATTTCTAGTATATATACCAGTGGATAAGCATTGATCAACGACGCGTTGAATAACATCAACAGTTGTTGACAATCAGGTCTGCGATGTTGAAAATTTTCGCGACGATGAAAGGATCTGGAAGCGGGGTATTGTGCTAGCGGATGGGCTGCTGCAGTTAGCTTCAAGACGGATGGCGTGCTACATCTGGGAGCACCACCCCGACTTGTACAGGCGCAATCTTGGGAATCCGTCAACGTACAGAACATAGCCTTTTGCTTGAGTTCGAGTCCATGTATGCTCAAGCAGTAGATGAACGTAGCGTGGTAGCAAGGAGGCGAAAACTTTGCTTAAACTCGGTATGTGTAGGCAGTAACGAGATGGCATCTAGAGAGGTTTCACTGCGCTTTAGTAGAATGAAGTTGCACGCAGATACATTAGAGTCACCAGTCAATCAGGAGACTATTACGTGTGGAGAGATCAGCTCATCATGATGTTTGTTGGAGATCGCAACAGCTGGACGTGTGTTCTACGCAGCAGCAGCTGGAATACCAAATTTCAAATTTGCGCTTGGCTCATCGATTTTTGTTGTTACTTGCAATTTACGGTTGATCTAAAATAACGTCTCAGTTTAAAAGATTTCGGGTGTTGTGTTGTGGCTGATGAATTTTCTGGAAGAGCTGGTGAGATGTCTTGAAAGGGTAAGTCGGCACCACAAACCATGGATGAATATGTTTTGAACTACTTGAACATGGTCCATAATTTGATCAAATAGCTGAATAGATGTTGAACTATTCCATACCGAACCATTGGCCCTTCCAGTTTATGACCGGACATACATCTGAACCTTCCTCCAGACATTGGTATATCTGAAGCGGGCACTTTTGCAACAAGACAAAAGGCGAGATCCCTCGATGATCACAGACATTGAAATGGACCAATTGCCATGAATGAAGCGACTTCCCGCTACATGAGCTACTACATAATCTACTGTGGGCTACGAAGACTAGACTGTTGGAAGTGACATGTAGTCACTCCCCTGACGTTCTTCAGTGCGCGACGGCGATTAGCTCGACGATCGACAAGCCTTATTAACCGGCGGGATGACCAGGTGCTTCGTGAGATAGACGAAAATACAGCCATTCAATGTCACGATCACGTACTCTAACTTAAGAGTAATGGTTTCCCAGCACCTTCCCTCCCAAGGCATATTTCTAGGTTATCGTAGGGAATCACAACATGCGGCGGGAAGAAGCAGTAGTTCTTATTAAAGAGCCGCTCAGCGGCGTGCTAAGCTTCGGTTTCTGAGGAGCAACGCAATCTTATGTACATCTCCTGGCCTCAGATTATATAGCACACCTCGGAACTCTTAGCACGACACAAGGTCTTAAGAACCGGTAGCGCACTCTAGAACAGGTCGATTACCAAATCGTTTCCGCCACTTCATCCTCGTTCGGTATTGCTGGGTGAAGACAATCCAAGAGCACTGTGCCTAAACTCCCCAACGTTCGATGGTCGATCGAGGTCTCGTTCGTAGGCCCTTCAGGGACAAGGTCCGGACGTCTGTTGTATTCCAATGAGCAAAGTCCACACGTTGTGTTCAATAGCACTTCGATAACTCCACATTCCAATAAAGTTTGGTTCAGCAAGCAGACCGCGAGCTCACTCCTCAACTTCAGATTGTGGCAGTCGAAACCTCGGCAACCTCGATATGCATTCACTTCAGACGGCACTTGTCAAAGAGGTGAAAGCGATTTAGCGAAATACAAAGAGATCTGGGCCATGAGAATTCGGAAAGATGTGACTTTCGGAACGGAGGCAAAAGGGGCGCTTAAGTGACGAGCCGTCCAAAGCCAAGTCTCTCAGGACCCAGACGCGTGGCAAGTGCTCGGGTCTTGTCGGACCACAAGTCTTGTCGCTCTTGGTATACTCAAGCAATATGCTACTGCGACCAAGACCTGTCGCATGGGCTCTTGGAGAGCGAGATGGGGCATCCAGCGGGGGACAGCTGGGCAGTGGATCGTCTCCACAACAGTTCGCATTGCCCAAGAACCTAAGAGATGCTGATCATGCTCGATCGACCTTATCGTGATGATGTTGATGTTGGTAGGAAAATGCTTGCTGCGCTTCTCGATGTACTCGAGATGGATCCGTACGAGAGCAACCCTTGAGCCGGTCTCGAGGAACAAGTCCGCTGCAACAGAAGCGTTCCACAGCTGCCAGCAGCGTACGAATTCCATAGTCCTAGGTTTCTGCCAAGATATCGTATGCCCCTTCGGACATGCAGCTTGAGGAGAAGGGTTGGGCGGAGGCGCAAAAACAGAAGCGCCGAGGTGCTGGGAAAGCGCCGCCGCTGATCGCTCCCTCGATCCCAACACGAATTGTTTCTTTCTCACCCCCTCGCAGCACTGCAATTTATGAGGCTCAATATCTCCATACGCGCCCAGCCTTCTCGTCCGCAAGCCTCGATATGCTGGATTCGATGATTTTCCATGTGATGAGACAGCCTAAGGCATGCTCGTCACGTCCGCGTCAGCGGGCCCCTTGATGCACATCCATTCACAGACCACCCTGCATCTCCATTGAGCGCAAAGGCCCTCTGGCTGCGGGGCGGGCCAAGAAACATTCGTCGCATCTCTGCGACGCGCTGCGAGAGTCGCGGACAGCCAAGCTCCACCTCCGCCTGTGCGCCTGGGGAGTCTCAAACCCCATTGGTGAGCCAGCGCACTTTGGCCACAGAAGCATTTCGCCGCTCCGCTTGGCCAATACAGCAAATGTCGCGAAGAAAGCTTCCAACTGCGAAGCTCAAAGCGCCCAGATACCGCACTTTTCCCCAGCCGTCTCGGCGAACGCGTGTGGAGACACGCCGCCAAGTGTGTACATCGCACCCGTTCACCAAGGCCCAGCCTGAGGACAGCCGCTGGCAACTGCTTGTCGCCCCAAGAGCGGCCGGCATCTTCTTCGCTTGCTTGACGCACTTGGCGAGAGGCAATTAATTGAGCTTCCCGCGCACACAGCCAAGCCTTGCGGTCAGTCGTGCTCGGCCTTCATGCACATGCGCACGCCCATGCAAGACGCCTGCTGAAGGTGTCAATCCACCTCAAAGGAGCATCTCCAAAAGAACTGCCTTCTATTCGACACGTTAACGGCCTCTCGCACGACGGAATGCGCCACCGCATACCTTCCAAAACGGCGAGTCGCAGGGACCAGAAACAAACATTCTCACCACCCGACTGCATCTCATAACGGGGTTCGCCGCACCCAAGTGTGACAGCATGTATGTCCCCAGTCAGATCGCCGCGCGATGATCCAGACCTCGGGGCAGGCCCACTTTGGGTACCGGCTGTCTAACACGTCCTCTTTCGTGACCAGGCTTATCCCTCTTGGCGTGGCATCACAGAAGTTTCGAGCTGGGCTCAAACGGCCGGAGGGCCTTGGCGGCCTCTCTACGCACTTCACAAGCACGCATGCGGACTGTCTGCTATGCTAGACCTCACATGCTTGGCTCGGCCTCACAGAAGTTTCAAGCTCACCTTCAAACAGCGGGACTGCCTTGGCGGGGGGCATTGTGAAGATTCCCCAGCCAAGCTTCACATCGATATAAGACCACAATGAGCCCACTCTTTTGCTCTCCAGTCCGGCCACTCACCTTCACTTCTTACCGATTATCCTAATCAGTCACATCTGTCGCCGGGCGACTAGACTTTCAATCACTTTTTCAAGATCACTACTTCGTTTATTCAATTCCTCTTTCATCCCATCTACCGAGTCTAACTCCATAATACCAACCACAACCGACAAGATGCTTTCTCACACCGTTCTTCTCGCTCTCGTTGCCGCCGTCGGCGCTGTACCCCTTAACATCAACTTGGGAGCTTATTCGCCTGCCCTGGTAGTCGGTGATGGTGAAATATCACTGGGAGCGGCGGGCGCAGCAGGTGCGTCAGAATTGATGGCGACTCTCGCCCAGGGTGCTCAGCAAGGCGCAGCAGGTCAAGCCGCACGACAAGGTCAGCAAGCAAACCAGCAGGGTGAAGCCGCGCAGCAGGAACAGCAGCAAGGCGAAGCCCAGCCGGCTCCAGAACAACCAGCTGAGGGCGAAGCAGCAAAGCGAGGCAACCTCGTCCGTGACATCAACGAGATCCTCAAGCGTGAAGCCGCTCCCGAGCCGGCTGAGGTCGCCCACATCGATGCTGTTGCCGCCGCCGTTCAGTGGATCAAGCGAGACATCAACTCTTTCAACGCTGCTTTGAGCTACGCGGAGAGGGCTCAACAGAACCAGCCCAAGATTGAGCTCGGCACTGGTGAGGAAGGTTCTGGTGTTGGTATTACTGTCAACGCTGGTCTCAACGTTCCCGCCAACTCTGCCGCCAACGGTGCTGCTGCCCCCGGCGGCGAGCGTGCTGCCCGCAAGGCCAAGCGCTCCGAGGTCGTCGAGGATGCCGAGGCGCCCAAGATGACTCTTGTGGCTATCACCGAAGTCTGAACGGCGATCGGAGGAATGGTAGTTTGCAGGGCGTTGATACCCATTTTGTAACAGAAGCACGCGTGGGGAGGTTCGAAGAGGGGAAGCAGTTATTCATCTGGCGCAACATTTCCTTTCTACGATTGGGGCTTTTTCGGTGTACGATGGGATTACTACGAGCAACGTATATGGAAGTATACTAGTACTATTGAGGAAGACTCGACGAACGGGGGCGCTGGGAGAAAAGCATAGAATCCAATAAACGACTAAGTGATCAGTTCGGTTCCCTTTGCTCACTGTGCTTGCAGACACGCCTCACTCGGCCGATTTCCAGTTTTTCAACATCTCGACATATTCGCATAATACAACACCACATCGAGCCCTTCCCTCAAGACCGCTTTCATGACTCTTCCTCGAAATTTGACCTCTTCGCCTCCGGCATCTCAAATCCCGAAACAATTACGCATTCCTTCCCCATCCACCCACGCATCTTCCCGCCCGAGACCTAAAATCGCCACTTCTCCGCCTTGGTGTCATGCACAGCATATTGCCTCAACCCCATGCAATGTCTACGGTGCCATTAACACACCCCGAGTCAAGCTCCGACCAAGCACGACGCCGCGAGTCGCAGTGCTGTCTTGGGCATCTTGGCGAGCAGGGGTGTGTGCCAAGAGCGGAGCGTGAAACGCGTCGGATGTGTGCACGTGCAGCTCAGGATCCGCGGAGGATATTCTGGGTGGTTGCGGGCCGGGCCTTAGTGGAGGAGATATAACCTCTGGGGACGAAGGGGGAAGGGAGCAGTCGGCACTCGATTTCCATCAGCAGGGAGTATCTCTAGTCATCCTCGAATCGTTGTGCTCCACGGGTTCGCAGGACTTTGCTGTTCGAAGCCACTTACCCTGCCTCTCGAAGACATGCTTCCTACAAAAACCGTCTCTGAGTGAAGATTGACCAAGAGCTTGAAATGCAACTTTTATGGCACTGGCTGCACGCAGCCATAGCGAGGCTCTTTTGAGCTCGTTGTCGCGTGTGTAGCTTCCATACACATCTCTAGTATACCGAGACAGAAGGCTTCTCTCAGTCAAACCAGGCCCAAGATGAATATACTTTCCGGAGTCAGTCATGATGGCTTGTGTCAGCCGTGAAACGATAAATTCCTAGACAGTACGCCAACATGTGCCCGAAGTCTCTCCAATTTAACCATATATCTTGCTTGGATAAGCTATTTCGGATTGAGCGCGGCCACAAGTTACTTTCACTGCAATGGCTGAGTCAATTACTTTATCGCGGTAATGGAGAGCTGGCAGTCTGATCTCCTGAACCGAGAAGTTTGGTTTGCGCAATAAGACGAGATCAACTTGACGTGGCGTGGCGCGGTGGTCGAGTTTATGTCAGCGGGCTTGAGGTTACTTCCCACCTGAAGAAAGTCTATGGAAGCTCCATTCGAAGGAAAAGCTTCAGGCATCGGCGCTGTTCAAAACAATGATCTCTGTTGAGCCTCGGCACTCCTCTCCGTGCGTTCCTTTCGGTGTATCTTTATCATCCTTCGAGTATTAAAGATGTTTGAGTGTCAAGACGAGTGAGGAAGGGCGAAAGGCCCACCTGTGAGCGAGCTGTGATCTCTGACTTCCGTAGAGGATATGGGTGGGATGACAAGTATCCAGCGATCGATACGGATGCCTATTCCGATGCGTTCATCTCCAAGGTCGTTTATCGTGTTTACATGCATTTGTTCACTGCAAGTAGCGCTAACCCATATCTAGAAGGGTGGAACGAACGCTAAGTCTGATCCCGATTCGTCATATCGTGAACATCGGTCAGAACTATACAAACCTGTCGATCGAAAATACCATAGTATTGTGGGGATCCTTGGGGTTCTTCAGCAGGGGCACAGGTGCATTTGTAATGGCCACAGTCACTTTTGTAGCGGATGTTGTATGTGATTGGTCAATTCTAGGACATTTTGGTGCGGATAGGTTTCGGCTAGGCTAACCGCGCCCGTAACGGGCAATCCTACACGACATCATCGTCAGCCAAAGCTGATTGATAAGCTAAATGTTTGTAGAAAACCTGGAGTAACGCAGCATACCACAGGTCACGAACATTGCCAACTAACGAATATATCGTAAGTGTTGATCAGATCGCACTTGGGGTGCTCCAAAGATTTATACCAGCTTCAAGACTCAAGTTTCACAATCACACGATGAGCGCACAAACTGAGATCCCCAAAACCATGATCGGGGTCATCCTAACTGGCCATGGTGGACCTGATAAATTAGAGTACCGCGAGGATCTGCCTATTCCCACCATAGCATCTGATGAAGTTTTGATTCGGGTCGCTGCCGCAGGCATCAACAATACCGACATCAATACCCGCATCGGATGGTATTCTAAAGGCGTCAAAAGCGGAACCGGCACCGGCACAGCAGAAGGACAGCAGGATGACGATGCATCATGGTCAGGCAAACCACTCGAATTCCCTCGTATCCAGGGCGCCGACTGCTGCGGTCGCATTGTCGCGGTGGGCAATGATGTCGACTCGAAGCGGATTGGAGAGCGGGTCCTCGTCAGGAACATGCTGCGCCATTACGTCAACCGCGAGCCTTACAAGTGCTGGACTTTTGGTTCGGAGTGCGACGGGGCCTTCGCGCAATATACGAAAGCGCCTGCGGAAGAGACTCTCAAAGTCGATTGCGATTGGAGCGATGTCGAACTCGGCTCTATCCCCTGCGCCTTTTCGACAGCGGAGAACATGCTGCATCGTGCCAATGTCAAGCCTGGTGAACATGTCGTTATCACGGGTGCATCTGGCGGTGTCGGTGCTGCAGCAATCCAGCTGTCGAAGAGGCGAGGTGCCTACGTGACGGCCATCGGTGGCAAGGACAAAGCGAAAGACATGCTGGAAGTGGGCGCCGACCAAGTCATCGGAAGAGACGAAAACGTTGTTTCTAAGCTCGGGAAGAACTCTGCTGACGTGGTTCTCGACCTCGTTGCTGGCCCTTCATTCTCTAGTCTGCTGGATGTGCTCAAGCAAGGAGGAAGGTATGCTACCGCTGGAGCTATAGCAGGTCCACTAGTGGAACTCGATGTGCGGACTCTGTATCTCAAAGATCTCAGCTTCTTTGGCTGTACCTTCCAGGAGGATGAGGTCTTTTCGAATCTGGTTTCGTATATTGAGAAGGGCGAGATCCGGCCGCATGTGGGCAAAGTGTATCCGCTGAAAGAAATCGGAGCAGCGCAGGAACATTTCGGGTCGAAGAAGACTGCTGGCAAGCTAGTACTCGAGATTCCGTAAAATCAAAGATCAAGACTGCCCAGAACCCATGCAGACTGTCTATTCATGGTTTGGGGCCGTGAGGACACATGTTGCTGCTACACTCTCCAGCCTTTGCCCGAGGTACTTTCCGAATGAGGTTGGACATAACACGATGCTAGAATGCTGTATCATGATATTGATCAACAAGATAAAAGCACCAATCGGCGGTACCGGTATACAGCTCATGGTTCAGGCTACACACGTTTGCTTTTTCTGCCTCGATTGATGCCCAAGACGCTCAGGATCAAGATTTATACGAAGTGGCTGTATTGGTACAGCCATCATGTCATTTGAGAACTGTCTCTAACTTGAAGTTGGACATAACGTTGCTTGTTGTCAACCTCTAGTAAGTCCACCCGTTGAAGCCTGAGCTGAAGGATGTTTCTTTTCCTTTCATTCTGCTGTCCGTCATGCACCGCTCCGAGGGAATGACGGGATGCCTGATTTTGGCGTCATTGGCGCTTATGCAAAGATGAAGCCATGATACTCGACATTCCCAGATGAGGTCAACACATCGGGGTTGTGTTCAACCTTGCGCCAGTGCAATTTGTAGCCGGCATAATGCTGCCTGATATGGGCCGCACTCCGTCCCGTACGTCTCTTCCATGGCTTGTAAAGGCTTTGCTGCCATTGATCCTTTCGTCGCATCCCCTCCATCTACGTGCTCATGTTCTACATCAGACAAGAAGTCATAGTAAGCGGGGTGGACCCCGCCGGAAATCTCCGCACACTGTAGCATGGCCTGCCGCACTTCGTCAAGTTGTCATGCCATGTGAAGATCGTACGGTATTTGGGCCGTCTCCAAGAATCTGATGGCCTCGGCCTGGCCGCAGCTGTGTTACCCTGATGTCAAGCCTGAGAAATCTGTTGCCCGCTTTGACGTACTTGATGGTCCTCGTGACCTACCATTGGAGGATATGGTCTACAGGATCTGGGCAATGTATCTTGATCTTTTGTAACCCCTCATATACATGGATGGACGAGGAAGCCGGGGATGCGTGTCAAGGAGGCCCTAGTGACGATTTCTTTTGCACGAGACGCCGCAATTCAATGCCTAGCAAGTTGAATTCTTCCTTTGCCCGGTGCAATATGGTACATAGACCAAAGTGTGCTTGTTGGTCGATTCTTCTAGATCTGGGAGACGTAGTTGAGGGACTCTACTTCGCACCTAGAGTATGCCTCAGGTTTGGGTTCTCAATGCCTTCGATATGCAGGACCATCGGGATTTAATGGACCTCCGAGGTACTGCCACTACCAGATTTAGTGTACAAGCAGACCTCGGCGACGTTGTTATGGTAGCACGGTTGTCCACATGCACCCTTGAATCCGGAAGGTCTAAACCCACCAAGCGGTGAAGCTCACACCCAACACCAAGGCAACTGTCCTCATGACGCCAAAACGTCAACGCCGACTTTGTACGACCTAGAAGTCGTCGCAGCCCTACCTAATCTCCTCGGCCTCGGTAAACACGGCTAGGTCCACACATTTAGGTTTCACTACGTCCTACTTTTTCTAGATTCGGACCAATCACAGACCACGGCGTATTTCGAAGCCGAGGCAGCCACTAGAATAGACACTAGGTTTAGATCCTCGACAAGGAAAGGCCGATCTTCTGAACGCCATTGAGCTGGATTCCTGTTCCCCGCATGATGGCATGTTTGGAGGATGGAAAATCTCCTCTCTTGAGGTTGATGGTGAGATTCTCGCTACGGCCCTGGAGCGCATGCAGTCATGCCCGCCCTCGTGCTCTACTGCCAGGCCAGTCGGAGAACGCCTTCCTTTCGCAGCCAAGAATCGATATGCTTCCAAAGAAATGCGGCGAATCAAACGATAGCACTTCTGGGCATTAGCGTCAACGGTGTAGTAGAGTTTGGTCCGTTGTGCACTTGACTCGTTTAAGGCCGGACAACGTTCTGCTAACAGCCTTGCAAAAGCAAAAGGGGCGGAGGACGCCACTGCTATTCGGGGGTTTATTCGAAACAATGGCTGAGTCTACCAGGGGTTTAGATTTAGTAGCTTACCGGTGAAGACGACACTGCTCACCGAGAGCTCCGCGTGATGACATCGAGCACTCACATCGGATGGCCTTGATCAGCATATAAAGATGGCAGCTTCCTCTCCATGGAATCGGTACCAGCAGCGCAAAGTACCTCGCACAAGATTAAACTTGACGACATCTTTGAATAACCTACGCATATACCATCAACATGCATTTCTCACTGGTCCTTCCTATCCTCGCAGCTACTGCCTATGCTGCACCTGTTGAGGACATCGTCAAGCGCGCAGGCTGCTCTTCCTACACCATCATCAACACCCGGGGCACGGGTGAAGCCCAAGGACCATCCGCTGGCTTCCGCACGATGAACTCCGCCATTCAGTCCCAAGTTCCCGGTGGCAAGATCTATAACACCGTCTATCCCGCAGGCTTCGACCAGAACTCCGCCGCCGGCACCGCCGATATCGTCAAGCAAGTCAAGGCTGGACTTCAGAGCAACCCGGCCCAGTGCTTCATCCTTGAAGGGTACAGCCAGGGTGCTGCTGCAACAGTGAACGCCATGTCCCAGCTTACCGGTGCGAACTTCGATGCGGTCAAGGGTGTCTTTCTGATCGGGGACCCCCTTCACAAGTCTGGACTGGACTGCAACGTAGACAACAATGGTGGCACGACGACAAAGAACGTGAATGGTCTCAGCGCATTTGGGGGTAATTCCATCCCCCCTGCGTGGATCAGCAAGACGAAGGATGTCTGTATCTATGTAAGTCGCAACCCTATAGTCTGTGGTATTGTGTGAAGTTTGCTGTGTTAACACTGTTGCAGGGTGACGGCGTTTGCGATACGACACACGGCCAAGGAATCAACGCTCAGCACTTGCAGTATCCCAATGATGCGCCAACACAGAAGTTGGGACAGACCTTTGTGGTCCAGCAGTTGACGGCTTAGGCCTGCAAGCCCTGCCTTGTGCTGCATTGCTACATCTTCCGGAAGATTCCATTCATTATGTCAATATTTTCTTCTTGTCATCTGATGGCACCTTTAGGATATATGAAAAAGCCATGGCTGGAGCTAAGACGTTGCTAGATGTAACGAAAGCGATCTATGAGTTTACCGTGCGTGCCTTGACTTATTGTTGCATGTGATTCTATGTGATTCAATGCAAATCAGTAGCTGAATTCTCTCATCACACCTGATGCATCGTGTCCTAGGCTCCGGATCTTCTTGTTCCTCCACTGATAATAGAACCTCATTCCGACACACCCAATAGCGACCATGAGCAGCATCACGAAGTTCGTCCAGTGGCCCGTGGGATATCCCTTCTCTTTCTCATCAGCCTTGTAAATCCACACACCAACGATCTGACCTGGTGCTCCCCACGACACGTTCAAGGCGATTGCAAGCCCAGCCGCTGCTGTAGAGTGCATATTGCTGCTCAGCCAACCTAGCAGCGGGGGAATACAGGAGAAGGCGCCACTAGCTGCGACGATCAGGCAGCCGTAACGAGCGTGGTAGCTGTCTGCAGGAAGTACAGCGGATGCGAGGAATCCGATAGCGCCGATGGTGGAGAGAACGGCGGAGTGCAGAGCGCGCGCGTTGAAGTGATCAGATGACCAGGCGGTAGCGATGCTCACAACGTAAGCAACGGCGTACGGTGGAATAGTCATAAGCTGTGCCTGCAGATTCTCGTACCCCAAGCCCGCTGTGATGGTTGGAGTGAAAAGCGACAGCGAACTGAAAGGCGCCGAGATCCCAAAGTAAATAATGTAGTGAATCCAGAGACGAGCATCGAGTAGGGTCTCTTTCGCAGACCCCCATGTCAAAGACGGCGCATCGCCCTTTGAACCTTGCTTTTCGAGACGCGCAACGGCGAGTTCACGCTCGGCAGTCGTCAGCCACTTTGCTTCCTCGGGATAATCAGGCAGGAATAACCAGACTGCCACGGAGGAAGCGCACGACGGTATGCCTTCCAAGATAAATAGCCACCGCCACGAAGCAAGACCTGAAACTAACCTCATATGACCCACGCCATATGCAATCGCGCCTCCGAAAGCGCCTGCTAGCGTTGCTGAAGCGAGAATGATAGCAACACGCATCGAACGCTCCTCCGCCCGGTACCAGAACGTAAGGTAGTAGACTAGACCAGGAAACAGACCAGCTTCAAACATGCCGAGGAGGAAACGCACGGCGGTAACAGTAGCATAGTTCTGGGCACCGCCGAGGCCAATGGTACAAGCGCCCCATGAGAACATGAGGAAGGCAATCCATCGGCTGGGCTTACATTTCTTGAGAAAATAGTTCGACGGAACCTCAAAGACAGCGTATGCGACAAGGAAGACCATCAGAGCAATTGTGTACTGATAGTTGGTCATGTGCGTCAGTTGTAGGAGGGATTCATTTTGGCTAGCGTTGAGTGTCTTCGCATTGCCTTCCACCTGGTTAGTAGCGGTCAATCAGATTCTATAGCGGTGAGGCTCACCAATGTTGCTTCGATCTAAGTAACAGAGAAGGTAGATGGCTGCAGCTAGAGGAACGATCCGCAGATCTTGTTTCCACACCAGGGCCTTCGTTGCAACTGGATCGAAGTAGTCTTCAAGCGCATCGACGCGTTGGTCGTCCTGTGCTTCGGTGTTAGATCTAAAACCGCACAAATAGGTACTGGATCAAGACCCACATTGTATTTCTCAAGATCCTTCTCTCCAGCTACATCCTCGTAGTTCGACATCTTGCAGCAACTTCGCAAAAGCCGATAAGCGCACAATGTGAGAGGGAAAGGAGAAGAGCGCACGAAAACCCAAGGTCCAAGGGAAACCGTTGCAAGCCTTTGCCGTCGTAGGAAAAGCTTGTAGACTCCCGCGGCAAAGCATCGTGCACGACTCATGCGAAGGCAGTGTCTGTGTCGTGATTGGTACTGCTGGACTCGGTCCCACACCCGCGCCTATAGTTATGCCGAACCCCGCAATCCTACCCCGACCGTGTGACGCATCTACGTTTATACCCACGATGGCATTTGGACGTTGGGAACAAATGAAGCTCATGTGAGGGAACCGACACCGGGTACTTGGTGATGGCGTAGAGCTCTACGTTTCGGGACTAGTCCTTACATCTGCCAGACATGATGGCTGAGTAAGCGCGCGCCTGCATCGTCCTTTCTGTTCGTGTAGCCTCACGCAACTTCACGGCTATCTTCGAATCTTAGCAGCGCTCATCTTCGCATCAAGATGGAGTCCCACCGCTTCGAAGAAGTGCCTGCAAAACGAGAGATCTTCTACGTTGGCGGTGAATACACGACAATTACTGTGTGTTGTCTTCCCTATCTATGCTGAGAGAAGCTATAACAAATAAACATAGGACGGAAGCCCAGCCCAGTACATGACCGGACAAATCTACGTGGAGAAGCTCACTCCGTCTTACGAATTCCGAAAGTGTCCTATCATATTCATATCAGGTGCAGGCCAAACCGGGACAAACTGGCTACATACCCCCGATGGCAGGCCTGGTTGGGCGCACTTTTTCCTGGCTTCTGGTTTCACTGTGTATCTAACAGATCAGCCCTCCCGTGGAAGGTCACCTTGGCATCCTGCAACTGGGAAGATAGGCGCTTTAAGCACGTCTGACGTCGAGTCTTTGTTCACGGCTGTGTCCTCTCACGAGAAGTGGCCGCAGTCAAAGCTGCATACACAGTGGCCTGGGACTGGTAAGGTAGGCGACTCTGTGTTTGACGCCTTCTTTGCATCCCAAGTTCAATACCGACAAGACAAACTGGCCGCGGAAGACGAGAATGCGAAAGCATATTCAGCTCTGCTCGACCGCATAGGTGAAGCTTATATTGTCACGCATAGCCAGGCTGGAGCGTACGGATGGCGTATTGGCGATGCAATGCCACGCCTCGTGAAGGGAATTGTGGCTTTAGAGCCGAGCGGACCTCCGTGCGAGAAGAGACCGCCATTCCAAGGACAGAAAATTCCTTTTGGCATAACAGATGGAAAACTGGAATACGACCCATCAGCAGGTGCGAGAGGAGAGCTTATTAAAACTGTCAAGGTTCCTGCAAAAAGTGAGGATCATTACGAGTGCATCTTGCAAGCCGATCCACCAAAGAGACTGAAAAATCTCTCCAAAGTACCCGTCCTAGTCGTCACGTCAGAAGCAAGCTACCATGCTCCCTACGATTACAACACTGTACTCTACCTGTACGTAAAGCCCCGTTATGAAGTAAAAATGTCCTCTGCATAGATCCTCCGTACCTAATCCCAGTGCGCTGGCGTACACTAATTTCATGCTGCGCGTCTAGGCAACAAGCTGGAGTAGAAGTGGAGTTCGCGGACCTGCCCGAAGAAGGCATCAAAGGAAATGGCCACATGTTCTTCATGGAGCTCAACAACATTGTCATCGCAGCAAGGGTGTTGAAGTGGCTCGACAAGCATTGATACCGACCACATATGCCTCAGTCAGTGGCAGACAGTATACGCAGTCGTGCCCCATCCGCCAGCAATAGATTTCCATTGATATACCCACCAGCTCGGCTAAAAGAGAAGAATATCGCACCCGCCATATCCTGCAGGTCTCCTACTCTGACCTCAAGGATCCGGACTTTAGTAAACTGAGATACTCGATTGGGAATTGTCTGCGTCATCTCACCTGGGTAAACTGCACTTCGTCAGCTTACGTCCATCCTTCTTTGATCACGCACGCATCTTCGCGCGATAACGTCCGCCCTAATATCACACGGCACCAGCGGAGTGTCGGACTGGTCAATCGGATGCAAAAATGCGGCTTAACTTCCACCATATGCATAACCGCCCTGTAACGGAATGCTACGAACGTCTCTGCGCTACTGATGGCAACGACCTAGGTCATGTGGATAACTTTGCCCTTGTTCCTTTTTTCAAGCAGATACAGAAATGGAACAACAGCCAAGACTGCACTCGCGATTTCGAGCTAATCTCCCAGAACCTGTCATGAAACTCAGAAAGGGAGGCATCTGTTTTCAGCCACAGTATGACTGGGCCGTTTGTACCTTGCCTTTCAATCAGTAGGTTGATGGATCCATGTGTATTTTCGATCTGCGACACTGCAGCGGCGAGGTCTTCTTTTGGTGTCCCGTCTGCACGTATGGTGAAGATGTACGCCTCAACTTCGCTTTCAATGAGCATTCTGCGCTGCGTCTTTAACACGGTACCTGACGGAAAATCCATCAGGCCTTCCGCGCAATCCTCTTCAGGAAATATCGACCAAGTTTGATAAAGTGGCAACAGCATCAAAAGAGGCCTTGCGCTGATATACGATTTTTTAATTGCTGGCCAGCTAAAACTAATGACTGTAAAAAATGAGACGGATTATTCAAACGAGTGTCCACGATATTACCACATGTATCAATCTCTGCCATGAATTGCCCGTGAGGGCCCCCATTCTACTCTAACCTTGAGCATCCTGTCGCCTTTAGTTCACCCAATCGCACTCAATGCTCGAGACCTTCTTGTCAAGGTTTGGCTGAGCAGGAGAAAGGGTGCGCAGATCGTTGACGCGGTCATTGCCGATGAGGACATATCCTTCTCCACCAATGCGCTGGCAGTTGGGGAGACTATTGCAGAACATTCAGCTTCCGAGAGGAGATATCAACAGGGAGTGGTAAAACGGGACTTACTCGTAAAGAGTGCATGTCTGCCCGTTCGGCTGATCGTTCGGGTCGATCGCAGAAATAGAATTGTTGTACTCTGCGGGAACGTTGACTACAGTCATAGCACGTAAGTAGAGAGTTTGCCAACGCGTTGGAATAATGATATGAAGGTGTACATACAGCACTGGCCGTTGCAGATCTCATACGTGTCCGAGCTGGGATTGAAGAAGTAGTCTTTGGAGACGAGGATGTTCTCCTTTTGGTTCCCGGTGCAAGTGACTGGAGGCTGCGGGGCTCGCTTGACGGGTGTCGCGAAGCCGAGGGCTGCGAGAGCCGGAAGGAGTAGTAGAGAAGTCTTCATGATGGCGGTTTTGGAGTTGGGAAGGAGCAAGGCGCAAAGAAGTCGTCAAGTAAAAGTGTTAGTTAAGAAGCTGTGTTGGATACTCCTATGTTCGCACTCATCAGCCCCTTCTTATACTTCATCTCTTGCGCCAAGTTTACGTTTTCCTTTGACACTTGCTCTCATCTCATTCATACGTGACTTCTGTTATATGGTTCAGTCCTGCCTCGTGGTCAGACACAGCATGCTACGGTCCCACTGCAATGCTTGCTTAGAAGCCCTCAATGGCAACATCAAACTCAATATCAACGATATGTGCTCAATTAAGATGCCAAGAAGAGTTGTCACTGGAGAGACACTAGGGGCTAACCGCCTTTCACAATGTGATTGTGGCGTCTCACACGCTCATGACCATTGAGAACTTCTGCGTTCAGACCTCAAAGTCGAAATAGTGAGACTTAAGTAAAAGCCGTTTAGGCTGCCCTATGGCACGAGGGATAAGATGAGGTGAGTGGCGTTCTGCTCATTGCTTGGACAGTGATACTGTGGTGAATGTAGGAAGACAGATAGCAGCATGCAACTGTGGCACCAAGTTTTCAGGGCCGGAAGCGTGAGTTGAGTCCACTCAGTAACACCGAATATCATGAAGAATTAGTCAACTGGTATTTCTGTACGAAGTAGCACAGAGTACGACGTTGGAGGCTCTGCACCCTTGTCGCCCAGTTCGTTTAAAGATTGGTTCGCATCAGCTGAAGTCATCCTCCACCTTAGAAAGAAGGCAATGCACCGGGCGTAATTAGAGCGCACAGATGACCTCTAGAAATGCGTGATGGTCTTGACGCCGTAGTCGCGCTTACGTGTATGAGGGTCGTTCGTTCCTCCAGTCTATGCTAAAGCATGCACATACATCGCCTGGCTTCTTCTCCTTCTCATGCTACACCTTACACGCGCTGATGCGTCCAAGGTGTATAGTCGCATCGTATAACCGCATTCTCGAAGATAGGATTGGAGGAACAACCACCTACTTTTGATACAGTGTGAAGTTCTCAGGTTTCGATTCCCCTATAAGAAGCCTGCCTTTTGGTGCAGTTGCAGTTTCACAATGGCGCATGTCAAACGTCGCGACAGACCCATTGCGGGCATGTAAGCGAGATCGAAGAACTTGATCGCTATGCATTATCGCAATGCTGCGGGTACTGTTTATAGTTGTCGTCGTAAGATCTAGGAGATGTGCAAGATGTTTGCGAAAACAAAATTGTTGACTCGACCGTGTGGTGAGGTGGGCAATTGTTACTGGCGACGTGGTTGTGAGGAATGTCGAAGTCGTGGACGCGGGAACAAGATGCTTGGCTGGCCCTCACGATGCCTCCTTGCCTCAGTCTCCTTCGTGTGATCTCCCAGTAGCGCGTCTCAACGAACCGCTCGCACGCGCCTGGCAGCCGCTCCTCCGCAATTACCTGCATATAAATGCCTCGCATCGCAATGTGTAGAATGCGCCCTCATCAGCATCCACCGCTTCTTCCTTCCCTTCGCCACTTTCCATTCTTTTGGCTGGTCCATCCATTCATTTCTGCTTTCTAATTCTTCTGAATATACTTATTTCTACATTACCTTCTTCGGACCTAAGTTTTTGACCAGCAAAATGAAGTTCTCCCTCCTTCTCATGATCGCGGCAACTGCTTCGGCGGCAGTCGTTGCACCCAGGCATCACAAAGGGCGTGGTGGGAACGGTGGAGGAAACGGCGGAAATGCCGCGGCACAGCAGGGCCAGGCGGCGCAGACCGGAAACGGAGCTACGCAGAATGCGCAGACGGGCAACCATGCGGCGACAGGCGGAAACGCTGCTGCTGGAAACAACAACGCCGCGACGGGCGGAAACACTCAGACTGGCAACAACCAAGCCGCAACAGGCGCAACAGGCGGCGGTGCTCTTGCGAGGGGTGCAACAACTATTGTCTTGAAAGAGACGCTGGGTGTGCCGGGCAATGAGTGCATCACCTTTCGCAATAATGGTGAAATGGTCGATGCCGCCTGTGTCAACACCGCAGCTGATCGCCAACTTCAAGCCTCGACCGTCAATGGTCAACCCGTACTCGCAGTCCAGCGCTCCTTCACCGCGGGCTTCCGTCAAGACCTCGTCGGTGTAGATGCTTGCGTTGGCAACAACGGCACAACTTTCAAAGCGCTGCCCTGCGACGATGCCAACTTGGACCCCGTTACCTTCTCGAACAATAACTTGGTTGCCGCGAGTGGTGCTTGCCAGAGCGGACACGACGGCGCTGCGCAGATAACGGTTGACCAATCAGGTCAGAATTGTGCTGAGTTGACGAGTACTGACACGACGGCTACTCCTCCTTAGCTGAGAACTGGAATGGATGCAACAAGGTTGGGTCGGTGGGTGTTGGATGTGTGATCAGTCCGTGGTGGAAGTGTCGTGGAATAGTCGACGCGCACGAGTGCTGTATTTGTCGCTCGGCGGGATGTAGTAACCCTCTCTTTCAACTAAATACTTGCCTGTTCAGTTCAAAACTAATTACCAAAGTCCACATTCTCTTCGGTGTATGGTGTTAATCCAAGTACATGACGCTGTACGTCATAAAGCTTACGAGCTATGATGGCAAGATGGTACTCCCAGTTTGCTCTACTTATGGGGAGAAGGCTTCCGGAGAGTGACACATGGCGCTCAAATCTTCCGAGTACAGATTGGATTTCGGTGTGAGTAGGCCCATACATTTTTTAGTAAATCTGCCCGCAAACGTTTGCTGCTGGATCTAGGGATAGAATTTTAGAACGTTCACACCATATTGACGATTGGTATCTTCTCGGGCATAACATCGAAATTTCTGAAGGAAGGTTCCCTCGAATCTGAGCACAATATCATCATGGTAGTACACGAATCGTGTGCAACAATGGATTTGGTCTTGGCGTGTCATGTTGATGTGATATTCATGTCCGCTGCGGCAGCACTTTTCGTGGCGCTATACCAGTTCACCACCGGCAGGCCGGATCGTCTCTCTTTCCGGAGGAGGTTCCAAAATGCAAGAAGAAACGTTGTCGTGCCATGGAACGTGCTCGAACAGCAACACGCCACGTGCTCAAGCTGCGGGGAACCTACTCAAGTAATATCAGTGACTGGACGTTGGAGTGGCTTACCCGGTAAGCTTCTGTGTAGCCGCTGCTAGGCTGTCCAAGGTCAATTCCCCGGGAATCTGACCGCCACGTGCAGCTAGGCATCGCATTCGCCTGAAGTGTCACTGACTCGCACGTACTGCCATCGATTCGCATACATTGCTGTCAGCGCATTTCTCGAGAACTAACATTTCAAGACGTTCGTTTGGGGAGATATTAGCGACGTTCCTGGTTGTACGTCGACCCGCAACGAACTGCCGGACCAGGTTATTTTCCACCCCGCAATTTCAAGCCTGATCCCCGCCTCGAGCACTACGTAATGTATGCGCCCCGGATTATCATCGGGCAATTGCAAGGCGGACGAGGCGGTGGGTCCTCGGAGGCTTGTGGGGAATAAAGATCGTCTTGCTCGAGTCGTGTACATGTGGGAACAAATTTGGGTGGGACGTGCGAAAAGTTCTCGCCGATGTTGGTATTATAACCCACGCTCTTTTGAGAGGAAAGAACGAGGAGCATAATGTCGGGACAGCCTTGCCCATCCTGCTGGATCGCCTGGGAAAGCGACCGTTGTTCCATGGAGCCATCGCGCTACATCATAGATCGCCTCATGATGGGCTATCCCATGTAGCGAGGCGCTAGGCAAGGCGACCGTACGGAAGACCCGTAGAAGGTGTGCCTTCCGCACCGGGCCATCGCTGAAAATGCAGCGAGCACCGAAGTTCGTATGGTAGAAACTGGCTAGCCGAGCGGCAGATTTCAACGATATCGGGAGGAATAAATGAGCTACCTCGGCCGTGCTATGAAAGCAAGGTTCTCATTAGGCCCATCCATGGACACATGGGAAGGTATATGAAGGGTCGCTGATCTTGTGCTTTGTACCTGTAGGGCTCCAACTTCGTAGTACTTCGACGTCAAGATGCTGCAAACTTCGGCTTTGGCCTTTGGCCTCTTGGTCGGCGCTGCTCAGGCGGCACCTGTTGCTCGATCTGAAAGTTGTCCCACAGCGCAAGTAAAGAACGGAACGTATGAGGGTGTCCACGACTTTCAGTACAACCAGGACTTCTTTCTGGGTGTTCCGTATGCACAGGCCCCCGTGGGCGACCTCAGATTTAAGAACCCTGTGAGCCTGAACGAGAGCTGGGCAGACAGTAAGCAAGCCGCGCAGTATTCCAGCGCTGTAAGTTCTAATACATTTTCCATTAATGCATATAATTGACTGAGGTTACCAGTGCTATGGTTACGGTTCCGACCAATGGAATTACCCAGTTAGTGAAGACTGCCTGTACCTCAACGTAGTTCGACCATCCGGATACGAGAACCAGACACTGCCGGTGGCATTCTGGATCCATGGAGGCGGCTTCTATCAAGGCTCAGGCATTGACCAGCGATACAATCTGTCGTACATGGTCAAAAATTCGGTTGAAATTGGAAAGCCAATCATCGGTGTGAGCATTAATTACCGTTTGGCTACATGGGGTTTTCTGAGTGGAACCCAAGAGCTTGTGGATGAGGGTGGCTCCAATTTCGGCCTTCGAGACCAGCGATTGGCGCTCCATTGGGTACAAGAGAACATTGAGGCTTTTGGAGGTAGGTATTTAAACGACGACTTGCAAATAGAGGCGCTGACAAGGATCGCAGGTGACGTTGAGAAGGTCTCCATCTTTGGAGAGAGTGCTGGAGGCGCGTCTGTCGGTTTCCATCTCACTGCTTATGAGGGACGCGACGATAAGCTGTTCCGCGGTGCGGTAATGGAGAGTGGAAATCCGATCTACTATAGAAAGCTTAACGGCACCCTGGACAGCAATTCCGACATGTACAAGGAGCTCCTCGCCAGGACCAACTGCAGCAGTGCATCGAGCCCACTTGAGTGTCTACGCGAGGTGCCAGCAGCTCAGCTGAACACGGCGATCAACTCCACCAGCACGTCTCTGAACAAAACGTTGGCTCAATTTGGGCCTTTCAAGGATGACGACTTCGTTGCTGACTATGGTTCCAAGCAACTTGCCGACGGCCGGTTCGTGAAGGTGCCCATCATTGACGGCGCCAACTCAGATGAAGGGTCTGCTTTCAGTCCGCAGGGCATCAATACCACTGAGCAGTTCCGTGCTGCGATCATTGCTGCTGTTCCTCAAGTGTCGGGAGAACTTGCCGATCAGATTCTGGAGGCATATCCAGATGACCTGTCGGTCAATGTCATTGCCAGCTTAGGAGATACTCGTCCGGGAGCCCCCTATGGATCTCAATTCCGTCGCTCCGCCTCTTACTTTGGGGATTACACTTTCATTGCCCACCGTAGGAAGACATGCGAGACTTGGGCTGCTGCGGGTCTCTCGGCGTACTGTTACCGCTTCAACGCGATCCCGGCCGGTCTACCTCCACAGATTGGTGTAACTCACTTCCAGGAAGTGTCTTTCGTCTTCAACAACATACTTGGCAGTGGTTATATCCCCGCCGCGACACCACCTTTCCAGGGGAAGGGCCAAAATTACGTCGATCTCGCGAAGCTGATGGACAGCAGCTGGATCAGCTTCTTTCATGACCAGGACCCGAACTCTTGGAAGGAGTCGGCGGCGTGGAATGGTACTGAAGAAAACTGGCCTGTGTATGACGTCGACAACCCGCAGGACTTTGTCTTCGATGCGAACGTGACGAGCTACGCGGAGGCCGACACATACCGCAAAGAGGGGATGGCTCTGATCAATGAGCACAATTACGACGTATTTGGCCGGTGATGTGCTTGTGGTAAGTGTTGGTGCAAGTCCTGGAGTGTGGTCGAGCATAGAAGCGACGGGAAGGCGCGTTGTTTGCGCCACCGGGTGGGAAGGAACCCAGGACCGTTTGCTTTTCACCACCGCGCTGTGTATCGCTTCCGGCTCTTACTTTGTAAATACTTCAATCCCTGAATATCAGGTTATTACTTCAACTCGGTCCTCAAACCCTCCGTAACCCCACTGATTCCAACTAAACAATCTTTGACTCCCCCGCGATTACCGAGTACATACAATACAATGGCAGGTGCTCTCGAAGGCCTAAAGAACACTTTGCTCAGCGTGCTTCCCGTCGCCACACCGCCTCCGGTAGATGCAGCAGTAACCGTGTCGGACCATGAAGCTCAGCACGAGGACGTCGAAAAGCCTCAGTGGGTGCAGCATGAGCTCCCCAAAGCTCCTGGTAAATACCTCCCTCGCCAATTGCAACCATTCGAAGTCGTTTCCCCCTCCCTGACCAATGATGTAGACAATGAATTCTACGAGATTCGGGCTGTCCCAACGAAAGGCTACGGCAGCTTCGCGCTCAAAGATCTGAAGCGTGGTACGCGCATACTCAGTGAGCCTCCTCTGCTTGCCATCCGCAACGGAGACTACCTCACCGCCGACATTGAAGCGGCATTTGCGAAGCTCTCGGCGGATGAGCAGAACTATACTGGAGCCTGGCTTCCAGCCATGGCCAGGACCCCAAGAAATGGCCGAGCCACATACACGAGAGTGTGGTAAGACTTACCAATTTCCCCAAACCTAATTTATACGGAACTTCTACTTACATGGACTTGACATGCAGAAAGGTCGTGAGGCCCACCGGATCAAGGAGCAGCACGACGCCCGCCTCGCTAAAGAACCATCGCTGCTGAGCATCTTCCAGAACAATTGCATGGAGATGGTAAGGGTGCCGGCATCTTTCCGAACGCAGCCCGCTTCAACCACAGCTGCAGCCCGAATGCCAGTTTTAACTGGAACGCGAACATCCAGCGGGAGACGATCCATATTATCCACGACGTGAAGGCAGGCGACCAGATCACCTTCTCATACTGTGACATGACACACACGAAAGACACGCGGGCCTGGAGCTGAAGCACTATGGTTTTACTTGCGATTGCCTTGCCTGCATTCGCGACGAAGACGATAACAACGGTGTCGCGCGTGAGGGTGTCGATCGGAGATATCGCATTGCTGAGCTGGATCAAACAACTAGCTATCTGCGAGGCCCGAACATGGAGATGGGAGTGAGGGAGCCGGAGTTCGTTAAGCAGCTGCTTGAGTTGGCGGTGCTTCACTTGGAGATAGGCGACTACTCGATGAGGCTGGCAAAGATGCGAGTATATTCTTACTCGGCTTTCGTACTCTTGGCTAATTGTTAGCAGTTACGTCGACCTTGCTTTGGCCTGCGAATTTGCCGAGGATTTCAAGAACGGCCAGGACATGGCAGCCAACGCGCTTCGCATCAAACGCGACTGCCAGGGCGAAGACTCTCCGGAGTTTGACAAGTACAAAGGTATACTGAAGCGGCTGCACCGTAGCTACAAGGCATCGCAGAACGCGTAGGGTGGAGACTTGACAACGGAACGGGCCGTGGCGTTTGAGAGGCGTCCACAAGACAGTCCTATTCCAGACATAGTCCCGGCAACGAAAAGGTGCAAGACATGCAGACTTGAACTCTTAGTCTCGAGAAAGAAAAACAATAAAAAAGAAACGAGGAATCATTCACGAACTCGAACGTCTTGCGGATTGATGAGCAACAGGATAGTTCCATCCCCAAAATAGGTCTAGCCCACTAAAAAAGCCCCGGAAACTCAGGGTCCCGAGCTGAGACACAGCTGAAGCATGCAACCATCACGAGCGATAACACGACATCCAGCGCATGGCCAGCAACGTCAGAGGCTCAGTGCCTCGTACACTACGCACGCCAAGTCGGCCTTCTTCGAAGCAGAAAATGCAAGACTGCCAGGGCCGCCAAATGGCATGTCACCCAACCATGCGCAGGGTGCGTCAGGATTCAGGAACAAGCGAAATCGACAGGGCGGCTAGCCACTGACGTCGTCGACGCCGGTCCCTGCGTTCTCAAGACGGCTTGAAACTTGTCGCGCGCTTCTTTTATATTGTGACCTGATCGATCTGCTCGCTCGCGTCTTCCTTCTTGCCTTCTCGTTAACATCATCCTGCATACGCGAATCTACAAACTGTATCGTCTAATCATTGCACCGCGTCGCTGAGAATACGGCCGTTGTTGCTGCGCCCCATTGGCCTCCCACCTTCCCTAAGTGGGCGAGAAGCTGCTAGACATCGAGAGATACAACACAAACATCTTCACTCTACCTTCACAAACGCACCCATGGAGTCGATAGCTGCTATGGCCGACCCCACGGCGACAACAGGAGGAGCTGAGATTGCGACGCTGGAGACCGACCCTGAGCACGCTCGAGCAACCGACGCGCTGTCCTCGGGGAAGCCACCCACACCGCCGTCCTCACAATCGGGACTCTCGCTCAATCCCGCACTCGCACCCGCACCCAGCAGCAGTGGGAAGTCCCACAAACGCAACACCTCCCTCTCGCTCAACCCAGAGCTCTCTCCCACCCACGAGGCGAAACCACGCAGCTCGACTGACGCGACGCTGAGCTTAGGTGCCACAAGAATCGCCTCGCCTACAACCGCCGATGCACCTACGACACCACCCTTCTCGCCCTCAAGCACCACGCCGGTACTAGAGAATCCCGAGCTCGACTTTGAAGGCACCGTCGAGGTGAACAATGACATACCGACAGAGAAGGACATGAAGCGCGTAGACGACCTCCTCGTACTCGGCTCCGACGGCGAAAGTCGACCCTTCAAGGACCTATACAAGGGCGAGGGTGTAGCGCCGCGCCAGCTCATAATCTTCATCCGACACTTCTTCTGCGGAAACTGCCAGGAGTACCTGCGCGAGCTGTCTGCCTCCATAACACCCGAGTCCCTGCTCGCACTGCCCGAGCCAACCTTCATAACCGTCATCGGCTGCGGACGTCCAGATCTTATCGATATGTACGCACAAACGACCAAGTGCCCGTTCCCAATCTATGCCGACCCGACCCGCAAGCTCTACGATCTCCTCCAAATGACCCGTACCTGGGAGATGGGCAAGAAGCCCGAATACATACAATCCAACATGTTTTTTACCTCTGTACAATCCATCGTGCAGAGTCTTAAGACGGGCAGCAACGCGCTCAAGGGCGGCGACTTCAAGCAGGTGGGTGGCGAGTTCTTGTTCGAGGACGGCAAGTGCGTGTGGGCGCATCGCATGAAACATACGAGGGACCATGCGGAGGTGACAGAGGTGCGGCAGTTGCTAGGCTTAGAGACGAAGAAGACTCCCCTGCGGAAGAGGTGGAGCCATGGCGTCAAGACATTGAAAGACCAGGGGAGGAATAGGAGCAGTAGCTGGGGAAGGATGAGCAGTAAGAGTAAAGGAGCAAAGGACAAGGAGGGTAGCAAGACCCCGGAGAGGGTTGAAGAGGAAAATAAGGATGTGGCTGCATAAAATGAACCATTGACTGAGTTGGTAGGGAGGCGTTGGAGGAAATTGCAAGAGACTTGAAGTGATACCACAGGTGCATACGGGCGGTGAGCAAGAAAGCTGTCGCGTTCTAAGCATTCTAGGCGTTCTTTCTTATTATACCTATTCACCATCAGGGTGCTCTTTCCTTACGTCTAGCCTGCACATTAGTTTACATATCTCATACATTTGCCCTACATCCTGCATACGATCTTCACCTCCACTTGAAATGCTTGAACAGCGCCCTCTCCACGCCCTCCATCTCGCATCTATTTCTCGGCATACGACGCGCTACGGTTGCGGTTCCGTTCTTCGCCTCCGGATGTGGAAATACCTTCCGAATCGCGGCTACCATCGCCTCTGCTCCCCCACGATAGGTCAAGATGCCCCGCGTTGGGCGTGCCCGCCGCCCAATCGCATGTACCGGCCTGCCATTTCGCGACAATGCGAGGCTCTTCCGAGCTCTATGCGACTTTTGGCCTGGAAACGCGAGCAATTGGCGAAGTTTTGGGTGCTGGGCTTGCTGCTCCGATCAATCGCCGTAGTGAGGGGTAGCAACTTCGCCGGCGTCATACCCCACCAGACGAGTGATAAAACAGTACGAGACGCGCCGCAAGAGACTGGCCCTTTAAATAGCTTTGTCTACCTACCTTTCTTCACGTCCGCATCTTCTCTTAACCTTCTGATACCCCTTCGCTTTTTTCGAAGACACACACAAACACAATGCCTGCGGATACTGTAGGAAAGGTGAGCTTCCGAGCTAGAGCTTAATATGAGCTCCACCGACGCGGATTCTTGTTAACATGAGCAGACTATTACGTGCAAGGTACGTTCTCGCCGTTAAGAAGCTGTTGCGAGCTTCATCTGCCTCCCTCCGTTCTTTGGGCTTCGAGATTAGCGTTTTGGACGTGATTGCGGGGCCGACCGAGCGGATCCGCAAATACAATATAGAGGTCCGCCCGCAACTGCACCGAGGCAGTTGACGCCCTGGAAAGCGAGGACTTCGGATATTCAAGGAGCTTGAAAGCTCGATGTGGCATAGAAGCTGATTCGGAACTAGGCGGCTGTCGCATGGGAGGCTGGCAAGGATCTGTCCATCGAGGATGTTGAGGTTGCCCCGCCTAAGGCACACGAGGTCCGCATTGAGATCTACTACACTGGTGTCTGCCACACAGGTAAGTTCAGCTCCCTGTTGATAGTTGAAGCAGCTCTTCGAATTGCGGAAGCTTTGAAGTTGTCCACATCACGGAAAGCTGCTGATTTCAACAGATGCCTACACACTCTCCGGAAAGGACCCCGAAGGTGCTTTCCCCATTGTCCTTGGTCATGAGGGCGCTGGTATCGTCGAGTCCGTCGGCGAGGGCGTCACCAACGTAAAGCCCGGCGACCACGTTGTCGCACTCTAGTGCGTTTCCCCAAGCCCTCATCTACATTCAAGCCACCTCTAACAATAATCAGCACCCCAGAATGCAAGGAATGCAAGTTCTGCAAGTCCGGAAAGACCAACCTCTGTGGCAAGATCCGCGCCACTCAGGGTAAGGGTGTGATGCCCGATGGCACCTCGCGCTTCAAGGCCAAGGGCAAGGACCTCCTCCACTTCATGGGCACATCCACCTTCTCGCAGTACACCGTCGTAGCCGATATCTCTGTCGTCGCCATCACTGAGAAGGCACCCATGGACCGCACATGTCTACTCGGCTGCGGTATCACTACCGGTTACGGCGCGGCCGTCATCACTGCCGGAAAGGGCGGTATTGAGAAGGGCTCTAACGTCGCGGTTTTCGGTGCAGGTTGTGTTGGTCTCTCCGTCATTCAGGGTGCTGTAAAGAATGGTGCGGGCAAGATCATCGTTGTCGACGTCAACGACAGCAAGGAGGAGTGGAGCAAGAAGTTCGGTGCTACGGACTTCGTAAACCCCACCAAGTTGAGCGGACAGAGTATCCAGGAGAAGCTGATTGAGATGACCGATGGAGGCTGCGACTACACTTTCGACTGCACTGGCAACGTCAACGTCATGAGGGCAGCGCTCGAGGCATGCCACAAGGGCTGGGGCGAGAGCATCATCATTGGTGTTGCGGCTGCTGGACAGGAGATCTCTACACGACGTATGTATACCTCAATCCAATTATTGCACACGAGCCGTAGCTAACACTCACACAGCCTTCCAACTCGTCACCGGTCGCGTCTGGAAAGGCTGCGCCTTTGGCGGCGTAAAGGGCCGCACCCAGCTCCCCGGTCTCGTCTCAGACTACATGAACGGCGACCTCAAGGTCGACGAGTTCATCACCCACCGCCAGCCGCTCGATAAGATCAACCAGGCGTTCGGAGATATGAAGGCGGGCGACTGCATTCGGTGCGTTGTTAACATGCGGGAGTGACTGGCCGACACGCGAGCGAGGTTGTAGTATGATAAAATGCGTAAGCAAGGCGTTTTTGAGCTGTGGCTGGGACGAATGATGTACATTTAGTAACGACCAGAATGTCGGATCATGAAGGATTTGGGACGGCTGGCATGGATGAAAATCTAGAAGCATTTACAAGCCCATGATATACAGAGCACATAACATCCCGTACGCGGTGTCTTGTTGGAGAAGGCCTCCGATCCACAAGGTACCGCAGCCCACGTGTACCTGTTCTCGTGTTGCGGTTCTTTACTAACAACTGTTCTTGTCACTAGTCGAGCTACAGCTGCATGTCTTCCTATCCCACTCACGATCCTTCGTTAAACTTCGGGAGGCGTCCGGCCTGGCTTTGCAGTTTACCACGACCATTTTCCAAGAGATACCGCGACTTGAAGTGTGGGGAGACTTGACTCAATCCACGATAGGTTGGCCAGGTCTTGCTCTACATGTGTTGACTCCAAACCCATTCATTTCGTTTTCCTTGTCTCACAACCCTCGCTCTGGAACCATGAAAAGCATTGAGCAAAAGGTTTTCCTTGTTCTTGGCGACGTTACCGACATCATCCGAGATTGATGCCTCATTGTCCATGAAGTTCGAGGAACGAGTCAAGACTGAATGAGAAATGTTCGTGAACAAGTACCCTGGGGTGGGTCCGGGGTCGATGGTCAAGAGCATCTCCCCTGTGATATTGGGAGCCACTTCCTATGGCGATTGTCATCATAGGCCAAAAAAGCAGGTCGCATAGTGCGGGTGGTAGCTACCAACTACCTCGATCCTCAAACTACTTTATACTTCGTATCACTTAGGCATCGCTTAAGGCACGTCTCGATGCGAGGAATGGCTTCACACCATTGCTTGACCGTATTGCGATGTCATCCACTCGGTTCTACATGTCCGAATTAGCCTCAAGTATCATGTTCGCCAAGGTTCCGTTGCGTGCACTGGAGGGATGCGTCAGGGTTCGCGATGTCGTTATGTGCCTCGCAATTGCGCCATCCACGATAAGACGTAAACTTCCAGCGCTGGAACAGGAACATGTGCTCCACAAAATACTACTTCTGCTTACCACCCCACACTTCATTCTCAGGCTTAACTCCGTTTCTCGCTCATCTCCATGTCCAGCTGTCTAGGTTGACATTGGATCATACAGCCTAAGGAATCGTCATGCAAGCTAACGATCCAGGCCCTGTGCTTGAGAAAAGAAGCCGGTCTAACAGATCCGAGAGCCTTTCAATTGGGACTTAACTACCAACGTCGCTGCCATCTCGTCTTTGGCACGACTTTCCGCGACAATGCCACACCGCCAAACTGCAGAAGTCGTAGTGCAGGCCGCACCAACCATCGACCACGATGTCGCGGCAGCACATCGTAAACAGGCCAGCGCAACCGTTGCCCGCGCCGATGTCGACAACCTACGAGACGACCCAGAAGCGAAGGCGGCTTTTCTTGCTACCTTTACTGCGGCCGAAGAAAAGAAGATCATGCGGAAGGTGGACAAGTGCTTCATTCTGCTTACCGGGATAATGTACCTCATCAAACAGGTATGTGTACACTTTGAACCTGATTCTTGACCATACTGACCATGTGTAGATTGACGTGAACAATGCAGCGAACATCAAAGTCCTACATGTCGGACAGCCTTCGAATATTCTGAAGGAATTGAAGATGTCATCGAATGATTACAATTGGGTTGCCTCTATTTACGGCGTGAGTCAGGCTCTTTGATGTACGCGAAGGTTAATTGCTAAGGATATAGATTGCATATATCGTCTTCGAAGCACCGAGTAACCTCTTACTCAAGAAGATGAGTCCGCATAACTGGCAAGCGAGGATCTTTTGCACCTGGGGCATCATCACTGCGTGCCATGCGGCAGCGAGGAATCGGCACGATCTCTATGCTATGCGGTTCTTGCTCGGGTCCGCTACTTCTTCATTACTCACTTTAAAAAGGCGCTGCGGCTAACGCAGCACAGTATGTTCGAGGCCGGCATGTTCCCCGGCGTCCTGGCTCAGTATTCCTCTTGGTACCGCACCGACGAAATGGGCCGCATCGTAACCTACTACTTCTGTTTCAGCAACGTCTCTGGCATCGTAGGCGCACTACTCACGTATGGTATCTCCTACATGAACGGTGTTGCCGGGTTGTCGGCCTGGCGTTGGGTGTACCTTCTGGAAGGCATCGCCACCATTCTCTTCTCCGGCTTCGTCTGGTACTATCTTCCCGACTACCCGAAGAGTCCGCGCAGCAAGAGGTGGTTCAGTGAACGCGAGATGGAATTCATCGAGACGCGGCTCCCAGAGAACGCGCCGCTGACTAGCGATCCGAATTTCTCGGGGAAAGAGATCAAGAGTATCTTAAGTAAAAGTTTGATTTGGAGCTTTATGTTAAGCCAGACGCTCGTCAACCTTGGGTGAGTGTCTTCTGCCGGTGACTCGTTAGATAGCTAAAACTTCCACAGTGGATATGCTTTGACCTGGTATCTGCCCACGATCATTACGAATCTAGGGTTCGTCGGCCTACCTCGTAACCAGCTGCTGTTGCTACCACCCTGCGCAGCCGCGATACTCGGCCTCGTCGTATCCGCATGGGTCATGGGAAAAGCGTGGGTCGTGCGCCCCGCATACATCATGTTCCTCATGTCCGGCATGGTGATCTGCTTCGTCCTCTTCTTCACCATCACCTCGTCCCGCGTCGGCATCTACATCGCCTGCATCCTCGGCACGCTCTTCTACCAATCTTACTTCCCAGCCTTCTGGGCCTGGCGCTCCGCGACCCTCTCCGGGTCCACCGGCACAGCATTTACTTTGGGTCTGCAATCTGGCATCGCGCAGCTGGGCGGCGTCGTCGGCCCACAGCTGTTCCAGTCCAAGTGGGCACACAACGGGTATAAGAACAGCTTCGCGATTGCGGCGAGCTTTATGATTGCGGGGTGGGTGAGTAATGTGTGGACGTGGTGGTTGACGAGGAACACAGAGTACGATGTTATGCGTGTGAGGAGAAAGGCGAATGCGGCGAGGAAGAGAGGGGAGGTGGAGTTCGGGGATGATATCAGAATCTTTGAGGAGAGGAAATTTTATGAGGGGGTCAGAAAAGTAAAGGGGATGGAGAGTGAGGCTAGCTCGGTGTAGGGGCGAGAAGGTGGGATTGGATTCCGTGGAGAGGAGAGGCCGAGCGTGCGGGTGAAGCAAAATGTTCCAGTACACTACTGAGCTAATAGTATGCGAACATGTTGCTGGAGGTAAAAGAGGGATTAGTTTACCCGGCTTACTGTGGTTGAGAGACTCAAAATCCCCGCAATCTCTGAAGTGATACATTAAGAGATATACAATGAGTGTACGAATCCTCGTCAATTAGAATAGGCATCGCGGGTAGCTTGTAGCTAGACGAGAATGGAACATCATGAAATAGTCCTGTCAGAGCTATTGGAGCTTTGCATGAAAACATGCGCAAATTGTGTACGTGGGCGTACCTGAACACTCATTCTGTACGCGCTCAGGCGCTGACGTGGCTCGGTTACCGCGTTGTCATCGGGAGGCTCTGCGCCTGTAGATGAAGCCATTGTAGAGCTGAGGATCATGTGAGGACATCTTGGGCGTGACAAATCGAACAGATTGAGACTCTGACGTTCATTATCGAGCTTGGATGCGTGAGATACAGTGAGTACTCGACTGAGACTCTGCGCTAATCCACCTCAACCATCTGCCCGCTGTATCCAGGAACGCTTAAGCACATAGAATGCAAAGGCGCATTCTTACTGCTGTGGGAACCCCCCAGCAGGTGGACATTTGTCGATATACTCGCCATGGTACGTATCCTTAGTGTCCTTTAGACACCATCCATCGCCCATTCCAGCCGGCTCCTTTCCTTCATAGCAATTTGTCTCCATAGCTAGGCCGTTTGACAGTTTGAGCACTGACTCCCAGGGCTTCGACTTGAACACTTTGGCTTCAAGCTTGTTCCTCCCGTCGTCGTTGCAAATATTGTTGTTCCAGTCCGGGGACCCGACGTTAGCTGTTGAAATTAGTTGAGCGAAGGGAGCAAAGGACGGGTAGGTGCGTACAATCGAGCAAAAGCACAAGCCAACCAACGTAGTCGACACGCAGCATGATCTTGTCCGGTGCGTAGCATAGTTCGATGCTTGAGTCGCCCGAGAATCCTGGCTTGTAACAATTGCTCTCTGCAACGGTCTGGATGACCTCGGCCATGGAGTCGCGCTGTCTTCGTGAGCATCTTCCCTTCGCCAGTAACATGGGGGTACACCTACCAGGACCTCGCGCAATCCGCCCAACGGCCAGTAGTTCGAGCCGATCTTGATCGTCAAAACACCATCGCGCTTTAGGTTGCCGTTGTCGTTAAGCGCGACCTGGCTGACTTTCCACGTCCTTTGCATGTCGCACTGGTTGAAGCCCAAGCTCGTAGGGCAGAGATTATCGATGGCAGCTGTAATTTCCGCCTGAAGGTTGGGCATCCCTGAACGGGAAGTATCACCTCCGTCGTGGGCCTCCGTGCCCACGTTCTGCCCCTTTGCGCTGCCAATACCAATGTACAATGTACGCCTTGAGTTCCAGATGTCCCAACCATCTCGGGCTTGCACCACTTGCGGCGTGAGGTTCTCGGGGCGCGAGAGATCGAGCTGATCGTGGGCCCCGCTAAGTTCGACCTGGGCAACAACGCCTCCTGTATGCGTGAGCAATGCATTAAATCAGGACTGGTGCAAATTATACCGCCAAGGCCGCTATTTGCAGCAGAAACGAGCGCGCTGAGAGCGCATAGAGCAATTGTGAGGTAAGACTTGACGTTGAGCATCGTGTCGACACGCAAGTGAGTGGTATCGGGCACAGTCGGGTCAGAAGGGGAGCGCCGAAGTGTCATTATGTACTTGCCTCGCGAGGTCCAAGCTAAACCCAAGGGCCGCAGAAAGATAATCGGAGTGTCTGTGCTCACCAGTCCCATCATTCACTTTGAATTTAAGAGATGCAATTCAACTATCCGGGCTAGCCAGCCGTCGAGGTTTTCGTGTCTAGTATTGATATTTGTATTCGCGTTGATTGTCTTCACCTCCAACCTCTGCTCGCTTCCTACTCAACTTCTGATTGTGCCACCAGAGGAGTGCCACATGGATCACACAGAATGCTGCACCTGCCACAGTGATACCGAGCCCTGTCCACAAGTTAATTTAGTCCATGGCACAAAGTCCAGCATCACTGGGTTGAAGATATTACGTACCTGTCCGGAACCCAGTAGGGTAGAACGGCGCCTCGCCCTTAATGAAGACATTGCTTGCCACAAAATTGGCACAGTTGCCCAATCCCAGAATCATAGCAGTACCAACGGCCACACTCGCTCTACCGCGCAGGTTGTTTGTCATCCATGACACCGACATCGCCATTTGCAAGAAGGTGCCTGCACTCATGGCGAAGAGTGAAAAGTAGCGGACCCCAGGAGCGAGACCTTTGGATTCTGAATAAACAATCTGGATGATCCAACCAATCGTTGCGAGAGTGATACCGAAGAGTATGAAAGGGAATCGCCAGCCGGTCCTACTAGAGAGGTATCCCGCGCCCAGTTCAAAGACAAATCCGGTAACCCAGATGGGGATAGACATAACCTGTGCACGCTCGGCCTTCCAACCGAGTTCGGTCAGGATGGTCGGTGTGAACGAAACGATCGAAGCGGCTGTCATGTCGCAGCAGAAAAACATCATTGTCCTGGGCATATTAGCAAGAGCCATTAGAGGCACATGGTCAACTTACGGTAACCAGATTTTCCAGTCGGTAAGAACAGGAAGCCAGTTGACTGACTTCATTGAGAGCTTCTGGTCACCTTTATCGCGCCTGAGCTTTGCAAGTAGGTGTTCCTTCTCGGCGCCAGAGAGTATGTTAGTCTTCTCTGGGAAGTTGGGTACGAACAGGAACACCAGGAAGGAAATGGCTATCGTCGCTAAGCCCTCGATTATGAAAATCCACCGCCAGCCCTCTTTGCCCTGAATACCATTCATGCGACGGATGCCGTAGGCTAGTAGACCGCTGACTAAAGGACCAAGCACGCCAAAGGTGAAGAACATGGCGAATCGAATGGGTTGCTCCTTGCGCGTGTAGTATTCACTGAGAAGAAGGGCCGCACCTGCCGGAAGGGTGGCCTCGAGGATGCCCATCAAGAAGCGACAAGCAAGCAGTCCGCCGTACGTGTGTGTGAGGCCCTGACACATGGAAATCACCCCGAGCACGAGCATACTGCCTCCTAAAAACAGGCTGGGTTTTACGCGCGGCAGGCCCATGATCATGTTGGTCGGGATCTCGACCAGCACGAATGGGATGAAAAAAATCCAGAGGCAGGTATTGTAACCATTGCTAGGCATATTCAGGCCTTTCTCAAGGCCCTCGATCCTGGCATTTGCGACTACATGTTGTCAATAGCGATAACACTCGTTAAGGCGTAAATCTCACTGTTTGTACGATCCAGGAACAAAAGAGTATACGTGCAGCCCAACAAGGGGATCAAGCGCAAGTCGAGCTTGTAGACATAATTGGAGGGTGGCAGTGGTAATTCGCTGGCATCGTCGCTGGTTGGCTTCGCCAGCGCTTCGGCGTTGAACTTTTCGTCCGCCATGGCCACGTCTTAGAACGCCTTCGGGTGCTGGCGGCGGCAACAACGGTGTCCTAGTGGGCGGGCCGTTGGTTGACGGGCGCGGGAGGCGGAGTGGGGTGGGAGCGAACAGGAAGCCCTCCGCGGCGACTGCAGATAATATATATGCGCTCGGCCTGGATGCCGCGCGTGGTGGAGGCAATGGGCTAGACTCTGGACGACTCCACAGCGCCGCCAAGCGGGGTGCGGGAAGAATTGTCTGATGTTTGGCCCGCAATCTGGTGATGGGCAGCGGGGTATCCTCTGCAGGCGACAGTTGACCTTGCCATTCGCCGAGGGAGGGTCATAATGCCGCGCCTAGAAGGTTGAAGCTCGAAGACGTACACCATGGCGATGCGACTGGCGCGGGTGTTGTAGAGACAGGGGGCGACGGTTCATCCCGCGTCTTTCCTAGGTCCGAAGCGGAGCAAGCGCGAGCACTCGGCGAAACTTCGCTCATGGCCTGCATCCGCGCAGCTCCTCGCAGCACATACGGCGTGAGCGAAGGCGTCATTCCCATGTAGCTGTATCGAAGGTGTCAAAGAAGGTTTGCCAGTAAAGTTTCCGACGTCCAGCCGGCCGGGTGCAAAGCGTTCGGCATCGGCACCACGCGCGGGGAACCAGCCATCCGGGATTCCAGCCCATCGACTGCTTGCAATGACATATATGTATCAACAGGTCGCCTGTGACGCTACAAGTAACCCCGGGGGCCCTTGGCGTTGATTCATCCGATATTCGCTTCAGCGCACGCTTTTCGTTCGGTCTCACTCCGCCCCATCGCCCGCTTGTCAGCCCCAGGAGCGTAACAGCGCAACACCGTAGATCTTCGTTTCAGCGCACGCTAATGGGGTTGCCCATGCGAGACGCAGCCTTATCAACGGTCGGACGCGGTCAAGCTTGCGAAAACCGCCGTATGGGGGCCGCAGCGCGACCATGCGATTGGTCCATTCCCTCAAGCTGACTCGAGCAAGAAGCTGCGCTGCGGGGCGTAGGGTTAGCTCATCTGGTTACAGCCTCGCTGGCAAGCGCATAGTGATTGATTTTGGCATATCATCTTGAACGATATAAACGACAATGATTCTCATGTTTGCAGGTAATACTAATCAACATTCGCCTACAGAGCCCTTTCGAGATCAGTCGGGACGACCATTCGTATCTCAATTTACTCGCCTACTCATCCTGAGATAAGGTGTAAACATGACCGGAAGATTTTCCCGCCTCCCGTCCAACGATGCCGAAGGACGATACTACCAGAACCGACAGACTTTAGACCTCACCGAATCAGTTTCATATGATGACTTCCGGCGGCAGTCCGATTCAGATTCCGTCAAATCGCTGATACAACGCGACGATTCCGCCTTTGACGAACCCGTTGAGAAAGAAAAAGAAAACAACTCGGCCCCTCTTCGCGAATCCCTCAAACAGTACTCAACGCTAGTATGGTGGATGCTTGCCATGTCAACGGCCATTTTATATGGCGGCTACGACTCTGCCGTGCTCGGAACGCTCAACGCCGTACCTGCTTATCAACGCGACTTCGGCGAGTGGACACATTCTCCGGAGAAGGATGACCCCAACCATTGGGAAGACGTGATACCGGTGTTTTGGCTGTCCATCTGGGACGGTATAGGCCCTTTGGGTGGAATCGCAGGTTCCGCGCTTGGAGGCTGGCTCCTAGACCGATGGGGAAGACGATTCTGCCTGATGATGGGGAGCATTATTGGTATCGGCGCTATCTTGATCCTCTTCCTTGCGAATACACGGAGAAAAAACGGAAAACGTCATGATACTTATGGGCAAAGTCATACAGGGATTCGGACTGGGCATCATCAAGATCGAAACCTTCACGTACATGTCTGAAGTCGTTCCGGTCAGTCTTAAGGGGGCGGTGATGTCGCTGGTGCCTATCATGACACTTCTCGGGCAGTTGATAGGAGCCGTCATTATCTTTGTCGTCTCCAGCTCGGACAAGTCGTCGGCATACATGATCGCCCTGGGCTCACAATGGGCTGTCGCTGTTCCGCCGCTCATCCTCGCCTGGTTTTTACCCGAATCTCCCGCCTTCCTTCTCAAGCAGAAAATGGATTCTCAAGGCGCTTTGAAATCATTCGAACGACTCCTAGGTCCCAAGAATAACCCCAGGGCAGCGCTAAACAAGTTGCAAAAAACGCTCGACGAGGAGGCTAAGAATTCCGTTAGGCTGAGCTACTTAGACTGCTTCAACGCCGCCAATCGCCGCCGAACCTTCATTGTCATGTTCGCCGGTAGCATCGAGTTCTTCTTCGGTCTCACGCTGTTATCTTCTGTTAGCTACTTCCTCCAACAGCTCGGCATGGATGCCAGCAAGTCCATCCTCTTCCTCATCGCAGGTATCGTTGTTGGGCTCATCGCCAACATGGGGTCTACGTGGACAGTCACGCACATCGGCCGCCGCAAGCTGACCGTTACAACGCTGCTCATCACCGCAGGGCTCTGGGCAGTCATGGGTTTTGCCGGCATCAAGCAGCTTGAATTCACGCCTTGGTTGGCGGGAGGCCTTTGTACCGCTGTCGTTGTCGTCTGCGGCCTCGGGTGCTGGCCTGCCTCGTATGCCATTATGGGTGAAACTTCGTCGATCCGTTTGCGCTCGCGATCTCAAGCCCTCGGCAGCTTATCGGGCAGTCTCACCACTATCCTGATGAATACTGTTCTGCCATACTTCTACAACCCCGACGCGCTGAATCTGGGCGCGAAGACGGCTTTTTGCTCACGGCACTGGCAGGCATTGGTGCGCTGCTGACGTATTTCTTTGTGCCCGAATTGAAGGGGAGGAGTGCGTTGGAGATTGATCATCTGTTTGCAAAGAAGGTTAGAAGCATTGGGTCGACTGACTGGCGGGATGTGGAGGTAGAAGAGCTTCCGCTAAGGACCGCCCAAGTTTGAGAAAACATAGTCATGTTAAGCTCTATATCTTCCATAATCATATTATCCTCATTTCCAAATAACTCGCATGCTTTTTGTCGCTATCTAAAGCGGAATCAAGTAGCTTATCTCCTCACGGTCAATCTTCGCACTCGCCAGCCGCGAGACCTGACTAAAGTTAGCACATCCATCCGACTTCATGATTTTCACTCACCATGCCACTCCTTCGGGTCCCACTGATCCGGCGAAATCCAGCAGTTCACCGTCCCCGGGTTAACCATCTGCACCCACGTGCTGTTCCCCCCAACCTCGGTCCCCTTCTTCCAGCACCCCACATCCACATAGCCGTATTCCTGCGTCGGGTACTCCGTCTGGCATGTCGCATTGTTCAAATCTGTACAATTGCGACAGACCAACGCTACGTTATAGTGTCCCGTTGCGATCTGTTCCCCACATAGTCAGCCCCACCCACTGTATCTTTTCCGGGGCGGAAACCAAGATTAACCCACCTGATGATGCGGCGCCTCCCCACACCACTCCAACGCCTCTGTGAAATCAACATCCTCACCCTCCTTCACGCTATCCTCATGCAACCAGCATCCTTCCCCTACCGCCTTGCCGCCCGTGTCAGCATTTCCCACACCGGGATACGAAAGGAAGTCCGGCGCGCCGAAAGATCCGTTTGTGTTCACCCAGAGGGAGGTGAATGAGCCTTCGTTGTCGTTTAGTCGCCCTTTGTTGTCTTGCATTGTGGAGGTTGTCCAGCATGAGACGTTGAGCTTGACGTTGGCGCCGAAGGAGTGGACGCTGTAGGGCATGTTGTCGGCATGGATACGACAGGGGGCCTGGGGCTCGGTTGTTATGGTCAGGTAGGGGGGTATTTGGAGGCGCGGGTAAAGAGAGAAAGGGCATGAACGAGGTTCGAGAAGGGAGCCATTGTAGGTGCTTGCTAATTGGAATTCGATGGGTTTGAATTGTACTTGGTAGTGGTGGAGTGGAATTTGGGATACAATGATTGCGCCATCTTTTTTTTTTCTTGGATTGGGATAGCACTATATATCGTCGAAGGATTCCAGGTTGAGAAGGCGACAATTTGCAGCACGTGGCTTTGAGGGAGGGCGATATATGTCTATATTGCTGTTTTGATTGTATGCATGGTATATGCATGCACAGCATTAGGATAGGAAGGCGTTGTAGCTTACGGCTATTTATCTTCGTACGTAAATAGCCGGGTTTGCTGCTATGAAGGGAGATGCAGCCGATGAAGCTCAAAGAGATATGCACAGCTTACTGTACATATATAGAGATACAGGAAGGCGATACTTTGTGTATGCATTGAAAAGGCGTGGCAATTCCGCGCGGATGGTAAGCGTTGGGCACGACCAACACGTGTGGTAGTCGCGTGTAAGACGATGCTTCTCTGAGAGGTTCGCTCAACGGAGGGCGAGGATATGGGATACCAGAATGGTGGGGATTTGGATATCTGGCGGAAGCTAGCCCCTGGGATGAATGCGATATGCCGACCGTGTAACGTTATAGACGTAGTGTAGAGTCGAGGTCGGCTCTCGCAGTCCTCAACGCCAGGCATTAGCAATGGAGCAGTATTTCAAACAACTTCCAATAGTCTTTGTACATTGAGGTGTGACAGGGAAGTACCTCGGTATGCTGTTCCTGAAGCTAGGTATCATCCGAAGGAAGGAGCGCACGTGGCACGATGATGGCACGATTTCCAAGGTTGGTGCATGCTAATTTTAGCGCGCCACTAGGTACCAGTAAGGCGCGAATTCAACGCGTCGCTTTCAATGTTCGCTTTCTCCCTCCTCCCGTGCGCCGTATACGTCTCTGATGCTACCAAGTTGCTAACCGTGAGTGAAAACAACATCTTCTTGATACCTACGATATCACTGGAGCTTTCAATACGATGAAAATGTGGGCTTCGATAACTCGGGGCCGCATCTCGGCTGGAATACCAAGACTGTCATCGCGGCACCCATTGGCGGAACCTCCATACGAGCATGGTTTATACGAGGCAAATAGGCAACCAAAGTCATTGTTTGGTTCCTGGCGAACAGGTACTCCGTGCGAGAAAGTAACATTGGCCAAATTCCCTATATAAGACCACTAGCCGCGTGCTCACTGACAGCCATCTCTCGACCTGTACCTACATTTCGGCCCCCACAGTTCGTTATGGCTGCGGTTACACCCTTCCCGACATTCGCTCCCACTGGAACGTACATAGTTCCTCCTTCACACTCAGTCACTCACTTCACACCAGCGCCCTCGTGCTCGCCAGAGAAATTATGGCTTGTCTCTACTCAAGGATGTTCCGTGAACGGAGATAATGAAGCCAATGGGAGATACCCGTCATGGGCTGAATGCGCAGTTACAATGGTCGGCGACCCCCCCACCGTGGAAAACCCTGACTGTTACCCGTGGCCGTACAATGATCAAGCCGATAAGAGGGCTTTCATCTCTGAGTGCCCCGTCGGATACACAACGGTGTGGGCAAGCCAGGGAAGGGAACCTTATTATGACACAACAACGCTCGCCGAAGGAGGTACGATCACCACGACGGTAGAATACAAGGACATTGTTGCGCATTCCGCTGTCTGCTGTCCCGATAATGCCTTCGGGGGCTTTTATTACAACTGGGATACGAAATCTAATTACATCAGCTACATCAAGACAACGGATCCTGAGGGCCACTCCGCTAGGGTCAGCCTCTACGTACCACCTCGATGCGTTGCAACCTCCGTATGCGGTATACCGCCTACCGTGACTCTAGACGCGGTATTTAATAGCCAAATTGTCGAAAAGAAGCACCGCAGACAGGATGACTTGTCCGATCCCATCTCTCCAGTCGGCGTCGTCACTCGTCCGTGGGATGAACGCAATAACGTCCTCTTCGCTAACGAAGTTGGCTACGGATACACTGTTTTCCATGGAACGTATACCTGCTTTGAGGATTGTTACAACTACGCCAGCTACTCGTACTATAATACAGACCCGAATGCGTCGGCTTCCTCGGTGGACAAGGACCTCAATGATTCCACATCCGACTACGATCCGCAGCCGAAATCATGCTCAGCATCACCCACTGAGACAGGTCTTTCCGAAACTAGTCCTACAGGATTACCGTCGGTTGGCACAGGTGGTTTCGGATACCACAATGCGACCGCAACGGTTCCAGGCCATTCGACGGCTGGAGGAGCGGAAGGAACTACAATTGGAGCACCCGGAGAGACAGGGACGAGTGCGCCGTCACCGCCTGTGCCACAATTTACTGGTGCTGCCACAAAGACAGGGTCTTCGTCACTGTGGACTTCACTCATCTTTGCCATAGCTGCAATCCTGTAGTAGGACTGTAATAAATTAGCAGAGAGCACTCATGTAATACCCTGAAGCAAATGAGGACTCTTTTGCCAGCGTTATCTTTCGCATCTGTTGTGACAACCATGCGGTTTGACTCGCACCTTTCTAACAACCTCTCGATCATAAGCGTGCTCAACCAGGTTCAATTGCCTTAAAAAAACATGTTTGCTATGACCGTCTCAAGCGGTTCGTCCGACTATTACTTGCTGCGATGGTACAAACTGGCTGTAAGCCAATGTCTCACTGCTGGTGTCCTGGAATGATTGCCTTCATAGCATTGACTTCGTACGCAAACTCCGCATAGGCCAAACTTCCAACGTCATAAAGAGCCAATTTCTGCTACAAATTATCTGAGCAGCTATTCGCAACTTTCCATTGTTCTGCTGAGAATGTCGGTGCTAGAAAATCGGTAGTCCAGTCGTACGGTGTCCTTGAGCCTTAAGCTCTGCGAACTCTTGTTCAAATCGATACACTTACCCATGATGTTTTGGCACCATACAATGTCTGGTGAAAGAGAACGCCGCTAAGCGGGGTCAAAGCTAGACGTTGTGTACACGGGTCGTTTTTCAACATAATAAACGCATAATGTTGAAAGGTAGCTCGGTTCACAACACGGGCCCTCGCTGCATTCAACTATCCCAGGCACTATATAAACACCCCCCATTGACTGAGCACTCACTCAAACCCAAAACACAGCAAAGTAACTCGACTACTTCGACTACTCCCCCCATTCAGACTACACATCCAATTCGAATACAATCAACAAACCACAACGAAACATGTCATCTCTCTCCTTCAAGGTCTCTCTCAAGACCACCTCCCAGCCTGTTGACCAGGCGCTCCTCACAACACCTCTCCGCCAATTAGCTCCGAAGGACCGTCGCGACCTCGGCATGGGTCCTACCTTCAACTTGATGGTCAGCGAGAAGATGGTTGACGCCAACATTCCGAAGCGCGCCGCTATGGGCATGTCGAAGTTCTTCAACGACGCCCTGAAGAAGCACCCGCGTGGGTCCAGCATGATGATGGGCGAACGCGAAGTCTCCGAGGACTGCGTTCTTGCCATCGTGAACTTCATCACCGACAATGTCAAGGTCAATAACCCATTCAATCTCCGGAACAAGGAGCACTCCGCTAGCGAGCTTGGTCTGTACCGCCACGCCCATCTCTTCGGGATGATGCAGCATGCCGGAAGCATGCGCGGTGCTTTGTTGGACGATCTCAATCACAACGTCCACATCCCCTCGTACCATGCTCTCAACCAGATCATCGAGCTCCCTGACAGCGATCCTGTCTACAAGGCCGCTGTCCGCCGTATGGAGGGCCTTCAGCACATCGGCGAGCTTGAAGGCGATCAAGAGTGGATGCGTTGGATCAATGAGCACGCCGGCTTCGTGACCGACATCGACACTTACAAGGCGGGGCGCAAGGCGCGCGACGCCGAGAAGCGTAAAGTCCAACGTGAGGTTGCCTTTGAGCGCGAATTTCCCGCCTTGAATTAGGCCTTTCCTGAGACTACTTACCTTTCAGAGGTGCTTGACTTTGTTGTTCAAGTTTAATAAACCTCTTTCAGTTCGACGATTGGTGTCGGACGTAATGGATTTGGAAGGAGACATGTTGCGGTTTTCCCGAGCGTGCGTCGAGTATCCTCTTCATAGAACAATTTTCATTGTTGTCGATTAGCTACTGTGCTAGCAACTCGACTAGATATTCTCTTCGGTCGCACCAGTTGTTCGGCTTGTTTAGCTTGGATCTGCAGTCAGAAATGTACATATACTCTTATTCATACGAAAGCCCGTATGTGCTTTAGCCATCTTTGACAGTGACGCCTGACCCACTTGCCTTGCTTCCTCTTTAACCCCCTCTTAATCCCATATTGTGATCTAACTATACGCTTGCACTCGTCCTAAGTCGTTAAGAACCGAGACATACGGCCTTGATCGTGTCTGCCGGCCTCGAAAAGAAGCCGCTATAGCGTAACAGGTAGTAAATCTTCTATTGGTCAGATCGATTGCACCAGCCCTGGACTAGGCGTTAGTGCATCGCCCCAGGGAAGGACGCGGAGATAGCGACTATCCCCGCGGACACAACATAGGCACCGACAACCTCTCCTTGAGCGATTCCGAATCGGGTTGCATATCTCCCATTGGGTGACTGCGAATACGGCATGGAAAATGGTGACAAGCTTGAGAACACATGAGTATAAGTAGCTGGATGGGTAGCTGTTTTGGAGGCATACAAGTTTTCAGCTTTTCATCAACCCAAATAGAGCTCAGAAAAGTTACAAGATGCCGTCCACCACACACAGCGAGTTCGGCCACGATACTGAAGCCCTCGAAGTCGCCAAAGCCTTTGGGGATGGCATTCGCGGCAAGACTATCATTGTCACGGGCGCGAACAGCGGCGGTATAGGGTTCACTACGTTGCAAGCCTTTGTACGTCTTGAAATCACTTCATTTTGCTACATCAGAGCAGTTTTGACTTACACACGATCAGGCATCTCAATCCCCAGCGCACCTCATCCTCGCCAGCCGCACATCCTCCAAGATACAGGAGACTGTTGAAAAACTCAAGGCGGAGTATCCTGCCGTCGACTACCGCCCGCTGACCCTTAATCTCTCGTCCCAAAAAGCCGTGCGCGATGCGGTTGCTGAAGTCCTTTCCTGGAAAGACGTCGACGCAATCGACATCATCGTCAACAGCGCGGGCGTCATGGGTCTTACAGACCGTCAACTCACTCCTGAAGGCATCGAAATGCACTTCGGGACCAACCATATCGGACACTTCCTCTTCACCTCGCTTCTTATGCCGAAGCTGCTGACCGCGGCTAAGCGTAATCCGCGTGGTGCAACTCGCATCGTGAATGTTACGTCTCTGTCACCGCTCGTTGCGGGCATCCGCTGGAGCGACGTCAACTTCGACAAGCTGAACAAAGACTTGCCAGAGGAGGAGCGCCCAAGTGAGCAAATGTTGACGAGATGGGGTTTCACCAATATTCTGGAGAGATCGTACATCCCTATTGAGGGATACAATCAGTCGAAGGCAGCCAACGTCTTGTTCTCTATTGGTCTGTCTGACCGTTTGTATCAAAAGCATGGGATTGTAAGCATTTCTGTGCATCCGGGTATCATTCCGACAGAGCTGGGTAGAGATTTTGGTGAAGAGATGGAGCAAGCAGTGGCCAACATGGGTAAGCAAGGGATGGTCAGGTATAAGACTCTGGGAGCGGGATCTTCAACGAGCTTGACGGCAGCGCTGGATCCGAAGGTCGGCGAGGGTGTTGGTGAGGAGAAGGATGGCAAGGTATACGGTGCCTATATGATTGACTGTCAAGTTTCGGAGATGGCAAATGTGCGGGCGTGCTCGAGGGGACAGGCGGAGAAGTTGTGGGAGCTCTCTGAAAAGCTGGTTGGCGAGAGATTCGCTTGGTAGTTGAGCAGGCTGGAGGTCCTGTGAACTGAAATCAACTCAGTCAAAATCCACGACGTTAAAATTGTAAACTTAATTATTCCTTGATCGATGTGTTTGCGACGTTCTACGTTCCAGTATAGAATAGGCCTCAAACGGACATGAATTTTGCTCGACTAAACAACAGAATCCCGGTAGCTCGGGCAACGGCACTTTGTGTATAGAAAATTCGATAACCATAGCAACTTGCGCGAGAGAATGTCAACTCGCTCTTATCGTTCTTAGCGCATGGCTATGACCCGTCACTCGATTAAGGCACTATTTCTTGGCTGCCTCGTGCGCGTGCATTTGTGTGTTCCTTCAGTAACAGGCTCGTCGAGTGCCTTAGGAAAAGGCCCACCTCTCCCGTCCAGTAAAGTCCAAGCTAACCATCAACAGACCACTCTGCGTGGCAATAATCGTCATGGATTTCGCGACGCGCCAGAAGGCGATCGAGGAGGAGACACTGTCGAACGACGAAGCGCTTATCCAGATATACACACGAAGGGACTTTTACGCTTCGGCTGATAGCGATCACTCGCAAGCGCTTCACGCCAAGATACTAACACTCTTTGAAGCAGCCGTCCTCGATGCGAAGAAAGCCGTTGCTGCGCATGAGCCGGTGGTGAAGGTGCTCAAGAAGGTACTTCTGGATACGGGCCGCTTGCTGTTCGCGGCGAAGCAGGCTGAGAACCGAGGCAAAGGTGGGGACAAGGTCAAATCTCAGGTAAACCCCATCCTATTGTACAATAAATCTTATGTCTAACAATACGAACAGTCGACCACCAAAGGTGGTGAAACATCGCGTGCGGCCGATGTACAAGTGGAGCGCGAGTCGCCTGCTCGCCCGACTTCACTTCTGTCGCAACCTCAGCAAGCCTTCAACGATTCAAGCCTACAAGAGTCGGATTTGGCTCCCAAACAGACGCAGGAGGTAGAGTCTGATTCAGCTTACAAGAGTCTACCGCTGCCGCAAGCAGCACAAACGGGAGGCTACAACACTGTTCAACGTATGCCGCGTCTAAAGCTCATCCCACCCTCAGAAGCAAAGGATCCAGACACGTCCGCAGAACAAGTTCAGAAAAAGAAGTCTGCTCGCTTCGTTCGGAGGTCAAAGAAACACCGCGCAAACGCAGCTATCGCAGCGCCAGACTCTCTCAGCAACCGCATTGATTCCTCCCAGCAATACGCGCAAGATATCGTGCGGCAACAGCAGATGAGGATCCAGAAGAGGGCGCAGGCAGCTACAGAAGGCAACGACGACGCCAACACGCCCCCGCTACCTCCTTCCCGCTCTGTGTCACCATCTCGGCCGCTCGCCTCTATGCACGCGTCGATGTCAACCTCGATCGCAACCTCGTGCTCTGCCACGGCGGCATTCACTGCAGCATTCGCGCCCGCAAAGCGACCACCGCCAACCTCGCCGAACGCGCCTGCCCCCAAGCGTCGCAACACCTCGTTGAAGAAGCAAGAGCCTATTCACCAGCGGCCCAAGAAGCTTATCAACTCTAAGGAGCTTGTCGTCGAGTCTGAGGACTCGGAGGTCGAAATGATAGATACCAACGCCATCTCCCCTTCCAAGCTAGGTGCGATTGACCCTTCCGAGGGCCTTTCTGGGTTCGAGAACCTCGACGAGAAGGGCAACTACGTGAAGAAGCCTCACGCTCGCTGGGTGCTAGAGAATGGGAAACGAAAGGAGGCCCTCATCGTGAAGCTGAAGCTGTCCCCGGAGAAGCTGCAAGAGGTCTTGGATAGAGGCAAGAAGAAAGCGGCGGAGCCGAAGAAGTTCAGATTAAGGCTGAAGGCGCCCCGATCTACTCCCCACACACCCACTTCCTTTCACAACCCTGCCAATCCGAGTTCAGCGTCCTTCACAACTCAGTCTGTACCCGGAATCGTTAGTGACGACGAGGATACAGCCTGGGAATCCGGTGAGGAGATAACGACCGCGGCCGCGACGGCGCACATGGGTAACGTCACTTTCCCATTCTTCCCCCACCTCAGTGCAGCCCACCTTGGCCTCTTTACGAAGGGTCTTGTCATCGCCATCGAGAACATCATTACCGACCACGCAGACAGGCCAGAGGCCAGTCTCCTCGAGCTCGTCAAGGTGTTGGAAGAGGAGAAGCCGACGCTACCCGGCGGATATGATGAGCGCCGCATTGTGCTAAACGGCGCGGAGTACGTCTACGAGGCGGTCCATCAGATCTGCGGTGATACCATTCAAGAGAAAGAAGCGGCGAAGGATTCGGGTGTTGACGCCGATGGGGACACCAAAAAGAGCGTATCTTCTTCCAACGACGTCAAGCTCACCGACAGCTACGATGGTAAGGGTGTCATAGCTCTCCCGGAGAAAGCTTACTACAAAGGCAAAGGCCGCGCATGGAAGAAAACACCCGAGGATGCGGACCCGGATTTCTCCACATCGATCAAGGACAAGCACTTGCCAAAGCACCTGCCCAAGAAGATGCTCGGCCATAGGCGAGCTACCCGCGGTGGACGACAAGACTCGTGGAAGGAGAACGGGGTAGAGGAGCTGTTCGCCCTATTCCGCGCCCATGTGAAGAAGGAGTATTGGTTCCAGGCAGGCCGACTGGGGGTCAGCCCTGACAAGGACGTGCTGCCGGCGTGGTTGTGGGTGGATTGAACAGTGGCGCAGACGAGCATGGAGCATCGACTGTTCCCATATTCTGGCGCCGCGACAGAAGTCGAACGATTTGCAGCTTTGGGACATCCCTAAGCTAGAGTAGGATAGGGTACTCGGACCTCTGCAGCAGGATCGTAAGCGCAGTGGTACAATGAAGCAGCGGCATGAAGGCTATCAGATACAGGAACTGTAGTTGTGGATGTGTAGGTAGACGAACAACGAATGGTTCCAATACGAGTTAGCTATGCATAATGTGTAATGAATCAGGAGCAAGACACTTTCGGCGCGTATAAAAGAAGCCTGCGCATACGGTTGAAATCTTTTGCTTTGACTGTGTCATAAGATAAGAGATGCACATACACAGACCGACTAGCCTTCTCCCCCACGCTATGTATCTCTTCACAGCTGTATCATTGCACTTCTCATCGTACATTGATCATTACTACTTCGAACGCATGCATCGTACTCCCGTGGACATCATCTCCTCCAGCTTGTTCCTTCAAATGCCGTCCCCCATTTTGAAGGACAACGACATTTAGGTATGCACGTCCAAGCTCTTAAACCTTCAGCTGGGGGCATGCATTGTCTACACATTTTGGTTGCAGGTTCCGTGCCTTGATCCAATTGCACGGAGTGGGGTGAGTGTATGAGGTGCCTTAGGCCAAGGGCGCTCGTTATTGGCCCAATCGTGTCGCCGCCGGTGGAAGCATCAATAATCACAAGCCGCTATCAGTGCCGGGGAGGCACATGGTTGCCGACGCGCATGTCTGCATTTCGTCGTTCCAGGGTCACAGTCACAAACATTAATGAAATGTCGGTTATTGTGCGAAACATATTTGCTGGGTATCGGACAGCTCGGTCCTAGGTGTGACTGGCAGGCTGCATCAGGTACAGATACGACGGATCCACCGGTGCAGCTCCTGATCTAGCACTTATGCAAGCTAATAAGCGGTGGTCGTGTTCTGCGGGGTGCCACCTCGTGACGAATACGGTGGGGCGAGGCAAGGCCATCAGGAGGCTAGACACTCCACAGAGCTTCGATGGCCTGGGCCTGCTATTCGGTTGCGTTCCTCGAGGGGACAATCAACTACCACTAGGCTAATTGATATAGGGACTGTCATCGCTCGGTGGGATAATCGTTTCAATACGGCGCCTGCGAGTACGGTCGGAACAGCTGATGGCTCTGCTGTATCATCTGCTCGATCTTTCCAGTTTCATTGGCTTCGAAATCCTGCATCAACTGTATCTGTTGCTCTTGATTCAAGCCGATGCCTCGACCAACGCTCTCTTGACTCCATTGCGGATACAAGTAGTCGGTCATTGGGTAACCTTGATGTGCCGCGTAACTTTCGTTGTAGATTGGCGAAGATGCCGGCTGCATCCCATTCAAGCCGTATGAATCCTGCGGCGCCATAGTGAAAGTCGGGTTCCAATGCGAAAGCTCTGCGAATGTTGTTGGTAGGGGTGTGAACTGAGTAGTCGGCGGGTAGCTGAATGTAGGCAAGTTGTCAGCCGCAGGTTTTGTGTGCGTGTCAATGTAAGGCTGCGGCGGTGCTTGTTGAGGTGAAGTGTGACTTGAAGCAGGCTGGCCGTTTGGAGACGGCGATGACCTGGTTGTGTGAGGAGAGTTGTTGAAGTTGAAAAGATTTTGGTTTTGGTTCTGGTTCGTGGGTAAATAGCCGAACGGAGGCGGTACACTTTCGGAGGGCGTTCTCACTGATGCGGTCGACGCTGAGGCCGGGCTCGTTGTGCGGGATCTGTTGATGCCCTCGACGATGCTCGCTGATACAACTGATGCGGTGTCGGATGGCGAACCGGCCGCAATGGGAATGTCGCCGTCTTTGTCATAGATTCTCATACATGCGCCAATAAGGTTCTGGTAGAGCCCAAGAGCAGATGCAACACCCGGCCATCGTATGGAAGCCAACTCGATCGACTCGAGCGCAACCCTCAAATGTCCTTCGACTTCCTCTCGGCTATGGTTGCGACGAACTTCGGAGTACGAAAGGCTCCAAAGCATGACATTTACCGCCATGAAAATCGCTTGGGTGAAGATCCATGTTATATCCACGCTCTGTGTTTGGATCTGTTTTTGGGTCATGTAGATGTTGTACTCACAGGCATCAAAACACAATACCGCAGCGCGTGCAGAGGGACGCGGAATCTGGGGGCAAGGGCGGTATAAGAGACAGACCATAGTGTTGTATCTCCCCACGAACCTGGCAATTGTAAGGAGAAGCTGCAATGGCATGACACTCGACTTACCAGACTTTGTTGAGCCCTGAGCCAGCGTCCATTTCCGGACTTGTGTCTCTCCACGCTTCGATCTTGGCCTGCATTTCTGCGAACCAGGGGTCTTGATCGTCTTTAGGTTCGGGTCGCTTCCTGAGATAAAGCTTCCTTCGCATTTCCAGCTGCAATAGTCGCATCTTGTAGAAATGGATAGCGATCCATTTCTTCAACGAAGGTTGTGGTGCTGGTCGGATGCCTTCTTTTGTGATAAAAATATCGTCGACAAGCTCGCAGAAGTTTACATCGATGTGTTCGCGCCTGGTGGCAAAGTGACTCGGGCGACCAAGACTGTGGGAAAGACCATAATCCATTGTCAAAATGCTCCAAAACACCCGTCGGCGCATATCAACTTCAAGAGGGTCGGCAGGCCTGCCACCAAGGCCCAAGGTGATGGTCTTCTCCTCGTGTAATCCTAAAGCCTGACATAACCTTACGCCCAGACCCACTATGTAGTATACTGCAGTTCTGGTCGGAGTTAACAATGAGTAGCCGGCAATTAGCGTAAAACATTGCAGGGTTTTGAGGTTCATAGGCTTGATCGCCTGCTCAAAGTACTTCAGCGCAGCGAGATAGTAACTATCGGCAAGACCGGCGTATTGCGTGTCCATTCTTTGGAGGCTGATGGCAATCACCATCCGGAGGCAGAAGTTCTGATAGGCATCAGTGGAACCGTTGTATACATCCTCGACATCTTGGGTAAAGGTCGGCTCGTGAAAGATAGGGTACATGGCATGGACTGCAACTGTCAGTATCCCCGAGGGCGGTTTAGCTATGAGAACGCTCACCTTTGCAGTAGAACAGTTCTACGAGCAGATTTGTAAGGTCTCTGTTCGGCAGCTCCTCAGCCGCTACGTCGCTTACAAGCGGGTAGACCTTGGACGTCGGCCGGGCGTCTTCTTGATCAAAGGTCGCCTTTATGGTCTTCGCGCGCGCATCTGGTACGATTTCTGAAATGCTTTTCGACTCGGTGAATTGTTTTGCCAGCTGCATGACCAGGCGCGTAATGGTGATGCCACTCGAGGGCCCAAGAAACTTGGACTCGTCCGTGTCTTGCACCTTGACAGCGGCCGCACCACGCATCACATCCTCTTGGTCCGGCTCGCCATCATCCTTCTCCAGGTCCGCAAGCTGCTTCTCAAGCTCGCGCACCTTGTGCTGTAGGTGTACAACGTAATTGCGGGGAATCTTGGTGCCCTTGGCGGGGTCGTAGTATTCGCAGTGGGAATTGGTGCGCTCGCATGGACCGCAGCGGGGTAGGCCAGGATCACATCGCGTCTTGCGCTGTAGATGTCTCAGTCTCAGTACATGGCTAGAGCGCTTGTGTCGGTGCGCAGTGTGTTCTTACCGTGCGGCATCGGCAGCAGGCCGTGAGGGTGTGGGCAATGCGGTTAGGAGAACCGGTTGCGCCCTCTTCCTTTGATTGCAGCACACCGTTCGTATGGCCGCCGTGCTGGGTGTTCGATTCCATCGTCACCGTGGGGGAGTTCGCGCGCTCGCTCTAGGGGAAGTCCGGCGAAGGGGAACGTCAGCGGATATAGCGACTGCGCGCACGTCCATCCCAGAGTAGGTCGGTAGCAGGCGAGGCGTAGGCGTGGAGGAAGGGTGGGAGAGTCGGCGAGGCACCGACTTCGATGTTTGTGCCACAGCCAAGCGCAAAGGCAGAGCGCAGGCAGGTGCGAGCATATGTCTCTCCACGGCTGTAGTGACAGACAGACGTGCCCCGGCGCGCGTCAAATAATTACCGGCCCTTGGAAGCGCCTCGTCCACACCATGGCCGAACAGTCGAGCCGCGGCTTCTAGCCAGCCCAACTCCTGTGGCGCGGCGTGGGCGCTATTTGATAGGCTGGTGGGACGCTCGGCGAGCAAACCTCAGGGCACAGTGGGCACTGCCGCGTCGCATCTCACCGCTGGCATTCCATCCCTACCTCGCTGAGAACCGCACCGTCTGCACCGTATCGCGCGGGGCATCGTACAGATCGCCCACGCGCCATTCCTCCCGCAGCCGGTGAGGCCGTCCCGTTGATAATCAATTCAGAGGGCGCAGTGCGCATTGTGCATCTGCTGCGCCTCGCGCACACCCTGTCCCCCCTCAACACCACGTCCGTCGACCGACGCACGAGCTGAACGGCCCTGTCGCCCTGTGCTGCAAACCATATGGTCCACTCGGACCTGGCCCTGTCACACTAGGCCAATATTGTACACTCCACCGACGCCGTAAGTCCATTTGCCTATGTTCGACATCTCGTTCTTCAGCCTGGTCCTCCCTACTCAGCTTTCTTTATCATGTCTTCATTCTCCGCACTTGCGTGAGCTGCTTCTCGTGGTCCCGAAAGAACCCCACCTCTTAGTGTCCGACTTTCATGTGAATTCGTGTTGATATCCGCCATGATTCCAGATCTCGACATCTATCCCCTCGTCGGAAACGACCTCATGGTATTGGAAACGCCGCTGCTCCGCGTGAGCAGACCTGTAGCCGCTTGCCAGAGATGCAGGGCTGCCAAAATCAAATGTGACGGGAAGTTGCCTGCATGCACCGCATGCGAGAAGTCCAACCGTGCAACGGAATGCTCGAGCACTAACGACCAGTTCGCGCGTGGAAAAGAAAGGAGTTATGTCGCAACGCTGGAAGCCAAGGTGGAAAGATTGGAGAAGAAGATTGCCGAGGCGAAGAAGGCGCGAAGGAAGTCATCTCTTATGATGCTTGACACCGATATGAGCAGCCCCCGACGTTCTTCGGTGGAAACCGTAAAGGCGGGCAAGTCGAATAATCGAGCTGCGCAACGGAAAGAAGCATCGAGCATAGACGAGCTGGTGTCGGATTTTGGCCTTTTGTGAGTGCCCTCCGATGATTGGTCCCGAAGCTCGTATTAATGTGATGCTCTGCAGGGCTGTGAACGCCACTGCGAGAGACTTCTACGGTTTCACCACCGAAATGTCATATGCGCGCCTCATCTTGTCTGCGAGCTCGAAGGAACCGATGCCAGCAGGGCTGACCAAGAAGCTCCCTCCACGGTATGCGGCAACGCCTTTGATCCAACAGTATGTGAATAACATCTTCACGCTGTTGCCGGTATTCGAGGAAGCAACCCTGTATGCTTGTGTCGACGCTGTGTATCACCCGGAAGGTGTGGCGAAACCCTTCGATATCTGGGTCGTCCGAATGGTGCTTGCTATCGCATGTCTATCTCAATCGGAACAGCGAGGCGACACATTGTACTCGGACGCAGTGGGACACGTAAATGCTGCCCTAGAGCAGGCTGAGAAGGTTCTCCATCCTGGGTTTATCAGCAGTATACAGGCACAAGTCTTGCTGGTCATATACGCTACGATGGACCCACACCACTTCGATAGCTGGACCTTGATTGGGGCTGCCTCTAGAGCAATGGTCGATCTTGGCATCCACCAGGACCCATCTAAGAGCACATCGGTCGCTCGCTCAAAGCTGGAGATCAGGCGGCGCGTGTACTGGTGTGTGTATTCGCTGGATCGGTATGTTTTGGTGGTCGTTGTAGTGTCGTTGCTGATCTTGCCAGGTCGACTGCGCTGGTGCAGACTCGTGCCTTCTCCTTTTCGGATGAATCCGCACACGTGCACCTTCCCTTTCACGGCTCACCTACATCACCCAAACATTCATCTCCGCAGAGCCACGTCTTCCTGCAGGCCTTCGATTCTGCGCTCGACCTGTTCAAAATCCGCCAAATCCAATCAGAATGGTATATGGACCTTTTCCAGTCTGGCCGTGAGCCATGGCAAGACCCATACCCGTACATTTGGACCATGTACAATCGTATGACCGAATGGTTCCAGTCCATGTCCCAGAGCACACTCCCGGCGCTCAGATGCTTCTTTGAACTCGAGCTCCTCTACAGCTATGTGTATATACTGTCCCCCAGCCCACGTGTACCACACATTCAGGAGTATGCGCAGCGGCTAATATTCGAACATTGCATCGCGTATGCAACCAACCTTCTGGCGCAGCTCAACAAGACCTCTCACACGACCAAGCCACCGGTGACATTCTACGATGCCATGCGGGCGTACATGACAGGTCGCCAGTTCGTTGACGTGCTTTCGCGGAATACCGACGCTATTCTGCATCCCGTACCACCTGCTCCACCGGTTCCTGCTGCCCCTACAAACACGTCTGAAGACCCCCTTGCGCCGCCTGCTCCTGTTTCAGCACCACCTTTCCCTGCACCACTGTTACCGGACGGTCACAACGTACCTCTAGACCCGATCACACGGGCTATCAATACCATAAATGACTTCACCGATATACTCTCGCGTTTCGGTCTTAGGTTTGGCTTCACTCACTGGCGAGAACGATTCCAACGGGAATCCCAGGTACTCTTGACACAGCTGTACAACCGCGCAGCTGCCTCGCCACATGCTTCCCCTCCTCCGCAAGCCATGCCAGCACAATACTTCAACCAGCCCTGGATGAGCATGCCTGGATCTTCGCCACAGCAACAATTGCATCATGGCGTGCCAACAACGCCACCAGCAATCTACCCTCCACAAACAAGTCCGTTCGCCTCGAGCCCATACAATACTCAGGCTAGTCCTTATGCCTCACAATCACCAGGCCAGATACAAGATTGGACCACACCACCGTCTCAGCCGATGGGAGATATGCCACAACCGACGGAAGGAAGAATGAGGCAAGCTCTAATATACGGGTCAGGGATGCCCGCACAACAGCAAATGCATTCGTCTGGGGCAGATGCTGGTGGACCGGTACAGGACCAGAATAACAATCACTGGAGATGATCAGATGCCTTTCTCTCCTTCATTCTCACGCACGTCGAATACGATTTCTGTATATTACATAACGTCAATCGAAATTAGCGCGGCGTCAATGTCGTCATTGCTATCTTTGCCCATGGCAAGAATGTCTCCTCTGCGCCTCTCTGTAGCGTCTACTGAGTGCTTCATCTCCCTCGTTCTCACTTCCGATTACTCACAAGAAACTTTCGAGTGGTCAGCTCCGCTCATTTCCTACTTGGCGATTGGTGAGAAGATCGTTATCATCAGAAGAAGGCTTAAAGTTGCGAAATTCACCCTCGTTGTCTAGTCCGCCAAGCATAAATACGGGCAAATGATGAGGAACAAGGCCGTTGTAAACGTTGTGTACCACGTTTGGCCCCCCGGCTTTGGCCCCAATCTCAAACTGGGCGGAACCATAGAATCGATAGATTTGCTCCGACAAGTCCCAAGCGAGGCGCCGTGTCATTCTCACATGCAGGTTTCGAATACTCTCGCCTCAATGTACGCTCCAGAAGCTTTCATGATCAAACAAGCTGTGTTTAATTATTCAGCTCCATTGATACGGTTGCAATGTACTAAGCGAGCCGACCATGTCTTGTTCTCGGTCTCGGAAACACATTGTCACCAGCAGCCATTGTTGTGCAGTATAGCGAGCTTGTCATTACCGGATTGCTCCTACTCGGGAATACTTTGCATACCTTGAACTACGCACGTAGATATCGAGGCTATCGTAAACCACGTGGCAGGGCGTAAACTCAGCCTTATGCGCCATGCCATACTAGACCCTATGAGGCAAGTATTTTGCGAGCAACTTCAGGCCCTCAGCCTCATCATCGTCTATGACAATCACACTTTTGTATTAATATTCTGCAATGCAAATACTAATGACCTTCACAGTACCCCAATCTACTACGCCTCTTCTTACTGCACGCCATGGTCAATCTCGGTCGGTCATGGGGCTGCAGCATGTGCAAGCAGCGCCGTATCAAGTGCGATGAGGGTGATCCTGCCTGCAAGAGATGCACCAAATCCGGATATGTCTGCCCAGGTTACGAAACGGAGAAGCCACTAAGGATCAGGTTCAAGGACGAAACGGCATTAGTGGTGCATCGGTTGGGTTCGGGCCCACCGCATCGGCCATCCCCGGTCGGATTGAACGAGGATAAGGAGACGCAAGCCTTGAATTTCTTTGTCATGAATTTTGCAACTGCTGGAAGAGATGCAGTTTCTAGTCGAGGGCTGTGGGAGAGCGTGGCTCCTACTATAAGTGCGCTACCAGCCACTTCCCCAGTTGTGGACGCGGCAACCGCCGTTGGTGGAATTCTGGTCAACGTTTGGCAGTTACACAGAAATGGAGTCCATGCAAGGAATCCGGCATTCAGCCGTGCCGTTCGTGGGCTTCGACAACGGCTAGCATCAGGACCAATTGACGGACCCGAAGTTCTGATGACCATTTTACTGCTGCAGTTCCACGAGAACATCGCCGCCGTATTCGGCTTACGTGCCGCATCCCGAGTGCATTACAACGGAGCCCTTGCGCTGATTCGGAGCCTGCCAATAGAGAGTTTCTCCACTGTGGCGTCGCGAGGCCTGCTACTCAACGTTCTCAACATCGAGGTCTCGTTAGCGATTCGCGAATGTCAACCCGTACGCAGAGCCTTTTTTTATCACTATGGAGTTCTAGCAATTTCTCGACTATGATCGACGTAATAATCACATCGTCTATTAGGCTTGACCGATGTCCGCCCCATTTACACGCTTGGCATACGCTAATCTTTGCCATTAGGTCGATGCAGGTCTGATACCCTGGTTCGCATCATTGCCGTATACATTGCCCCGATCCCCAGCGATGAAGCTTAATTGGATTGGCATCTCGGTCGCAAATATTCAGTACAATTTTGACGTCCTCCTGAAAAGCCATCCCCGCTGCTCTGGTAGGCGATGCCCACATGAGACCGAGATCACTACACTTTACGACACGATCCTCGACTTCCAAGAGGCATCTTCTGAATGGCTGAAGAACGTCCCAGAATACTGGGTGCCACAGAAATGGACACCGTCGAGGAACATGCCGCAAACGTATATTCCCATGTACCAAGAAACATGCGAGATTTACCCTTCGGTCCAGGTTGCTTCCGTCTACAACACGTATCGCAGCTACCAACTCATCATAAATAAGATACTGAGCATCATGAAAACTCACGGCTGGCTACAGCCTCACATGGGGCCGCAAAATCCTAGCGAAACCATCCAGTCGGTCGTGGATTCTATGTGTTACTCTGTCCCCTTCTATCTTGGCAACCGTGACGATGTTCACTACATCACGGATCTCACCAACCCGAAACCGCAATGGGTGTATCCTGCATACCACAATATGCAGGACCCACCAATAGCAAAGGAACACATCCTCCCCGAGGACATACATATGAAACACGCCACAGCATACGGCGCATGGCATTCCATGTACCCACTCTCGATGCTCCTCGGAATATTCGGAAAACACGCAGGCTACGACTGCGACTGCTTGGAGCGAACGATTCGCCCAGGACAGCTCAACTGGATTGGGTCTCAGCTCTTCCGCATGATGAAGATGTACGCCATACGTGAGGGGTTTGGCGTCGTGCCAGAGACCCCTGAGGAATGCGCGAAGACTGTGCGTCGCGCTTTGAGGTCCGTATATCAAGAGTGCTTCAACGAGTCGCTGGGCTTTCCAGACGATGAGGGAAGCCTCAACATCCCTATTCGCGGCTTGAGTAGCTACCTGAAGATGCCTGACTTGGTCTGGGGACAGTAGTGTGCCGTCAAACCGGAGAAATAGGACTGGCTAACTAAGGACAGATCGATGGCTGGGATCTAGTAGAGACCTGGGTCTTTCATGTTACTATTCTGTTGGCTGTTCCGGGCTGCAGCTGGTCGAAGGGTTTGACGAAGGAAACACAGGCTCAACTCCGGGGCATAGGCATACACTGGGTTGAGACAGAGGATTAGGACATTATGAGAACCAAAGATCGTATAAAATCTCAAGATGGCAACAAAATGCAGATACCCACAGACCGTACTAGTTACTAGCAGACTAATGTATCGCTCAAGTCGATTGTAGGAAGTTAAAGTTCACGCGCATTAATGTCCATGCGGGCACATGCCTCTCGATGATGGTTGATGTACTCACACACTGTACTACAATTAAGTACACACCTTGTTGTTTTCGACTAAACCTTTAGGCGGACGACGACGCGGAGCTCTGGCGTTAGGCGCTTAATTCCGCATCACTTGACCTAAATTAGTTAGTCCCGTAGATCCATCGTCCGCCTTTACAGTGTTGTAACCGTCAACATGCACTACGCCTCGACCATCTTCCGATCGTCTTTGCCAACGACCAAGAGCACATCGTGTTGGATACAAAGGCTACGAATCGGATGTTAAGATGCAGCAAACTTTCTGCTTCGTCAATGGCACGCACATCGACAAGTCCACGAAGAAGCAGATGCGCCGCCATGTCATGATAGGCAAGAATGCTGGGAAGACCGTTCAGCGAAAGTCGAAAAGAGATATATTATGGCACCAGGGTGTCAAGGCGCCACTTGCATCTCCTTTGGTCCTATGTCAACGAGCCCAGTGGGATGGTTATCCACATTTGGACGCCTTCAAGCCGGACAGTATATACAACAACACGCTTTCGGGGCTCTCATTCCCCGTCAGGCTCACACCGCATCTGGCTGAAGTGCTTTCTAACTGTATATACATGCCTTCTCTGGGTGAAGAAATGCTATTGACTTAAAGACAGTCTTTCTCTTCGTCGCGCACAAATTATATCCAATCGCTTTAGGCATATCAATGGACAAATCTAAGTACACCTGGATGAACATCCTCATGTCTGACAAAGCCGGTATGTAATACCTTTTCCCCGGCTATAATCCGCCCTCGCTGACATGTATTAAGCTTTCTACTGCAACATCGCGCTGATGCAAGCGTGCAACGAGCTCTTTCTCGGCGATGGCGAAAGCTCACCTGTAGCGATGTATCATCTCTCAAACAGCTTGAAGTACGTTAGAGAACGTCTTGAAAGTGAAGAGGCGCTCTCGGACTCGACGCTGGGCATCGTGATGTCACTTATCACACAAGAGCAGTGCAGGCAACAGCACGAAGCGGCCAACATCCACATGGATGGGCTGGCGCAGATGATCGAGCTGAGAGGTGGCCTGGAGTCGTTAGAAGGCTGCTTGCCGGTGTTGCTGAAAGCATGCAAGTATGTAGTGCATATTTTCTCATGCCGCCCACCGATGCCACCCATTTGCTAACCGATATTGAAGGACAGACCTCATGTTTACGCTCCAACGCGAAGACACACCACGCTTCCACCGCTCCCGGATGCCTCAAATCATCACCACCTTACACGCCATGGATCTCCCCTTCGACCGCAAAACAGCGCGAAAGCACATCCAGCACCTCGATCTGGACGCCGCTCTCCTCGATGTCCTCTTGGACATTATATGTACGTCCATGCTCTTCAATGACCTGCCCTCCGCACGTAAAGTAGATCTCTACCTCTTCCAAGAACTCCTCGTGACTGTCTGTTACCGCCTGCTCGCCATCCCACATACGCATTCTCCCCTCAGGAAAGAGAACGCCTATCACATTGGACTTATATTGTTCATGATGGAGCTTTTCCTACAAGTCGGTCGGCAGCGCGTGATGAGTTACGATAATGTAACGAGCAGGCTAAGAAGGGTGCTCGAGAGCGACGTACTAGAGGACGAGGACGAACTGAGGTTCTGGCTATTGATGATTGGCGGTGTGTGGGTCTCGGACGATGACGATATTGAATGGCTTCTACCGATGATATCTACCCAAACAAAGAAGATGCGATTACTAGGCTGGAGTGACGCGAGGGAGGTGTTGGACAGGTGGCCGTGGATCGGGGTCCTACACGATAGACCTGGGAAGATCATTTGGGAGAGGGCGAGGTGCGAATGAGTCAAAGCGGTTCCTACTTGAATTGGTTTCATTATAGCTATGCCCCATCGTTCATATTAGAGATATGGAAGGATATATTGCTGGAATAGTTGCTTTTCTGCGACATCAAAAACATGTCGGGTACGAAAGTTATCGGTAGATGCTGGCTTTCAACACTTCGAAACTACTGATGGTTGGAGCCATGATATCTGAGTGCATCAATTGAAAGCGCGCGCTCACAGCTACGGTCCACTCCGACTTGTATGTACTCACGTGATGTGCTTTCCTTATGTAACAGACACTTGGCGATTCCATCCGCGAGCGAGCGTCCGAGACTCCACTTTTACTCACTCATCATGGCCTTCTTCTATTTCACCCTTCAAAGCCCTTATGCTATCATCCGATCGTCGAGAAATCCTCTTTCGCGTAATAATCGATGAAGGGGCACGCGTACGATCTTGGTGGTTTTGTCGGTGCGTTGGCACGGCATGATACCTATAGGTCTGGGTGCGTAGTATTGATGTCCGCTGGATCGCCCCATACATCTCGGGGCCTTAATACCATCGGACCAGTCGATTCCAGTATCACTTGCTCGAGCGCCTCCGCAATTCCTTGGCACGATAGTGAAGAGCGGACGTGTTGAAGTATGTAACCGCCAAGAACCGACGAGCCGATTCCCAGGTATCGGCTCGTCGGCCTAGAGAACAGTGCGCTATCATGACAGCGCGTGTCAACTATCCTGCAAACGGTACCGAGAGCCGGCTGTAAGTTCCAGTCAACATAATGATGTTCTTCCGCTGGTGTTTCTGGCATGTTGATTTGCGTTACTGTTTCTCACCTTTACAACCGGAATGGTCCAGTCCTGCTTTCAACTCCCCTGACCACCTGTCTCGATCTTGTACGTGGACTGTTCGATGCTATTCAGTCGCACGTAAGAGTCCTTCTCGTTGTAATCTGGCGGTGAAGATTCGAAATGGCTACTCGGAAGCTTGGATCCTACATCCAGACTAACATTCTACATGCTGATCATACGGCTCGAGAGGAAGAGAAGCGCATTTTCCAGAGGATCGCCCAAGAGACCTTTGACGACACATTTTTCGAGGAGGACCCGAGTGTCGCAGAATGTTTCCGAGATCTTGTACCCACAGTATCCGGCGTGGCGGACTATTTTCATAATCTGTTTCCGTCAGCATCATGGATACGTCGATACAATCTCCATTGGCTACTGGGAGATGCTATTGCTGGTGAGAGCAAATCCACCTTATCTGCTGCTGGCTTGCACTGACTTAAGGTTGTAGGTGTCACTGTGGGACTGGTAGTGGTTCCTCAGGCTATGGCGTATGCATCGCTGGCGCGGCTGAGCCCGGCGTACGGCCTGTACACTACTTTCACGGGCGCATGTCTGTACTGGATATTTGGCACCTCTAAAGATATCGTCATCGGAGTGAGTCCATATTCAATAGAACACACTTCATTACTCCTCCCATACTGACACTCGCTCCAGGCAACTGCCGTAGGGTCTTTGCTTATCGGTCAAGTGGTTACCACTATTGAAGAGGAGAGACCAGGCGTTTATCAGGCACAAGAGATCGCGCATGCGATATGCTTTCTCTGTGGCCTGGTCCTGCTATTGCTTGGATTCCTACGCCTCGGCTGGCTTATTGAATTCATACCGTACCCTCCCATCAACGCGTTCGTCACAGCGGCGAGCATCACGATCATATCGACGCAACTACCCACTTGTCTAGGCATCAAGGGTATCAATACCCGTGAAGCGCCATACCGAGTCTACATCAACACCCTAAAAGGACTACCTAACGCGCAATTGGACGCCGCCATTGGCATCAGCTCCATTATCTTATTATTTGCCATACAAACCTTTTGCTCAAAAATGGAATTTCGACAACCTAAGAAGAAACGGATGTGGAGCATGATCTCATCCCTTCGTCTGACCTTCACGGTACTATTATATACCTTCATTAGTTGGCTAGTGCACCGAACGACGGTTGCGGGCCACGAGAAGTTCCGCATCGTAGGCCATATCGAGAAAGGGTTCTCTCATGCCAGTATCCCGGTGATGGATTTGGGCCTCTTCGGCCTCGTCTCAAAAGAACTACCTGCAATCGTCATCATTCTCATCGTTGAGCACATTGCGATTGCCAAGAACTTCGGTCGCCAATACGGGTATACCGTTGTTCCATCTCAAGAGATTCTTGCACAAGGCTTCGCCAACCTATTGAGTCCATTCGTGGGAGGATATGTCTGTACCGGGTCTTTCGGCGCCTCAGCTGTCCTAACAAAAGCCGGAGTGAAGACCCCGCTTGCTGGGCTCTTCAGTGCGATGGTGCTGGTCCTCGCGCTCTATGCCTTGACGGCCGTCTTTTACTTTATTCCGAACGCAGCACTAGCCGGCTTGATCATTCACGCTACGTGGAACCTGGTCACTCCGCCACACAAATTGTACAAGTTCTGGCAATACTCGCCCTTTGAGTTCGGCATATGGGTCATCGGCGTAGTACTCGCCATCTTCACTGACCTCGAAACATCGATATACGTCGGCATCGCACTTTCATTCGCCCTGCTCCTGATCCGGATGGCACGTACACAGGGAAAGTCCCAGGGCCAGGCAAAAGTCACGCGAATGATCCACCACTCCAAACACACAGCACATACAACCGGCGAAAACTCTCCTTTTCCATCGCACACCTCTCTCACAACTACCACTAAGGAACTGACACGCAACGTCTACCTCCCCCTTCACGGGAAGAAAGCCCACAACCCCCGCATCACAGTCGAGCCCGCCCATCCAGGCGTGTTCATCTACCGCTTCGCCGAGTCATTCAACTACATCAACCAAGCGCACCACATCGACTACCTTCTCTCTCACATCTACGCGCACACGCGCCGTACCGTCGAGGACGACGGCGTCCCAATCAAAGACCGCCTTTGGAGCGACGCCCCGCCGCCCGCTCGCCGATGTGACAAAGATGCCACGCAGAAGCCGGTACTTCGCGCCGTAGTGCTCGACTTCTCGACCGTCAACGTCATCGATATCACGAGTGTACAAGGGCTGATTGATATGCGGAGTACGCTGGACCGATACGCGGCGCCCAGTGTAGTCGAGTGGCACTTTGCCGGTGTGCACAATCGGTGGACGAGGCGTGCTCTCGCAACAGCGGGGTTTGGCCGGCCGTCGGCGAAGAATGCGGCTGCGTTTGCTGCTTGGTGTCCTACGTATGCGGTTTCGCCTGTTTCTTCAGCTGAGGGTGCCGAGAAGCGATCTGCGAGCGTGGGAGACGTGATTGTTCTGAACGAGGAGATCTCAAACAAAACCTCGACGGTGTTTCATCCCGATAGTGGCGAAGTAAAGGACCCGTTTAGGACTTCTTCTAGCGTGGATGAGGAATCGGGTGCTGTTGTGAAGACGGAAGAGAGAAGACGGATGGAAGCTGTGTATGCGGTGGACAGACCGTTCTTCCACATTGATCTTACGGATGCGGTGGGTGCCGCAGTGAGAGACGCGCGGAGGCGCCAGGATCTGGAAGGCGGTCGTCGAACAGAGCATCCAAATTTGACATTGCGTGGGGAGGTATAGCATGCTTACCTTAAAAACTTCCTTTTGAGTGTTCTGTTTTCTTGCGGACATGGACGATAGCTATGATAATGCATTCTCACCTCAGATCTCACTGCTTTCGGTTGCTGCTTTCGCGAAGCACGCCCAATCTCATGTGCACGTTCATTGCACTCTCACCTGCAGTCGCACTATCATGTGCCCTGCTCTGCCGAATGTTCACGAAAACAGTTTAGCAGTGCATGGCGCAGGCGCCATCTCAACAGTCCGCTGTGTCCAATCAGACAGCCTGTTACAAGAGTACAGTCTTGGAATGTGATAAATATGCATTATTCGAACACTATCGATCGCTCTCTTGAGCCGATTGAGCACGCTATACCGCTACATACGAGAAGCTTTGAAGAAAGACGCCTTGCGTCCCACCCTACGGGTTCGCAAGGGCCAAGCACGCGTCGACAGCCAGACCAACCCTATAAAGCATTAGTACATCACTAAACCAGATATAAAAGGGTTCACGTACCGTCCTTCCTTCAACCGCACCACGTCGTCGATAACATCCCGGTCTAGTTGAGGGAACATACCTGCCAGCGTCTCCACGACAACAGAGTGTTCCTGCCTTTGTATTCTTCTTGCCTCCTCAGCCTCGGCAGACGCCTGTCTCGCGGCAGCATCTTCGGCTGAGAGCCTTTGCCGATATCTCTCTTCTTCTGCTGACCGTCGTTGTTTCTCATTGAAATGTTCTGGAGCGTTTCCAGAGTGATCTGAGGACGCTCCCCGAGGGGGCATTTGCGGCGGCTGCGGCGTTAACCGTGGCGTATTACCCGGTTGTGGGGTGGAGGCAGGCCCTGAAGAAGCAGTCGTCGTATCGTTGTCGGAGAATATGCGGCCGATGGTGCTTAGTGGGCGCTGTATGGTGCGGAGGAGACCTGCAACGGCGGCGTTCTCCTCTTCAGGTGGGTCGCTTTCGCTTTTGCTTGCACGGGTACTTGTTGAGCGTCGCGGGCCAGCCTGCTCTGCATCGAGTGAGTTTCGCGTTGTAACTTCGGGTCGAGATGGCGTCGATTTTTCTGATAAGTGAAGTGAGTGAGGCGAGGGCATCCGGCGGTGACCCTGGGTCGGAGGTGGCCGCATATGAGGAGCGTTATCGGTGGGATCAGACAGTGCTGCCTCTGCATTGTGCCGCTCGGCGATGGCGGATACTGCAGCTTCGACGTTCTTCTCGAATTCTTCGTCCGTCACAGTGAGCGAAGTTTTATCAAGTCCTTCGATAAATTGTATGGCTCCCATCAAAGATGAGATGTAGTACCCGGCTTCACCGCCCAACTTGTCTTGGTTCCGGAAGCGAAGAATATACTGAACGTTGGACACTAGATGGTCTGGATTTGCGTGTAACACAGTATAAATGAGGAGTGGCACAAAGGCATCGGCGGACTGGTCTGCTTTGCTGGCCGTTCGTAGATAGCCGAATATGACCTTGCAGCAATTGAGAATGCAGATAACTTTGTCGCGTGGTGCTCGGTAGCTCTTGATCTTAAGCAATTCCTGTTGCGCAAGGTGTAAGAACTTCTTGCCCTTGTCGCCAACTGGTTGTATGTCAAGGTGCTCCTCCTTGACCCAACCATATATACGGACTTTCTGAGCGAGTACCTCATCGCGTTCGACATCCTCTTGATGCTGCCCTCTTCGGCCCGGGCCTGGCGGCGCTTCCTGTCTGCGTCTACTCCTGGAGGGGGCAACTGGCTCAGGTGGAGGGATTGCTGGAGAGAAGGTCTGAGAGTAGAGCCTGTTCATGACGAGTTTCTCCATCCCTTCTCTTGCATTATCGAATTCCGCGTCGGACACGGTCCGCCACACCTCACATTGAGCCATCTTCTTGCTGATGAATTCAAGAAAGTCGCCAATAATCTTCACCTGCTCGTGTACCATCCATTGTTTCTTGGCAAATTCCAGCAAGAAAGAGCGTAAGAACTTGGCTACCGGGTCAGCTGTCCGATGCCGCAATTGCTCGAGGAATCGATGAAAGTCAAAGGGTAGGTCTGGTTCTGGATCTGGAGGAGGTGCGGGTGTCTGGAATGATGATGCATGTGCACTGGGTGATGAAATCTCATTCAAAGAGTTGTTGGTCCCAGCGCGGTACAGAGAAGACGTCCGTATCGGTGGAGATCTAAGAGGCTGCTCGGGGGAGGGACCACCGCCAGGAATGGGCAGAGGCTTATCGGTTGAGACTAAGCTCGACTGACGTGGAGGATGTGTTATCGGAGAGTCTAGCATGGGTTGTGCTATCTCTAAGCGTGGAGACATGATTTCCTCTTCCCCTAGCCCTCCATGACCGTCCGTGAATTGGTCCATGATGCTCTGTATCTCCGACTGTGAGTCGTCAACAGCATCATCGGCGCTACTGTGCTTGGAAGTGTATGCGGCGGCCGCGGCATCTTCCGAGGTCCTTCTGCTGAGATTTGGTTGCGACACAGGTGACGTGGTACGGCTAGGTACATTGCTCGTGGAGAGGTATCTGTCGTCTTTTGGCGGCGGCGGAGGAGGTGACGGCGAGCGAACAGGTGCCTTGCCGGCAACCTTTTCAGATTCTGGAGGAGGCGTAGACGCTCGTGGTGCGTTGTGTAGCTCATGGTTGCCAGGTGCGGGTGGCGCCTCTTTCGACCCGCTCGACTGCGTTTCAGTGCCCTCCATGGACGTTTCCACATGTGGCTCCGTGGGCTCTGTATCCACCTTCGTATCTGCAGTCCCGTTTTCCACCCCATTTTTGTTTGAATCCCCTATTACGCCCGCCTCGCCTGGTCCCTGCCCCGCATCCTTGCTGGCTTCCTTCTTTATCTGTGCCTCGCTCGTAAGCGCATCCGAGTCTTCCTTCTGTGTCCGTATCATGAGGGGCTCGCCCTTTCCCCCTTGCGTTACATCATCTCCTAACTGCGGCTCGCGGGAGCTGTCCTGAGCTTCATCGAGATGGGGCGTTTGGCTGTTTGGAGACATGAACCGGCGGGCAGCTGCGTGAGCGGAGATGGCGGTCGGCTATGTTTATGAGTCGTCCATGGACATAAATAAAGTATCCGAAAGGATTTGCGCTCGACCAAAGGGTTGTGTGCTGTGTGTAGGCCTGTGTATGCTGCGTTGTCAACACTTTAGATGCCGCGTGCTCAAGTCATCGGCGTTTGGGAACCTCCGCCACCCGCCCCCACTAGCGCCAAGGCCACCGATTCTCGAGCCTCAACCCCAAGCCCTGCATCGCCAATCGCCCCCTGCCATGTGCGGCATCTTCTTCTCACTCTGCCGTGGCCACTCTGTATCGCCGGATGCTGGCACTGCTCGTCTGTTACTAGACCGCGGCCCGGACAGCCTTGGCACGCGGCAGGTAGCGCTGCGTGCGCACAACAATAATGATCTCTCGTATGAAGCTACTTTCGTATCAACGGTACTCTCGCTGAGAGGCACCACCATAACGAAACAGCCTCTTGTTGACGAGGCATCGGGGTCCATACTCTGTTGGAACGGCGAGGCTTGGAAGTTCGCGGGTCAGCCTGTGTCTGGCAGCGACTCGCAGCTCATCTTCGAAAACCTCCTGGAGGCCAGCGCAAAAAGTTCTACTGGCGACAGAGACCTTGCGCAAAGACTGGTGGTCAATGTTCTCTACTCCACTGGAGGTCCATATGCTTTTGTATTTTACGATGCTAGGAATCGTTACATTTACTATGGTCGCGACTGCCTCGGACGACGCTCGCTTCTCAAGAAAGACATTTCAGATAATGAACTGGTTCTATCTAGCGTCTGCGATAACTCTACAGGGGAGAATTGGACCGAGGTAGAGGCCGATGGCATACAGGTAGTGGACCTCTCACATCTACCAGAGCAAGGTCCACTCACCAGCACGCATATACCTCACTGTCGTCAATGCCTTCACGCCGACAAACTTCACTTTGTAGGTAAGTCCATCCTAACAAAGAACGTACTAAGTTTCCTAGAACGTTCCATTCCCTCAAATGAACGTGAGCATACCGCCATCGGACCATGGTCCAACCCTGCCAATTGTCAACCAGCTGAAAGAGTCCCTCAGTAGCTCGCTCGCGCTGCGAGTGCAGCATGTGAGGGAAGCGAACAACTTGGCACATGATCATTATCATTCAATGCAACAAGCTAGAGTCGCCATACTATTCTCCGGAGGTCTCGATTGCACCCTTTTGGCAAGATTAGCTCATGAGCTCATGCCACTCGAACAAAGTGTCGATCTCCTAAACGTAGCTTTTGAGAATCCGCGCATTCATAGCAGACTGGGGCCGGACGAATCACCCTATGAGCTATGTCCTGATCGGATCACAGGGAGAGCATCGTATGCCGAGCTAACCCAAGTCTGCCCCAGTCGTACCTGGCGTTTCGTGGAGGTCAACGTTCCTTACAGCCAGACTCTAGCCCACCGAAACGAAGTAATGACCCTGATGTATCCGCACAATACTGAGATGGACCTTTCCATCTCCTATGCACTTTACTTCGCTTCACGCGGGTCTGGCCTTGTCCGTGACTCGCAAGGCACAGCCGCACCGTACGCTACCTCCGCCCATGTCCTTCTATCTGGCCTTGGTGCCGATGAACTTTTTGGTGGGTATGGGCGGCATGCTGTCGCATTCGCCCGCGAAGGGTACATTGGCCTACTCGCCGAGCTGAGTCTCGATTTCGACCGAATCGGAAAGCGCAACCTTGGGCGCGACGATCGGGTAATCAGCGACTCCGGGAAAGAAGCTCGCTTTCCTTTCCTCGACGAAGCTTTCATCGCATTCGTCCTCTGCCTCCCCGTTACCTGGAAGTGCAACTTCGCAACACCGCAAGACCAGACCTCGGACGACCCAGCTAAGCTTTTGGAACCTGGGAAGCGTCTGTTGAGGATGCTCGCGTGGCACCTCGGCATGAAGGGGGTGGCAGCGGAGAAGAAGCGTGCGATCCAATTTGGCTCAAGAACTGCGAAGATGGAAACGGGCAAGACGAAGGGAACGCATGTGTTGACTTAGGCGTTGGTTGCTACAAGGCACAAGTTTGGTAAGTCGAGATTTTCTTTTACTTCGAGGTGGCTATGATTAGATGTAGTTGGGCCAAATGGGGGAGATACCCGGACACTGCTTGTACTTCTACACTATATGTACTCTGTAAGCCCGCGGTATCGCTGATCTCTAACAAAAGGCAAGTCTGAGCCACAAAGATCTATCGTCACTGTTTCGGGCAGATTTGTTACGAGATTTGCTGACATGTGTTCCAGGTGACTACTCGTGCTATTTTCGCTGTTTGAGTGGGATACATACCTTTACAGAAGGGGTTTACGTATCCTCCACCGACCTACAATATCTCTAGGGTTCATATCTCCTCGAGCATATTCCAAGCAACCTGAAGTAGATTAATCCCCAGCTGCCAGCACAAGATGTGCTACAATCAGGAAGCCGGAACTTTGTGCAACACAATAGACGCGGTTTGGCTTTGTTCAGACAACCGACACTTCTTTGTTAGGTGGTGCGTATGAACGCTCCAAAAGACTTACTTATGAAGGCACTATACATAGAGTACAATGTCATTGTCCGGCGTATAAGGCTTCTAGGACAGTCAGTATACAATGCCGCGACATACCAGAAGGGGACGTACTCCAAAGTGCATACTTTTACTCCTTACTATCAACACCTAATTGAGCACTAACGATGGCCCCTAAAACCCGTTCAAAACCCCTGAGCTCACAAGCAAGCTCACTACCCAACCCAATCAAAAAGGCAGCTAAATCAGCCCGTGTGTCTAAACCGACCAAACCCTCGCTTAGTAAACGAAAGAAACCCTTCCGCAACATCCCCCAAGGCGCAGGCGCAACCTTGACCCTCACCCCACCCACCGTCGTTGGCACAACAGACTGCAACACCTGTCTGGGTCTGTATGTCCCCATTTCCCTTAACCCTCCCCGTGCTTTCGTCGCGCACTTCAACTTCGAACCGCAGTCTAATACCGGCCGCACGCGCAAGCAGAAGCTGAGTAACTATGTCGTAGGACCCGCGTGCTATCGCGCGGTTGTAATGATGACCAAGGAATTCTTGGCTGATGCGCAATGGAAGGGGTGTTGGGGTCCTCCCACCGATAACATGAAACAGGGGTTACGTATGGTGTGTCCGAAAACGAGGGTAGGTGGGATGCAGTATACGGGGGATGCAATTTGTGAAGGGGTAAAGGAGTTTTTTGGGGTAACGGATGAGGAGATGGTACCAAGGAGGTGCGGCAATGTGCTTGTGAGGTACGCGGAAGGGGAAGAGGGCTTGGTGATGTATCCGAGTGAGATGGAGCTAGCGCGAGATTGGGAGGCGAGGGATGAGGAGGATACTGGGGATTTTGCGGTAAGTGAGTTTTTTGACGATGGGAGGGTTGAGAAGGGGGAAGACACCGAGGGCCCCTTTGTTTGAGTTGAGTGACTTGGTGTAGAGGGCTCGGTTCCATTGGTTCGTGTATAGTGCATATCTGATTGATAGAACACGCATCTATCTCGTCGTAAATGTGCAAACTTTCGAGTCGGAAGGGAGGAAAGATAGGCTACAGGCGTGAAACATGGCCGTGATAGCCGACCAGTAATTGAATAACTATAATGCAGATGCGTCCATAGAGACAGCAATTAACACGTGTGTACCTTACACCTGGATCACGAGCATAATCAGTGGCCAATACTAAAAGTCGAACTAGCCCTTACGTCGACATAGGACACGGCCATACAGCATGAGGTTGCACGTTCACATCGAACACGCATCTTGAAGCGAGTCATCCTAGGCTACCTGCATACGACCAAACTTGCAGTCGAATGCCTAACGTCTGAATCTGAGAACCGGCACCGATGATTTTCAATCTTCTATGATAGATTCTGGCATCGTCTGTCGTTCGGGTACAATTGCCTTTCAGCCGCCGACATCGGCTCCACTTTCGATTTCGCCAACCCCGCCGCAGCCAACCAAGTGGGATGTATTCGGTCTTATCAGCAGTAGAAAAACAAACATTCCACAAGGCCGTCCTACACCGAATCCTTTTGCCTCTCTTCGCACATCTACTGCCTCTCCCCGCAGTTCCTCCACCGCAATAATGGGCTACGAACAAGCCCTCTCCGCAATCGACGCCGCCCATGCGCAGGACCCAAACAAAGTCACCATCGCCGACAAAGAAGTACCCTACGAGTTGCACTATGCCGATAAATGCACATCGTACCTAGAAAAGCGCTGCCCGGACGCGTCCGAAGCGCTCCGCCTCGCGATCCGCGCCCAGCACTTTCGCCGCTGGGAGGTCCCGCGAAGCACGTTCCCCATGACAAGGGTTGGGTACCATGCATGGCGCACGCATCTCAAGAAAAGACAAGCCGACCTTGTGATGAGTATACTTGACGAATGTTACGGCTCGACTCCGCCCCGATCGCGTGAAGAGCATATGGCGTTCATCAACAGGGTTGGCAGCTTGATGAAGAAGGAGGGACTGAAAGAGGGCGATGAAGAGGCTGGTGTCCTGGAAGACGTGGCCTGCCTTGTCTTCCTGGATGATCAATTCGACAAGTACGCCAAGCTATGGGATGAAGGAGAAAAAGGCGAGGGTGGGCTGGATGAGGAAAAAGTGCTAGGTATACTGAGGAAGACATGGGCGAAGATGACGGAGAGGGGACACGAGTTGGCATTGCAGATACCGATGGAGGGCCGGCCAAAGGAGTTGATTCAGAAAGCCTTGGCTGGGTGAACATTGAGATCATTGGCTTGGAATGGTATGGGTTTGATTATGCTATATCATCTGCGCCGGAGCAGAGTGGGTATCGTTCAAATTCTGGAAAGGAAAAGACCGCGACTTTCGCAGTCGTCGTTGCGGTCGCAGCGTTCAGAAAAGCGTCTATGCGCCTCCCTCCCGCTTCGCATACTCCTCCTCCATGCGCTCCTCGTACAGCCTCTCAGCTTCTAGCTCGGCCTCGGTCTTCTGGGTGTGCGTGGTAGATGCTACGCTTTGAGTGGAGGGGTTTTCGACATCCTGTGCTGTTTGCGCCGCGGCGGAGGAGGTCGAGGTAGACTTCTCCGATGTAGATGGGAGCGGGACGGGCATCCTGGATGTTGGTGCTGGTCGAAATGTAAAGGTAGAGGTTCGGATGAATCAGAAGTTCTGAAATAGTAGGTTGTTCACTCGGTTCGCTGGTAAGTTCGCATGGCAGGGCATGTTACTATATACCGCGCGGGTAGGTAGACGCTAGTTGCGTCATTGTGGCGGTGCAGGTGTGGCTAGAAGCTTCTGGTATGCTACTCGCCACCATCTCTTCCACTCCTCGTCGAGCCTCCAACTGTTAAGTCGATTTCCGCTTCTTGAACCATTCCTCGATATTCGAACTTATTTGAAGCCATTGATCTTCCGCTTGCAATGACTGGATCATGTGTGATCGCGCGTTTGATGATTGTTATCCCTTTCCATATTGCGATTTCCGCGGCTGCCTTTCACAGCATGTATGTTCTATAACATATTTATGCGCTCACATAAGGATTTCAATCGCGCAATTCGCAGTCAAGATTGGGTTCCTCGCCTCGCGACCTGAAGGTGCAAATTTGAGTCGCGACACTTCTATGGGTAAACACAAATTGATTCCAGGGCGACTGAGCATTGCTGAAGTGCAAAGGAATTGGGAATTTATGAAAAGAGTGTGGTTCATCGACCAAGTTTTAGAAGGGTGCCTATAACTCTCGGTGTGCTATGCTTACTAAGGGGGAACATCAAATTGCTTTACGAAAGAGTTAGACTTGGGGTTGCAATACATTGCGATGCAGGGTACAAGCTCTCGAGGCTCGAAAGCAGCTAAACTCTTGTATGATCCCCCCGCATTAGTGCTGACCCACCTGCTAACCGATGAGCTGAACCGAATCCTACGAATAATGGAGGTTTAATGCACCAATAGGCTAGGCTTGCATCAACGTCGCACCAAAGTCGTGATCTAACTGGCCTTAGATTCACTGAAATCTACCTAGATGCATGTTCTGGAACACTTAGGTAGAGGTGCAGCTTCTGATTCTTCCAAACCCAAAGCTGGTAAAGAGTAGAGTACACAAGTGTCGTCCTCAATCTGTTTCCTATCCGACCTTTCGAAGTCTCATCCGTTGGTCCCTGGCCTCTCCAGGAAGTAGCTGAGTTGATTTGGATCCTTTGACCGCTGGAAAATTTTTAACAGGTTACGCTTGATACAAGTCACAGCTCTCGGCAAGAAGGACCGCTACGACACTAACCTCAACGATGGGCCACAGGATTTATGCTACAGGGGCTCATAGCGGCTTGCCGTTCTCCTATTTTGGTAACTTTAGTAACTGTTTTACTAGACTTCCATTGCGGCTATTGTGTGATTGGCCAAGTAGGTACAAATGCACCGCACGGCACACTACCCGGAACTCGAGCGACACGAGTCGTGATCTTCAATAATTGTTCCTTACGTTGCCGTGATGGGTTGCATTGACGGTAAGACAACGCGAGATTATGCCACTTTTATCTGAACACGAAGGTACGTATGACGGTATGTATACATGCAGCCACAGTCACCCATTTTTTTCTACCTTCTCTTCTGGGCACTCTGATTGCGCGGCTCTACAATACTCTTTTATCAAATAAAAACTGCTCAATGGCCATCGGGCACCTGAGTCGGCAGCACTGTATGTTCAAAGCCACAGACTTGGTCTTGAGCCCCCTGCGAGCACGCATTCCTTCATGATGATCCCACAGAAGCTCTGCGTCTCGACCAAAGACAAATTACTTCAAGCAGTAGGCACCTGGAAGGATGAGACAGACTGTGATAGCTTCAAGGGTGGGATATTTCCACCTCATCGGTAGTTATCCATGTTGCCATACGGTGAGCTGGTAGCACACTTTTCAAGATATAAAAGCAATAGTTCTACAGCTGTATTCAACTCGGCATCACCTGCCATGCCACCCGTTGGCCTCTCAAGTAGAACTTGAACTGTCACCTGGCAATTTACCATTCATCTTACCTTGGTTCTCACCATATACAGTACAGATACCTTCTGTCCTGCATATCTCTGGTTCCTAGGACACTCAACCAACACATACATCATCGTACGAGACAGTCGCAATCCTGAGGCACTTCTTTTCTTCGAGACCCCACGTCATGAGTACTGCATACAAGGAAGGATTGGTGTTCTGGAGAGACCTTACCCCATTCCCAACCCCTCTCACAGCTCCCGACTCCACTTCCCCACACGCTCTCATCATCGGCGGCGGTGTCACTGGATTTGTGACAGCATGGGCTCTGCTCGACAAAGGCTATCGTGTTACGATCCTCGCCAAAGAGTGGGCGTCCTATGGTAAGACCCAGCGGTTGACTTCCCAGATTGCTGGTGCACTCTGGGAGTTTCCGCCGGCCGTGTGCGGACAACACACCGACGCCATATCCCTGCAGCATTCGAAGCGGTGGTGCATGGTCGCCTACCATATCTTTGATTCTCTAGCAGCTTCGGAGTCTCTAGCCAAATTGTCCGGCGTCCGAATGAAAGGCGCCGACTTCTTCTTCCCGGTTCCGATCGAACAAGATCCAGCGCAAATGTCAAAGATGCTTGAGATTATGTCGCAAGGCGTCCGAGGCTTCCGCAGGGATCCCGCCATCATCAAAGAACGTCGTATCAACCCCGAATATGGCGCGGTCGATGCGTACGAGCATCTTGCGCCCATCGTCGACACTGACAAGTGCATGGCGTTCTTGAAGGCGCTTGTCACAGCCAAAGGCGGCAAATTGATCACACGGACTATCAGCGGTGACCTCTTCGACCAGGAGGCTTCCCTGCGTACCGAATTCTCGGCTGACGTTATCGTCAATTGCACCGGCCTCGCAGGTACTGAGCTTGCCGGCGACAAGTCATGCTACCCTATCCGTGGCGGACTGATCCGCGTTATCAACGATGGGCGAGATTTTCCGACGCTGGATCATGCACTCACCATCACAGCCGACGCAGTCCACGACTCCAGCGAAATCGTCTTTCTGGTCCCGCGCAATGACAACATCTTGTTGATAGGGGGCATTACGGAGCCGCACGAGAAAGAACTGAGTCTGACACTCGAATCCCCTATCATCAAGCGCATGCGTGCACGATGCGAGGCCTTCCTTCCTGACCTCAGGAAGGCAAGACTGGATGGCGGGTATCCACTTGCACAGGGTTTGCGACCATTTCGTCAACGGAACGTCCGTGTAGAGCGCGAGCTAAGGTCACACGGCCAGGCCAGGGATCATTCGAGCAAGATAAGCCGTATCGTGCACAGCTACGGACAAGGCGGGGCGGGATGGTCATTGTCATTTGGCTGCGCTGGAGATGTTCTTGGACTGGTGGAGGAGGCATTACTCGATGTCCCTCCCACGCCCATGAGCTTGGAAGTAGCGGAACAAAGTGAACCTGTCGCAGTTGAAGTGCCCGTGCAGATGTTGCAGAGGGAGATAGGAGAGGATCTTATTCGAGCGAAACTATAGACGGGCAATGTGAGCACATAGATGTGTTCTGGAAATTGAGACGACTTGGTTTTCGTCAATCTTGATAGAGAGGGTTCTTTCACACTCGACATCGTGTTAGAAAATTGAATGTGAGATCCGTAGTTGATCAGTAGAATCATGGAGAATATACGTCTAGGACTGCCATTGACCTTCAAGGTGTCATAATTGAACCCCTGTCCTGTTGGTCGACACGTCCTCATTTCAATGTGAAGCGAGTAAAGATTAAGAAAGGCGTCCGTTTGACACTCACTTTCCGTGCCTTCCTCACATGCACATTACCACGACAACCACATCGAGTATATCACCGCTCCCTCTCTCTCTCTCAATTTTGCTCTTAATCGATTTCTGCCCCACGAAAGACCACAACGCTACATACCGACAATAATTTTACCGACAGCCCAAGTTCGGTTCGATACCGTAGGTAGCATGGACGAAACCGACATCAACAGCTGCCTGAATTGCGGCGCCGTCGCTAGCGATCGTTGCAGTGGCTGCAAAATGGTCAAGTACTGCAGCATCGCCTGCCAAAAGCAGAATTGGCCCACGCACAAGATATCATGCGGAAAGAGCGGCATTGACCTTGTTGTGCATCGCGCCGGACAGCTACTCCAGGACATCTATCTCACAATGCGTGAGGCCACATATGACGCCACAATAGCGAGCGTCACAGAAGAGGGAGATACCCTCGTCATCCAAGATGCACCAGTGGACATCGGCAAACTAGCGCCATTTCCAAACCACTTCTTTGGCAACGAAAACCAGAAGAAGATGGCGCTGACTGCATTCACTTGTGAAGATCCTCTCGCATTCTGTCATGACATCTTTGTGCAGATGTTAGAAGGTAATTTTTTAACAACATCGGAAGCTGGAAGAGAACTGACTAGGTATAGGCAGTAGCTTAAAGATAGACGAACTCCAAATAGGAATGAAACCGACGGCTAAGAAGGTCCGAGTTGTCCTTGCGTGGGGCTCGCGTGAGACTACCGATCACGGACATTCCATCATCCGCATCAAGTCATGGACGGTAGGGCATGGATCATTGATGTGACTGGACCACAGTTCGGCATCTTCAAGTGCTGTTGGCCAGAGAGTGTTTACATGAAGAAACATGTTCTTCAGCTCGATAATATCGACGAATTTGGCACTCACAAAGGAAGATACAAGATAATGAATCATCTGTTCATGCGTATTTCGTTCGGGGCCATGGAGAAGATCGAAGCCACGATCTCTGCATGGAAGTCTGGCACGGGTGCAACCCTCGCTACACTGTTGCGAGAGCCGGAGGCAATCTTCCAGAAGAATGCAAGAAATTTGATGATCGACTCCAAAACGGCAGTGGAAGAGTTTGTAGCGGAAGTCGTTGCCACGGACAAAACCGAGCCCGAGGGGAAAGCTGATTTGGTACCCAAAGAAGTCTTCAAGAAGACCGATGATGCCTTGGCTAGGCTGAAGAAGGACCATGCAGCGTTCAGGCCGATCCCAGCGATCGATAGACTACTCAAGTCTGCCAGGTCTCAGAGCGCAGATAATGCACAGGGAGCTCGCAACGAGACTTAGGAGTCCGATCACGATGATGACGGCAATGAGATTACGATGAGATGGGGGATATCACGGCGACGAGTCACTCCATCGGACTGTCGAGCTTCAACTGTTTTTGGAGTTTATTTCCACAGCAAAGATGAGAGATCGTTCAACAATCCCGGCGGAGTGCGTAGTTTCTCTTCCCTTTTTCTGAATATAACAAGTTTAACGTTAAATAAGTTTTGGAACGCGAATCAATTAGGAATGCTCTGATTTTTACATGACCCTTTACCTGGCATTGACCCGGAAGCTAGTGCTGGGTCGGGGTAAAGCTCAAGAAGAAGGAATCAACTTAGCTTTCTTGTCGTTCATGTAGCGTCTTGTTCATGGAGGCCAGTTGCATCTCAGCAAGATAATCCCAAACATGGTGGCCTTCGCAAACGCGCGTGTTGTCAAGTAATGATTGTGATATCTCGTGCGCAAAATGAGTATCCTGTGACAGAGAGACAAAGCAATCAGGATGTCAACTAGAAACACGCGACTAGGCTTACATTGCAATACTATTTTCAGAGAACCCCAAAGATGCCTCTAGCCATACTTAGGACTAAAATAAGGCGAGTGGATACCATACGCAGGTATTGATATTAGATTGTTTCTGTGGAGAGAAGGTGATGAAGTGCGGGCGTGATGGTATAAGAGAACACGTGCGTGCAGAAAGTTTGATGTCAAGGATGCGTCAAGCAGTGACCATATATGGTCCTCCGGTCAGATTGCCCCATTCCGAAGCTTGCTCGACTGATTGTGTACTTTGTGACAAACACAGGTCATGCAGAAATGTTTAATCCCCAGTAAGACAAATTCATTTAATATGAACTACGCTTACCTCCTCGATCTTTCCTCAGCTATCGGAACCACTTTCCATGGCTAAAATTGTTCGCCCGCGTCCGCAATGGACTCCCTGGTTTGTCTTAGGACCTAACAAGGAACGTATCATGTATTGGGAGTGGGATTCTATTTCCCATGAATATTTGTTCAACGAAGGCTTCGTACATGTCTGTGAGAACCTTTATTTCGTCCGACTTCATTGCTGCCAACCACCCTACAAAGCACCCTACCAAGCATCCCGCGATAGCGCTCGCAACATCATTAAGCTTGCGTTCATGGACCTCAAAGGACGTTCTCGTCAGTGGTCGCATGATGCAGATGCGCTTCCATCTATCATCCAGAAGAACACAGACAAGCTGTCAAGTTTTCACGCGGGCGCGATACTGGCTATCAAGATCCTTTGCGTACGGGCCATGGAAGAGGTCAACAAACAGACGCCCAATCCGTGCTGGGAGTGTTTTGGGGCACTGCTGGATGATTACGAGGGAAGTTTACACCACTACTATATGAGGAGTCGTGTGGCGGAACCTATCAAGCCTTTCGAATTGAGGGACACTGGGGAATGGAGTCTCGATGAATCAATGATTCGTCATCTCTAAAGTAGGAGGCTCTCCTGACATCCTGTGTCGTATTCGGAGTTTATCAAAAGGAAGGGTACGAGCATGCTGTACGTAGAGAGACCCCGACGTAGCCTGAAAATTACGAGGCTCACTTACGAGGCCACTTGATTTGTTACATACCTCACGTCACAATTCAAACCTTTGGCGCTAAAATTTGATCCAAAAAACATAATACCAATCTTATACGAGTGTGTATTCGCTCGACAGCCTTGAGAGTTGTCTCATTGTTGCCTACTAATGCTAGGCTAGCATCTGCAATTGTGCTGACTTGGATACGCCCATACTTTAGACAGATGATGGGGAATGAGAGGGTTTAGTGCAGTTGAGATTTATGGATAGAGAGGTGCGCGCATCATGACTGAGCCATGATGTTGCTCATCAAGCAGGAGCCGCCGAATCTGTACTCCAGTCACTCTCTCACACGGCGTTATGACGCTCGAGGTCTCAAGTTCAGCTCAGAGTCGCACAACAACAAATCTACCAAGCAACATGACGCGCCACTCCCCCGAACGAGCTGCGGCCCTCAAGATTATCCGGTTTGAGTCCATCTATCCCTGGCCTGACTGGCCGTTCGCCGCGCTCGCCATCACCAACCCCACCACAAGCACATTCGACCATCAGCACGCCTTCTATGAAGGCGCGCACTACTCCCTCAAGCAGATAGACGACGTCCACAAACTTCTCGGCATACCACCGATTACCGCGTTCCAGGACTATGTCAGGACCGCAGATATAAATCGCTTCTTAGCCGACGACAAAAGCGTGTCGACCGTCGCGAATTACGTTACGGGTAATGTATCCATATATTCGAGCTTCTGGATGGGCGGAAAGTTTGCCATCGAGAAGCTTCGGCAGGGCGATCTCCCGATGGCCGCGAAGATGGAAGGACTTCCGCAGTGCCTTGCATGCTTTGCCGAGGAGTTCCGCGCGGTATACGAGAAGGTGGTGAAGGAGCATGGGGTGCAGCCGGAAGTGACCAAGAATTGGAGTGGCTAGTCCTGTTTCTCAACGCGATCTTTGGGTGGGCAACGTGCGCATGTTTATGGAGCAACCAAGGATAATTATATCCCGGTGAAGCCTAATAATGGAAGAAGCGAGTTCAGAATGTCGGCGCAAGAAATAGCGGTCCACCAAACACATCACGTCACTCTCACTTCGGATTCATTTTACATGAGTGACCGCGTATCATTCTAACTTCCGTTTGTAAAGACTTCTATGCGCGTTTACCCTCAGTAGTTCATACCAGGCTATATAAATCCATCCGCCCCTCATTTATTACCAGAACGACTACGTGAACCAACTTATCTACTACACCAGTGATATCAGCTACGAAAGTCGCCGAACCCGCCAAGCCATCGTGATGGAGGGCGATATGTCTGTCGACCCGCTTGCAAGCCTTTTCCAACCAGTGGAGAAACCTCGCTTCGCCAACCTTGACTGGCCTGTATGGGATGAAGGTGTCTTCGACCCTCATATGCAAGCACTTGAAGACGGTCACGAGCTCGCCTTCATTGCGGGTACTGCCTATGTTCGCCGCTGCGTAAGCTTAGGACGTCCGTCGGATCTTGTCGAACTTCTCGACAAACCAACCCTCAATTTCCTTGGTCGTTGGGGTATTAACGGCTTCATCATCGGCAAAGAAAACGCGGTAGCACAGATAAAAGACAGTTTGGATCTTCTGGCAAGCTTCCGCTCGGGCGTACTGTTTGCTATCAGCAAGCTGAGGGAATTGCAAGTTCCAAAAGAAGTCAACGGGGAAATCCTGAAGGAACTGATCGACGCGCTAGAGGCACATGCCCATGGTCATTTCGTCGCGATGGCAGAGCTCGGTCCTGGTGTTGCAGAATCGCTGAGAGTTGAAAACGTTCTTACGAGGCTCGGTCTGGTGGAAGTAGCGGAAGAGCCAGGAATCGATGAAGTACAGGAGCGTTATGAAGCAAAAGTCGTCGTTGAGGGCGAGCCACAGGATGAACGCAGCGAAAAGAGAGGCCAAATGCGCAAGGACTACGCCGATGGTGATGATGACGATGAGGGCCCCCCGTATACTGAAGACTCGGAGGACGTTGGAGGAAGTGTGGCTCCAGACGACAGCGACGAGGAAGTGCTTCTCTTAGACGGCGACGAGCTGTATGAAGATATGAAGGAAATGGAAAAGGAGCTTGAACGATTGAAAGATCAGGGGATGGTCGGCATCGGGAATGGGGACACTCAGGATGGTGAGAACAATTCAAAGAGTGCGGCAGGCTCATCGAAGAAGGGGAGAAGGGCCAAGAGCAAGAAGGCGAAGAAAGCGAAGATTCAAGCCAAACGCGATAAGTCGGCGGCGATTGCAACAAAGCTGGCTGAACCACTTCAAGAGAAGTCAACATGACCAGAATATAAGACTTACCAGAGTGGACGAGCCAAGTCTAGGCGACGCAAACGTTGTTCGGATCTGCGGCAACCGCGGATGGTAAGACGAATTCTCAGGTATGATGACGGAGCGGTTACAATCGTTTGTACTTGGTGCATCTTAGTGCACATCGAGCTGGACGCGAGCGTATGGCTTCTATCATAAACACTTGCGGCCAGGAATCAGACGTTTGGCAAACAATCTCTGCTTTTCGTTTTCTTCTTCAGACGGCACCGTCGTTAGAGCGCCATGATTGCTTCTCATCATCTTTCTTGGTCTATCATGCAACCTTTCCTATAGCGGTGTAATACGTATTATGTTGATACATTAGATGAATGCCCCAACCAGACCATCTGTGTAGATCGTTGACGCTTCACCACATGTATACGTTTCCTGCAAACGTTGTGCCATAGTCCCGATCTCAGTTCCAAGCTTGGCCGGCGATCCGCATTCCTACACGAGGAAACCGTACGCGGGGCTGTATTGTGTCTCCAGTCGTACACCATTGTGCGCGGTGAGAACCATTTTTTGATGGTTTTTGGTCCTAAATGGTGTTAACATAGTCTCAGCATATGGCAGGTGCATCCTGACACTGTCCGCGCATCTTTTCAGGGCTGAATCTCAAAATAAATGATGGTTAAATACCCCCACCGCGAGCTACGGCATGTAATAGCGTAGGATGTCGCTACAGATAAAGCTGAGCACCGGATGGGACAAGAGGGAGAAATGTCATTCAATGGATCATCACCACGAAACATCCGAGTGGAACTTGAGCATCGTAGACTTCCTGTATCTCTTAGTGATGTAGCAGTAGACGTGGTGATAGTTACGTCGATGTTCATCATGTCTGAAATGCACATGCCGTGAGGCTTATCATTTTAAGCATCTAGTTGTACATAGATCACATGACCTTGCATCCCAGGGTTGGTGTCGAAAAAGAATCCTTATTTAATCACTCAATTTTGTTCTAGCAGCCCATCTCTTCCGCGGTGGTCTTCATCCCAGTCTCTAATGGTATTCTCAAGCATGTCTTGCGAGAATGTATGCCACATTGGTATAGTCACGACCAACTCATCAATTGTACTTTGTGAAGGACATCGGCTCTGGAGAATAGTTTCCAGGCCCAAGTCTTCAGACTCGCTCGGCAAGCATTCACTAATATACTTTGCTAGTTTTGGGTGATCATTAGCAGCGGCAAGATCGGCAGCTCCTCTGACGTCTTCGACCAGGGCAATTCTACCTGGTGCAAAGTTATCCTCATCCATCAGGAAGTAGGCACACATAAGCACTCGGCCGTTTGCCGCAGCGTGGTGAAGTAGAGACCAGCCAGCGTGGTCTCGGATCAATATCCACGCAGTTCCTTCCTGGCCGAAAAGAGGTGAACGTTTCGCTCCAGTCTGGAAATCTGCATCGAGAACTTTGGGATCCAGATAATCCAAAGATAGCAGAAAGCGCATAACATCTACATCGCCAACTTGAGCTGCGATGTGCAAAGGCGTGCATCCTTCTGAGTCCCGAGCCAGGAGGAGATGACAAATGATGCTCTCGTTATGTTCTCCTAGCTCCATCAAGAACGCTGCGATAAGAGGTTCGATGTTTGAGTCGGTAAGCCTGATGCTGGGTGGGCTAGAAACATTTTCTTTAACAATTTCCGTCTGTTTGGCCAAGGCTATGAGTGTATGAAATGGTGTTGCGCTTGTTTGATCAGGGCGACATAGCTCCGTCGTTGAAGAAGCTGAAAATAATAGGGCCAATATCCCAAAGAATGATTCAGCAATGCTGTCTCCAATGATCTCGTGTTGCAGACTATTACACAAGGAATGCAGTGGGGTTCCTAGGACCGGACTATACGTCGCCACATCTGCTCCGTAATCTAGCAGTAATGACACATGTTTGCGCGATCGAATATGTGCTGCTCGATGGAGAGGATAACCTCCTTCCCAACCGCAGGTGTTTGGATTCGCTCCATATTGCAAAAGTAATGTGGCTGTCCGTACGTAGTTATCACCTGCCGAACAGCAAGCATACTCTAGGTTTGTCCAACTTGGGCGCCGTAGACTATCACAATCAGCAGGGGCACCGTGATTGAGTAAGAGTTCGAATTTGTCTGTGTCGGACGTTTCCACCCAACTCAAAATCGATGTTCGTACAAGTGTTCGCGCCATTGGCCGATTTTGTTCGGTGTCTTCCAAGATCTGCTCGTCGCATTCTTTCTTGATAATAGCGCCGTTATCAAGCAAGAATCGTAACACATCCACAGACTGATGCTTCGCTGCAATTTCTATTGGGGACCGATGTTCATTTGGCGTCAGGTTCAAATCAGCTCCATGTTCAAAGAGAACCTTGACATACTCGAGTGGCGCGAGAAATCTTTGATCATTCGGCCAATCAGCGCGGCTGAGAGCAGCTAGCAAGGGCGTCCCGAACTTCCCGCTAATATCGTTCACTGCTGAGTCGTCATGTTCCAACATCAATCTAAAAATCCTACCACCAGCGAGTTCATGCCGTGCGGCTAGTTGCAACGCAGATCCAAAGATGGCTGCGCCCTCGCCGATGGCGGCACCCGCTTTGATCAGACTCCCCGCAGAAGCTCCGACGCTGCCATGGTAAATAGCGTAGCCGAGGGGAGACCATCCGTCGGCAGTCAAGACATTGACATTGGCACCATGCGCAATCAATGTATCGCACATTGGCGCTTGGTCTTTGATCTCCACTTTTGCGGCTACGTGAAGTGCAGTAAGACCCGACTCGTCTTTGATGTTGGGATTCGCTCCAGCTGCCACTAGCACCTGCACCACTCCAGGCTGGTTATTGCTGCACGATTCTCCAAGCGCCCAGCCTAAGCCATGACTCTTCCATGTACCGCTATGGGATGCCTGGTCTTTCTGGAAGCTATCATCAATATCTTCCACCGCGTCCGTCTGCAGTAGTAATTGAAGCACAGCTACTGTGTCTGTTTCGGTATCGTCAGTTCGTCCAGGACTGCTTTCGCATGCAAAGACCAGGACAGAGCGGCCACAGCTATCTTTCCTCCTGGGATCAGCACCTGAGTTTAGCAATAGCGAGACCAGTTTAGGGCGAGAAGCCCGAGCTGCAGACTGTAGGGCAGTGATGTACTGGAAGGACTCTCTGTCAAGGATCTCTTGATCCACTGCGCATCCTTTCGCGAGCAAGCGGTCGCAGACGTCTCTATACCCCCTACTTGCAGCATGTGACCAGAGCTCCTCTTTTTCGGTGTTATCAAGCTCGATGTTGGCGTCTAAAAGCAGTAGGATCATTCTTTCGGATGGTCCCTTGAAAGACGTCGCAACGGTTACAAATGATGTGCCTCGAAGTGCAGCACGACCAAGCCTCAGAAGCTGGCAGAAGAGATAGCTCAAAGAACCAAAGATGATAATCCATATTGCCCAGGATATCGCTGACTTTATGGAGCCATCGTTCAGAAGGTATGACAAGCCCGAATCGACGGAAGAAAGGATTGTCTTGACCAGCCAGGCGACCAGAGCAACAACTACGATATCCCAAAGTGAGCCGAACCTTGGAACGCCTTGGTTTCTCGCTTTGTTGGGATCGAATCCATCTTTGAGCAGCATTTGAACGGCTTCGGTGGACCCGGCTTGTAGAGCAAGATGCAGTGCTGTGTGTCCATCTGCATCTCGCTGGTACAGGTCGACATTACACGCGAGAAGAATTGCGATCATCTTCGTGTCCCCATCGCTAGCAGCTCGAAGAAGAGCACCGTCTTCTGCCGTCCGGAAGAGCATGGAGTCGTCCTGCTCGTCTTCATCCATCGTGGTTGACGTGTTTCGCAAAATAGGCTAATGACATTGAGATGATGGATCTTGAGGGCAGGGACGCTGCCATCAATGATCGCTTACAGCCTAGAATACCGGATACGAGGGGCGACTTCGTGGCTTGCAGTATCACGCATATACCGTGCGCGAGCCACTCCTATTGGTTACTGACCTCTTCTATCGCGTTGGCGTGAAACTTACTTCGTGGGATCACAGATCTGATTATTGCGTCCCATCTGGGCAGCTTATAAACAGGATTTCTGCGCCAGACTGTATAGTTTACTTAAAAAGCGGATTTGCTTTCACTGATTACTTTTGTTCCACATGACTGTTTCACGAGGAGCTCGTTTTCTGTGAAGCCTAGTCCCAAGAACATCGGCCCGAACACTGCAAGACCACAACAACAGCACCTAAGATTGATACTTTAGAGCTAACAGACGAGCGCGAGCGCGATCATGTTTATAAATCAAAAAATATTTATTATCGTTGTAGGGGGTAATGTTGTGGTGTGTCAGGCGAGATTTTTGGAGCTAGAAAACGAGCTCCTCGTATTACGTCGTAAGCTATAGGTTGTGGGAGGAGTGGGATGGATCAGGTGATTTTTTCCGGTGAGAATAGTGTTAGAAGCCATGAGTCACGTGTCTCGCAGCCACAGTCGTATATATAGTCCTATAGGTCTGCCTCCTGAACAGCACCTCAATCTTTCTTCTACTCCTTCACATGCACCATTTCAACAGATAGACTAAACTGGCACAGTCTTGGCAAATAGATTGACCTTGAGATTGTCGTTGAACTTGCGGAATCACAGCATTTGAATGTGTGATCCCGATCCAGATTGAGTCGCAACGTTGCCTGTCTCCCAATCGACTGCCCCACTCATGGTCGATTATCAGGCGGCTGCAGTCTTCCTGGCTGCGGCAACTTGGCTTGCAACAATCCTCCTCAGAAAGCCCACGAAGCTGTTTATTGAGTGGATAACCCGTAAAAGACTCGCACAATCGTATCAATGTCAAGCTTTGCTGTGGGGACATTTACCCATGACACTCAAGTCTTATAGCCTCATCCGATCCACAACATACTCGGTTCGATGGGAAAATGATAGTGTAAATGACCAAGGCACAGTGGAACAAGTCTCGGCAACGAAAGCATTTCTTGGGGTCATTGATACGATGTTTGGCACCAGACCGAAGAACATAGATCGGCCTCCTTACCTCAATGAGAAGAAGAAGTATTTGCGCACAGATGCCAACACCCTACTGGCTTTCTTGCTTTCTAAGGCTCAGAACGGCAAATGGACTACTTCAGGGAGCGACAGTAACACTTCCGTTTCCGTTTTGACATTCACCTCCGGACCGGTGTCTGCAAGATTTCATCGCAATCAGCATGAGAACGAAACCTACATCGTCGGTCGCCTCCTGCTAGACTCAACAAATAGAACTAGTTGGAATATTAATCCAGATAACCTTGGCCAGCCAAAAGAAGTCCTCCGACTGATTGCAGACGGCTACCCTCCGTGGTATCGGGAACGAATCACTAATCATTCGGGGGCGCGGATCTCGCATCCAATCAAGACGCTCCGAGGCGCTCAACGAGGTGGTTGGATCGTAGGCATAGGCCTCTCTGTTCACGAGCCATTGAAGATGTATAACGGAAGATGTACCCAATATTACCGTCAAGCCTGCAATCAAGTGTACAAAAGGATCGAGAAGGCCATCAAGCCCACCTATTCTTACGCTTCTGGACTAGCTGCCATATGCGACATGGCAAGTCGTGAGATCTGGCGGATGAATAACAATGAATCTGGTAGTGGGCTGTCTGTGGACCAGTGGAAACTCTGGGAGTCATATCCTGCGGTGAATACTCTGACCGCGGCGCAATGTCGTTTCGCCATGCGCATATTTGATGAGGCTAGAGAACAGCCTCTTCAGGGAGATGACAGAATTGAGTTCGAGCCAATTGTCGCGCCGGTCTTGCGCGCGGCGATCGATGGTGTGTACGCGTGGTGGCAGTATCGAAATAATGAAGGCGGAGATTTGCCGAACTGGCTGCTGGATGATACGGATAGATATGCTCCGATCTGGATTGAAAATTAAGATGCAAAGAATCGCACTGGTAAAGAAGCGCCCTTAGTGCTGCGCCTCACCTTGATAGATGATCAGACCTCGTTCTTCATATTTTCGAGGACTTTCCGCAGCACAAGCCCACTCTCCTGATACCAATGCAACAGTCCGACACGCACAAAGCCTCCCCAATGCTCCTTATGTGGCTTCAAAGCAAGCAACAACTTCAAGACCATGGCACGATCGAAAACAATTATGAAAGACTAGTATAACCACGGGCTCAGCAACCAGAAAGCGGACTCAGACGCTCACACGTCACGCTAATATATTTGCACCTCAGAATCATATGATGTTTCTTTGCTGGATGCAGGAATGGCGGCAGTCAAGTCCGCCTTCATCTCCTTCCTCCATCTCTTGGCTGCGCTTCGCCCTCGTTGGGGTTGAGCGTCTTCGTGCGGTAATGCATAATACTAACTACGCTTTGCTGACGAAGACAAGACGAAAAGAATACCTCGAGCTGGCCGAGGCGAGTGGTGAATTGACTCCGTGGTTGTTGCTATGCAGGACGATGATTGCGGGACGAATCGAGAGGTTCTGCGAGATTGAGTCTCGTTTCTGCCAGGGCACCAGTTTGGATCTTGTTTTTGTGATGGGGTTGGTGGTCACATCGAATTAAGAGGGGCTTCTGTTGGGAAATACGTACGACAGGGTTGTGGTAGATCGTTAAGACAGAGGTGAACTACCCTACATGATTGAGAGTGAGCGGAGTTCTTAAAGACGTGTTGAAGTGGTCTCATCAGTGTGGTATCTCCCATGCCCAGGCATGGTCTCACGAATATGTTATCCTCGATGTGGTCTCCAGTGTCTGCCTTAGTGGTCTCCCAGGGTACGAGCTACATCAATTGCTCCGGCTTGATGTTCCACTATAGAGGCTTTCTACCTAGTGGGCTGGCAACACATATAGCGAAGCCGTTGCATCATTATGCACCAATATTGAGATTCAACTAAAGCTCGCAGACCGGTAGCCTTCTCAATGACAAAATGCACCAATCAAGGCTCCATCTGGTACGAGAGTATGGCAAAGTTTCGACCAATACTCTACGATTGGACCAGCATGTCCTTTCATTCCAGTAGCCGTCCTTCACGATAAAGTTAAAGTCGTTCAAAACGTCCATGAGGTGGTCCTCATCGGGTTTCCATCGAAATACAGAGCTACCGTCAATGCCTATAGGACAATTGGACTCTATATTGGTGCTGGCTATGACGTATAGGAACATCACTAGTATGACTTCTTATCAGTAATGCTGCGTGGTCTCGCGTTGCCTAGAAGTTCATGTGGTCTCACCGGATCGCGGGAGCTTCGTGGTCTCACGGTCGCCGAGTGCAGCCTTGCCCACGATCATTGGCTCTACGAGGCCTGGGCGATAGTGATGGCGGGTTTTGAACCTGGACGTCCTGCATGCACTTCGGTTATTGACCTATCAGCGTCACACGGCAACAATAAGGCAATCTAAGGCAACGATGAGACCACGCCCAGAGCGTGCTTAAAGCAGGGGAATTTGCCAGGTGGGTCTTGTTCGTCGACATTCCTACTTTCCTCGACCGTCGAGGAGTCTTCTCATCATCTATCAGAGTGGGAATTGGGTAGCTTTCTGCTGTGAGTACATATCTCTGTCAGAAGTTGTGATTGCGATAGGCTGACCTCGACGCAGGCCAACAATACAACGCATTTGGTGCGTGCGCGGGGCGCTGACTCCGCGCTCGTGCAATTTTTGGACATTACAATGATCATCTAGATACTAGCTCACAGCCAAGTCCACCACATCAGGAAGATCAATTCAACTTTTTTTGCTTGGATGAATGGTTGGCCAGCTGCGACTGGAATTCTCGGTCGAGCGAAGATCTGTCGTGTCCCGATCAGGTCGGGAACTTGATCGGACCTTCTGGATCGAAGTTCGCTCCCTTTGAAGTCCAGCATTGCCATCCATCCAGCTCCGGTTTTGAAGAGCCCCTTCAAACGATCAACCCTGAAGAACTCATTGGGCCTATGAAAGTTCCCTTGCCTCCCAATGTCGAGCCTTTGTATCCGCTGGTACTTGCTGCCCCACTCTCGGTGGGGAGCGCGCCTTCCAATGTCACAGGAGGTTCCCCATGTACGGATACGGCTCCGAAAAGCCCTCCTGCTCAGCCTAAAGTCCCGCCCGTTCCTGGTGCTGTTGCCACTCCTTGCACTCCGTAAGTACCTTAGTTGAAGCAACAACACCGGCTTGAGGGATATGTGGGCCGTAGCTCTTACTAACTAGGGTCCATAGGCAGCGAGTTTCGGCAAGACAATCTACCTGCAAGACCTGCAGTCGAGTCTTCGCAGACCGCAAGTCGCTTTGGAATCATGATCAATCTATACACAAGATGAAGCGATACGCTTGCGACGTCAAGGGATGTGGGCATATTTCGACCAGGGCATACAACCTTAGGAGGCATAAAAGAGCTTTCCATGAGCGATGAGTTCCATACGGGGCGGATACTCACCATACCGAGCCTGGCATGATTTGCGAAATCATATTCGGCCGTTCCGTCGGCCGGACATTGTCAAAATATGATTTCGCAAATCATGCCAGGCTCGGTACGCCACGTTTGAACTACGTCAATGCTCCTCAAAACATTTAGCTTGAATTGATCTATCTAATGTGGTGGATTTGGCTGGCTCTGAGGAGTCACGATGATCTACCGGTCGGGCGAGGGCGAGTTGTAAGGTGAGTACTATGGCCATATTTTCTTAATTAATAGCAACCCTCCCCTGTCTGCACTCACAGACATTCCTTTGTTCTTCTCATATCGATCATGCTGACTAGTTATAGGTCGATGTTGAAGTGTTTACACGGCGTTCTGGTTTCTCTCGCGCTCAGAACATGATTTGAATTTAGGTTATGAAATGCTCTGTGTGCGTAGACACGGAGTAGAGCTTCCGACGAAATTTCTGGCACGTCATGGTTCGGCTTTCATGAGCTTGGTTCAAATCATGTTCTGAGCGCGAGAATTTGTGTCTTTTAACATATTTCATTTTGTTTATGAAGTCTCCTAATGGCGAGGAGGTGACTCCCTCTAGATCTCCACCAAAGTTGAATGCGTGTTGAGGTCGAGGTTCTCTTATGTTCTGGCAATTTGCATATCTCGGAGTTTTAAGGGAGATCTCCCGGTCTCTTAATGTGGAGAAGCCTACTACGATCAGCGATCTGAGATTTGAATCCAAGCACAGCGCCATTGTCGGCTCCAATCTAACAAACTTGATTGTTTAGCTGGTAGCTGTGATTCCTGATTGCGTGCAACATAACCCTCTAGAACGATGTCTTACTTAGTGGCTTACTCCTTACTTCTGCTACGTACGCGGTAGGGGTACGCGTGATACTGAGCGAATCGAGAGAAGCTTAGGAACGTCCGATGCTGTGTGCAACGTCTTATATCAAACCAATTTAAGCTCTATTCGCTTCCAGTCAGCCGCGCAGATCTTATCACAGACCGTCTCCAACTCTTCGTCTGCTAAGTCTAATAATACTTTTGCATAACCTACTCGCTTAGCGACAGCAGCTTCTCGGCTTACCCAATTCATCAGTAACAGATCGATGACAGCTTGGCTCCTCGAGTACCAACTGTCGCCAAGCAAGAAAAGATAAAAGTCGCAATGACTGTCTCCACAGGCAAATTCTTCCCGGCTACCAATTGCATTCGTGTCTGTGTCTGCAATCGGAACCGCTTTAGTCTCTTCAACGAGCGGCGGGCTGCAAGAGCAAGGATCTTTGTTGCCGTTGTCGAATGCTAAGTTAGCTCGAGTGAAAATGTCAGTTTGGTGGAGTTGACTGAACCCGGATTTCGTGATGCAAGCACCCTCTACGACGATATGGGAACCTTCCATGACAGCCCCATAGGGATTCCGTGGGGATTGCAAGATCATCTCACTTTTGAGAAGTGTGAGATCAAACTTAGCCAACCACTTGTTGCGGTGTGGAAGTATGAATTCCGTAGCTCGACCAAGCGTGTCTGGCTCGACAGGACCTTCTAAGCTTGCCCAGCTCCAGCTTGGCGCCGTGTATATAGGCAACGTGTCGAAAGGAGACTAGTTTGCGTTACTCCATGCTAAACCAGCCCCAAGGCGCTTACTCCAGACGCCTGAGAGATACTCCCCCATAGCTCCATCGTAGTTGAGGATACTAGCAATGCCAGAAATGGCATGAAGCTTATCTGAGGGCAGAGTCAGATTACGCCTAGAGTATTCTTGCACGCTAGAGTGCCACGCATCAAGGCGTTTAGATAGATTGGAATCTGCTTTCTTGGCGTTTTGGACCACGTTTCTACTTCGTCGAAGGAGCTTCGTAGTGTCGATCGCTTGCAAAGCGTCCGTTACGAGAGGTTGAACGGCCGCCTTGTCCAAGTTCCATATATGTTTCACATATTTAGTTCTTGATGCTTCGAATTCATGCCCATGCTCACACTCCCAGACCGTCTGATGTGTCGTATAGTGTACGATGCGAGGGGCGAGCACTCTTTCTTGGGCAGCCCAGCCACGCGTTGCCAACACGGAGCTATCGATTCCATAGCTTGAGCTCAACTGCCTGGACGCAGCTGGTAAGTTCTCCCTTTGCCCAACAGCGGCGAATACCGGATGTAGCGTTTGGTCGGTATACCTCTGGTGCTATCTTCGGCGGCAGTGGCTGATATCATTAGAGTCGACCGACCATAATATAGAGACATCTTGGGAGCTTCTTCTGCCCAATCTTCTGCGTTGCCTTGAATAATACATAGTGCATCGATCCATAGATAAATAGCCTAAACGTCGTGTTATCTGGATCGCATCCTGAAAGCTTCTGGGAAGGTCTTCGTATGGAATAGTATTCTGGAATTCGGCAATCACCGAATCTTTGAGCTTCATCGTGATGTCTGAGCTTCCCCAACAGTGCGACAAAATCACATAGTGGCCCGAACTGCTGCCGGTGATTCGAAGTCTGCATGGCTGTGCGGGATCTGTAGGAACCTCGATGACTCTCTTCGGCAACGGCACTGGACCCACTGGTGCACAACCTACATGGCTTACGCACTCCTTCATCCAGGAGAGAATAAGGTTGAAGCAGTTCTCGTCCAATGGATCGAAAGGAATATAGTGCCTGTGATCTACTTTCGAGTCGGATCCTGTCGCTGTCAGCGTTCGATCGATATACAACCTTTGAGGAACATGCCTGGAAACGAGTCTTCGGTACAAGCCTCCAGAATCTGATCATCGAAATCGAATGTCGCAACCTCGTCTGCGAGTGGCATCTTCGCGTCAAGTCGCAACTCCGGATCGCCTCTCCATGCTTGGCGCAGAAACACTGTGCGACCTTGCAGCTCGGCCAGTCGCAGATTCCATTTATCAGAGGTCTGAAGGACCATATAGAAGAACCTACAGCCGCCACATCCGCTCCTCCCTGGGCCCAGACTTCGCGACTTACGTAGTAACTGTTCGTAGGATCCAAGCTCTTGCAGTCCGAGCGGCAGTTCGACATCGAGATTAAGCTGTGAACATGCACTGCACAGTTCCAAACCTCCCATATAACAAATGAGGAACTTCGAGTGATAAGACACGACCAGTAGTAGTTTAGTAGACGTCGAGCCCTCGCCAACACTTCAGTGAGTGCCGGTCAGGAAGGTAAACGTGGTCCGTGCCCTACCTCCAACAGGCAACCGCATGGCACTTGCCTCTCTTCCCGCGAACATCGCTACACTCACCTTGAATTGAATATCGCCAAGCTCTATGTAAACACAGAAACCTATGTTTAACATTCTGACATGCGCAGAATTAACAAAGCCATCAGCAATCCTCACCTGTATAACTTCCTAACTCAGCGACGAGGATGAAGAGCACTACCCATCACGTACACCACACCCACTTCTCTATCACTATCAACCCTGCTTGCAATCCCGTAACACGGCAGCCACGCGTTCAGAGCGTAGCAAGCATCACCCAGCGGCTCATTGCACCAGGATATCCCAGTCATTGTACAAACTCAAAATCCTTGCAAGGATACCTCTGCGCAAGAACAGTGGGAGAAAGGAGTTTGACCATCTGCTCGCCCAACAAGGGAAGCCCGAGGACGGGTTTGCCGGTTCTAGAAGGGCTAGAATTGGTTGTGCAGTTACAATAACGACCTGACCGATTGGGTCACGTGGCCGAGAAAGAAAAGCACCATATGTTAGAACTAGCGCGACGCACATGCACGGGAGGGTAGGGAAACGTATTCTAGTTGTCAAACTTCATGTCATTCAAGGCGGTATCATTTCGAGTATCTTATCCCAACTTCACTTCTATGCGCTGGTCTTCTCGAGTCCGGACTTGATGGCGGCCTCGAGGGCCTTGAGGTTGGCACCGACGACCTCGCCAACCTTCTCCTTGTTCGCGAAGAGTAGGAAGGTCGGCATGGCGCGGATGCCGAGCTCCTGGGCGACGTCGGGGACCTCGTCGACATCGATCTTGAGGAAGCGCGCTTGCGGGTAGGTGTCGGAGAGCCTAGTCTTCTGTCAGGTTCATGAATTGGTGAGATGGGCGGTGGCAATGCGTACTTGACGACCTGGGGCGCAATCATCTTGCAGGGTCCGCACCACGTAGCGAAGCAGTCGAGCACAAGCAGTGTGTCCTTGGTCTCGAGGACCTGCTCCCAGTCGGCCTTGCTGCACGGGCAGTCAGTAGGTATTCATCCGTTCGCGTCGCGCGCGCATGACGTTGTCTCAGCGCAAGACACCACGCCGCCACGCAGCACTACGCGCAGGGTCGGTCCGCACTCACGAGGTGAGGTTGTGCACGCCTTCCTTGCTCATTGTGGCGGTATTCGAGAAGAACTTGGGTGTAAGAAGCGGTCGGTAGAGGGTCGTGGCTGGGACAATAGCTGTTCGAGCGCGCGCAGTGGTAAGCAAAGTTCTTGTGAAGACTGACGTCGACGGGGAGAACATGGTATATAAAGAGCAAGGGGTGAGACAAAGCGTCGAGGAAAGGTGATTTGAAAGATGGAATGCACTGGGCTAGTGAACGGCGCGTGCGATTACAATTCGGCGATTGAATGGGGAAGAGGCTGCAAACTCGGCAAAGGCGCGCAAGTAGTCCCTGCGCCGATGTGAACAGTGCGGGCAGGGCGATGCCGAAGACGCGCGGGCAGGACAGGAAAGGAAGCGAATTTGACTTACGAAGCTGACTTTGGGTTGCCGTCAGGTGTGCGAGAGCGTATCCAGGAGCTACGAGGGGCGCTGGTGGAGTTTTGCTGATGATAAATCCGAGGTGGGCGCTGATTACAGAGATGAATGGGCCTGCATTTCAATGACGTGCGCGTGTGCCCGAGCCTTGCCCGACAAAGGCAACCAGTACCCCGCCATCCGCAGACACTCGGCAGCTGCCATGCGAACAATACCACGTACGCGCCGGAGGCGGCAATGTGCCTGATATTAACTAATAGACGGCGTCAAATACAGCCCTATGGCGACTATTGTCAGATGCGGACACATGGAGGTGCTTGATTCCACATCAACACGTCGTGCGGCTCGTGTTGCCCCACCATGGCCCTGCCCCTACAACTCATTCGTTCGCATGCGGAGACGGAGTGATGCACGCCTCAGACCACGGTCGCATATGGCACCATGATTGCAGTTGGAATCAAGTTCATCAATACATCTGCTTGTCTAAGCTAAAAGCCGAAGTTGGGTAACGCCATCGTGCAATGCCCAGTTGGGAATCCAAGTCAGATATCCCAATGTAGTGAAAGCACATGTGGCATATGCCATCGGAAAATGCATGGCAGAGCACCCAGCGCCAAATGGGATCCGAGTTTTCGGCTTGCTATCATGTCCGTCTATGCCTGTATGCCAGATCCCAGGGGCCGTGATGCGTAGGTATAGAACGTAAGAAAGGAGAAAGCCGGCCAACGTGCCAGCTAATGTACAGTACAAATTGGTATAGAGCCACAAACAAGAAGTAGAGCAACGCTAAATTACCATTTCCACCAAACGCCGTGCTATGTATTGCCGCCCAAATGTCCAGATCCGAAGTCTACCAGGAAAACCAAATCAGCGTCGAGACCAGACTGGCGCATAGGAAGCGCGATCAACCAAGGCTTGCGGGAGAGACTCATGACCAGAATGTTTGCCAATACCTTTTTTTTTTGTTTTGGGGTTTGTAACAGGCAAGGAGAGTTGAATGAGTGACTGGAGACAGGCAAGGAAAGTTGAATGAGTGACTAGGGCAAGGTGGCGGATCCGTAAAGACCCCACAGGTACAAAGGAAATGCAAAAGAGTGGCGCGGTCTGGCAAACATTCGTGACTCAAAATCTTCTCCCATGTCCGTGGTTCGATCATTGTTCCTGTTGCGTTAGCCTGCTCTGCGACGATGTGCTCGTTCGCTTGTGGATGTCCAAAAGCTTGGCTGATCCAGCGCTGAGATGTCGAAAGTGATGTTTACCCAAATCGACGCTTCTGGCGCGCTGAACAACCGCAACGGGCTCATTGTCTGATGTCGGCGAATCTCCTTCGATGATTTCTGCGCTTTCGCCTGCCAAGTCTTCTGGCGACGGCTTGTCTTCGAGATAGAAGCTCAAAAGTCCCTCTCTCGACTTCACGCGAGATTGTCGGTGGATGACCGTGGGTTGTCGACCAATGCTGCTGTGCACGAGCTCTTCATCTTCTTGGGACGCCGATCTGGTAGGCGCTGCCTCTTCGTTATCAGAGTCCGCAAGACTGATGGGATCATTGATGGGATCCTCCAGGGGTGACATGGCCATGCTGCTAGGTTTCCGTTCCAGCTCTTTTGAGAGTAACGACGGTCGATGTTCATCGGGCTGAGGGGTCAATCGCCTGAAGTATTCGTCATCGGGAATGCCAAGTTCTTCGTAAGATGCGTTGAAGGGCTCATGCGTCTTGAGAGCAGTGGACGACCCAATGCTGGAGCGTAAGTGGGACTTATTGGAGCTACGCTTAATGGGCTTTCCAGACAGCCAAGAACCTTCAGAGTCGACTGACGCTAGAGATTGTGACATCAGTCCTGCATTAGGAACCCCTGGGCTGACGGGAGAATCTGTTCGAGCGGCAACAGAATTGTCGGACTCGATACGTAGACCAGCCGGTGGTTGGCTTCTTCGCCGAGCAGCGATCGCGCTGTTGTGAATGATCTCGGGCGATTGCACTCGCGAGTCCGGCGGAGTGAATTCAGGTAGATCTTCTCTGAATTTGGATCTGGTACGGCGGGGCACGCTGGAGGGGCGTTTAATGGCGATAGGAGCGCTAGGTGGGAGTGGTGGTGGCCCGACCAGATGGGCGGGGAGGGGTTGACGAGACATAGACTCGCGGGATGTGTTCGAAAACGATACCTCGGAAGGTGTAGTACGACCTTGATCTTGGGATCGTCGTTTGCCGCGTCTGAAGAGCGAAGCAAAGACGGCCATGCGCCTTCCTTCTGAGCTGCGACGACGATCGCCACCCTTCTTTGAAGTTGCAGCAGTGTCTGTGGTTTCGACTGCGTGCAGAGATCCACTCGCCATCGGATCATGTGCAGGTTCGATCGAATCAATAGGCGTTTCTTGAGCAAGACGTTCGGAGAGAAGCTCTGGCATTTGAGAAACGTTCGAAGGCCCGCGAGTGTGGGTAGCTGAGACGCTGCCTCGGGAGTAGCGGACAGCCTGGGCGCTGGAAATCACCGGCTCCTCGATGGGGCTCTCCAGAGGGGTGGGGAGTTGGCTGATCTCCTCAACCTGAGGTGTAAGAGGAGGCGGACGGCGCTGGGGTGTGGATGGCCGAACGTCTTCCATGGGCATATGCGTGGGTGCACCCGTATTCCTTTCAATGCCCAGACCGATCGTTCCCTGTGCATCCTTCCGAGGGGCAGTAGGCGTCCCCGGCGTCAGAGGTGCAGCTTCTGCTGCTCGTTGCTTATCTGCGCGACGCTCCAATCTGCGGCGCAGACGTTCATCTTCAGCTTTCCTCTTCTTGTCTCTTCGCCGCTTGTCCCGGTCCATTATTTCCCTCAGCGCACCAGTGTCAAGCTCGTCTGCCAGGTCATCTATCCTGCTACTCCTCTTGTCTCTCTTCTCCTTCCAATCTTGAGGGGCTTCTCTGCTACCTGGCTGACGCCCTCGCTGCGTGTTGGACCGGCTCTTGTTGGAGAGTGGCGATGAGTCGGTACCGCTGGCATAGTATTGGGAGCCGACCGAACACCTTACTGTGGGCCGTGGCGAGAACATGTCCAAGGTGCTCACCCGGAAGGCACGGGGATCTGAGCTGCCGGACATGGAGGAATGTATCGAGTCTTCAAGCGGAAGCGAAATGTTGGACTCATGTCGTTCGAAGCGGCGGCTGAGGCTGCCCTTGACCTTCTTGCTGTCCCGTCGCAGCATGTCTCCCGACTTGCCTGCTGGTCTTTTTTGTGGGAGCGGCATGCTCATGGCCCGGATCTCCTCCTCGCGCAGATGCTCATGTTCCCGCTTTTGCTTTTTGCTTGAGATGCGCCGAATGAGGCCCGACTCGTTGAGAGGCTTGCGCAGGGACTGGGGTCGTTGGAGTTTGCCCCGCTCGCGGGCGGTTGGCAGGCTCGACTGCGAATTACTCGGGTTGTTGTCCTTAAGAGAGAAATTGTAGGGGATGGTGCCGTGCTGCTGCGATATAGGGCGAAGGTGTGGACTTTGTTCAAGGCGGCGTTGATTGGGGAGGGCGGTAATGTTGTCGTCGACGCTGTGGCGCGGGAGGCCCTGCTCTTTAGCAAAAGCGGCGCTTTGGGCTTCAAGGGCCTTTAGGGTGGGCGAGTCCTTTTCGAGGTCGCGCAGGGACGCACTAGAGCGCGAACTCCTCCGTCTCCGACGATTACTGCGGGTGCTTTGACGGCGGGCGGGCGAGCTTCTCAGGACGTCCCTGCTGGCGAATTCGTGAGCTTTCGCGGCTGGCATGGAGCCTGCAACAGGCCGCTTCCTTTCTGCGACAGCGGCGGGTCCACCCTCTTTTAATCTAGTGGCCTTCCGCCCAAACGGCCACATGGGCATAGCGGACTACGACGCCCGTCGAGCGTTGGGCGGGAAGGGTGCGAGTCGATGCCCGCGCGCGCGGCACACAACGTGACTGCGCGAGCGCGAACCGTGTCGGATGGTGCGGCGTGCTATCTGCTATCGCTGAGCTGCGGTTTGTCGGCGGGCTGCATGGTGTGCGAGGGGCGGTTTTTGTTGTTCTTTTTCGGTGAAGACGCAGCGACTGCAGCAAACAAAGGCGAGGTGGATGGCGGTGCGAACAGGTGTCGTGGGGAGGGAGGGAGGCTACGAAGGGAGGCACTGTGTGAGTGCCTGAGTTGTGACGCAAGGGCCGAACCTTGGTTAACGTGAGCGACGACAGCGCTGCCAACCGCGAGGCTAGCGGCGCCGGTCCAGCTCCCGCAGGCCTAGAATGCTTCGAGAAATGAGCACTGCGAGCGCCGTTGCGTTGCGGCGCGGTGCGGTGCGGTGCGGTGCGGTGCGGTACGGACAACTGTGCGATGGGCGTTTGCGACGTGGGACGTAGGGGCTGCACACCACGAATAGCCCGCCAGCCAGCTCAGCGTGCGTTGCAACGTTTTTGTGTGCTGCTGCGGTCCTTTGCCACTTCACCATGCTCTGTGCCTACAGCCCGAGCCATTAGCCTTCACCATGGCTCCATAGTCACGCGGCAGACGACCGCTCGCCTAGCGAGCACACGCTCCTCTTGCTCCCTCTCGAGCATGCCGAAGATGGTGGCCACTGACGCTCGCTGGTGGCGAGCCTCTCCATGAGTGGCCCCCAGTCGCCAAAGGCGTCGCCGGCGTCCCTGGCCTCTCGTGGCTCATCAATGCCTGTGCCAATCATTGCCGCATCGCTCCAGCACCAACGTCGACCACGAGCTCAGCGCCCATCGCATCCCTACCGGCATCTCAGCCGGGCGTCTGGGCAAGATCGGCTCGACCTGGCTCTGCACGGCGTGGTTGGTGGCAGGTGGGTTCCCTTGTTGTTGGCCTGGCCCAAGGTATACCAGACGGTGAGCAACAACGACCACGACCACGACAAAACGGCCTGCCACTGCAGCCCGTCTGCGGTCAAGCACCGATGCTGATGCCCTGTCGCGGACCGCCAGCCACCGCTAGGGCTGCGGCACGCCACAGTACCCACTTCCTTCCAGTCACACGGAATGCGGCATGCCTGCTTGTCCATAACGTCGATTGCTATCGACAGGTAACCCGGCCTTGTACAGTGTGCAGTCCCCCTTTTCCCCTCCTGTGCCTGCGACACGGCGATAACATCATCGGCTTCCTACAGCTCTCGAAGCACATCAACAGTCTCCACTTCCCTTGTATCACACCGGCACGGCGGGCGACGTTTCAGGAACACCATGCCACGCTGCCGTGCTTTGCAATTCAGGTCTGAGGTCTCCCGTCAGCCAAGCCGGCTTCGGTACTGCATGACCCGCTGTTCTCAAAGAATTTGCTTTTCGATCGTCGTGTTTCTGGCCGCAAATCCTAACCACGCACGCGTCCAGAACAGATCGTCCTTATCACAGTGTTTCGCGCGGCAAAACTGTCTCGCTTCCCTGTCGCTAAACCTGTCCTGTCTGGTTGGCAACGGCACCCCGTCTTCGGACACCATCCGTAAGGCTTCGGCGCCCAATTTAGTGAGCGCGCCAGCTTTCCGCGAGTCGACCGCACCTGAGACCTCGAATCTCCGGGGACGTCCAATTGCGACCCTGTGCGTTCTTCTCTTTGGAGCTGAGTGTAGTCGAGCAGAATCAACTGTGTCTGATTGTCTTAAAATGAGATGAGAAGAGAGCGGCTCCAGCGTCGGTGGCTTGGGCTTGCGTCCATACATCGTTCGCCGTCACTGTGCGACATGCGCAGATTGGCGATATTAGCGTGAACCTTCTCACGACCTTCTCGCGGCCGACTCAGCTGCGGCAAGTTTTGGCGCAAGCCCTCAACTTTGTTTTGGTTTCAGAAAAGCAACGGTCGGCAATTGTTACGCAATGATACGTAGCGACGCCAGCCTCTGCTTAAAGGATTCCCTGATTCTTGTCCACAACAAAGACATTGCGCGCGGATCGCCGCACTAGCACGATGCGGACATGTCGAACGGCGTGGTAACGGTTCGGTCGCACTTGCACAGCAGATGCCGCTCTCCCAAAGATGCAGTAGACGCGCGGCGTAGCCACGAGACGGGCGTCTGGACACATGTTCTGGGTAGGTGAAGGTTACAAGAGATGCTCACGACATGTCTTCACATGTCAGCGTCCCAAAGGTACATATGGAGACTTCTCCTTGCATCTGCACGCCGTGCTCTCAAGTTGCGCTCACACATAACTATCGATTCAGTGCATCTTACTTGCATTCTGTACATGCAACGACGTCTTGCGCTTTGAAAAGACTGCGTCAACAATAAAGTCTGTTCGGCGCGACCGTGGATATCGATTGTTTCACCGTGTTAGTGACAAGACGCGCGCGATGAACTATGCAAGTAACATCCAATTCCCGGTCCACCGCGTCGCTGTGTATCATTCGTTCGGTATCCGTTCGTTAGCTGTGAATTATTCTACGGTAGACTTCGCGTGCTCTCGCGTTCCAACCCTCGCTCTACTTCCATGACTTAGCAATCGCCTATTCCAAGACAGTGCCAGGCTGGCATGTTGCACACAAAACAATCATCCAAGAGCGCGATCGAGCGCGCCCAGTTACTCCATATAGAATGGGTACAAACGGTGTTCCTATGAATTTCAAAAGGACGGAAATTAACATCTGAGTTGTCGCATTTTATCATGCTTCGATATCCTACAATACGGGAGGTTCTTAGCCTGCACCACCATCTCGGTAGTCCCAGGAGCAGATCATGCACGGTCGCCCTTGCCTTAAGACTCAACATTATGTCTATACTTCCGGTGTTCCGAAAGGCAGTTGGGTGAATCAAGACGATGAGGCAGCCACACTTGCGTAGAGATAGTCGGCTAAGTCCGCAATACTACAGTGCCTCACGCGTCCAGGTGCGTTTTAGGAGAGGAATGAGCGAGCGCACACGAGACGTAAACGTAGGATCTAATATATTGAACATCTCTGTTTGTTCGAACACTTTTGTCTTCCATATCGAAGTTCACGGTGCAGTGCGTGTTGGCTAGCGTGGGCCTGGCCGGCGCCTTTCCGGTTCTGGTCTAATGAAATCTCACCCTCGCAACCGTCTTTTCGTAAACAAACAAGCGTTCACTAACATCACCATTATACCAACACACCACCACGTCGCATACGATACATCGCTTGAATAATACAGAAAAATTGAAGATGTCTTACGGTGGTCGAATGAGCATGGCGCGCAATACGTCCTACAACCAACGCGCGCCTCCACCGCCGCAGGAAGATGTTTTCATGACGCTTGTACGTACACCGACGGCAGTGGACGGAACACGGGATAGGATTCTCTATAACGTATGGCCTGATCGCTATATCAAAGAAATCTACTTACTATTCCGAACACTGTCGTTCTCATCCATGCCTTTGCTTGCTAATAGTAATAGCCCGACCACGAGATTGCTGGGTGTATAACGGATATAGGAGTCCCAATCGGCCTCAGCTTCACCTCCTTAGACCTCCAGAAACCGAAGCCTGAGGTTATACAACGAGTCTTTGAGTGGATGGCGGAGGTGATCATGAATACGACGCGCGACGTTGTCGCACCGGCGATGCGGGCAGCTGCCGAAGATATCTGCGGGCCAGATGCCGAGAAGCTATACTCGAGCGATACGCGCGACTTGCTAGCGTTCTTTGTAACGCTGAGGAGGCTGCTCCGAGAGGTAAGCTCAGAGGCCGTAGGGTGAGCGAAGATTCACGACTGACTATATGCGTAGTGCGGTGTTCACGACTTTACTTTCGCAGATCTTTACAAGCCGAACTACGCGCGTCTCGTCAAGATCTTTTCGTACATGATCAACTTTATAAGATTTCGCGAATCTCAGACGGAGGTTATTGACGAGCACTTCAACAAGTCGCAGCGTACAAAGTTGCGCATTGAGCAACTCTACGATGAGAAGGAGACGAAAGAGCTCCAGCTCGCAGATCTGGAGCGGAACCGCATTGCAACTCAGAGGCTGTTGCAGGAGAAAGAGAGACGCTACAATGATCTCAAGATGAGGCTCCGTGAGCTGGGCAAGGAACAAGAGGTGGTACAAGAGAAGGTAGCTCGCGCGAAGGAGCAACAACACAGTCTCAAGGCAATCCTGCAGAAAAAATATGAGGACAAAGAGAATATCAATCGCGAGGTGTCGAAACTGAAGCCGTACACCGAGCAGAGCCCTACAGCGCTGGAGGACTCATTGCGTGACCTGAACGACCGGCTGGCCAACGACAAGTCTCAAATCGAGTCGCTCGACCGCCGCGCACGCGCACTGCAAACCTCCACTGAATCATTCGGAGTGGTAGCCGCCGATGTCACATCTTGCACCCGCTTGCTCACCGACGTCCAAGCCGACCTCGCTAAGGAAGAGGAAGAACTTGCGAAAGCGTCGCGACATGCGGATGCTTTGACTGATAGAAGTAACAACGTACGAGACATCGAACGTCAAGAACGACTTTTGCAGAAGCAGCTTGGCAATGTCAATGCGCGAATGGATAAGATTAAGAAGAAAGCGGATGATGAGGCCGAGGCAGCGCGTAAGCGAATGGAGGAATTGCACGATACCCACACGCAGTTGACTAAGGAGCGCGGCGAGAAGGGTCGTGATATGGAGGAGAGGCGGGTCAAGATTGAGCAGACTGAGAAAAAGGTATGTCGGAATGCATTTATTTCGTTGACGGAGCTAACGGGCCGCAGATGGCGCAACTCAAGGACAGCATCGAGGCTGAGGTACACGCCGCCCATGACGAGTACATTAAGATGGAAAGTCACATCAAGCTGTACATCACGGAGATGGAGCAGAGCATCTAGGTGTAGCTCACATAGTTTTTACCGATGTCTGCATGATTAACGATGGCGTCTTGGGTTGTTGGGTCCTGGCTAGATACCTCTTGTTGTTGCAATAGTATAACTTTTTGACTTTCTATGCTGATGTCTTATAAATTACACAAGCATTGCGAACATAAATATTACGAACATCAATGTTCCAGCGCGATGAAGCCCACGTCCAAACTCACCCAAGACCTCAGCATGGGAGCTGTTAAATCATACCCGACCTGCACGCTCTCACACGCTCTCACATAGGATTAGGATTAGTATAGGGCGAGGGTCAAAGAATATATTGGCTGTTTTCACTAGTTTTTGCGGGGTTTTGTGGGGTTTGCCGATCGAGTAAGCTTTAACAGTAAGTTTAGCATTTCCCTCTTAGCATCGTAGCCGCATACGCCTGAAAAGTCGTCCTACACTTCGAGTACTTGCGATTGACTGGACTATCCCTCACGATGGCACGGTCTGGTACGCGGCTACCATTGCGACACTTTGCAGTGTTCCACATGGTCATGTGCCGAGGTTTTCCGGATGGATCTAAGATAGGACGGGGGTAATGGAATATTGTTGAGGCTCCCCTATGTCAGCCAAAGCAGAGCAAGCCTCACTCCGTTTCTGTCTAACCGACAGCATATCATGCTAATTACTGTAAAGCATGATCTAAGCAAGTGCAATATGCGAATGAGTATGGATTGAATTGGTCATACGTGCGCTTATTGAGTACATTCATGCATATCGTTCCCAGTGTTGAGCAGGTGCCCTGCACTATGTGGAAAGTGCCAGCTTACTAGTGCTAGCTCTATATAGGCACTTCCGCCTACCTAACCAATGCACCACTCTTACACCTCATGTACTTCACCCAGGAGTCTGTTCCCAATAGTTTGTCTCCCCAAACCTTCCAAGCTAAATTACCAAGTCAGGAGGGAGTCTCCCTTTTAAGCCGCATCGGCCATCCGCATAATCTCTCCCCATTCTCTCCCTTCGTTCCCCACAGTCGTTGCTCGCGTTTCTGCATCAAACCATCGGTCAGTGCCATAACGAAAGCCAAATCAACAGTCCACCAGTCCATCTCCGTCTGTTTTACTTTTACAAACCAAGAGTTAAGAAGCACTCCTTCATTTCAAGGGGATGTTCGCCTTGGTGATAGCGTTCTTCTTCCTCTTCTTCGGTTTCCTCTCCAGTGTTCTTGCTGGACTGACGGCCATTCCCCATGGCGTCAAGAACACCGAGACGCTTCCACCACGCACTGCCGGTTTCGCGAGCGGCGTGGTTGATCGTTCTGTCTATACCTGTAAGTCACATTGCGCATCCATACATGGAACTGTAGCTAATCGACTTTCCTCTTCAGTGGCTTCCAAACTCCAACTGTTCCCCATAGCGGTGCCCACCGCATCTGCAAACGGTTCCAAGTCCTACCAGGCTTCTCCATCATCGAGCACGCTGGGATTCGCGTCCAGGTCAGTAGAGCCAGGATCCCTGCTTGGGACTACAATGGTCATGACCTTGACGCACCCAGCGTCAAGGGATCTGGCACTAAGTTCTGCCACGACCACGCTGGAGTCTTCTTCGTTTATGGGCACTTCTGTCCCTGTTGTGGCTTCGACTACTTCACCGCCACTAGATCCCTGGCTCGCAAGAATATTCAATGCAGCAACGTCAAACTCCTGGCCCACAAGAGTTTTCAAGGCGCCAGCGGAGATCATGCCTCTCCAGCCCATGGGGACAGTGCCCTGCGATTTAGGACCACGCGATGTTGACTGTGAGAAGTTCGCGTCTATCGTCGTTTGGTTTAAAACCTTGTCAACAACGTCGATGCCAGATTTCAAGACGGTTGCTGCAAGTAAGCTAATGGAGCATTTGGTAACAGAGATTCCCAATTTTAAGCCTGCTTCAACGCCTGCTCCCTCGGTTTCACAAGATCGACCAGTCAACGTAACTGCTCCGCTTCCAATCTTGCCTTCATCTGCGGTGCCTGTTGCGTCGGAGTTAATTCAGGTTCAAGACGCGCTTTCCCCTCCGGCAAAGACGGTATCCTCTCTGGTAGAGACGGTGTCCCCAACGAGCTCCATGTACGGTCCTCCTAGCCTAAATCTTCCACCTCCATGTAGCAAAGAAGAAGATCCTTCGGTCCTACCTTCAGCTGTTCATGAGAATAAAACCATGCTCTCTAGCCCCCTGGTAGCAAGCGGCGTTTCGTCGGATGTCTCTTCAGTAACAGTCGTACCAATAAGTCCACGGCCATCTAGGACTAGATTGACGGTGATCGATCCTCTACCCACTGTGACTGGAGTAGGAACAGTGCCTACCAGCTCTCTACCCTCTGGACCTGGACCCATCACTCCTTCGGCGTCCCTTATTTCGGCTTCAACGCTAGCGACAGCAAGCGCGCCAAAGTCCTCGTCGTACGATCTTAACAATGGGGATCAGCCTATATACTTTTACGGTGCGGCTGGTGCCAAATTCCCTTCGCCATGGCTTTGCCTTATCGTCTCCTTCTTTGCTGGGGTGCGAGTCATGGTGTAAGAGATGCTAGAACGGCATGAGGCGAGGATCGGTCAAAGTGCAGAGACCAAGATAATACAACACCGAGGAGCTCCCGCGGTAGCGGGGGAAGCTTGTTGAAGAGGGCTTTGCTTCCTTTTCAGTCTACATGATAATTGCCGAGACGTTCCCTTGCGAAGGACCTTTCGGTTTCGATTTCATGCTTCGAGGAGGCGCGCCGCCGTGATATGGGGATACACCGATGTCGTGTCTCTTCAACTCTCCCGTAATCGGGATTTCTGGTTTCTTTTGTGACCTAGGTCTACTTTGCCCAGGTCTGCTTACTTTCTTCAGTACTGTCGTATTGCGTTCTGATTAGCTACGTTTCGAACACCGTCAAGGACTGCAGGACAGGACGACAGCAAGGGTCGTCAGGGCACTGGATGCTTGGATGGACCACATGGCAGGGAATTGTAAGGTTGGGATATAACACAGGATGCATAGCGGAGAATGATGGAACGACAGCGGTATTTGGATCTTTTGGTATTGAGATGTAAGATTACGCGAAGGACTCATTCGCGAGGGCGAGGGGAGGAGAATTTGGCTTGGCTAGACCGGCATACCCTATGTTGTATCGATAATGGTAGGAGGTGGGACCGAAAGAGAAGGACGGAAGATACCCTACTGGCATTGCAAGGACTCATTGCAAGGATTGGCGCGAGATGGTATTTGGATTGGATGGACTTATACGGCGAAAGTGGAGACTCGAAAGTGAACTTTGCGTGAGAGCTAGATGAGAGGCGTGTCTGCTTGTTTCAATCGCTGTCTTCAGCCTGTAACCCTGTGCAATACAATTTCTCCACTCTCAGTCGGTCCCATGATGAAGTAACTGGCTGTTCATATGCTCTTCTCTGCAGTGCCTGCTCGAAGTTTCTGGTACAGTTCGAAGTGTTCCCGCATTTGGTACCGCAGCAACGCAGGCTCTTGAACTGCATAATAATCCGCTAATGCACGACGATTCGCCGGCGTTTCGTCCAACAATCCTTGCCTGATGCTTCTATAACCAGGCATTCGCCATATATTAAGGTGTCTGGGCAGGTATTCGTGGACGTAGTCGCGATCCTTTTGGGTGGCAGGCACAACTAGCTCGCTCAAATCAACATAACCCATAGGTTTGTACGCTGGTGCGGTGTCAGGCGGGGTTGGAATTCCCCACATTGGATCTTCCCAGTATTCCTTCAGAATTGTGTCGAAGGACAAATAGAACGTGATCTTGATGTCCGGCTTCCTCTCACGCAGAGCGTACAGAATTGGACCGAAGTCGAGCGTATTGAGCGAGTGGTCTCCGGTTTTCTGCATGTAGATGACTAGCTTTTGTAGGTGAGGAAAATCTAGTAGTTGCTCCCACTGCATGCGAGAGTGAGTAAATCGATATATATCCTCATGCTGGTTCAGTTGCTCGAAGTTGGAGTCTGCAGAGCTGGGCAAATGTTCAAAGCACGTAACGTCGAGCCGACGGACGTCGTAGGGATTGACGCAGACGCTTGTCGATTCGAGTGTGGCTACCTGTGGATTGTTCCAGTTCCAACTGAAGACTTTCATTCTGACCAGAGTCTCTAGCGCCTCGGGGAGTAAGTTGCTGTCTTCTCGTAAGATCGGTGGGATATGCAGTAGCAGATCTTCCGTGAACCCTATAGAACCATGGACATCTACAGCGTCGGTGTAGATCTTATCTCGAAGCTCTCTGGGTAGTCTAGACACAAGTTCCACACAGCGAAGTGTAGACGCTGGCCATGATGGTGCAGGCATGAGCGCCGATGAAGGTAAAGATGAGGCCTGTTGATGACGTCAAGATCCTCGATATATCTCGTCGTGGTCGTTTAGCTAACAAAGGAGTGTGGCTTGCAGTGCAGGTAGACTAGATGGAAGCGAGTACTTTGAATTGAGAGATTGAAATCTCCAGAAAGTGAGCTGTTCTGACCACAAGTATGATCGATTGACAGTAACAATTAGATTCGAGATGAACAATGTTGATGCCTGAAAACGCGTACGCAGCCAACACGTATCCCGGGGCAATTGCTGAAGCACGCCTAGCGGCTAACTCTACGAATAGTACACGAAAGTGGCTAATCATCAATGAGGCAGAATTAGACGCGGTTTGTCTCTATGATGATGCATCCAGAAGGAATACCGAAGCGGAAGTGCGATGTATCTCCGCCGCACAGACCACACTGCCAAGCGATCCATTTGCAGCTTCCCCAAACTTTGCGACAACGCGCGATACCATCACCAGCATTGCCGTCGCCATGCCTGTACAATTCCTTCGCCGCCTCGTACGGCCGTCCGTTATCTTCAGAACCTCCCTCGCACCTGCACAACCGCTCAGACCCTCGATCGTCAGCTCGCTTCCTAAATCGCCCGCTTTCCAACCTCTACCCGCCGCGCGCGCGCACAAGTGCACCCTGATTCAGGTGCTGCGAAATGGTCGAACACAACAGAGAGCTCGAAAGCTGCGATCCCCGCAGCTGGCAGGCAGGCCGGAATTGAAGGGAGTGTGCTTGAAGGTCGGCACGACGAAGCCGAAGAAGCCTAATTCGGGTGAGAGAAAGATTGCAAGGGTCAGGTTGAGCAGCGGGAAGGTCATCACGGCGTATATTCCGGGAGAAGGTGCGTTTCATAAATCATTCTGAGTTCGGGTTGAAGAAACGGGCGCTTACGAAGGAACCAGGTCACAATGTGCAGCAGCATTCGGTCGTCATGGTGCGAGGTGGCAGGGCGCAGGACTGTCCTGGAGTGAAGTACCATTTGGTCAGAGGCGCGTTGGACTTGGTAAGGCTCATATCCGGTCACGAGGAGCACCGTCACTAACACTGCATAGGGTGGTGTAGGAAACCGGATAACGTCGAGATCGAAGTACGGGACGAAGAAGCCGAAGGCTGCCGCTGCATAGGAAAACAGTAGCAGTTGTTGTAAAGATATGTAAAGATCTGTACCATACCCAGCATATAGGGCGTTCGGTCGCGGCAGACTATATTCAATACCAGGTTTACTTCGCGGACACATTGCCTCGGACTGAAACTGGTGAAGAGACCACTACAGCGCTCTCGCGTGAACTGGATCGCAGTGATACAGTATCTGTTTAAAAAATTGGACGCTGATAGCCAGCTAGTCACGCAGGTTACATGACCCTAGCTTCAATTTACTAAACGCTTCGTGATTTAGCAAGCCCGTAGCCTACGTCAGCAAGAGATTTATGAGAGTGTCAATATATGTCTGACTAGCTGGGTAGGTAAACGTGCGCAAGACGCATAGCTTATGCCCGAAACCCATTCGCGGCAACATACCTTAGACAAAGGCAATCGAACATTGACCGCCGATCAAAAGGGCACAAGAACTTGTTTTGTAGCGAACTACGCATCTGCTCTCGTAGACAATCTTCGCATAACTCATGGCCGCACGATGTGAGGCGGCGCCACTTGAGTTTTGGAACAAGACAGATGGGGCAGTTCCGTTCTACGATGGTGGAGAAACTGTCTAAATCGATCAGCTCACCGTCAGCGTCTACAGAAGTAAGCGAAGAAGCGGATGCAAAGTCCACAGTGTCTGCCGGCAAGTGCGACGATCGAAACGCCACGCCATGCGGCTGTGTGTTTATCGCTATGAGGTGGTCATCGCAGACATGGTGGCCGTCATGGTGAAACATATGGGCAGCCTGCGAACAAGGCAGGCCTCGTGCAGGCCAGCCGCAACCTGGAGGACGCGGGATAAGCACATCGCACTGATGCCCGTGCTCTTCGCAGTACCAGTTTCCGCTATCTTTGTCTACACATCGCCCGGGGAGATTGCAACGGCAGCATCGGTTTAGACTACTATAGCTTTGAGACGTGCAGTAACCGCAGTACCATCGTCCAACGGTCCGGTTGAAGATTTGAGCGAGGCAGGGGCATGGGAATGTCGGGCATTCGCAGAGGAGTGGCCGGGGTCTTATGGTGGGCATGGTGGACAACTGTATGTAGTACCGACAAGAAAGTTTGAGTCAAAGATTGTATATATGCAGCAATGTATGACGTGATGTGCGAGTTCGTGATACAGAACAGCCCAGTAACCTTCAAGAGTGAAGCTCGATACAAAGACTGTGTTTGAAGTGATTAGACTTCATTGAGCAAGACCTTGCCATGACTGAGTGTGCACGCAAAGCCTTTTAGGAGCTCGTCAGTATGTAAAGGCTTCCTACACGATAAGACTCTGCATCATACCTGGTGAATACTATATCATAAATGGTAAGACTATATAATGGTATCATCGAAAGGGTAGGTGATGGAGCAAGCGGCCGTGCCCACGTCTAATGAGTTTTCATTGGGCTAAACTCCCTCAGGTCCGGCCATCCTTGCTGCGGCTTCTTCGACACTGCTCCTATTGTACCTCTTTGTACGCTTGATGCGTCGCTGTTTTATGCGGTATTTCCATACTCCGCTGAGCTATGAGTGAAACATTTGTATAACCGTAGTGTTGTAAGTTGCTATTATTCAGCATTCGGCCCGGCTGCGTCGTGCGACAGTTACGTCACCAAAGTGATTTCACAAGCACACCATTTCCAGCACGCATTGCTATCATTACCAATAGCAACTTATATATACCGCATATTGCAGCTTGAACTCTTACATTGACACATTTGTTTATTGTACCTCATCTAGTCACAACATGGCTCACAACGTGCTACTCATCGGCGGCCACGGCAAGATCGCACAGCTTTTGACTCCTCTTCTACTTGCACGATCGTGGAACGTGACAAGTGTGATCCGCTCGGCAGACCAGACAGCTACTATCGAGAAGCTTGGTCAAGGACAGCCGGGCAAGCTCAACGTGCTAGTCAGCAGCGTTGAAGACGTGCAGAGCGAGAGCGATGCACAGAAAATCCTGGACCAAGTGAAACCCGATTGGGTTGTTTGGAGTGCTGGTAAGTCATTATGTGAACCACGAAAGATCTTTTTCATACACGGGTCCACTTCACATGTTGCACGAAGACGGCACGTAAGACGATGAATTAGCTATTCGACTTTCGACCTACGTGGGCAGCCACACTGACACCATACAGGTGCTGGCGGTCGTGGCGGTGCCTCTCGAACCAAGGCCGTTGACCAAGATGCCGCTATCGCTTTCACCAAGGCTAGCATTCACGCTCCTAGTATCAAGAAATTCCTTACTGTATCCTACATTGCATCTCGCCGCAACCGCGCTCCGTGGTGGACAGATGCCGACTGGGAGTCTGCGCAAAAGGTCAATAACGAGATCTTGCCTCACTATTACAAGGCCAAGGTTGCGGCCGACGAAGTTCTGACTGTGCTTGCAAAAGAGAGATTCGATGCTGAGGCAAAGAAGGGCGTACCCGAGAACGAGCGCTTTGCTGGCATCAGTTTGAGGCCAGGAACACTGACTGAGAAGCCCGCTGGTGGTGTCACAGTCGGAAAGATACCCTCTCGTGGAAACACCAGCCGCGCCACAGTCGCAGAGGCGGTGGTCGCAGTCTTGGCTACAGAGGGCGCAAGGGGATGGATAGATGTACTAGATGGTGATGAAGATGCTGATACGGCTGTGAAGCGATTTGTGAGGGAGGGAGTAGACAATGTAGAAGGCGAGGACTTCGAGGACCAGAAAAAGAGGGCTTCCGAATTGTAAACAGGCTAATATCCCGTTAAGTCAGTCAAACATTCAAATCAATCACTCATAATCATAGGAACTTAACTGAGTTTTCAAATTATAGTAGTAGCACAATCGGCGTACTGTGCATCGAGACGATAGCAGTCAACGTGGTCACTAGGAGATGCTGAACGTCACATGGCAACCGCATACACCTCACTTACTCACTACTATTTAGCCAAGTCATTGACACGCGTCTCAGAGCATCAGATTCCGAGAACTCTCTACCGTTCGACATGCAACTTGTATTAGCGAGGATAAGGCCGGGATTACCAATAACTTTCAGCGCCGAGGTGATTGCTCTCCTGTACCACATCGTGCCAAGCTACCCCAAAGTTCTCTGAAGCCACATGCCATTGAGGTTACATAGAGAGTTATGACTCTCTAAGACTCTTCTACACACTCCGGACTCACCGTTGGAGTATGAATCATCTCATGAGACGAGTTTGATGACTCCACCATCCTTCTCCAGGTCCCTTTAAAACCGCACAGTTTGCATTTGCATGCTTCTTTCAGTACAATCGACTTTGCAGCGTACATACCTTGGCATACTTCACACACTGCAGCATGGCGGACCGCCCTCAAAACCCTCTTCTTCCTCCAGGAGGGGGATGTTACATTCCCAACCCATCGTTCGACTACCCGGATGATCCAGAAGGTAGTGTAAGATACACGAAGAATGACTACAAAGCATTTATCGCCGGCAAGCATAGAACGGAGAATTCGATTGACACGACCCCGAACCGAGATACTAAAACTGAAGCCAAAATCTGGTTCATCAAAATCGAACCATACTTTAGGCACAATCACAAGCCCGACGAATGCAAAGATATTGGTGCATCCATTGGCTTCGTGTATAACGTCAAAGAAAACGCAGAATTCCGTCATATGCTCATGGACAACGAGGCCGAGCTGAAGGATCTAGGTGTCACAATCACGAAGCTCAAAGAAGAGATAGATCTCCGCGACTACATGAAGAAGATCTTTGGTTCTAAAGGTTCCAAAGGTTCTGAAGGTCCTAAAGCTGAAGGTCCTGAAGGTTCCGAAGATCCTAAAGCTGAAGGTCCTAAAGGTTTTCGAAATCATGTCATATTTTATCTCCGGGCCAAGCCTGCTTACGCGATTCCGACTCGGCCCTATTGTACGCGAGATGGTAAGAAAAGATCGCATACCACCATGAAAGATGTACTAATACAGCCATAGTATACCATCGGATTGTGAGTTGGCAGGAAACGAAGAACCTTAATCTTAGTGGTGGCGTGCATCTTTGCAATGAAGGAAGGACTGGAGAAATCACCAGGTAGAGCTCACAACTCCATTTGAGGCTTAATATATTTCGTGCACTCTTGTGTCTGCTCTCCGCTACATGCTATAATGGCCACAATCATCTTCTACAATCTTGCCCCTAGCAACACAATATGAATCTGCCGTAGGTCCACGTGTACAACATCCGAAGATTAGAGCTCTTCAGGCCAATAATGAGAGATGAGCAGAATAGACGAAGACCTTCGCGCCGGATTTGTCGCTGCACTTTCAGCCATTGGAGTATTTAGCGAAGCCCTCAGCCATGATGAGAGATTTTATGGTAGCAGCCTGCCCCGTCCACCAGGTGTCCAAATTCCCATGTCGTTTTCCCGGTTCCCCTTCCCTAATTGTTGCCCGACGGCAGGTTAGTTTAAGCGTGGCATACAACTTCCAGACGTTCAGAATCTGCGATGTCAAGGGTTGTCTTATTGTACAGCACTAACACTGACAATCACTATGATTCAATATCTCAGAAACAGTCTAATCGCTCATATCATTAAAAGTGGTATCTCGAAAGAGTGTTGGTATCTCCGCGCCAGCATGCAAGCCTCCGAACCGAAAACCCCAAAGCATCAAACCGCCATTTTGTCATACCTACATGTACACCTATCATTACCTAAGACTCCGGTAGATAACCGCCCAGCCTATGCACACCTCGCACTACGGATCGGCACTCTTCGGATTTTGCTGCACCAAATAGATGTCCGGCACCTTTGGCACCTGTGGACTCTTCTGCAGCGCCTGCTTGACAGCCTCGCGCATTCTTTCTCTTTCTCGTGTATCTCCACTGCTACCCGTCAATCTCCTCATCCCGCTTCGGATCTTGCTTCGTGTGTCTTGCTTTAGTCCGCCTATGACGGTCTCGATGCTAAGTTTGTCTGTACTGGCACTTGCGGATATGGTGCGATCGCCGGCCATCTCGTCGTCGGAGAAGGGCTCGCCGTGTTCATCGACCGCAGAAGAGGAGAGTGTGGGAGAGAGCCCCCGCATCTGATTTGGCGCCGACGGCGAAGTCACCGAGCGTGAATGCAATCCTGGACGTCCGGCTGGAGCGGGTGGGAGGTGGTGTTGTCCAGAAGTGAAGGAGCTAAAAGCTCCAGGGTTCATGACACCGGGATCGCGTGCTGGAGAAAGTTTGACGTCCGAAAAGCCAGAGTGGAAAGAATTGACGCTGCCATTTCGCGTAAGCGACTTATGGAGGATGGGCGCCGTTTGCTGGTCGTAGAGATTCTCTCGAACGTCTTGTGAGCTGTGAGCATACAAGCCATGGCCATATCTGTTGGTTCCGAACATCGAGCTGTCTGGTAGGTCTGTCAGGGTCTCGTTTTCATCATCATCTTCAAAGAAATCGTCAAGACTGTCTAACTTCATGACTAGTTCACCGATGTGGCTTTCTCCGCGCGTGTCTTCTGATGTCATCGTCGCAGTGCGGTAGTCTGAGACCGGGCTGAAGGGGAACTCGTCCTGGCGAAATTCTATCTTCGGTGTTGCAACGTCTGCAGCGGCTTCAGCATCCAGATTACTGCACGTGTAAAATACCGCGTGCACATTTGTTCGAGTAAGATGCGAGTGATGCGCCGGCACCGGAATCGACCAGCCCGTCTCCTCAGGAATGCCGTAAAGTGATTGAGTTGCGCCAAACTGCTTCTTGAATGCTCGACTAGTGTTTGACCCTGCCATGCTCATGCGAATATGAGCTCTCTCCAGGTTGGGTGGTTGTGGCCCACCAGTTACATCTATGACCGAATCCAACACCTGTAAAGCGTAGCCGCAGAGCTCGGTTTGAAGAAGACGTAGTAGAGGCGAAATGACGTCTGGCCCCCGGTGCGCAATTTCCGGCTTTCGCATTTCAACTTTCTTGATCAAGAGGGTGAGCACTTGCATTGTGTTGATTTTGAACCAATCGAGCTTGTTGGAAAGCAGTCCCAGTAGGAAGACAAGACTGCTGAACTCCAGTTGCGGGAAGTAGTACTCGACGATGGCGTCCACGACCTGTCTCAGAAACTGATCACCTTGTCGCGAGATCTTCCTGGAAAAAGCGGAGAGTGATGATGCGAGGTCGTCGAGCTGTTGCTCGAGCGCTACTTGAGCCAGTACTTCCGCGCTATCGCGCACTCCTGGATCTTTGTTGGGCTCTTCAAACGCTCGCAGGAACCGCGGTAAATTTGCGAGGACGGTGAATGTAAGTCGACTTTCATCACCCACAAGCTCACTGGACGGTAAGATCACGAGTCGTTCGAGAAGGCGCAAAGACCGGTCCAAGCACAGGCTTGATCGTACACCTTTGTAAACAAGCTGGAAAAGACCCTCAAACTCCCCTTCCCATTTCGGAGGGCGGTTCTTCTTCAAAAAGGCCAGGACATCGGGGTTGCGAAGATCGACCTTGTCCAAGAACTTGTCCAACATTAGCATGCTCTCCATGAATTCGCCTTCGTGTATAGTATCTAAGCAAGCACATGTGGTCCAGAAAAGCTGAGGATACTTGAGTAGATCTTCTGGTTGGAGGGCCTCGATGATGGCTCGTAACGTCGTCAGAATTTCCATTGAGAAAGATTGAATGTCGCTCTCATCATCGGAAATAGTGTTGGAGAGTCGTGCCAGCATATCGGATAGCATTGCCTGATCCAGTGTACTCAGAATGCACCGGAATAGCTGGAAGGAGCGGCAAGCCAAATGACGAACAGGACAGGAGGTCGCCCAGTTGAGCGCCACCTTTCCCCAAGCTTCGCGAAGCCCCGGGTTAGCGAATGAAAAGAAGCGAAGGACTTCGTTCGCAACATGCGTCATAGAATCAGGCACTTTGTTACTGGAGTCTTCGGAACCTTTGCCGTTTTTGTCGTCATAGTTCCATACAACTTTAGAATCGTGCTGTCGTACGTTCTCAATGAATTCCTCAATGGCAGTTTTGTCAATACCGATGGTGTTGTCGTCTTCAATTTTCGAGATGACGAGCTCGTGGATCAGATGGACCAGCATCTCCCGCGCTTGATCCTGAACGACAGGGGTGTAATGGTCCCAAAGCACTAGCACCACTTGAAGGAGGAGCGGCAAATGCTCACTGCCCAGCTGAAGGGGCGAGACCATAAGGTCAACGAGTAGTATCAGACAAACCTGACCGAGAGAAAACCCTGACTGAAATGATGTATTAGCACTGCATCTTGAAGGGGTCAATTATACTCACTTGTTTGTTGCTTGTGGGCAACAAGGCGCTCAAGTCTGCAAGATAGGGAAGGTTGACAGCATCCGGGGGCGGAGGAGTGGGCTCTCGTTTTTCGTGCACCATTGAGCGTGGGTTGATCTGAACTAACAGCGCTTCCACAACCTTTGCACCTGTCCCAGCTAGGTGCACCACAATTTGTTTGGAATAATCCACGAAATTTTGTTCTCGCTTGTCGAGGCACAGATTGATGATGAAGTTTAGGATTAGTTGCACATTACCACCGGAACCTGCGGCTAACGCTTGCCAGAGAGCTTGGATCTCGTTGTGTAGAGCGCTACTGCAACGGACAGTAATCTCGAAAAGATTCACCAAAAGCATGTACGAGCTAGCTGTAGGGCCACCATCAGGATTGAGTTGCAGCTCCACACTTTGAATCCATGGAAGCATGGCTGCCACCATGTTACGTTGATGGTCGGGCTGTAGCTCTTTGAAGTAGTAGGAGAACTGCGAAAAGACCATGAATGCAAGCTCTGCGTGTTGATGCGCGAGTCGTCGGGAAACTTCAAATTGGGCAAGTTTGTAAACGGCGATGGTCTTATCGGATATACTGATATCAAGATCTTGGAGCTTCGAGTTCTTCTGTTCGCGAGCTTCAAGGGTCCTTAGTAAGCGCGCTGACTTCATGCGCAACTCATTATTCTCGTGTCCTAGTGTGTAAAGACCCGCGCTGAGGACCTTCCAGTATGGCAATGTGTAATCTTCGCGCTGTGTAAGGACCTGCGTCACGACTTCAAAGTAGCTTTCGAGAGCCTTTGAGGACTTTGAAATGTAGCACATTTCGATAGCGCGCTCGAGAAGATAGGAATGCTCGCGGTTATGTAGTATCAAGTTAGTCAGAGCTCTTCGACCGATTGCATGGGTTCTGTCGCTTGGCGTTTCAAAGATACCGTCGATCCAGGAGAGCATGCGACGAACATCAAATTGAAGAACGACTTTGCTATCTGTCGTGATGCTGATCGGACCGCCGCAGAGGGTAGCCATAGCGCTGAGGGCGGCCGTACGAAGATCTCGTTTCTCGATTTCCATGGCAGCAGTGGCGATGCCTTTGCTGCTCATGTCGGCCTCGCGGTCTAGCATAGATCGCCTCATATTCTCTTCTCGTTGCCGGATTTGAGGCTGATTGGCTGAGTAGCCGCACCAATCCTCCATCAATGTAAAAGCTGCCTTACGAGCTTGAAAAGGCATCCACTGCATGGGATCAGGAGTCTTATTAATTCCCTCGAAAAGGACTTCTACAAGTCCACAGTAGTGGGTCCTCAGCTTTTGAAAACCCCACTCGTTCTGCACTTCCGCGTCGCTGAGAAAGATTCGAAGGTCCTTGGTATAGTTGACGAGATTGTTGAGAATCCAGTCATCGTTGTAAGCTTCTGGTAGCTTCAAGAATTGTGAAGTCAGTTTGTAGACATGAGTGAGTTCTGTTCTCAAGTGGTCCGTCCGTCGATTGCGCCGAGGACTACTGACTGTCCGAGTGTGCGACCCCAGCCTTGTCTTTGCTTCCTCAGCACAGGCTGCAGCGTGACCATGCAGTGACTCTAGCAACGTGCGGTATAGGTTGATGTTGATGGAGCCTAATCCAACAACAGCTGCGTCGCGCACTGCAGAGTTGTCGGCGGCAAGAAACGGCAGGACTCGTGAAAATAATTCGCTTGCCGTGTAGACCTTGTTCGAGCTCTTCTGCGAGGATTTGGAACTCTTCCTTGAGTGCTGGGAAGACGGACCCGCTGCCGACTGGCTGTTGACGCCGAGATTGGTTAACGTCGTAAATGCGAATATCAGGTATAGTTTCCATTGCTCGACGACAATTTCTGGGGCAGTTGACGGAATGCGACTACCAGCTTTATTCATGCCAGAATCGAATGAAGCATAGGGACTGGCTCTTGGGCCTTCTGTTATTGAGATCAAAGTTCGATGCATCTGCGACAAGCGGGCGCAGACGATGTCCCGCGTAAGGGTTACTGCAAATGGACAAACCTCGAAGCTGATACGCACCAGATTGGGGAAAACTTTGAACCAGAGTGTGGAGTCATACGGCACATCGCTGCTGCAAAGCTCGACGAGTGTACTCTGAACGTTGCTCTTGCGCATGCCTCGCTGCAAACGACTTCGCTCAGCAAGTGACAGCTTTTCGTCGCTAATATCCATGACCTTTTGTGGGCTCCCTTCCATCACACGAATAATCCTGGTATTGGACCCGCCAAGAGCAGTATCGAACTCTGTTATGAGGCGGAGTACAGTTACAGCGTAAGCTCTTACCCGGCGGGACGGTGAACACAAGAAGAAAAGTCCATGAGATTCGACTTCATCAACGTGAGCCCAGACGGACGATAAATCTAAATGAACGCCTCTATTGCCCACTCCATCGTCAGGAGTGTCCAAGGCCGCTTTGCGGGTCTTTTCTTTGATCTCTTCAATCCAGATCTCAAGCAGTTCCACGTATAATTTTAGCGTTCTTTCGATGTGACCTGAGCCTAGCATACCGCCGTCTGACATTGTGGAATAACGGTCATCGAAAGTAAAGATGAACCTTGCAAACGCAATGGTGACTTGTTGGGCAAGTTTTTGACGAGCGATAGATTTGAGGGACTGCGCAGATGACGTGGCAATATTCCCTTGAACATGAGCTGTCCCTGTGCATAAGAGGTTCACAAGTGAACTAAAAGGGATGTGGGTTGATAGACAGCGAGGCAAAGCCTGGACAGCCACGTGTAAGAGATCATAGAAACCTTGTCGTGGATCGGTGGGGGTTTGGTCTTCCGCCGAGCAAAGCTGAAAGCCGGACATGGGGGTTTTCGGTGTTTGTAGGGAGAATTTCTCATCCATACCGCCTGGCCGCCGAACGCGTTATCGCAGATGATCGTTATGTCGCCCAGAATCTTACAAAATCGGATGTAGTATTCTTTAGCTATCTCAGGAAACCCAGAAAAGTTCACGGGGCGGGAGAGGCGTTTCTTTCGTTGGGAGCAGTGACTTCATAGCTGGGTGTTGCAAAGGAAGAGGACTGATAGTCGGCTGTGGGTGGGTTGTAGGAGTAGACGGGTTGGTCTCCGAAGCGAAGGGACTGGGGAAGGGTGGATGTTGAATCTCGCTCGCGTTCTCAAGGTCGGTCATGATGGCAAGGAAAGAACGGATACCTATAACCATGCGATCTGGCTCCAGATTTTCAACGCGCAAGTCCCGGCCAGAAGTAAATGTTTCTGCGTTCAGCAAAGGAAAAATAATGGCCCTAAAGCAAACGTCTTGGTATTTGAAACCGATGATGCGAGTTAGTTGAATGAACGGCTCGGCAATGGCGGGCTCCGTGGACAAGTACGATCGCTTTCCGGGTTGGTAGACCATGCGAATGATATCTTCTAATTTCCGCATCGCAACATTCGGAGGATCGGGTGCTGCCCTATAAAGGTAGCTCCATACCAGCTGACATATTCCCTTTAGCGCAATAGCTCTTGTTGTACGCTCTTTCAGTCGCGGTTGTGTTGATAAAGCAAGCGGTAACCACTGAGTCGCGAACGTGTCAGCCGGTGAAACGCACAGTATGGCGCACATGAGGGGAAACGCCTCTTGCCAATGCTTGGGTTTGCTTAGCAGTAGCGAAGCTCTCGACTTCAAAATGTCAATCACGCTTTTCCATCTTGGTGTGCTGAACTGCGGCATAGCTTCCGATGCGATGCGGAGTAGAAGATCTCGCAGGACGTGGCAATACGCGTACTTGATGGTTTGACCATGGGCATTCGCGAATAATTTGGCTAGTGAGAACATAAACTCGCACGTTCGATCCCACAGCTCTACAGGTGTCGTCTTTACGCGCAGATAGCGCATCCCCCGAACGAGGAGTGCGCCCTTTGCTTCGACCTCTCTACTAGATTGATTCTTGATAGCGGACTGGGTGTACTGGGAGTCGACGCCTTTGAGATCTGTGACAAACTTTTCCTGCACGCTATTAAAGATCAAATCGCTCAATTCGCCCAAGAGTCGGCTGTAGATGACCCAATTAGCTTTGTGCACAGAAGACTCTTCCGCTTGCTCCGGGTCCACGGTGTTCAGTTGGGAGTAGAAGAGGCTCAGGAGACGCTCAGCCATGTCGATAGTCAGCGACTCCAATGTCGTTTGACTGATGATCTGGATCAGCACTCTGCACAATATATATGTGGACACGGTCGAGCGCTGTTCTGCCTGCGCTACGGTCTGCTGCAGCGCTACCATGTATTCGGGACTTGTTGCGGCAGCGGCGGCAGCATGAGAATCGACAATTTGAAGAGGTTCAGTGTTGCGGCGGGGGAGCATTGCAGGTGGTAGCGAATGCGCCTGACGAGCGTTGGCTAGCTTGATGCGCAGCTGGGTGGCATCCTCGCTCTTCCCCTTCCGCCAGATCATAATGGTGTCAATCAGGGACTTTGGTTTGTTCTTCGCAATGTGGCCGAGAGCCCAGATGAGCTGGTCGAAGTTGGGGTCGACTCCCGGTCCGCAAATTCGCTCCACCCTCGCTTCCGGTTGGCCGCGGTCTGTCATGCATTGGCTTATCTTCAAGTCTGCCTGGGGAATGAACGAGTTGAAAAGATGGTGCAGCGCGTACTCCCCGACCGTCTTGAGCTCATGCTGGGCCTGATGACGAGATTGCGAGCGATGGTGGTGGTGCCCGCCCTTCCGCGACCTCGCACTCTGCGCCCGCTCCGGCCTTCGATGGGACACACTGACATCAGTTGCCACTGAGCCAGTGGGAGCATGGGCATGACCATGGCCGTTTGTGTTCGTGGGGGGGCCGCCAGCTGGAGCCCCCTGGGCCGCGAACGCTTCGGCTATCGTCTCCTGGGACATGACGGTTCCATCGAGCGAGGGGCCCTGGGCGGCGATGACCTGCGGGCTCAGCGGGCTAGTCGCGGGCGAGTTGACGAAGCTCGTGTTGCGCGAGTGCTGGATGCCATGCACGATGGAGGTGTTGCGGTTGTGGGCATAGGACAGCGATGCTTTGCGCTCGAGGCTTCGGTCGTCTCGGTCGGGGCTCGAGTTGCTGCTGGGCGTGAGGACTGGCGTCTGCGAACGCGGCGAGAGGATGCGCGAGGAAGCTGTCAGCGCTCGCCCCCGTGTCACCGAAGGCTCACGGGAGGGGACGTTGGGCCCCTCTATATGGTGCGACGGGTTCCCAGCAGCTGGACGGCTTTGCGCCAGTGGGGATGGAGCAGCTGCAAGAGGAGGCAGGGGTCAGCCAGGCACAGCGAAGGGGAGGGAAGGCAGAGGGCTGATGTTGATATAAACTCCGAACGTGCAGCCCAACCGCGCTTCTGGTGCGGCTCGCGGCAGACGGGCTCTCGTCCTGAAGCATGCAATGAAACGGCACAAAGGAAGGACCACTCACACATGCCGCCGGCCTGCTTCGGGTCCTCATCTGGGGGCACTGCAGTGCGGCCGGACTGGGCTCACGGCCGAGCGCTGGGGACAGGATGGGAGCGGCGAGAAATCCTGGGTGTTTGTCATTCGGTCACTGTGCATGGCAGAGGTGTGGACGAATTCGCAGTGGCAGGCCCCTGGTGCGCCATCCGCCAGCACGTTCCTGGGCGCTAAACCGCTTCCTTGATAGCCAACGGCATTCCCCACGCCGCCTGGAGATCTCTGGCGGGCCCACGTCCAAGCCTCTGCCTTTACTATGCCATGTACAAGAGCCGGCGAAGAGGGCATGCTGTATCGCCGGAGCGGGTACGCCGTGCTCCGAGCATCCAAGTGCTCACTGTGTCCGTGTAATGAGCCTCAGGATCGTTGCAGGACAGCAGGCCAATGGGCGTAGACGAAGCACGTGCGCACAACAAGCCGGACGGGAAGATCGCAGGGAATCGCCTGGAAATAGGACAGACGAGCAGTTTGTTGCAACGATGCCATGCCCGAGGTTGTCACCGTCTTGACCGCTGGTCGTGCCGCGTCTGACAGTCACGCCCACGCCGCGCCTACGGCTGCACACTGAAGCCTCACGACGCTGACTGCAGTGATGATAAACTAGCCAGACGTCTTTCTATATACGTTCCAGAGCCTGTCGCCAGCCCGTCAGCTTCGTCCCCAGCGCGGAGCTTCTGTGCTTACTGCATTTGGTGACTTCCGGTACGCAGACAGGGGCCTCCCCCCCGACCAAATTCTTGACCGTCTTCGCCGTGATAGCTAGCATTGACTGCCGTGTCCCATTCCCAGTGCATCGTCGACGTTGCCCCTCGTACGAAGCCCGTCGACACACTGCTGGCTACCCCACACTGTCGCGGAAGTCTCTTTGCTGTGGGGTCCGTCTACGGCCCAATTCCGCGAACTGAGCGCCGAGTTTCGCGCCGCAACCAGCTCCCGCCCCAGCGTGCACCCGTCACGGATCGTTGACGGCACCACTGCGAGTGACTCTGAACCGAGCTTCGTCCGCACCGACACTCACTACTCTGCTTTTCTTGTACGTATATTGCGAGGCCCGTCGCGCACCCGTTCCGAGCACGACGAGCTTTCACAAGCCTGAGCATCAGCCCACAGACCCCGATAAGGGTTAAGGCTCCACTCAGAGAGCGTCGGCCGCTACCACAACCGACCTCCACCACCGACGCCCGAGACGGCCATACAAATTCCACCGCGAGTGCTCTTCCGGCCAGCTTCGCTGCTTGTGCTTGTGAGTAACCTTTCCACACCCCGCCGGCGTTCATTTCTCATGATCCCGCCAGCACCATGGCTCAACTAGACACGCTCGACATCGTGGTCCTTGCCGTGCTGCTGCTCGGAACGGTCGCCTACTTCACAAAGGGCACCTACTGGGCCGTTTACGGAGATCCATATGGCAATTCGCTCGCGACCGGCAATGGTGCGGCCAAGGCGGGCAAGTCCCGAAATATCTTAGAGAAGATGGAGGAGTCAGACAAGAACTGCGTGGTGTTCTACGGCAGCCAGACCGGAACCGCCGAGGACTATGCTTCGCGTATCGCCAAGGAGGGGCATTCCCGCTTCGGCTTGAACTGCATGGTCGCGGATCTGGAAGATTACGACTACGACAACCTCGACCAGTTTCCAGAAGACAAACTCGCCGTGTTCGTCCTTGCCACTTACGGTGAGGGAGAGCCTACGGATAATGCAGTCGAGTTCTACGAATTCATCGGCGGAGACGACGTGGCCTTCAGCGAGGGCGCGTCCGCCGAGGAGAAACCTCTCAGCAAAATGAAATACGTCGCTTTCGGTCTAGGGAACAACACTTACGAGCACTACAACTCGATGGTCCGCGACGTCGACAAGTACCTGACCAAGCTCGGCGCGACCCGACTTGGTGCTGCTGGCGAGGGTGACGATGGCGCCGGTACGATGGAAGAAGATTTCCTCGCATGGAAGGAGCCCATGTGGACTGCTGTATGCGAGGCCTTGAAATTGGAAGAGCGCGAAGCCGTTTACGAGCCCGTTTTTGAGATCAAGGAACGCCCGGATCTTTCTGCTGAGGATGACACCGTGTACCTGGGTGAGCCGAACAAGAACCACTTGGAAGGCTCCCAAAAGGGACCCTACAACGCCAACAACCCCTTCATCGCTCCCATCGTCGAGTCCACCGAACTGTTTACCGCTGCAGACCGGAACTGCCTACACATGGAAATCGGCATCGAGGGCTCCAACTTGTCTTACACTACTGGTGATCACATCGCAGTCTGGCCCACAAACGCCGGCAAGGAGGTTGACCGTCTTCTGAATATCCTCGGTCTATCGGACAAACGTCACACCGTCATTGCAGTAAAGGGACTCGACTCTACGGCCAAGGTGCCCTTCCCTTCCCCGACAACCTACGATGCCGCTGTTCGCTACCACATGGAAATTGGTGCTGCTGTGTCGCGTCAATTCGCATCCCAGCTGGCGCAATTCGCTCCTAATGAAGATATCAAGAATGAAATGGCGAAACTCGGAAGCGAGAAGGACTATTTCCACGAGAAGGTTTCGGATCGCAATCTCAACTTGGCACAGCTACTTGAGATTGCATCGAAAGGCGAACCCTGGACCAAGATCCCGTTTTCGCTGTTGATCGAAGGTCTACTGAAGATTCAACCTCGTTACTACTCTATCTCATCATCGTCGCTCGTCCAGAAGAACAAAATTTCCATCACTGCTGTCGTTGAGTCTAGCCAGAAGCCTGGTGCACCTCACATTCTCAAGGGTGTCACTACCAACTATCTACTTGCTCTTAAGCAAAAACAACATGGCGAGCCAAACCCCGATCCGCACGGTTTGAGCTACTCCATCAACGGCCCTCGAAACAAGTACGACGGCATTCACGTTCCCGTCCACGTCCGTCACTCGAATTTCAGGCTCCCTTCAGACCCTTCAAAACCCATCATCATGGTCGGTCCAGGAACCGGTGTCGCACCCTTCCGTGGCTTTATCCAAGAGCGCGCCGCACAGGCGAAGGCTGGTCAGCCTGTTGGCAAGACAATACTCTTCTTTGGCTGCAGGAAGAAGGCCGAGGACTTTGTATATGAGAAGGAATGGGAGGTGAGATTTGCGACTAGCGCCACCGACTTTGCACATGCTAATGTTTGAAATAGGAATACAAACAGGCGCTCGGCGACAACTTCGTCATGCACACAGCCTTCTCCCGCGACGGCCCTCAAAAGGTCTACGTCCAGCACAAGCTTGAAGAGAACGGTGAAGAAGTTAATAAGCTCCTCGAACAGAAGGCGTACTTTTACGTCTGTGGTGACGCCGCCCATATGGCGCGTGAAGTCAACACACTGCTCGGCAAGATTATCGCCAAGTACAGGGGCGTGGACGAGTCGCGAGGCGAGGAGATTGTGAAGGCAATGAGGGCGTCGAATCAGTACCAGGAGGATGTGTGGAGTTAGAGACTCTGCACTGCGCTGTCAAAAGGAGTACCCCTCTCAATTTTCTTGGCGACATGGCATTTATAGTGTCGATTTTGCGTGACCTAGATGGAGCGTTGGCGTCATAATGCCAGAAGCTGGCGTAATTGTCATTATCTGTTCTCCATATTGAGCTTTATAGACGTTGGTTAGGTGGAACTGCATAAGCATAGAATTGCACAATGTAAATACAGTCCCGATGCTTGTGATGGCTGGAGGTTGATCGGAGTGCGATTGTGCGGCAGCATGTAATTGGCGGACTAGCATTGCGGATCCGAGCGGCAGAATCCGGAGCTGTGCACCATGTTCCCTCGCCACCTCCACCTTCCACGCTTGCAGTCACTGTAGAACTTTTCTGATTGTGCTTCCAACAGTATGTCATGGCAATAACAGCATTAACAAATCTGCTGTACTGTTTTCGTCGTATACGCTTAGTCATGGCTGTTCCTACCTCCACTCACACAGCGAGCAACTACACATTATGTGAATAGTGAAATCCGTCCCATATATGCACCGGCTGAAACGTGCTTTTTATGTACCAGCGGGGCACGATGTTTCGGAATCTGCCGAATGGAGTACTTACTCGACCGCTCCTGGAAAAGCTATGGGACCGTGTTGGCTGAACCATGATCCTTCTTTGTACGACGCACCACGACGCACGCTTGCTTCTACCGTAATTGACCTTCAATCAATCCCTTTTCTGGTTTCGCAAGTTGCGAGATGTATCCGATTCCCGGGTCTGAGGTTGAGTCAATTATCTGTCAGATGCCCTGCACTTCACATGAAGTTGCTGGAAAATAGGGCTGGGTTTGGAGGAGTCGACTCCTGTGAGATACATCGCCAAATGAAAAGCCCGACCCAGATATTACAGCTCGCCATCGATGATAAGCGGCCAGTCAACTTCTGGTTTGGACGGTGTAGGAAATCAGGCGGCAATCGGTAGGTTATTCCTCTACGTGCAAGTATAGTATAATTCCTCACAACTCTTGTAGATTAAGAGACCACTCTTTGCCACATGAGCTCTTCGTCTCTTGCCAATTGGGCCCGGCGCCTGCCGGTTCGCGAGGTCTCTTGTACGACGAGACCAGCTGGAAGCGAACTATCGACGCCACAGGGCACACGACATGTATGACAGGCCGGGCCCGACTTATACCCATCACAGCTATCTATGTGACGACTCAGCAACAGAAGCGCTCTTCTCCATTGACAACTCATCGCTCATGCGTGATATACGAGCCTCGCCTATTGAACCTTGCACGTTTATTCATGGCGGACCAATGAACCACAGCTTCTACGAAGGAAATCTACGAAACCACGCATTTCCAATGTTTCAGAAATCGGGCTTGGCGGTGAACAGCATTCAACGGAAGGTCGTTGCTCCATGGCGGCCACAGCGGCACGGGGAGAAGCAGGTACTCCCATTCTGAGTGCTTCCCGTCGCACGGTTGTCCGAGCAGCGCTTATCTGGCCCTTTCAGGTTTATTCAGAGTCAGTGGGCAAGACAAGGATGGCCTGTATCCCGATTCATTGACGAGGTTTCGTCAGCGATTCGTTCTAGAAAATTGAGTAACACGGGCTCGTGGTCCTCCGCATCTTCGAGACTTGCTTCCCGCAGGAGGCCCGCGTCGTCCGTGCATACTTCCAATCTATCCGCTCTAAACGAGGCGGGTTGTTGTTGGATCGACCAGCATCGGGTCGCTCCTTGTAAGTGCATGCAGCGTGCAGCATGCGGAAGGTTTTTTCGACCCACGTGTGGGGAATACAGACATGCTACTCTCGAACCGACTGTGGGGGCTACGTTGATGTTTCCCAATAGACGTCTCCTCTCACAAGTCTTGCACCAGTATATTGCATCGAGGGGACTCGACCGCAGTGCTGGATCCGCCATCTCCGTTCGGGCTTGCAGCGATGTGACAAATAAGATGCAGCTGCACACTTTTGAGAGGCTATTTCAAGGTCAACACAGGTGCGCAGATGGCCTATGCCTCTTTGTGCGAGGTCTTCTCCTGTTGTGTCGCCCACTAACGTGCTGCAGGCCAATCTCATGTCAAACGGGCAAGTCGCAATTCAGCGATTTCGAGGCTGCGCGAAGCTGGGCGGGTTGCTGGGACAAGAGACGGGGATAGTCGACGTGAGATGATGAAAAGAAAAGAAAAAGTGATAGATCGTGTCCTCTCCCCGCACCGTTGATCCATTCGAACAGATAAAGTCCGCCTCGCCTCATCCGTACCACGGCAAGTGGTTCGGGTGACGTATATCGAGGACAACGGCTCTGCTGCCTCAGCCCTACTGCAAGGGCGTTGGCGCTGCTCTCGTCTTCAACTACGGCTTGAGAGCCCCGCTGCGCCTAGAGATTGACTGCAGGTGGTGGCGCTCACGATTGGAGCTCTCGCCGCAAAGGAGACATGGGCTCGGATGCGGCAACGGGAGAGCACAGAGCTAAGACGCATCGCACAGCCTCGATGCATTGAGGCGAATCGCAGTATTCTTGTTCCTGAGGTATGCAGCTGGCGGTACCGATGCTGGTGCTATTAAAGCACCTCGCCCAGCGTGGCTGCCAGAGCAGCACACGCACCGCAGCGGCTTTCCCGCGACATACCTCACCCAGACATTGATATTGTAGCAGCTCTTCGACAGTATAACTAAACTTACCGGGCGTCAATAGTTGGGACCGAAGCAAAGTGACATACGGGCCGTTCCTTCCTCCAAATATCGTCATTGCTGTATCCATCCGCCATATCGCTTACTAGGAAGGTAAGTCCCTCCTCACGTTGCTCGAGATGACAGCGGAAGGCGACGCCACTGTCGCCCCTACGCTGTCGACCTGTTCCTCCCACCTCGACGTCTGAGCAGCTCTTTCCTCGCACGCCGACGGCAAGCAGCGCTCGTTCGTCACCTATATGGCCCCATCGCTCGCTGCTCTTTCTCTCTTCTACACACCACACTTCTTTCTCACCAGTACGCTTCAGTGGCCACATTCTTTGTAGCTTTCCACAGGTCAGTCGTCGACACTGCTCCTACGGCAGCGTCCTCGTTGCAGCATCTCTGACCCCGTCCCAGCTTTGGAGTCACTACCAGTTCCGCACATTGCAAAACAGTTGACATTTACGACTCGGTGAGCATTGTCTGGTCTCCTCACTCTCACCGTCACTTGTCCACGACTCCTCGCTGCTCCGGCTCGTTGGGCAGCCGTCGCTTTCTATGCCTCACTCCTCGCACCAGCGTTCACTCTCACATGCACCCCTCGCACCTGCTTTGCACCAACCTCCCCTCTTCGCCTCGCCGCACGTTTCTATACAGACACCCCCCACCCCGCGATCTTCGCGTTGCGTATAAAAACTCTACTGACTCCTCGCCAGAGCACCGTCTTTCTTCCTACATTTCACAACACTCGCCAGACCTCGAGTCTCCGTTCGTCCGTTGCTCCAGGCACATCACCATACCTGCCCCAGTGGTTCCTGGTTATCCAGCATTCGCTCCATTTTCCCGCTCGAGGCTTTCGTAGCTTCGGCTTCTTCGTTGTTCGATTCAACCTCTCGGATTCTCAGCGTTCCTACTCCCGCCGACATCAGAATGTCTGCGAACTCTCGCCAGAACTACCCCACGGCCGCTGGTTACAAGAGCCAGATGATGGGCCACGGTCACTACAATCAAGGCAACCAAGGTCACGGTACGGCGAACTACCTCCACCGGGGGCACATGTCTCCTCAGAATGGTGACAATGGTATGGCTGGACTGACGAGCGGTCTGGCAGCCATGAACGTTCACGGATCATACGGCAGCTCCATGGCATCAAAGGCAGGCGCTGTCCTTACCGGAAACGCTTCTGAGTACGGCGGCTTGCCAATCAACCAGGGCCAATTATGGGTTCCTAACATGAACCCTATGTACGGCGTGATGGCCGGTGCCCAGCAGCAATCTGGTATGACCCATTCACCGGGGATGTATAACCACGCCGGCACGTTCGTGCCTCAGAGTGCCTATCAGTACACTCAAGGTATGGTTGAGTCTCCGATGGGCAACGGCTGGGCGTCCCGTGTCTCCTCTGGTGATATGCCTACACTTATGACACCGCGTCGCGACTCCATCTCGTCCAACGAGAATGACATTCCCGGTACACCCTATACGAGCGCTGGTCTATATCGCTACGGCACCTCGACTGCCATCATGGACCGATCGCCGAACGGAATGTACACTAGCAGCGCGACCCCGTCGCCTTCACAACTAGCCCAGTATGGTGTCCAGCTCGTCAACCCGAAGCAGGCATCCGTTGCCACCATCTCGCCTCAGCTCGCACAGCTTCTCCAGAAGGAGCCGCCGATCCCCCGAGCCATCCCGGCACCTAGCTCCCCGCTTAAGCCGCTCGACCGGAGCCTGGAGAACAAGACGGGCGAGACGAACGTCTACATTCGCGGTCTCCTGCCTGAGACTACTGACGAGATGCTACACGCATGGGGCAAGCGTTTCGGCGATATCCAGAGCTCGAAGTCGATTATCGACTTGAAGACTAATCTCTGCAAGGGGTAAGTTGTCCTTCACTTGTTTTCAACTGGAAGTCACTAAAGTCTTCGTCTAGCTTTGGATTCATCAAGTTCCACAACTTTGAAGACGCCGAGAACTGCATTCGTGGCTTCCACTATCTCGGCTACGAGGTGTCTTTTGCTCGTGTGCGTACCAGGAACACTGCTTCTTCTGCTCACTGCGTTGCTGACCCGTCACAGGAGTCCTTTTATTCCAAGCTCAAGAAGTTCGCAGACGAGTCCAACACCAATCTGTACGTCTCGAACATCCCCAAGAACATGAGCGAGCATGTAAGTCATGTCCATTACCGCGTTTACTATCTCGATGACGTTGACAACATCCAGGAACTCAGTGCTATCTTCACCCCGCACAAAGTCTGCTCCACTAGGATCCTTAGGGATCCCTCAGGCCACGGCCGTGGTGTTGGCTTTGCTCGGTAAGTAATTTTGTTGACGGTCAAGGCAATTCTGGGCTGATGAACCCAGCTTTGAGACGCGCGACATCTGCGAGGAGGTGATCAAAACCTTCAATAACACGCCCGTTAGCAAGCCAGGTGGTGATGAGCACCTCATCCAGATCCGCTACTCAGACACGCATGAGCAGAAGATGCTCAAGCAGCAGACAGCCGCCGGCCGTGTCTTCCGCGCTGCCGAATACGAAGTTGGCGTCGCCCAAGCTCGTGCTCTGACTGCCGGACCCGATCGTTACATGACCATGTCCCCGGACTCCCAGGGCGCTGCAAATGAATTCGAAATTTTCCTGCAGCAGCAGTCAACGGGGTGAGTATCGTCTGGCGGCCAATGCTAGAGCTTTTCATTGACTCCACTTAGCAACCCGACCTCGTATGGCCCGGCTACGAACCGATACCGTCAGCCTTGGGCTCCTGCCGTTCCCTCGAGCTTGAGCATGTCTCGCCCAGCCATGCACCAGATGGCTCATGCTCCTGTCTTCAAGGTCGAGGATGGTGGTTCCGAGCGTGGTACCGATGTGAAGACGAACCCGGCCACACCGATTAAGCAGGAGGCTTCATCCTCACCCACTCGCCACAACGGTGATGAGTGACTTCCGACTCGCTACGTCCCCGTTCATTCAAGCGATGCTTAACCGACCCGTGCGGCTGTAAAATTATTCTTCGAGATCGTTTCTTGGACATAGGCTTGACCGCCATTTGCACGTCAGACATACAACGACATCTTATCGTATGGCGAAGCTCGCTACAGCTGTCTTGATGATGCAATCCATTTCAATCCGGATATCAGGCCTAGTCATTCCTATACTGTTTCACGACGGCTTTCCTATTGATGTCATCGACACTCTAATACCTTGCTGGTCCACCTCGGACAAATTTCTTATACCTTACATCGCTCAGCTTTTGTCGTTCCATTGCCATCCATGGGAGCTGGCAAGCAGCTTCCTCCATCTTACCGGTATATCGTTCGATTTGGCGCGAGTGCATGGGCGCTAAGGATCTTGGTGGATACTGGAATAGAGGTTCACATTGATGCCGGAAAGTCTCTAGGCGTTTGATGCACGGGAAAAGCTCTAGGGGAGGATTTTTCGGAAGTAGTCTCATTCAAAAAATATCGTGTTCTTTTCTTTGCCTCAAGTTCGTGGCGGGTCGAAGACCGTGGGTGAAATAGTAATGTCTTGAAGTCTGCGGTCGTGCCATTGTCAATCTTCGAGTGGTCGCGTAGAGCCTAAGCTCATGTAATACCTGCATGGCTTCTTAGAAACCGCTTGTGGAGGAATTGATCCTTCAGGCGTTGCGTAAGTGGTCGTGACGCGAGCACCGGACCGTTCCGGTGTCACACGACCACGCAATTGGGGCGGCGACAGGCGAACTGACCAACATCATCATGTCCCAAACATGTGCAACGTGCAGTCTTGATCGCGAACTATGCCTGACACCGCCAGCCGCGCAGCTATTCCAATTGTTCGCTGCGCCACGATATGTGTTTTGATCGTGGGCGCCTGACGTAGGAGTTGCGCCCGCGTGTTTGGCTGCGAGTCCGGTGGCAGCCTGTCAAGTCAGCTTTCTGCTGATGGGTTGTGTTTGTCATGTGGTGACTAGGCTTCCAGAACGTCTCGAGGCTCTGGCGCGTGGCGAGGTGTGTGACTGACGGAAGCGGGTTTATAGGACAAAGAGGGACAGCCTGGGTTGTGAGTCTACCATGGTCTAGCAGGCTGCAATAGCGACTACGGCATCGTCATCTACCAGAGTGGGCTATGGATTCGGTTTCCCCTTCTACTTCTACATTCACGGCCACCTCCCGAAACCTTGCGAGGAAGATATTCCCTACTCACGGCAAAGGTCGGAGCGCGAAGATACGCATCGGTATTAGCTTGTTCCAGCGAGACCAGAATTACAGTCAGGAGAGCTTGCAAATCAGCACGGGAATATGCGACGATACGCCATCTACCTCCCCGCTGACACGCGAACCCGCAGCGGAATAGGAACCGACTTCTACATAACGACCTCCTTTACGCTTGCCGCAGACTTCCGCACCTGGGGCTACCGCGTGGATAGCTACGCGCCACATCACCCTAACGTCCTTGCGCTGCTGGCGATGCAGCGCGCTGAGGGTCGAGATCAACGCGCTCAAGAAACGCAACTCTTGGATATTTGGTGCTCGGAGTGGGTGGGAAGATGGGGATTTGAGGGGAGGGTTGGGGCGATGTTAAGTGAGCGGGAAGCGGGGAGAGATGCGGGGGAAGGCAGGCGGGAATTCGGTCTTGCGGTTGGGGTGGGGAGTAATAATTTCGCGGAAGGGGCGAGGGCGGTTAAGGCTGGGAGGAGGACGTGGGGATTGAACGGTGCGCGGGCGTGGTGGGTTGGAAGAAGGTGTATGGGCGAAGACGGTGGGGATGGGGATATGCTGCCAATGTATACGAAGGGAGAGGATCCGCCGGCGTACGAGAAGTGTGTGTAGGGTGATGGGCAATGCTGGAAGGGTGGAAGACAGGATAGGGTGGATATGATACCCATGATGAGCTTTATGAATGTATTCCATTGCGTCTATGTAGAATCATACTTTCGTGACTTTTGTGGAGTGTCAATGTGCACTCAAAATGTTGGGGTATCGCTGAAGAAAGAAGTATCCGCATGTCGACGTTCAGAGTGCCCATCCGGCCTTGGCCTTGGCGGCTTTTGTAGATATAGCTGGCGCTTGCTTGGCCTTCATCGCCTGAATCTCACTGAGATCGGGCAGCGGATCGTTGTCCCGGATGTCGAGGATGGTCATTGGTGTGGCTAGGGCTGCTGGCGTAGCGGACAGGTCCGCTGCAACGTTGTCGGACGCGGCTTGTTCAGGCGGTGCCTCTGACTCCGGCTCGGGTTCCAGCGGCTCGTCTTGTTCGCTCACTGGGGCTTCATCTTCCTCTTCGTCATCCCTCTCGGCCTCACCCGCGTCGCCGTCGACGCCGTGCTCCTTCATGTATGCGTCAAGCTCCTTCGCCATCTTCTTGCTAAAGCCGCTCGCCTCTACCTCTACATCGAGTCTCTTCAGAACAGTCTTGGTCGAGTCTTTGAAGAAAGGACCAGGCTCGTCGCTTGTGAAACCAAACCGGCGGTCAAAGAAGCGCTTGATGCAGGCTACATCGCGGTCGAAGTAATACTCGGCGTTGGGATGCGATATGGACACCATTTGCGGGAAATCGATGATGGTGGGGCTCAACAACACTTGGCCATCCTCCTGTGGCTTCTCCTCAATCAAAATATTAAATTCGTTGAAGTCACCGTGGATCAGGCCGATCTGGGCTAATCGGACAATGAGGGAGAGGAGCTCGGCATATAATGCGGCTGGGTCGCCAACGGTGGCGATCTGCCGCATGGGGAACGCATCGACAAGACTCATGACGACCGTGTGCCTGTTCTGGCCGAGAGGTTCTGGCACAGGAAACCCTTCCTGGCGGAGTGCCTTCATGAACTCGAACTCCTTGACAGCGGCTAGTCGGGACATGTACATCCATGACGCTGAAGAACGATTGCGTAGGTAATCCCGGTTTGCCTTTACAGTACGGAACGATATGCGCCCCAGACGATGTATCTTCAGAACCTGCTGCTTGCCTGTCTCGTCGGCGCAGACGAAAATATCCGACTCTTTACCCACACCAATCTGATTCCCAACCGAGTAGATTGTCGAGGCCTTGGTGTGCGTATGCAGGGCGAGGTAATCCAGTCCGCCGTATGTGAGGCGGTACCCATCATACTTTGCGTTCTTCACTTTGGCGATGAGACCAATTTTTGCAAGGTTTGAGATACACTTGTGCACACCGTTGCCCGAGCGCAGAGAGGCGAGCTGGGTAATCAACGGCGTAGGGACGACTTCGTGGTTACGGCTGCCCTGTTCTGTCTGTGCACAACTTTATCAGCGTTAGTCCCCCACTGCACAGGCAGAGACAACGAGGGCGCATACCGCAGTCAGAACGCGCCAGTCCTCGGGCGTGACATAGCGGATATTTTTGACGTTCAACTTCATTCTGGCGTAGTTTGAAGCCCTTCCGTAGCAGCGTGAACGTTGTTTGCAAGGGTTGTGCGGGGTTGCAAATAATTTTGGACGTTTCTCGAAGTCGGAGCTTGCTCGCCGCTTTGATCGCCGCGCGATTGCTTGGCGTTCGGCGACTGCGCAAGAGAGCTCACGACGCATCAACATTATCCCCATACCACTCCCGCTACGTCCCGCCGCCTCGAGCGATCTCTCCCTCCCCGAATCACGTCCCATATCACCGTATACCATCCTCTTGACGGCCGAAGTCCGCATCCCCGCATTTGTTCGGTGCACGAGACAGTTCGCCGCCCGCCTAGCTTCTATTAGCAAGCAACATGGCTGCAGAAGACGAGAAGAAGCCAACGGCCGCTGACAAGGGCAAGGGAAAGGCCACAAATGGCGATGCGGAGCAGAAGGAAGTACAGAAAGATCAGGATGGCAAGCCAATAGACGACAAGAAAGGCGCGCCCGCAGTCGGTATGCTTCCCATGTCGGATTGCTGTCATGCCGACATCATGGGAGAGGCTTTCACTGACTACAGACAGAGGAACTCAGTGAAGAGGACCAACAGCTGAAGAGCGACTTGGACATGCTGGTCGAGAGGATATTGGTAGGTTCCCCACCATGGATAATATGTTATCTATCAGAGCATTTACTGACTGAAGCTTTGCAGGGACCGGACTCAGAACTCTACAACCCAGCGCTCGAGAAGATCAAGGAGTTCATCAAAACGGCTACAAGTTCGATGACGGCGGTACCGAAGCCACTCAAATTCCTACGACCACACTATGAGAGCTTAGAAAAGGCTTACGACTCGTGGCCGGCGGCCGAGAGCAAGGTACACTTCTTTAAATCCTATAACCTATCGCATATGTTGACAGTAGCAGAAATCCTTTGCCGACATGCTGTCCGTACTTGGAATGACGTATTCTGACGAAGACCGACTCGACTGCCTTAAATACCGTCTGCAAGCGCCTTCTTCAGATCTCGGCTCCTGGGGCCACGAATACATGCGCCATCTTGCGCTTGAGATCGGCAGAGAATTCCAGAAGCGCTTGAACGATGACAAGTCTACAGACGACATCACAGATCTCGCTCTTTCGTTAGTGCCATTCTTCCTAAAGCACAACGCTGAGGCCGATGCGGTCGATATCCTGTCCGAGCTGGAGATGATCGACCAGATTGAGAAGTATCTGGACGCGGACACATACGGCAGGGTGTGCTTGTACATGGTCAGCACGGTACCCCTCCTCACATACCCCGACAACGACAAGTTCCTCCGCACAGCGTACCAAGTCTATCGGAAATACAAGCAGTACACCCAGGCAGTAGTCCTCGCGATACGATTGAATGATCGCGAGTTGATCGAAGAGACTTTCAATTCAACGGATGACAAGGCGACAAGGCGGCAGATGGCTTTCCTCATTGCCCGACAACGGATATGGTTCGACGTGTCGGAAGATGACGACCCTGAACTGCAAGAGTGCTTAAGTAATACCCGTCTATCGGACTACTTCAAGGCGCTTGGCAAAGAGCTCAATGTGCTCGACCCCAAAACTCCAGATGACATCTACAAGACCCACCTTGAGAGCAGCAGGACGGCTGGTCTCACCAACACCGATTCCGCGCGCCACAACCTCGCCTCCGCCTTTGTCAACGCCTTCGTCAATGCTGGGTATGGTAACGACAAGTTGATGCTAAACTCAGATAGTAAGAATAGCTGGGTTTGGAAGACCAAGGACGAGGGCATGCTCTCGACGTCTGCGTCGCTGGGTATGCTCATGTTGTGGGATGTTGAGATGGGTCTTGATAAGATCGATCCTTACACCAATGTCGATGAAGACCTCGTCAAGGTACGTGACTGCTGGCTTTTCGAGTCTTGCGGCCAATTTTGCTAACAGTGTCTGGATAGGCCGGTGCTATGCTTGCTACGGGTATCTTCAATTCTGGTGTGCGGAACGATTCCGACCCCGCCATGGCCCTGTTAGGTGATGAGGAGAACCTCTCGCACAAGAATATTAATGTGCGGGTAGCCTCTATCATGGGTCTAGGTCTCGCATATGCCGGGTCGAACAAGGAGGAGCTCCTTGAGATTCTGCTTCCCATCGTGACCGACACAAGCCTAGACATGCAGCTCTCAGCCATGGCAGCATTGGCTTTGGGCCTAATCTTTGTTGGTTCGGCTCACGGCGAGGTGACTGATGCGTTGATGAACACTCTGTTGGACGAGGACCGATCGAAGCAGCTCAAGGACAAGTGGACGCGGTTTATGGCTCTCGGTCTCGCCCTGTTGTTCTTCGGACAACAGGAGGAAGTCGATGTCATTCTAGAGACGCTCAAGGCTCTTGACCACCCCATGTCGAAGCCTACATCCGTTCTTGCCGAGGTCTGCGCATGGGCGGGTACCGGCAACGTGCTGAAGGTGCAGCAATTGCTCCACATCTGCAATGAGCACATCGAGGAGGAGGACGAGGAGAAAAAGGGTGACGAGTTGCTTCAGTCATATGCTGTCATCGGCTTGTCTTTGGTGGCCATGGGAGAAGACGTCGGACAGGACATGATCATACGCACTTTCGGTCACCTGATGCACTACGGCGAGGCTAACATCCGGAAAGCGGTACCTCTGGCAATGGCCTTGATCAGTCCCAGCAACCCTCAGATGAAGGTCTATGACACTCTTTCACGATACTCCCACGACAACGACAACGATGTCGCCATCAATGCTATCTTCGCCATGGGTCTGGCGGGCGCGGGTACCAACAACGCCCGTCTTGCACAACTGCTCCGGCAGCTTGCGAGCTACTACCACCGCGATCCTAACGCACTCTTCATGGTCCGCATAGCGCAGGGTCTCTTGCACGCAGGCAAGGGCACTCTATCAATGAACCCCTTCCATACCGACCGACAAGTCCTCTCGCGCGTCGCCGCTGCAGGCCTTCTTACTGTTCTTGTCTCTCTCATCGACGCGAAGCAATTCATCGTGGGTGACGCACATTACCTACTCTACTTCCTGGCTACAGCTATCTCTCCACGGTTCCTCATAACTCTCGACGAGGAACTCAAGCCACTTACAGTCAACGTGCGTGTGGGTCAAGCCGTTGACATTGTTGGCCAGGCAGGTCGTCCCAAGACAATTACTGGGTGGCAGACACAGAGCACGCCTGTGCTGCTGAGCCATGGTGAGAGGGCAGAGCTGGAAGATGAGAAATACCTGAGCTTGAGCAATGTACTGGAGGGCGTGGTGATATTGAAGAAGAACCCCGAGTGGGAAGATTAAGGCCGCAACCAAGGGATGAGAGAAGACAGCTTCTGGGGAAGACAGCCATGAGGCATGTATAGCCTGGCGCGTCTGCCGTAGGATACAACATACCATATCCGGGCTCTTGAGAGGTGGACTGTGTAACAGTAATAGATAGCAGAGATCACGAACGAAGTATTGGTATGCATGTAACGTTCATGGTTCTGAGGTTGGAGTGACGTTAATGTATGGTTCTTGTAGTTCTATGCGCATCATACGATTGACTTCACTCGTTATTACCAGCAACCCTAGACAACATAGACCTCTCCTTGATCTCAAATCTCGACAATGTTTCGCACCTATACTAACGACTGGTTACTTCACCAGCATGTAGCTGTTCGGGGGAGCTGAACGAGGCACAAATGTTCGCCCGAATTTCCCGTCCGTTTATTATAGAGAACGCAAACAAATATCGGCGATATTATATATTGGTTCCACTTGTGCGCCTTAGGGATCATATGAGCGTCACGTCCCTATGTAACCAAGATATACGACAGCAAGGTCATACATAAAGGTAAGGAGCATTGGGTTCAAGGTTGAGAGAACATCAAAAGGATGGTGAATAAGGCTGATCATGTTCATGTACAGCATCGCCCAGTCGGTCACATGGCTTCTTCTGGCGAGCGCATTCGAGGCTAGATCTGCGACCATCACACTGGGGGAAATTGATTTTCGCTTTACTGTATGGAGCAGCATGTAGGATGCAATATGTCTTGCAATCTTGCTCGAAGTCCCACTTGGGGACTACTGGTGGCTATTCAGCCCACGAAGTGCTCACTATAAATGATGCATCTGGTGAAGTGGTTCACCAGCTTTGCGCCCGTGGCAATAAGATACGTAGTTAGCTCTAACAGAGGCCGTTCGAGTCAATCGACGGAATGAGCAGTCGTTCCTTCCACTTTCGTGAATAGACTCACTCAACCCCGCCTGCCTTCACCTCTCACCTCACTCACCTCCACCTCTCCCCCATATCCTTTCTTTTATAGTACTATATATATCTATCAATTCCCTTTACTTGCATCAGATTACAAGAGATGTAGTTGGCGTGTAGCTTTCGTAGCCTCCGATGAACTCTTCTGAGGAACACGGTCATACAGTTCGCCTGTGCAGTGGTTAGAGTTCGCCAGTTCGAACCATACAAGCTGACAAGAACGCCCTGTTTTTGCGGTTCGAATGGTAGGCGAATATTATGGTTCCTGTCTGCTTTCTTATTGCTTTTGCTACCAGGCCCGGTACAGCGTGGCGCGTTCACTTTTGCGTACATAGATAAACACACAGAGACTGTGTATACTTTTCGCACACCATATGTATATATGACCTGTCACAGGTGGATAACATGAACATGAGCAATCTCCGATTACCACTATTTCTCTCTGTATTTGTCGATAGATAAACGGCTGAGGAATACCATCATATAAAATGATGGGAAATCATATTTAAAGGCAGATGCGTATGAGTCCACGGGTCGATTGTGACTTTCTAAAGGTGTTACGAATCATCGCAGCTTAATGTGCTGTGACCTGACATATTTAATATCAAGCATGAGTTCCGGCTGAGAACGCGCCCGCACTTCCTACTAGCAAGACTCAATCACGACGCAACATACAACTCCAAAGTGATTTTAAATGCACCAGGAGATGCTGAGGTGTTAATAGCCCGGGAACTCGATAATATATATCTCGATTTAAGCCCGAATCGCAAGTCTCGCCCAATCTACCCTCACTTAATGCATAACCACCGCAACATGATCGTCCATATATTTGGAAATATCCCCCAAAAAGCACGCCGCCAGGATACTAACCGCCCCAAATGCTATGCTCACATAATAGACATATTTGTAAGCCTCTGCGTACGCGAGCTGACCGGCGTACACCACGAGCTCATAGGCGCCGGGCACTCCCTTGATGCCTGGGATCTCTTGCAACGCGGGAAGGAGCGAGGCGCCTGTGATGGTGATGGCTTCCGCGATTATTTCTTTGTCGGTGATGTTGAGTTTGGTGACCATTGCGCCGCCGATGAAGTGGGTTGCTGCAGGGACGAACTTGGCTGGGCAGTGTTAGTGGCTGGGAATTCGTGGAGAGCAAGAGAAGGTTTAGATAGAAGGGTGACGCTTACAAATGAAGACGTTATAGTAGACGCAGTAGCCGATCGAGCCGCCGATGACGCGGATGGCGAGCGTGAGGGCAGCGACGGTAGCGATGAGGTCGTCGGGACAGATGATGGTTGCTGGTTGAGTTAGGATCTTCTTATCATGCACGCGGTGTCGGAAAGACTTACAGATGATCGACGCTGGAACCACAATGCCTCCAATACCGAGTCCAGCCAGGATCAGCAAACCCCAGAGCTGATGAAGATTGTCCACACGTCCGATCGCAAGCGAACCACAACCAGCAGTCATGAGTATCGAGGATGCAATAAGAAGCTCCTTGTTATGGCCACGAAGCAGAGTAAGCAGCCACAGCACGATGCAAGCTCCGGCCAGAATAGAGAATCCGACAGGAATGCCACGGATGCCGACACCGATGGGATCATGGCCGTACACGTTAAATGCCTGTGTAGGCCAGAACATGAGGATGGAGAAGAAATTGGCGCCCGAGATGAAGGTGATTACAAGCGTCAACCCAAGGATGCGAGGCTCCTGTCGCAGTCTTTTCGGGAACATGGGATGTTTTGCATAGCCTTGCCAAACCACAAAAGCTACGATCAGAACCGCGCCCAAGATCAAAGGTGCGAGCACGTGCGCGCTGGACCACGGATATTGGTAGCCGCCCCACTGCATGCCCATCATGAAGAGCAGCATGCCGGAGATGGAAAGGAAACCACCGAGGTAGTCGATCTCGGCGAGAATTTGTTTGCGACTCAGACCCTGGCTGTTGGGTCGTGGGGGAGGATGGTAGAACACTGCGGTCATCACAAGCCCGATGAAAGCCCAGAGACCACACCATAAGCCGATCCATCGCCAGGTGGAGTGCGCGGCGATAAGTTGTCCCCAGAGGACAGAAGGACAGAAAGGGATGATGGTGAAGACTAGGATGGCGACGTACTTGCCACGCTGCGCAGTCGGAGCGAGCTCAGAAGTCACGGCCAGGGCGGTAAGTTCGTTGATGCCCGCACCGATGCCCGAGAAAACCATGCCGCTGATGAAGGTATTCATCGTGTGTGCTGTAGAACAGATGATCATGCCTAGAATGAGGAAGCAAGCTCCAATCATGGCAACCCAGCGGCGACCGACGATGTCAGAGATCGATCCGACGAAGGGGCAGACGGCGGCGAGAGAAAGCAGGTTCGCGAGAATGAACCAAATCCACCGATCGGCACCGCCAATGTCGCCGTAGATGTAGGGTGGAACACCACCGAAGAGGTACACAGGAATCTGACTGCCAGTCCATACTATATGGTTGTTAGTTCGGCCGTCGAGTACGAATTGGCTGGGAAGGCCTACGAAACGCCATGGCGATGAGACTCATGATCCTCGAAAAGGTCATCGGTGGCTCGGCATCATGATCTTCATCGTCTCCGTATGTCCTCAACCCACCCTTCTCGTAATAGTTTGTGTGTCCGGGGACTCGCTCGTTGGTATGGATCTGCTCGATCCGCTCCGTGGTGGGGGGCTTCTCAGTGGGAGAGTGCGCCGAGCCATCTCGAAAGTTGTCAGTGTCAGTCGTCGGACGTTCGATCACTTGCCCAAGTCATCTCAATAACCTACCAGAGCTAGTATTATCTGCCATCGTTCCCTATTTTATCCCAGGTGAGGCGCTTGGTACTCGGTCGACAAAGCGATCTCAACGAAGTAGCAGAAGTTCGACCCGGCCTGAAGATCCACTCAAAGAGACACGCCTGGGGCTTTATGCGTGGCCTGGACCCGTATGCCGATCTCCGTTGGGCGGCGGACGGAGACTCGATAGTAGCGACACTACACTCCTTCTCTCATGACCGCACGGGGCAACATCCGCATTGTGGGTCCACCAAAGAGTGAATCTGCGGGGTACTGGGGAATAGCTCGCTCTAGGTATTCCAGTTCACGGAGATGCCGACGAATCTGTTCTGGGCTGCCGTTGGTGGTGGAGTGTCAAGGGTTTCATTGGTCGTCCCGTTGGTCATCCCGCGCCTTGTTGCTGGAGCCGCGCAAGCCACTGTATCGGAACCACTGTGTGCATGGACAGATACCGAGGCATGGTGTTTGTGGTATTGATGTACTACGAAACTGCTTGTAGCTCTCTGAAAGCTGGTTGTGCCTGTCATTTTGTGCGGTAGCGGTATCGTACAGTCCTGTATCTATACTCTCATCAGCAACGAGCGTGACCTTGGCTTTGCAGGCCCACTTAGGGATTCTGACAACAAGGCAACTTGTACCAAGATGGAAGGACGTTGCATACCGAATGAGCAGTGACCTTCACCTAGCGCGAAACTACCCCGCATTGGAATTGCTTGACGCAGGAAAGCACCTCGGCAGGCGTCGACAAGCTTCTCGACTGCCAAAAGCGAACCAACACCATTCGGGAACCGTCGCCGATCATGTCGCTACACTCCACGACTGATGGGGTCAGCCCTCCATCTTGGTATCGCCGCAGGCTCGGAGCACGATCCAAAGCGCTGGATGGTCCACGATCCAGGTCGCTGGGCATTATTGACGTGCGCAGACTCTCCTCAAATCGGTCTACGCTGGCATGTTCGGTATTCGGTATTTGAAAGTTGCCGGCGGTGAGCACATTGTTGAAAGATTCAGTAGGTCTCTTCTTTATCGCGTACCTAAGGTAGACTGGGTCATCAAGTCGAGATTTCAAGACTTTGCCTGGTTGACAACAATGAGAAAACACCATTCCTTAATATTTGAACGAGATTAGTAAACTCTTCTGGATGTTTTCTCATCACCACGAGAAGCTCGGCAAGAGCTTACTAGCTGATTTGACCACGTTGATAGTAAACGAGGGAACCTGGGGGATCTACTGATCCGGACCCTGCTAGTGAGCCAAGGGCGCCTGTGAGAGCCCCTTTACCCTCGTGACATATCTTGTAACTGCAAAGAGCACGGTTTCTGTACGATGGTCGCCTTGCCTACCACTATGTATTTGCAAGACTGATGTGAGATCTGCAACACTCAAATTCAAAAATAAATCCGGTGCCTCGTTCATCTAGTCAAGGACTCTAACAGTAGTAACATGAGCCATATATCTGCGCGTGTCACACATCACTACAACGAAACCCTATCCTTCGTCCACATGAAGTCGTCGTGACCATCCGCGAACTGAACCATACTGTCCTTCATCACATAGTCCTTAATCACATAGTCCTTCACCATACTGTCCACCATGCCGTCCTCCAGCATGCACCACTTTCCGTAATACTCTCTCACCATAAGACCCCCCACACCCACACAACTACTCAAACCCTCAACCTACAGCGAATCATGCCCTACCTACTCTTCAAGCCACATCGAATCGACCGCATCTCCAGCGCCTCAGCACCCCGCTATATATCATCCGACCCCGCCGTAGCGCACCTCTTCCACTCCTACGGCTGGGTCGTGCTGCACGTTCGCAGTCTTCCGTCCGCGGAGGAGTCTGAGTCTGCCATATGGTGGGACACTGATAGCGACGACGACGACGATGAAGACGAACCTACAGAGATTGCAGAAACATCGTACATCAGGCAGTGCAGTGGTATACGCGAGCTGCACCACCCAGGCATCGTGCTCGATGAAGTGGTCGCGGGCCCGCAGGTGGAGGAACGGGTCGTGTGGAATATTTCGTGGATGGCGGATTGGGATTTGGATAGGGATGTCGACTTGAGGGTTGTATTGGGGCATCGGTGAGAGGGGAGTCGACGAGTTGCTGAAGCGTTTCGTTGTATGTACTTGGCAACGCGCGTCGTTTCCTGTCTGACTCGCCCTTAGGACGTCGTAGGGCTTCAGATTCAAGGTTTTACAAGTCTGGTGCCATGTCGGCGGTACAAAAAGGGACGAGAAATAAGTGGTGCTGGGGATGGAGCAAGTTCTATAGGAGAGGGGTGGAGAATTAAGAGGGGAGGAAGGGGCTTCGGATGTAACCTTCAAAGGCTATGGAAAGAGACTGATGGGATATAGTTGAATTCCACGCCAAGTTGTACAACTCTGGGAGGACGAGCGCTCTTGGTTTCGAGATGATGATGCAGCAAGTAACCAGCTCATTCACTGGCATCTGGAGTGACATCTTCCGCATTGTTAGTCACAGGAAATGAACATTCGTGAACGATACCAAATTTCGGAGAGGCGTAATATCTTGTGAAATTCGTAGCTTGGTCAATTGAGTTGAGCACTTCTTCTTTTTGAGAGCCAGCGTACTATCGACCCTCCATTCCCACGTACTTGGCGTTACCCTCATTATCACAATGAAAGTCTCTGGTATAAACTGACGCCACGCTTTAGAACTTCGAAATCAGAATTACCAACCACCGCCTTCATCTGGCCCATATCGTTTGCAAATCGTAAAGTCGTGCCGCATTTGCCCAGTCCAAACCTGAGGGAAAGGTCAGGAACGTGTTGTCCCAAAACGCCGATAATTAGCACATGTAATCCCCCACTTTTGCAGACGGAATTCTGTCTTCAATGTAGCACATTTTTCATGTCTGATATATTTCGCACCAAAACTTCAGTCATCACCTAGCTCTTGCAATTCTCTTTCGCGTTTTGCCAGCTCTTGCCTCATCAACTCTGCTTCTCGTTTGAGTCTTTCTTTACGGGTCATCTTGTCCTCCTGCGTAGCGGAAGGGGAGTCGGCGCTCTTTTGCGACAGGCTTGAAAGCGATGGATCGATGTTGGTGTCTTGCGCTGCAGCCGGATTCAAAATCGACGAGATAGGATTCGGTCGGTGAGGTGCTGGTGTCGTAGGCTTCTCGTCCGTATCCAGGGTAGCGCTCAAGCTACGTTTTCTAGGCGAAGGTGCTCCGGCATACGTAGATGGCGAAGGGGGTCCCAGGTGAGCAGTGTTGCCTGGGTAGGTGGTGAAGTCCACCGGTACGGGTGCTCTGATTCCCGAGGGAACCTCGCTCGATTCGATTGCAGTGGACGGATCGGGCGATACCGAGTGCTCGAAGGCCGGCGTGTGCGTTGCGCGGGGTTGAGGCGAGTAGCTGGCAATCGAGGACGGCGCTTGAGTACCGTTGCTGTCGGCAGGAACGATACGTTTCCGGCGCTTGATCTCTTGCTTCTTCATTTCGACCGGGCGATGTGAGCCATGAAGCTTGTAGTAGAGGCCTGCATACGTTAGCTCATGAAGCGGGGATGCCAGATCCTACAATGGGTTCGTGGCAGAGTATGAACGTACCACAGGCATTGCAGATGGTATGCCCTGCCTCGTCTCTTCTCCATAGAGGCGTCACCGTGGTTCCGCAATTTTGGCAGGCAGGAATCGCGCTCGTCGCCGTTGATGCTCCTCTGTCGGATCCAGTGGCGATTGAAGGGCTACTAGTCTGTGCAAGTGCAAACTGAGCCGTCTTGGACACACGGTTGTTAAATGCGGGGCATCCACCGCAGCCTTGCTGACCTCCCATGCCATTACATCTACCGCCACCAGGACAGGTTCCAGCGGCTTCATGATTTGATGCGACGTAGGTTGCTGGCCTCGGTGAGACACCTGCTACTCCTGGTGAAGCACTTCGATCATGCCCTTGGCCTGGCGCTGGAGATTGGTGAATAGGTAGGATAGGTTGGCCTGTGGTGTTGCGCTTGAGATTGGTTGGGCGTGATTGGTTTCTCGCCTTCTGGTACAAACCACAAGCATTACAAATAGTCTCTCCAGCAGGCGATCGTCGCCACAGGGGTGTTTTCGTGGTTCCGCAGTTACTATGACGATTGTCAGAATTTTTGAAAGGGTTCAAGATAGGGGCTGCATGGCTGCGAGGAAGGAAGTTGAGGCTGAGACGCACCTGCAGACTTGGCCTGTGATAAGCGCGTTCCCAGGGCCAAGATTGGGCTGAGCGAGGGACGCTGGAGTAGTGGGCATCGAGGGTTGCTCTGGTTGCTCGCTTTCCCGGAGAGGTCGCGAATCCTCGAGAGAGTGGTAGATTTCGGGGGTATGCGCTGGGGGTGGGGTTGCGGCTTGACGAGCTTGCGGAGGCGATGTTATCCTCGAGGTGCGGTTATCCTGGACCTGGTTCAACTGGCTGAGTTGTTCGGCCATTTCCACGTCTTCTCGACTCGGTTCCCGGGATAAATGGTGCGGATGTGTTGGCGTAGGAGCCAGCGAAGTGCCTCCGCTACCTTGACCATTCGCCATGTTAGCTGGCGGCCGCGCTGCCTCCGGGCAGCCCTGGAGAGGCAGGTTGAGCAATAGTGAAGATACAGTAGGGAAGTGTTCAGGGAGGGATGTTGCAGTGGGGCGTCCTGCAACCGTTGGCCGGCTGATTGACCGGTTCCGCGAGCTGGTGTGCTTGGTTATGCAGGTGCTTGGGTCGGTCAGGTGGCCACAACGTGACCTAGGTGCTTCGGCGAGATGTTGGGCTGGTGGGTTCGCAGCGATAGCCAGGTGCGTCGGTGAGGGGGGAGTCGCTTCTTGCGAGAGGTGTCAGGAGACGGAGGATATGGAGCGCTTTGTCCGAGGCTTCCTTCGTCATCTGGCTACCAGCAAACAGCGTCAGAAAAGGTCGCGATGATGCGTAACAGGCAGTCGCCTGGGAGGTCGCAAGTTCCTTGCCGATGCAGGGCCGGCCAATCAGCGCGTGTGCAATGATAAGCAAGGTCATTAGCTTTCCACCTAGCGCCATCCTGCGCTCGGTAACGCCATCTTCATGGCCCTCACCGCATCGTCTGGCAACAGTCTCGGCGTCGACCAAGGCCTGGCAGCATGTACAATTACGTAGCCTAAAACGGGTGTGGCTTCCCTCAGACTTTTTGCAGACTAGAACGACCGTTCGGTCGGTCGCGACGTGCATCTACTGTGGCAACGAGGAAAACACAGAACGACCTTCCCCATTCTGTCCAGGTTCGTGGCCACACGTGGGCCTGCGACCAGAACGAGACCTCGGGGCGCATCTGTCATGCCAAACATGCACATTCTGATTCGCTGACCGCTGGTCTGGCCAATCGAAGGCGCCTCAAAAGCAACGCTGCTCCTCTGCCTGCAGCTAACCAAGTCAAGTGTGCCGTGGTCTCGGGCTTACGGGCAAACTGCCGCCCATGTCCCCATGCCCACCGTTGCGTTGAACATGGTTCCGTGTGCCTAGAATCAACATTGCCGTGGCCAAGACATGTCTAGCATCGCGGTACCTGACTAGATCTGTGTAGAAACTAGCGTCTTACTTCGCGGAACAACTGACTAGGTCGTCAAATTGCCTACAGCTAACATACAACATACAATAGCCCGTGCCACGCCATGTCATTAGACCTTCACACTTCCCGTTTTCCATTCCTGAGCAACCCCACCAAATGCATATACGGCTTGTTACGGCTATGCGCAAAGTTTACAATCCACCCAACATGACCAAATACTTTTCCAATATCACACAATATGTATGCGACCTTGTTTCAAGCCAGTCCTAATCTTCCCTCTGTGCTGGTCTAGTTTTCGAGGAGTCATGGACCGCCATCCTCGATCTGCAAAGGCCCTTGCGCCTTCTAGACCTGTTCTTGGCCCCAGCCGGCATCGGCATCGCGCATGTTTGCAGGCGGCTCGATCGACGGGATGAATTCAAGGACAATGTACGCCAGGCCAACGACACCGACAATGGTACCAGGAATGATGCGCCACCAACCGTCTCCGACGGCTACGGATCCGACGAAGACATAGACTGACCATGTAAGCGATTGGACCATTTTCTGGTGCGGACCGACTTACAGACTCCACGGCCGATGAAAGAGAACATGAACGAAGCATATCGTGCGACTTGTGGGGGGATCTGGAATTCTGCGCAGCTGTCAGCGGTGCTCCATAGCCAATGATCGTGGTTCAGAGCCAGGCCCCAGTCTCCAGCATCTATCAATCCACCGTCGCAGCAACTAGTCTGAGCCTATAGATCGGGGGCCCCGGACCATCATGGAGCGCGGATGGGCGAGTCGGGTCGCATGATCAGGAATAGAAGGGAGTACGAACCAAGGAGTCCAGTAGCTAGCAACGTGTCAGTACTTGCTCTCTGCGCAACTGGGAATAGCTTCCTTACCAGCACCAAAAATGACCAAATATACTCCTAGAATGATATTCGCGCTGAGCACCGCTGTCAGCGCCCGTGTATGCAATCAAAGACAAGATGCATAGAGCAACTCACAAGCCGCCGGGGTGGATGAACTTTGTCACGCCGCCAAGGATCGTGAAAACCGCAGTGGCGAGATTCACCATGCGACTACACCGGTTGTCAGCGCATACATATCAATGGTAGACTCGGTGCTTTTCTAGGGTTGGAGCTGGCAGCTCGCTGGCCCAGGCGCACGCACAAGATGTCGGAGAAGTCCATGCCGGCTGGCTGGTCGGAGAGATGTGGGAACCGCAGTTTGATTGACGTTCGCGGGAGCGATGGGGTACGATGCGCGGCGCAATGGGCGGATGCGGAAAAGACACAGTGTTTGGAGGTTGAGGTTTCGCGCGACGTCGAGGATGTGCCTTGCGAGTAACAGCCAAGCTCCTCGCTTGCGCCTGCGGAACGTCATAGGGGCCGCCACCTGTGATTGGCTGCCGCGTGGCTTTACACTTCATCGCTCCCAACATCATGTCACAGGCAGCAGCATTTGCACAATCGCGATAGGGCACATCTGAGTAGCTGCTCGAAGGTATCATTAACTACGTGCAAGATCATGCATCGCGCCGACGCGTCAGCGCCCGAGTGATGGCGTTCCTGCCGTCACGCGACCTACCACCCACCACCAGCACCTCTTCCTAGCCATTACCCTACGCTATGAGTTTCCTGATCTGGGTCATCGTTCGCCTGGTATCTGTCAGCGACCTCGAAAGTAGCCGCGAAATCTGCTGTCACGTACTCCAGCGAACCATTCGCCGAAGAGTCCTTGCTTTTGGTCGAGTTCGATCGTGACACTTCTTCCTCCCACGGAAACAGTGGGAGATTCCACCTCGGCGGGAAATAGACACGTTCGCCCTTCTCGTCAACACAGATGCCCTCTTCAGGTATTACAGAGACTTGCGTCGTCTTCAGAATGCCTCCTATACCACCCCAGTTTGTGATCTCTTGCAGGAGTTCGTGGTCCAGCTGCGCATTGGCTGCCGCTGAAGTCTGGTAACCACTTTCGTAAACGTATATGCTAGGTCCGTTAGAGTCGAGTATGCCGAGTGACTTCGCGGGCTTAGGTCTGTTCCAATCTTCGGTCGTCTCTGTTTTCTGCGCCGTTTGCCGTCTGATCTCCGCGATCGTCTTTCGTTCCCGGTTCGCTTCGCTCATCAGATACTGGCCTAACTCCTGGCCATTTTTCGTTGGCATATCTTTTGATACCGGCAGCTTCTGCGACCCCTTCAGACCAAGGAGTCTAGACAAGCTGCTCCTGTGACTACTTGCAGTGCCCGGTCGAGGCGACTTGATCAGCCTCCTCCGCTGTCTAACGTTTCCGACCTCATCTGGTGGGTATAACAGGGAAGGCATGTCAGTTGAGCTTGTTCTTGGTATAAGTATGAGTTCAAGTGCAGCACGAGGTATGGTACTTAGATGACTGCAAGGGCGGTTCCTCGTCCATTCCCACTGGTGAAGGGTCTGCAACACCCGCTATGATGACTTGCAAAAATGTGATCCTGGGCGTAAAGACAATGTTTAAGGGCCCTGTGCGCGGGTGACGTTGGCTGAACGATTTGGTCGGATCAGTAATTAAAGCGGCCAAGTTGCTGGTGATGATGTACTTCGCTATGCAAACAGAGGAAACCCGTCGCCAGCATACGCCACGATGTCCACATCACAGCAGATCGCAAACGCGTCCCGAAAAGTCACCAAATAGTCAATTATTCATTAGGCTGTTGGGAGTGGATGTTAAAGTATTGTGAACGTGACTAAAGACCCGATATCCGTACTGGAATGGCTGCTCAATGATTTTCCATGATCATGTACACGTGTACATTCGCTCATTAATTCCATAATCCGACATTCTCAACTCATTCATTCGTGTCTCTCACGACCAAAAGAAGCCGAATATTCCAGAAAATGCCAGGGATGCAGAAAGCCGTGTCAGGTGCCTTACCTCGAACCGTAAGTGTAGTGCATCACTAACACATGGGCAAGAGGCCACATGCTTCAAAGAATGAAACCTACTACTCAATATCTGTGATGAAGTCAGCCGAGCTCTCGTTAGAAGGGCCACTCAATACGTACATGGCTCATCATCCACCGGAGCCCTCAACAGATATACACCTAGGTGTGATAAGACGGCGGCGGCGTCACATCTCCCTCGCGCAACCGAGCAACCTCACCCTGTAGCTCACGGATCTGCTGCTGGTATGCCTCCAGCAACTGATTGGCAGTGGTAAGCGCGGCTTCGTGGCTGCGGACCTGGGCCTGCTGAACGTCCATGAACTCCTTAGCAGACTGACGGAAGGCTTCCTGCTTGCGGATCTGCTCGTCTTGCTTTTCCACCGTCTTCGCGGCTGATTGATGGAGGGCTTCGTGCTTCTTGTTCTCCTTCTCCTGGATCTCGCGAACGGACTTCTCAAGTCCCAGATTGAGTTTGGTCTGCTCCAGTTCATGGGTGAGGTTGAGGATCTTGAGCTCGAGCTCGTGCTTTTCGTTGATTAATTTGACAGTGAGGGCCTTCTTCTCGGCGAGGTGGCCGCGCTCAGAGGCAGCAAGGTGCTTGTTCATGTCGTCGTGTTGCTTGTAGAAGTAGACTACAGTGCAGGCGGAGACGAGGGCCAGGACGCCGATGGTGACAGGGTTAGGAAGACGAAGAGATAATCGACTCATGGTGTGAGTCGAGACGGTCGAACAATCGGTGATTCAGTGTTTAAGTATGCGGTCTCTTCGAATATTCGCAAAGCCTGACCAGTATTAGTATCTAGTAATGTGAAATTCCTGGAGAGGTTGAAGCTTACTGTCAGGGCTTAGGCTATCGAGTTGGCACCAAGCTGCGAGTGGAGATGCCTCGATCGGACTCCATCTTTAAAGATATGTGCGAGTGCTATGACCCCTAGCACTTTCACGATAGCCATGGCGCGTGCGAACGACGCGCAACGCGTCACTAAGGACAGAACATGAAGCTTACACAGAGTTCAACGCGACACTTATTCATTCCCAGCTTTCACTTGAATCGAATATTGGTATACATTGCCATGATGAATGTCGAGTTAGTTTCATTTCCTTGGAGTATAGATGGCGAACCATGATGTTGCAGACTGACAAAAATTCGGATGTCGGTGTACAGTGAGAGCGAAGATACTTGAAAGATATATCAACACCTATCTTGCGTATCTTATGACGATTTACGCAACAGCATGTGCGCGAGCTCGGCGACTTTATAATGAACGGACTAAAGTCCAGCAGTATATACGATGGTCGATCTTCGCTACCCGACACACGAAGGCTCAACCTGGACACTGACGGAAACTTTTGGACCTCGAGGGAATCTTACACAAGTTTATCTTTGCGTGCACGGCTATGATCACTGGGTACCTACCACACCCATAAAATAGAAACAATTTCTCTACAAGATACATTCGAGAGAACTCTCTGTCAATAACTCAAGCGTGGCATTCATTTTTTCTCATCCGAGATGCTATCTGAGCGATGGAACAAGACGATCCTGCTTTGTACGTGTCCGCATGAACTGAGGGCAGTGTAGTGACTGACCAGTAATGTGTAGCATCTAGCAATGAGTCTTCCAGCTTGGATTGGGTATGGTGCGCTGGGCCCGTGGGGTGTGGTACATCCGATTTCGGGAACTAGCGATTGTTTAAATGTTTCCTAAGCCCGACGGCAGTCCAAAGCCCTACATATGCATGTGAAGCCTCTTTTGGGAGAAACAGGCGATGTTTGTGACTGAAACTATGACCCATGTAACGATAGAGTTCCAGTGCATTTGATCACTGTTACTATACCTTGGGGACCTGTCTTGCATCACTAAGAAACTATGTGCGACTCCCAAGACTACCTATCTGCTTAGAGGCCGTGGTCATTCGAAAGCGATCTTATCAGTTAGGATCTACCGCAATAAATCTCTATGGAGGCGGCGATCCCACATTAGCTCCTGCTCAGTGAATCGGGCTCTCAAGGAACTGATGGTTATCATGCCGTCATTGGTTCTCCTGAAACAGAGCGTATGACCTATAACAATCGAGCACTTGCTGATAGTGGGGATGTTCAACTTCAAGTATGGCGGAGCGGCCGGATATAGTGGATGAGAGGGATCCGCGCTCTTAGATTTCGTTGCGGGACCCGTCATGGTCACGCGATGGGTGTTTCTGGGAGTGGGAATCTCAGGCCCGTGGTTTTGGGGAGATCCAGTGTAGCCAGTCGAATCCATTTGTCGCCTGATAGCGATTCAAGTGCTTCATGGGGCCGATTCGGTTTCACCGCCTCGCTGACAGCACACTGACAAGCAATTATTTATCTACCAGAAGAGCCCAACGGATCTCACCGGATTCCGATACACGAGGTTAGACAAGATGTTCCATTACTCGCATATGTCTGGGTTAGCCTAGGGAAAGTATAGCTATACACGAGCACTGTGACGGGCGGTTAAGGGGTATCGAGACAATCGCCCTGCGAAAGTGGTGGCGGCATAACTGAAGTCGCAAGACTCATGACAGCGAGAACGGTCTTCCTCATTCCGCAAGGATGGTCACGATGATTTCTTACAGTCATAATAATCACCATATCGTTGAGTGACAAAGTGGTCCGGACTTGTCCCAGTGTTTGATGTCCGGATTGGGAAATAGTTCCCATTCACGCCAGTGGCGCTGAGGGGCAACAGTAAAGATAACCTCATCGCGCTATCATCAGCCTCATCAACGTGGAAGATACAGATGCGTGATTCGTCGAATGCTCTCGTTATTTATCGATGATAGGCTCGTGGCTTCTAGATCTTTGTTGGGCCCCTGACCTTCTAGTGGTATGGATCACGATGCTACCTCCGATTCATGGGGCGCTTATCGCATGTGACGATAGCCGTCGCACTCGACGTCTCGAAAGGTAATTACAGCCCGATTGCGTTCGCGCACCCCATGGGAAAGTCATACCGACGAAAGCGCACGGCCGCGCTCCCCTCACAATACAGTGGCGGATTGCTTTCCTGAATCAGAGCGCCCAAACGATATTGTTACACGTAATTGCTCATAATCTTGACTCAATATATATGTTCAGTAGCTGGCCCTGCTCAGGTTGTTCAGCTAAACATCTACCACTGCTTATCAACATAAGTCTTTGCTTCAACCGAGCAATAACTTCATAACATCACATACCATGGTCGGTTCACTATTGGGTTACCTTGGCTTCGGTGGCAGCCGTGCCGCTGTCGCCCCTCAAACAAAAGCTGTACCGACGAAGGTGCAGCCAGTGCGCGCTTTGCCAGCGAATTGGTACACATCAGAGGAGATGTACCAACTCGAGCGACGTGCCATCTTCTCGCGTCGATGGCTCCTTATGACCCACAACTCAAGGCTTCGCAACTCTGGAGACCTGCTACACTACGACATCGCCAACTACGATGTTGTCATCCACAAGGACTCCGCTGGCAAGATCCAAGCGCATCACGGTGTCGATGCTGTTGACATCGCCAACACCGACTCTTCAAAATCCATCCACGTACGCATCGACAGGAACGGCTTCATCTGGATCAATCTCGACCCCCACGAGAAGCCCGAGGTATCATGGGAGGACCGATTTGATCACATCGACGAGCAGACCCGATTTGAGCAGTTCAATTTTGACGACTACGAGTTTGACCACACCTGGAACATCGTCGGCCCCTTCAACTGGAAGATTCTCGCAGATAACTTCAACGAGTGTTACCACTGCGCAACAACACACCCCGATCTCACAACAGGCCTGATCGACCTCGAATCCTATGACGTCTACTGCGACCCGAAGGGCGACCACATCCAGCACAAGCCAAACACACCCGAAGATCGCAAGGCTCTCGGCCAGGAGATCTGCTCCACATATTGCTTCCCCAATGTCTCGTTCACCGTCACAAAACACTTTCTCTTCATTCAAAAGTTCATGCCTAAGTCCCCCCGAGAAAGTATGATGTACTACGAGGTGTGGCGCAACAAGAACTCTGCTGAGGAGGACTTCCTGCTCATCAGCGACACCTACAAGCGCGTAATGCGCGAAGACAAGGTCCTGTGCGAGCGGTCGCAGAAGAACATCGAGGCGGGTATTTTTGTCAACGGAGAGCTTCATCCTCAGAAGGAGAAGGGTCCTATCTTCTTCCAGAAGAGGTGTCGCGAAGTGGTGGTCGAGCACGCCACTCGCGAGAGACGCGAGGGCAGGAGAATTGGACTCAAGTTTTAGCGTGTTGACTTTTTAGCATTCCATTGGCGTTTTATTGGCGACATTGCAGCGACTAAAGAAGAGCCGGATGGAAAGCCTTCGATCATTATGATAATTCCCCCTCACGTAGTTATGTCTTTAGACTGATCTAATTCACCGATCATTTACGAAAGTTCTACTACGGTAGTCTCATGCTCCAAACCTTGATCTCCTCGAGTGATTTCACTAGAGACTGCGCGTGGGATGCCAATAACAAAGAACCACTTGTTCGTCTGCATATAGGAAGCTAAGAGTTCAAGTCACGTCAACATGCTTGTCATTTCCGGTCTTATCAAACGTTTAGGTCAAGGACTCACAAGATCTGGCTGGACATGCAGCGCAGCATGAATCGTAGACATGCCGTGATAAGGGAGTTACATGCGCGCATATTCCAACACGAGATGTACAAGAGATGTTGTGTATGCGCCGCATGCCAGGCAAGGCTTCATTGTTCCATGAGCCGTCGGTAACACTGCATAGCACATTCACTAGATAAGATGCACTAACCGGCTCTAGCCTAGCATGATCTGCGAGTGTGAAAAGTCGCTTCCCAATCAGGAAGAGCATTCGGAAGCTGCGTTTGCTGCAAAGAATCAGCGCCTCCGAGTGCAAACACTCACCCGAGTGAGCCCGATTCATCTAAGGTCCTGGTTTTACACCGGAGACTCTGCGCCGGAGGCATACCCTGGCTTCCAGAGAAACGCTGCCACACCATCACATTCTCCTGCCACCAAGGAAATACTGACGGGAGCACTGTATCATTCGTTGCACGTCACCCGTACCACATCCACTATTGCCCCTTCGCCCACCAACATGGGTTCCATCGTCCTCCCTCACCTGCATTCTGGCTGGCACGTCGACCAAGCCATACTCTCGGAGGACCGCCGCGTCGTCGTGCTCCGCTTCGGCAAAGCCGGGTCGCCTTCCGTCATGCAAATGGACGAGCATCTCTACAAGATTGCCGACAAGATCAAGAAATTCGCGTCTGTCTATGTCGTTGACAACACCGAGGTACCGGACTTCAATGCCATGTATGAGATCTATGACGAGTGTACAGTCATGTTCTTCTGGCGGTGAGTAATGCCCAGGAGGGAGGGGGAAAGAAAGGAAGGAAAAGGTGGCGAGGGAAGGAGCGGGAGAAGGGGGAGAAAGCTGAGGTTAATGGGAAAACAATAGGAACAAACACATCCAAGTGGACTTCGGCACGGGCAACAACAACAAGATCAACTTCGCGATTTCCAGCAAGGAAGAGCTGATTGATATTATCGAAACAGTGTACCGGGGCGCGAGCAAGGGCAAGGGCCTCGTGGTATCACCGAAGGACTACTCGACCAAATGGCTATACTAAGGTCGATATCGAGGGGGTGAGCGTTTGTCGACCAACTTGCTGTAGCACGAGGTGGCGGTATACGGACGAGATGATGAACGGGGGAAAAACTCGGGAGATGATGATTGAGCGTCCGAGTGAAACACAGGGTGGAAGTGGAAGGGGCAGTAACTCGCGGCCGCACTACAAAGGTACGTGCACAAGGCTTGTATAATTCATCATCCCGTTGTAGGGTATCCGATGGTTACATATATGATGCAAAACGTACGTTCAAACATCTACATGCAGCCCTATCCCCCAGACATCTAGCACCAACCAGTGGTGGCATAGACAGCTTACAGAAATAATTGCACTACTTCTTCAACGCCGTGCGCCGTACACTCCGTCCCTTTTGCAAATGCTCAATCATGCAACGCTAAAAAACCAGAACACTTGCGAGCGAAGCAAGCCGAAGCCCTCATAAAAGCTGAGCAACAGTACTAGAATGCGCCCATGGTAATCTATCATTTCGACGAGCTGAAGAAATGATGCTTCTTTTTCTTCTTCTCCTTTTCTTCCTTTCCATGTTTCCCTGGCGGAGCCGGCGGCGGCGTACGCTGTCCTTGCGGCCGGGCGTTCAGCGTCATATTCGCCATACCAGCGGTGGGCGGCGCACCACCACCAGGCCGCGAGGGAAGACCGCCCGGAATGTTGGGTCTCGAGCCGGCGACGCCAGGCTTGGCATTTGCCGGGGGCGGTGCCGGCTTGGGAGGCTCTGGCTTCTCAAACAAATGCGCCGGTGCTTTTGGTGGAGGTTGGTCCATCGGTAACCGTAGGTTTCGGCGACTCTGGCTAAGGTCACCTATTTGTCGGAGATAGAGGCCAGGATTCATCATGTGCGACGTGACAAGGAAAACATCTCGCGATGTCTTCTCAGACATCTCGTAGCACGCGCGTGCCTCTGAATATGTTGCTCCACCAGCCATGAAGACAATGATGCGTTGGCGGGGCTCCACACTTGACAATTTTGATTTCGCCCATGTAGGCTTTGCGGAGCGTAAGGAGGATGCAGGTGCAAGTTCGGTCATGCCAGAATCCTCGGGACTTCCTTTGGTATACGGAAAGATATCCTGAGGAACGCGGCCGAGGACATGCTCTTCTAGGACCTCTTTGAGAACAGGTTCGTAGCGAGACAGGGCGTACTCCTCCCCGTTGGCAGGAGCAATAGTCTTGCGCGGAAACAAAGGGGGACTTGGTTCGCGCTTGTCTTTCAAGCCTCGGGCTACATGTCCACCTAGAAAATCAAGATTTCTAACAACGTCGCCATCTTGCGGAGGCAACTGTGCATGGAGAAGTAGCCTCGTAAGATCAACTGGGAGAATTCCATCGCGGTACAAAACGTAAAGCGCAATCAAACGAAGTCGGTCACCCGGTGTAACTGCATCTTCGTCCAAAGTGCGGATAACTTGGTCAGCCATGTTCTTAGCTTTCTTGTAATCTTCGTCAAGTCCAGTAGCGAGACACTGTGAAGTATTAGCGTGCAACAAACAATTGACTTGAAACTACTCACTTGTTCCACCGAGGCCAAATCGGGGAGCTTTTGTTTCTGAAAAATCTCCATACATTCTTGTGCCATGCTGATGTTGAGCGAGTAAGCCTCCTTTGTCTGTTGAAATTGAGGAAGACCAGCCATCATATCCTTGATCGCGTTCAGACCGTTCATTCCCCCAGCATTCGCTGCATCCTGGTTTGTGAAGTGGGGGTTGTCGGCGATGAACTTCTGAAAGTCAGAGATCAATCTGTCAATGGTGTCCTTCATGTGTCGGTGGCGGTACTCGACCCAGATCTTGTCTTTGTCACTGATCTCCATATCCTTCTCCTCTTCTCCATTCTCATCGGCGATGGTAGTCCTATATACGACCTTATCCCCCTCTTGCAGACGTAGCAGGTCGTGTACCATTGCCTGATACGTGAACTCGTGAAGAAGCGGTGCAAAGAGATCCATAGAGCGGTCGGTAATGTAAAGAACACCGCGAGGGCGGTTTGATGGCGGCGGAAAGTCAGGGTTGAATTGCGCGTACATGTCGAGCTTCTCTTGGGCGAACTTAGCCAGGTGTGAGCAGAGAACGCTGGCTTCATGGGTTGGGACACGAGGTCGGTAATAGCGAATGATGGGGTACTCGCCCAGCGCGACACAGACCCCAACAATCTACATGTGTATAAGTATTATATGTGCAATATTTGTGGAAGTCTTACCTTCTCGGCCACTTCCTCCATATGGTGCCTGACGAGATTGTTGCATTCTGGGTGAAAGAGTATGGGGAAACTCCAAGGATTTTTGAAAGTCACAAGATGCGACTCGCGCGGGTGGAAGTCTAGATGCAGGACCTTGAAAGAGCGAATCTGCTGTTGGGCCATCTGGGAGCGTTCCAAGCGCTCTCTAAGGGGACCCGCGGGCACTGTTCCCAGTCAATGCGTCTCCCACAGCTATGTTACGGTGCCATCATACGGGTGGTCCATATCAGGAATGCGCCTTTGTATCTTCGGCGTTCGAAGTCTGCCATGATGCAGTCTATTATATGTGGTTTCGGAGTGAGGAAGTAAACAGCGTCGGTATCGGTATCGGCTGCGCCTGGCGCCTGTCTTCGATGCGCTCGATGTCTATTATCCTTCAGCACTTGCCCTTGGCAGTCGAGCCCGAGCGTACTAGTAATATTGGAATCGAGAATGTCATCTTCTTTGACCACATTGTCGATAAGCTTGCGGCTCTCTTCGTCTGTGATTAGGACCTTCCACTGTGGGGAATCAGCATTGCGCGCGCAAAAGGGGTTGGGCGCATACGTCTCCACGGGTGGTGTTGCGGATGGTGTTGAGGATTACTACGAGGCGCGCGTTAGTAGTGCAAGTATGTCTTGGGTTGAGGGCGTCGTACAGTCCCGCTGGATGTCAATGAGTGAGACACCCATGACAACGATGGCGGGGTTGCGACAGCTGCTGCCCGCCCAATTACGAGACGTTCGGGGGCTGGAAGAGCTGCAGAAAGAGTGTACAGAGTGCGCGGCGTAAACAATCGAGAGGGCGGCAGCGCAAGAAGGGTGCAAAGAGTGAAGGGTCGCTCTGGAGCGTCGTGGAGGCTGTCGTGTCTCGAGGTGGTCGGCGGAGGGCGATACCCCGGCTGATGTGCTTGGCTCTAGCTTCGACATTTTTCTGGCATCGTCGTCGACGTTCTGGGAGTCAAACAACGCGCGCATTGCTGTTCATTCTCGAATGCGCGTCGTTCGCCGAAGCCATTGGTAGTTTTCCTCTCATCCAACTGGAATGCCTACGCTGCCTCCTCGGCGCACCTCGCTGTGTCTCTTCTGCGAATTCGCCGCCCGAACGCGCCTGCAGCCGCAACGCTTCCTTCCACACACACAGGTCGCCCATCGCGTTACTACGGGAGGAGAAGAAAGAAAACTGCGTAGAAAAGAAAAAGGTTCATACGTCCGTATATCAAGAGAACAACATGACCGACGGGACTACAGAGGAAGGGTAGAGAGGCCTAGTCGTTGCTCACGCGCATGTACTAACGGCAACAGAATTATATCAATCCTCTCAACAAAGATGGCCGTTCAAGCAATCCAGACTTCTTCCAGACGGTGCGCATCCAGATGGAGAAGCTGAGGACCGCCCTCACCGAGCCCGATTTCCTCCGGAGCCTGCATATGGACCGCGGGACCTTCGACAATGAATGGGAGACCTTCGAGCGCTCCATAAGTCTTTGGATCAAACAAGCATCGCCCGACTTGATCAACCTTGCACGAGGCGTGTCCCAATACAACAAGAAAAAGGCCTTGGAGGACCGACTACGGTACTTGTTCTATGCCCAAGTCTACGGCGGACGCTTTACAAAGGCCGAGCAGGAAAACCAGAAGCAAGTGGCCGACCTTCGATACCCTGCCGAGTGGTATCCCGCAACGAGAGAGATCCCGCGGACAGTACATCTCCACGTCGGCCCAACGAATTCAGGGAAGACCTACCACGCGCTTAAGCGACTAGAAGAGGCGGATCGTGGCATATACCTGGGCCCGCTTCGACTGCTCGCTCACGAAGTCTATACGCGCTTGAATGCAAAAGGAAAGGCCTGCGCATTGGTGACGGGAGAAGAACAGCGCTTGCCCGATGGCGATGTGAGGATGTGGAGCTGCACAGTCGAGATGGCTCCGCTCAACACAGCGCTCGATGTCGCCGTCATTGACGAGATCCAGATGATTAACCATAACCAGCGGGGATGGGCGTGGACATCAGCATTTCTGGGTGTTCAAGCACGCGAGGTCCATCTCTGCGGCGAAGCACGGACAGTACCCATCATCAAGGAGTTGTGTGCCCTCGTGGGCGACAAAGTAGAGGTCCACGAATATGAGCGCCTGACTCCACTCAAAGTAGCCCAAAACAGCTTGAAAGGCAACCTGGACAATCTCGAGAAGGGCGACTGTATTGTTGGCTTCTCTGTACTGGGTCTTCATGCGCTGCGGAAAGAGGTGGAGACGAAGACAGGAAGAAAATGCGCCATCGTCTACGGCAGTCTGCCGCCCGAAACAAGAGCCCAGCAAGCTCGCCTTTTCAACGATCCGGACAACGACTACGATTTCTTGGTGGCCAGTGATGCCATAGGCATGGGGCTGAATTTGAGCATCAAACGCGTCATCTTCGAGTCTACCATGAAGAACGACGGTTCGCGCTTAACACCACTAAAGATCTCCGAAGTCAAGCAGATTGGCGGCCGTGCTGGGCGATACCGCTCTGCACACCAAGCTATTACCGCGGACACGAGTTCTGGGTCGGACTCCGCAGTTGACCCAGTGATAGGTTTAGACGATGTAAAGGGAGACGTCGTGGAGGAGAAAGCCGTTGCGTCACCCGCAGCTGTGGGATATGTCACTACATTGGACCGCATGGACTTCGACTACCTCGCATCGGCTATGAATCGTGAGCCTGAGCCGATCGAAACAGCAGGCCTCTCCCCTCCGGCACTGATCGTAGAACGCTTTGCCAGCTACTTCCCTCCCGGTACGCCTTTCAGCTACATCATGCTTCGCCTCCACGAGATCTCTACCGTCCACCCACGCTTCCACCTCTGTGCCCTGAAAGAAAAGCTTGCGGTAGCAGACGTTATTCACACAGTAAAGAATCTATCCATTGCAGACCGTCTCGTCATTTGTGCGACTCCATCAAACATGCGGGACGAGGGAGAACGCAACTTCCTCCGCACACTCGCCGAGTGTATCGCAGACAACAAATCCGGTGAGCTCCTTGATCTACCCAATCTTCCTATCGAAGTTCTAGACCAGGAACCCACCGCCGAACGCAAATACCTGTACAGTCTGGAGGAGCTACACAAGATGATCGTGGCGTACCTGTGGCTTAGCTACCGCTTCCCACATGTTTTCACCACTCGAAAATTAGCCAACCATGTGAAGCAAATCACTGAAGACGCTATCGAGCGCACGCTGATGCAGTTCTCGTGGTCGGGTATTAGAGAGAAGCGCAGACAGAAACGACAGGAGGCTATGCGCGAACTACAAAAACAAGAAGAAACGATTGCGCAGGAGAGGGAAGCCTTCGAAATTAATCTGCCGGAAGAGGCACGTCAGATTATCAGTGACAAGAGATCATTCGCTGACTCTGAAGCTCCGGTGGACGACGAGGGCGAGTATCATCCGGAGGAGCTTGATGATTTGGAGTCCACCACGACAGTGGGGCAGCAGCGTATGCAGTCGACATGGAAGGCTTCTGACAACCGTCAAGGCCAGACAGCTCCGGCTGTTGATGCACCGGATGCAGCGCAGGCGAGGCCGTGATAAGTTCTGTATTATGCATGTACTATACAGCATGAAAGAGGCGCATACATGGGAGCATCCCGGCGTTGTAGATACCATGTTACATTGTACACTATGTCAGGCGGATTGACAAGGGCATTTGCATATAGAATATAATATCATGAAATCTAAATTACATCTTTCCGTTCGAAACATCAGCAAGTATAAGCAGCTTTATGGCGTGAAGCTTGGCTGTACGTCATGGTGGCGGTGATGCGACATCCAGAATCTATTTCCCAGGCTGCAACGAATCATTCGGACGATTTGCAAGAAGACGGCAAGTGCTCCTAAGCACGTCAGGGCGTTTAGGGGTGAATCGTGACCTACACGTGAAGCTTGTCTCCAAAAAGATTAGTGAAATGAGCGTGGGCAAATCCAGAGAGCCGGTGCTTCCGAAGCGCCCGTCGTCACCAACCCCGAGCTCTCCCTCGTCGCAGTCCCACCACCGCAACCCACAACACCACGCACCAGTCTCGACACAATATACTTACCTTCTCGACAACCCTGATAACCAAAGGCTTCGCGATCGCGAAGCTCGGTCTATCGCCGCGATGGCGTCCTCACAGCTCTTTGAGCTCCCCCGGCCAAAAGTAAGAAAATGGGACCCAGACTTTGTTCACGCGATTACCGCCCGAGGTCATACAGCACTAACATATACTAGAACTTCTTTCAAAAAATGTCGCTACGAACTGGCGCGGAAATAATCACCTATCTTCAGGTCATCAACAAGGTCTCCGGATTATATGGGCTGCTCGCTCTCCTGACAGGCGCCGCCATCGATGGATGGCAGCTGTCTATGTACCTCTACTCGACCATCGTGCTCGTCGCAACCGTCTATCTCTACAAGCATATCCGCCTACAGTCGTCCTTCGAAAGCCTCCTGCTCGCGCACCTGTACGCGCTCGACTCTGTGGTCAATGCGCTCTATACCGCCTTCTTCGGTTTTATCTGGTTCTACACCCTCGCGAATCACCCCGACGGCAGCGACAACTCGATTGCACCCGGCATTCCAGAAAACGCAGGCTTCACAAACCCGAAATTCAACGTCAGCGAGGTTAACGTTGTTGCAGAACCCGCTGGAGGACTAAAGGCTGGCCAGGATGCCGTGGCTGTTGGACAAGGTACGCCCGGATCGGCCCCAGGACTCGGTGGCGCCGTCTTCCAGACCAGCAGCATAATGAGCATTTCGCTCATCGCAGGCTTCTGGGCGCTCCGCGTCTACTTTGTCTTCGTGATGCTCGCGTTTGCGCGCCAGTGCCTGCGTCAACACATCGCTGCTAATGCGTCCACCGCTGGTTGGTACAACAACGACACTCCCCAAACCTCCCAGAACCTTGCGGAGAACCCCTTCCAAGAAGGCAAAGAGGCAGGCTATGGCTGGAAGGGTAAGCTTGGAAGGATCATGTTGAGCGGCGCGCCCCTGTACTGGCTTGGATCGAGCGCGGAAGAGGATGAATCGTGGATGCGTGGTGTTGGTGGCAAGTTCAACAGGAAGGGCGCATCGGCGGGAGAGCCAATAGGCTTGGGCGAACGAGAGCGCAGGAGAAGAAGTGGGACTGGTCCACCCGCTCCGCCGAGGGAAATGAGGCCCCCACAGCTTGCTGATTTGCAAGAGGTACGGTGATCTGATGTAGGACGTATGTGGAAGAGTCTTGTATCGCTGTTGGGTTCTGCCAATAGCATTCTTAAGAAGCCAGTGGGAGGTTGTAATGCACTAATCCGGCTTTTAAGCGAAGTAACGTTCAACTTCGATAAACGAAAGACATGTACAATAGGAGGATCGGAGTACCAGGGCCACGATGCATGGCGCATCGTTGTTATTCTTCCATTCACGATTTGGATACTTTGGTAGCAACGTGCATAGCATACCATGGCGTTGTCCTACAATTCATCCACGTTCTATTCAGCTATGCAATCGCCGCAATCTAATAATCAGGAAGATATTGATAGAGTCTAGCTTTGTGACATCTCGCTAATACGCTATCATGTGTTCGAATGTGTATAATCAGCCCTACGTTCGGAACGGTAATATGTAGTGCGGGGCTACGTCAACGCCAACGCTACTGAAGTAAGCCGACCGGTCGACCCATCTTGGACGATCATTCTCCACAATACCTGCACTACGGATTCTCCATCATGCAGGGCAAAACGGTCGGACGCCCCTCCACCCCTCCAACACTTTCAAAACAACAGTTGTACTTCTACCTATAATAACGACACAACAAACCAATCATGGCAGACACCTCATACCCCCGCCCTGACTGGCAACGCCCCTCCCTCAACTGGCAGTCCCTAAACGGCCCGTGGTCCTTCCTCTTCGACGACAACGACGTCGGTCTCGTGCAAGGCTGGCACTTACACGGCCTTCCCTCCGAAGTCTTCGTCGACCCTGCACTAACCAACACATCCTCTTCGAACCAGGACTCAGAGAGTATCACAGCCAAGATCGCAGGCAACACGCAAGCCCTCATCAAAGGCAACGTGTTTAAATCCGACGGCGCGGTCAAGCATTCCAGGAGAGATATCCAAGTCCCATACGTGTGGCAATGCCCTGCATCAGGCATCGAGGAGAAAGGTGTGCATGAGGTGTTCTGGTATGAACGCAGTACCCAAGACATCCGTACCAAGGAGCAGAAAGAGAGGGGAGATAAGGTGAGCCTGAGATTCGGGGCCGTGGATTACGAAGCCAAGGTGTGGGTTGATGGCAATTTCGTAGGTGGCCATCGAGGCGGACATGTGCCGTTCTCGATCGATGTTACGGATGCGTTTGCAAAAAAGGAGGGGGAGCACAGATTCACAATTAGGGTGTATGACTCTGCCTACGATCTTACGCAGCCGCGAGGAAAACAATACTGGGGTGCGCAGCCGGAAAGTATCTTTTATACGCCGAGCGGGGGTATTTGGCAGAATGTGTGGCTTGAAGTGGTGCCGAGGGTGAGGATTGGAGACTCGAGTGATGGTACTGTGCTGCGCAGCGATGATATCGAGGGCGGGAAGCTCAAGGCTACTGTGTGCATTTTGCACCGGTCGGCTGGGTGGAAGTACTCTGTGTCGGCGCAGGTCAAGCTGGGCAATTCGCTTCTCGGCTGCACGGAGACATTTGAGCTACCGCGGGAGTCGGATTCAATCTCTTTCGAAGTGGACATGCGAGTTCCAGATGGTATTGGGCTCGAACGATTAGACCAGGAAACACTCTCCATGGCGCCGCTCAAAAACCACCGCGCATGGCTCAAAAACATAGCCCTTTGGTCTCCAGAACACCCTACCCTCTACGATGTCTGCTTCACCCTTTACGACCCATCCGGCGCTCATATAGACACCATATTGACCAAAGTCGGTATGCGCAAGATCTCCTGGAATGACGGTGCCTTCCGTCTTAACAATCGAGCTTACTTCCAAGCTCTCTTCCTAGACCAAGGGTACTGGCCTACAACTTTCATGACACCTCCTTCTGCAGACGCCCTCAGAGCGGATATTGAGCTCAGCAAGAAAATGGGCTTCAACGGGTGCCGCAAGCACCAGAAAGTCGAGGACCCTATCTTCCATTACTGGGCAGACCGTCTGGGCTTCCTCGTCTGGGGCGAGATGGCAAATGCCTACTCTTTCTCCTCCCAATACGTAGAGCGCTTCGACCAAGAATGGCGTGAGGCCGTCCTACGAGACATCAACCATCCTTCCGTAGTCGCATGGACGCCCGTCAACGAATCATGGGCATACACGGATCTGAAGCAAAATGTTGAGCAGAGAAATCACATCAGGAGTCTGTACTACGCGACAAAGGTTTTGGATCCATCGAGACCAGTCAACGACAATTGTGGCTGGGAACATGTGAAGGGGGATCTGACAACTTTCCATGACTATTCCGATGGCAATAAGCTCACGGAGACGTGTAAGACGATTGAGGGGATACTCGCGCCCAAGGCAGATCGGTCCGTCTTCCTGTCAGCGATTCCTCAGCGGAACGATGAGGGCTCCAAACATAATCCGGACGCACCGATCATATGCACGGAATTTGGCGGTATCAATATCGCACAGCAGACCGGGACAGGGGAGCGCGACTGGGGGTATACCACCGCGAGTGATCCGAAAGATTTGTTGAAGAGGATCGAGACGATGATGAGGGGGATTGTGGAAGGTGGTCATATTTGTGGGTTCGTGTATACGCAGCTCACAGATATTGAGCAGGAGGTTAATGGTTTGTACACATTGGATAGGAAGGAGAAGTTGGATGCTAAGGAAGTCAAGAACATTGTCGAAGGTGTCATCAAGTATTACAATGGTCTGCAGGATGTTGAGATGGGAGGGACATGATGGGGCAGGAAAGACCAGGCATAAGAGAGGGGACAGAAGAGCATCCTACAAAATATTGGTAAAAGAGTAAAACGGTTATCTAGGTTGTGTTTCTGCGAAGGGGATGGTTCCTACCAAGGCACGTAAAGCTCTACCGCGAGATGATCCGGATCCTCCGGGTCCACGCTGGTCATACTTGATGTCACCCGTGACACCTCATTTCCCAGTAGAGAAGGATAAGATCTAGCTATTATCTCGAGGGTAGCATATCAATTTCTCTTTCCGATTATATAATATAGCCAAAAACGTGGGTCTGTCGCCAAACAAATGGTCCTCCGCAACTCCGCAACGCGCTCCGCAAGTCCTCCGCAATTTGTCTCACCCCGAGCCTATCGTTCAGAGTCCTTTTACCGAATCGTACTACGAGACTCTAGTGTCTTCTTTTTATTCTTTATTTGCACAAGATTTGGATTTGTAATCATACCTTCTTGTCTATCTCAAAACCATCGTTCTTGCCAACTTCCACACAATTCACCCTCTTCATCCCATCCTCCCACCTCACAGTCACAAACATGTCCACCTCTCCCTCCCATCCCACCGTACTCATTACATCCGCAACCGGCACCCAAGGCACCGCTCTGATCTCTGCCCTCGCATCTCTCTCCTTGCCGATCTCGATTCGCGCCCTAGTCCGCGATCCCTCCTCCCCAAAATCTCTAGCCTTACTCGGCCTCTCAAACGCACACACCTCAATCGTCCTTACAAAGGGCAACTTCTCTTCCCCCACAAGCTTAGCCTCTGCTCTCGCGCCTGATGGAGATGGAAAGGTTGTGGACGCTGTGTTTCTGAACACGAACCCGACGTTTGGTGACCCTGAGGAGGAGGTAAGGCATGCGATGAGTGTGTTGGGAGCGGCGAGGGAGCAAAGGGTGAGGCACGTCGTATATACCTCTGTGATTGGTGTCGCAGATGCTGAAGTGTGGGAAAGGATTGGCGAGAAGCCGGGATGGGTTAATGCTGAGGCAATGACTTTACTGCGGACTGCGGATGGCCCTGGGATCGAGGCGGTGAGGAGGCGTTCGCAATTGTTGACCGAGGGGGAGAACAAGGTGGAGGACGGAATAACGAGGGAGCTATTGAGGGGGTATTTTGGCGCGAAGATGTCGATTGAGGGTTTGGTCAAGACATGGGGAGGTACTGGAACGGAGGAGGAAGGGAAGACATGGAACATCCTCCGTCCGGCGTGGTTCATGACTAACTTTTTACCACCGGCGAACGCAAATTACTGGCCAGACCTCACTCCATCCAATCCTATCCTCCGCAGCGCGATCTTGCCCGACATGCGAATGATGCTCGTTCATCCGGAAGACATCGGGGCTGTGGCTGCACGGGCACTGCTATCGCCATTCGCACATGCCCTCGCCCCTTCTTTGGTAAAGCAGACGATCAATATAGGCAGTCAGGCGCTCACGCTTACGGAGATCGCACAAACCCTTTCCAAGACAACGGGCATCGAGGTCAAAGCGGAGTTTGTAAACGAAGCAGAAGCAGCAATAGAGATCCGCGAAGGCAATGTGCAGCGAGACGCACAAGCTTGGTTTGCGACACTGCAGGACTGTTTCGAGCCAGGAGAGCTGTTTCAACTTATTGGACGAGAGCCGAAGACTTTCAGCGAGTATTTGGAGGGGAGGAAGCAAGAACTGCAATCCTTTTTGGACGGTGACGGGAGAAAAAATCGGGATGAGTGATTTCAATGACCATGCCCGAGAAAATACTGATTGACTTTTCACAATCTATAGTATGGCGTGTTCATGTGCACAAATTTTGCGTGTTTAATTTCGTGTCTTTCCAGTCCAAACATTGTCAATGGTGATTGGCTGAGGGTTCCACAGGACCAGAGGTGGATTGAGCTCAAAGTGGTTCTCGTACATCGCTTACTCTGGCTTCCTGGCCCGACCTCGTAGCGCGTGTGCGCATTTACCGAGTCTTTACTAAACTGCTCTTCAAGAGCATCCATGAGGGTTGACACACGCTCCTTCGGGACCGTTATAGCCCCCGGCGGTAAAGCTATGGAAATTAGCACCATCCGCGTGCAAGTTCTAAATAACACGTACTTTCCACCGCCGCCAACACTTGACTTTTCGTCAATAGAGCAGACCTCTTTCCGATCGCTTCCATGTTCTTGTCATCTCTTGTGCTGAAGTTAATTTCAACTATTTCTTCGTGAATATCGACAAGACCTAACTCTTTGAACCATCCCTTTGCACTCTCAATCCCCTGCAGCGACGAGCGAATAAATTTGATCATGTCGCGAAGAGAGTAAAGTATTCCTGCCACGCGGGCCTATCTGTATCTGATTTCCAATCCTGCAGGTCGATCAACTGGATCCAGCCGCCTGGCCTGACCATGTCGGCAAGGCGATGGGCTAGTAGCCTGGTGTCGGGTTCGGAGCCCCCGACCGCCATTGCAAAGCGCTGGTGGACGAGGTCAAATTTTCCGGACCATTCTTCCGGCCAAGATTTAGTTGCGTACTGCACGTGGTAGCTAATGTTGGATGGTGATTTGGTAGGGAAGTAGGACGGTTCAATGTCGGTTCCGATAAAGGTGTGTTGCGGTCCGATCGATGCTTGGAGGTCGCGGAGCCAGACGCCTAGGCAGATTAGAAACCTTGGAAGATGTTCCATCATATGCTTGTTTGTACTTACCATCGGCTGTGCAACTGTCGAGGATCGTGAGAGAACCTGAGGAGAAGTCGATTGGCGCTAAGACTAGTCGTTTGTTAAGTGCATCTTTCACAACTTGGTGTTGCAATGTCAAACGCGTAATCTCGTCGTTGCTGTGAAGGATGTATCCAGACTGGCCACTTCCCGGTTCAGGTGTAGGGTCTGTCATGGAATCAATATTCAAGATTAAAAGTTGCGATGCATCAGAATACTTGGAACTTGAACAGTGGGTAGGGCAAATATTGCTTTTCTACAATTGTCGCTATGCATGTAAGCTTGTACCACCGTACTTCGCATTTTCCCGTAGCGTGGACTGCACCGCGCCGCACCGTGTTCTATAGACTGTGCCGTAGATAATCTCTCCGAGCAGCTGTTCAGTAAGTCTCCAGGCAAGTTGCATACAGCTTTTGTGAGACATGCGCTGCTTTTGATTATCGAACGAACCATTGTGGCAAATTAGGCAAGGCGAAAATATTACAAAGAAAATACAACCAACAGGTGGTCTAGACGTCTGTCCCACGATCAAAGCAATAGACTAAATCCGCAAACTCTCATGTTCATACGTAGGTGTTGCGATAACTATCGGTCTATAGCCAACGGGGCTTGTTCACATAAGGGCATAATAGTCACTGTCGGTGATATATTTTTAACTTCCGTACAAGCTGTCGTGATCCCATGCACGGGCCTCACAAGTCAATTGATGCTTCAACGGTCCGAACAGAGAGGGTTAAAGCAACAATTCAACACTTGTACCATAGATATCTACAGTGACGCCTGATCAGGCCAGTAAAACAGTCATCAATAATCAGTATAAACCGAAAGCATGTTCGCCCAAAGACCATGTGAAACACTTCATCAAGCCATAGTACCAAAATGTCCATTGAAACCAATCTTTGCCGTGCACTGCAAACACATCATTCCGTGGCCTTTCGCTCAGGTGTCGCAGAAGACCCTTTAAGTTTTGAAATTCAACATCGCCTCCAGTGTCCCCGACTGGCGACCCCTACAACTCGTCGTCTTCCTGAGCCGTATGCTGCGGTGACGCGCAAATGCTTGTCAGCGTTTGAGTGCTTGCAGTGGCGGATGATTCGAAAGATGCCTCGCTTACGATCCGAATCCCACCCTCACCCTCGACGTCACTGTCGGACACGATGGTCTCGATTTCCCAATCCTCAAATTCCGGTTGCGCGAGCTGAGATCCATCGGCGTTCTCCTCATCGATTCCAATGGTTTTGGGGGCAGCCTTGTGGGCCAGATGCTTGAGGTCTTCCTGGGTATTCTCGTAGTCGCTGTCAGAGGTGACCACCGGGGTGGAGCGATCTCCTTGAAGATCTGCCGAGTTTTGCTGGGGTGGCGAAGCTTGGTCGGGATTGGCGCTGTTCGACGATGTGAAGGGATTCTCACAGCTAGTGACAGAGACTGCGGTGGGGTTGCTGACCATAACGGTCGATTGATCCTGCTTCGGAGGGTCCTCGGTCATCACAGTCAGTCGGTCATTCTTGAACGGGCTGCTGACCAAGCCAGTGTCCAAAGTGGTGACATTGTGACCGGAACTATCTCCTGGATTGGTCGTTTCAGTGGAGGCTGCGACCGAGTTGCTGGTCGTGTCATTCAGCTCAAACTTCTCGAGAATAGGGTTGATAGCATCGTGGATTTGCTTGGTGATCCATTGCTCGAATTTCTCAGCATCGAAATTCGTGAAATCGAATAGAGACGGAGATGCAGGTTCTGCATCGGAAGAAAGGGCCGATGCTTCCTGGTCCTTGACGACTGCAGGAAGGGTTGATGCTTCCTCTTCCTTGGTCACCGCAGGAAGGGACGATGCTTCCTGTTCTATGACTACTGTAGGAAGGGTTGATGCTTCCTCTTCTTTAGTCAACGTAGGAAGGGTCGATACTTCCTCTTCCTTAGTTACCACAAGAAGGGTCAATGCTTCCTCTTCCTTAACCACTGCAGGAAGGGTCGATGCTTCCTGTTCCTTGGCCACCGCAGTTAAAGGGGCTGCATTCGAGACAGGCTGAGCAAATCGGCTGCCAGCTAGATTGGTAAGCTTTGATTGGTCGTCCTTCATCGTCATAGATGCGAAACGGCTATTCATCATACCGGAGGAAGGTTGAATCTTCTTTGGTGATTCGGTCGAACCGGATCCTAAGGATGTGACAGACCGAGCGTTCGCCCACTTGTTGTTGATGACCTTCGCTCCACCATCTTCAGGAGTAGAAGAGGTGCTGGGCGGTGTGACATACGTGGGACCAGTCGAGAAGGCAGACTTCGTCGCATTAGAGGTGGAAGGAGCGACCTTGAGTCGGCCGGTGTTTTGATCGTACTTGTCCGAGAAATTTTCATTCTTCAACATCGAGCTCTTGCACTGCTTCAAATGTACTGAGTAGAACTCAAATTGGTTGCCGCTATAATCCTTGCCGCAACTTGTGCAGAAGAAAGGTGTCGGCTTCTGTGCCGGCTGACGCGCGCTGCGATCGACATTCCTGTCTCGAACCTCTATATTGTTGTCAGCAGAAGTTTCCGGCACACTATGGGTAGAAGAGATTAGCGTGCCTGTAGCGTGCAAAGTTGGATCGAAAGGCCTCTTCTTCGGTGTCCATTGTATACTAGGCCACATATTCTTTCCTACGATCCGTTAGTAGACTTAAAGAATTTTTGAATCAAGTCGTGGTTGCTCACCTTGATCGTGCCGTGATTTCGGGATTGTGTTGATGCTACTCTCTGCTGTAGCTGGTGGTATTGTTTTGCGCTGTGTAATCAAAACCGAGCGAGGGTGTGGTTTCCGGTGAGGAGATCAGGGTTGGGGGAGCTTTTGTAGCCCTCATCTGGGCGGGACATAACGCACGAGCCATTAGTGAAAAGCTGTGGCCTGCGGGGAGGTAGGGCCAATGTCACGTGACTTAGACCTCCCCGGGGCCCCTTAAGGTATCTTACAGGTTGAATCAGAATGGGAAGGATGAAATATTCATTTATTCCCTGTCCCTTGTGAACGAGGCGTAAGAGTATTTGATTTCTCAAATATGCTCATACTGTCTCTACGGTACCTTATCGCCCCTTTGAAATCGCGACCTACAGGTCTCCACATCAAAAATGCCCTCAGATCCTCACTTTGGTACTTCTTCCAGGTATCGCTAGGGCCATCAATTGTGAGATAAATGTCAATCTGTTCCACCCGCCCAACGCCTGTCTTTTCATATACTGGGACCGCATAGGGAACGGCTTCGACAACAGTTTCGACACCCGACTCATCGGATTTGCGGATGCCCCATCGGATGAGCATCGTTCCGACACCTTGCCGACGATATTCTGGATGAACCATCATCTGGTTCAGTACTAGAGGTTGTAAGGCACGAAACGAAAGAGGGGCAAGAAAGATACATGCCGACGTAAGGCCTCGGGACTCTCTTAGTAACAAGATTTTGCAGCCCTCCAATGAGTTTCTCGGCAAAAAACTTCTCGTCAGTTCCTTCAATGTGCCAGTTCGCAACGAAGGGATCTGGTGCATGCGCTCCCCCGTTGAGCATCCAGCATGCCGCGCCAACTACATTCTCGGACTTGGTTTTAATCACTTTGGTCCAATGGCACGCCTTGTTGGCTTTCCGCATGCGGACATGGCGCTCCTTCGATGCTGTGACAGCCTCGTCAAGGCTGGTGTGAATGGGGTTGAAGAAATTGGAGAAGGCGTTGTAGGGATTGTGAAAAGCTTTGAAGTGAATCGACCAGATGGCATCGAATTCACTTTCCGAGGTAACTTCGAAAAGTTGTAAGCTCATTTTGGTGCAAGCCTGAACGTTCAGAGCTGAAGTCTGACTTAATCTGAGAAAGAGTTTCTTGCTGGTAGGTAAAGGGGACGACTGTGCCGCATACGTGCAGGAAGAGACAAGGCTGAGTCGGGCGCGAATATGTCCGCTTCCACAAGGCTGCATATATCACCTCGATATGATCTGAGTGCTGAATGTGTTTGTTCTGGTGGTATGATTGATATTTACCGTTACATGGTGTGAGATTAACACGATTTCGGGAGGTGCATGCATCAAACGGAAACACCAGTCTTATTTAGTGGTTGGCCATACACAGTGGCGTACTATGACGCCCGTGTGCTACAAAAACAATAACATAAGCATGCCCGTGGAGGTAGAGACCCATTGCAAGATAGAAACCGCATTTACCGAAGCCACCTTCCTGAAACATGAATCTAGTCTCGTGAAAACCCGTGAAACAAAATGCCCTTGAGTCGAAAACAGCTGACTCTACATGAACCTCCACATCCATTGGTCCGCGTCTCATACCTTCCTTGTCGGTATTGCATCAACGTAGGAATCTAGCAGATACCGGAGCTGAACATGCGAGGCTTGCCTGATGTCTACTCCTCGACGGACTTGGTACTGGTAGACTTGCAAGCGTGACCGGGGCTGCCGGGCGTCACGTAAGAGTTCGCAGTCCGAGGACGCCTCGTGAAGTGCCTGTCCAGATCATGGGAAGTGGACAGGCCGGCCGGTACGTTTGGCATGTTATGCATCCCGGGCAAAGATTCAACAGCTGCGTCCGGACCTTTGCAGTTTTTGTAGTGATCTGCGAGGTTGCTGTAAAAGGGAAAGTGTGTGCGACATTTTGTGCAAAAGAAGGGACTATCGTATCGACCCGTCTGAGCGTTGCGGAGGCCATACACACGTGGGGCGGGCGCGACAGCCAACGAGTTGATCGGTGGCTTCTTTGAGCCGGCGCTGAAGTCAGGGCCAGGGTTGAATGACCGAGCATCAGGATTCGTTGTAGTCGAGGACCGAGGCCGCGTGACGGGAGACGGTGAGGCATCCTGGGCATAGGATTGTAGATTTGACTCCATAGTCGTTGATGACCGAGCGCGAGCAGAGAGAGGTGGAGCAACTAGATATTATGAGAAAGGTAATGGAAGGGGATGTAGAGTTTTCATACCTGCTGTCCGCATGGTAGTCGGCGCGTCGTAGGGTGAAGGTGGGAAGATACCATGAGCTCGTACGTACTGGGAAACCTGAGAGGAAGATAAGATGCTGTTGTACCAGTCGTGGCGATGATGGATTCCGTGGCCGCGATCACCGAGATGCTGCGCTTCTAGGAAATCTATCTCGTCAAAAACTTTAGCCTTCTCTGTCTCTTGCTCGTCAATGATGCGACGGAAATCGGGGCCTCCAATTTGTAGGTAGTGTGCACGCTGTGCCTGCAAGGCTCGCACTTTGTCTTGCTCTTCATGCTTCATCAGGCCCTCCAGCCACTCAATTTTGCAGTTGGCGTCGTCTAAGCCTTCCTTGAGCGTGGCATTCTCGCGGCGAATGCTCTGTGTGACCTTAGTTCACTAGTCAGTTACTGATCCCGAATCCTTTTGTTACCCTAACAAGTGCACAATCCTTACCTGGCCAACAACTGTCTTGATGATGTCTTCGATCCCTCCGGTCTGAGTGACCGCGGCCTTGATGACCTGATCCACCCGGTTGTCCATCGTGTTCGGTCTCTGCGATATTCGGTCAGGTGTCAAGCACATAACATCAAGATATTGCGGTAGTACATACTCGAAGAAACCTTCTGGCCTTGCCACTACGAATATGCCTTGGTCGGGGAGATAAGCCCTGGCAACAAGTTGAAGGGGTCTTGGAGAATGAGTGAGTGCTTATGCTCTAGAGTGCGCCGACTTTAAAAAGAGGCGCTTGTGTTTGGCCGCTAAGCATGGCGATAGCTTCAGGTGGTCAAGTGTGTTGTGCCGGTTGACTTGGGTGCTTAATTAGGTTGGTTGAACTAGTTTTGTGGGCCTGGGGAACTTTCAAAATGGGAAACGCACGGTGACTAGATAATCTTCACAGATCGCCTTGACCTGTCTGGAACGACCTGAGCGATAAGTCCATGGACTAAATGTGCTTAGATTGATGCTGTCACGTTGTTACTGCGAAAGACATGTCGACCTAGGTTGAATTCCAGACATGGGCTCTTCAGACCCATGTAGCATGAGCTGCTGTACTATAATACGTTTTAGATCGCACTGAAGCTAGGTGACACTCTCGATGTTCGATCAGACAGCGAGGTCGTTCGTGTATTGAATACCTGAAATTGCTCACCACAATCATCACTCACTATAGCGCTAAACCGTCTCGCAATGCGTCCAAAGATAGAGAATTGGAATTCTGCCAGCCATAATTCAGCAGGTTCTTCACCCAATTCGAGCTTGCCGGATTGGGGTAATGAGATGCCTGTCTTGCGCGTGTTTTAGTGGAGCATTCCGTTTTGCGCCAACGCTTTTGGGATCTTGAGTGTGAATATCTCTGGCCCAAGTTTTGAGTATAACGGGGGCGATATGTGCTAGCTCCCAGGGGAGAAGCGCGACCGGCACAGCAAGTAATAGATGAAGGGCGACTCAGATGAAGTACGCTTTTGGTTCCCCATGTCTCAGCTAATGCTCCCAGAGAGCCCTGAATTGGTTGAATTATGTACTTGGTCGAGCTACAGTACTGCTTTATAAATAAGGGACTACTACTGTGGTGTATGAGCCACAATGTGAACGCGCAGATACAGAAGGAAGTACATACCTCTCTGCAGATAGCTACGCGCAACGTCCCAGACTATGGTTGGATAAGACAGCTACCGTGGCTTGCACCTAGCAGAATGCTAAGTCAGGAGATGTCGTAATCTATTCGATAGGTTATTCCACCCAGGCTGGGGGAGAATCGACATACGCAATGGATGAGTCCCTACAATCCCTTCTTCAAAACTCCGTCTATCAGTGTGTAGAACTTCTCCGCCATCTCTCTTCCGCCAATGGCGCTTGGCTCCACTCTCTCCACGTAGTCTTCCTTTTTCGTACCGTCTAGCACCTCATACAGCTTGCATGGTATTACCTCGGTTCCCTCGATCTTGACTTTGTTTGTGCCCAGCTCAAACATAGTCCTGATCGCGGCTTGCAACTTCTCAGGATCCCTGCTGTAACCCAAGCATCTCAACGCGATATCGCCCCACCCTCGTTGGCCATACTTCGCTTCCAGTGGGAAGTATATCATGCAGAGAATAATCGCGCGAGGTTTGCTTTTCAAACAGATTCGGTTGATGTATTCCTCAGTCTGGGTCCCAAAGAGGTGGGCAAAATAGCTCAGTATCCACGCACTCCCCTGATCTATAGAAGAGCGCGGCGTTAGCCAAGCAAGCGTGAGCATCCGCCAGATCGTTGAAAAAGTTGGCTTCATCGCGATGTCGTTGCAGCCCACGCTGACAATCAAAACGTCGTCTTTCCCAATGTGATCTCGTATGAATTCGTCGTGAGGCAACAGCGTCTTGTCTCTTTGTCGCAACATCGATGCCTCAACCGCTGTATTGATACAGGTCGCGCGGTCGCCCAGTATGTAGTTCATCCAGAATGAGACGTCCGGCTTTGGTGTCGCACGCTCGAGCGTATGGTAGTATATCTCTGGTGTTTCAACATTGAGAGGCTCACCGCCAGGCCCAGAACCGGGGACCCAATACTTATTATCGAGAGAGGAATCGCCTGCAAGCCACACTAGAGGTTTGTCGGGTCGGTGTTGTCGCGTGATGCCATGAAACGCTTCCAAATCCTCGATTGGATGACCCTGATATTGCACGTAGAATCTGGAAGGATTGATCTTGAGCATGGTGAACGGCCGAGCGCTGACTTGACTCGCGCCCGTTCTGCGTTGTCGGGAATCGCGACAAGATTACGTCAGCGTTGTTTGCAAGAGAAATGCGCGATGGCACCGAAGTGAGTATGAGAAGCGGAAAGGAAGATGTAAGTTGAGCTAAGCCAAAAGGACAGATAGGCGTGTTGTCGCTGTTCCGACCAGACTGCGGCGAGTGTGTTAGCGGACGTCAGTAGGCAGCCATCACACATCACAGCGTAGCACGCTAAACTTTGTTGTTACCACGATCTCAGCTTACGCAGCTTCCACATCAACATATGGGGCAGGATGAATGCGCATATTTTGGAAAGTGCGATTAGATGAAGTCTTTCTTCCTTCATCAGGTCAAAAGAGACATTTTGGGTGCCCAGACATTGGAATGCCACGTGACCTGACTGTTCACTAGGCGAAAGCACGGGCAACGTCATAGCGATCAAAGACCAACTTATATCGCTACATAAAGTATTACCCTGTGGAGCAAACCATCCTATCGGTGTCCAAATATTCACACGTAATGAATCCTTGTGTTCCGGAACAAAGACCAACGCAACAGGCCACCATGCACCGTAGGCTATCAACCGTATTTCATGCCACAAGACTGGAACACATGTATCGGCCCCATCTACTCTCGACTGACTACCACCTGCGTCATACTAGGCAAAGGACTGAGCTGAAGATTATTCCTGGAACAAGTTCGATAGTCTGATCGGCTGGAAGCCGCCTTGTCCAATCCCGAGCTCAACATTTTTCTATCTGTTATCAAGGTCTGAAGGATAGAAGAAATGCTTTCAATGCGGAGTCGTACCTCCACATTCTTAGTGCCACCTTCAGACCCGTTCAACAAGGCTTCGTGTTCCCACCTTTTCTTGGCATGCAATACCCAGCTGATGCTCCTTTCTCCCTATCGTGCTTTCACCTACGTTATACCGGGCCGGGATGCGCCTCCTAGGATAGCAGGGTCGCATAGGGTTATTTTTACCCCGCACTGCTTGAAGCCGCCTAGCGGTGGCCTCTTCGTCGCCTACCCCTACACTCTGGGCTAGATGCTTACGGCGCAAGGTCATAGCCGTTGTCCTTGCTAGCGTCGATGAGATGTTCGTTTGGTGCGATTCGCCTTCTGCTAGGCTCTTGAGCGTTAGACACTACCCAGGTAGCCTGTAAGTGATGATGTAATCCCCCATTATACAACTCTATCGCACACGTGCATGGAAAGCCGAGAGGGTTCCTTCTTAGTAATTGTAGGCAAAACACAGCAGAGGGCTAGCCTTGATGATAGCACTTTTATGGGCAGCCGACCAAGCATTACAGTTTGATTATGTCACTTTCATGTAGAAGGGGCCGACTATTGTCGATCTATACGCTGAAATCAGCCCAAAAGAAAAGTGGCGCAGCTGATATACCCTGGCTACTTCACAAAGCAGGTGCTCCAACATACCCAAGGCGCTCGTTCAGCTCGCCTTTACCTTACTACGATATCTAGCCTACTAGATAATGCCGTACGGAACCAGACGACCCTCGATGAAGCTCAAAGCAATGAGTGGCGCAGCTGAGGGAGGCATATCCACCTTCGCAATCCCTCCGAAGCGGTAATTTCAAACGATGGAAAGTGCCCTTTCAGCTCCTCATTATTGTTGTTGCGAAGGCTAGCACAATTGACGATATCGTACTCGCCAGAAACACATCAAGTCGCTGCAAAGGGAGAGTGGCCTGGCTGAAAGACGCATTTCAAGCCTAGCTATCCTCCCAAACCGGGATTTCAACGGGTTGAAGCGCTCTTTCAACTTTGTAGTATTGCAAGGGATACTCTATCTGCCGAGTCCCGCCATAGCAACCCATTTAAGTATAAATACGCTGTCTTTCCCAACTTTTACACGCCATCTCCAGCTGCAATCTCAATACTATCTTTCCTAAACCTTCTATCAGAACTACAATGGCCCAAGTCGAAACCTTGACCATACTCCAGGATGTCCTCACTAAGAACCAGCCTCAGCCGGTTCTCGAGTCCGAACTTCAAGCTTTCCATGACTTCATCGTTTCCCAGCCCGACGGTGTCGAAACACTTCGTCTACTCGGTCGAAATCTCCCCGACTCTACTGTGAGCATCAAGGCCATGAGCAACGATGCTGGCGCTTTTAAATCCAAAACGAGCGGAAAGGGCAGCTTGTTGAACCTGTGGGTTTATCAACGACTCACGGTTGATGCATACGGGAAGAGCTTCACCGCCAATCTTGGGGGATTTTCTCCCGGGTTTCCAGCTGGTGCTTTGTTGTAAGTTAGCCGTACCTTATGGAGTGAGAGGACCGAATAGATCGTGCTCTTCCACATATGTGTGTTTTGCTAATGCTGACATCCACTTTCCGTAGTGGCGATCTCTACTACAACGATCCAAACGACATCAGTGGAGACTACGATGTGCAGTGGGCGGCTATCGGAGTAAGTTCATACCCTCCTTCGAAAGTTGTGTTATGTAGAATATCTTAACTAACCAAGTGTCCTTTAGCCGTATGGAGGGTTACAGTTCATCAGAGATGGGGAGGTCAAGCTGACTTTCCAATGTGGTAGTGTCGGCTGGTCAACTGGTATCGCTGGAGGCCGCGGATCTTGGAATTAGGTCTCGCGGTGATCATTCGTGGTGACGACTTTATATCTGAGTCACGCTTCATTTCCTTCAGTGTAAAGAGCCACCTGGGCAACAATTCAGAATTAGTATATCTGCAACTATCAGCTGCCAGAACGTACATAGGAATTCACGAATATCTCTGGTAATACATTGACGGTCGACTTCGGATAGCCTCACCGTGAAACTTCATGCACTTAATGTCTGGCCCGCTGCACTTTGTAGCTACGTGATCAAGATCTTGCCGAGGAACAAGGTTTGAGGACCTTGTAGTTTTTTTGCAGTCCATAGCAGTGTATTCCGATCCCTTTACCCTAAACACTCGGGCCTACTCCAACCTGGAGTTCGATCGTCGTTACCTACAGGGTTACCCAGGTAGGGTAGACACTTCACTATTTCAACGTGGATTTTATCATGGTTCCATAACACAAGGCGATATATGATCAAAATTTTATTTACGATTACCACTTCTTACAATAATGACAGGAGGAGAGTGTCAAAGCTTACCAAGTATTCCAGAGTGTCAACGCCGTCAAATTCTTTCCGGTCCGTCCTTGACCTCACAAGATCTCGTTATGAGCGGAATGATAGACTCAATCAACGATGCGACCTTGCTTGAACCGCGCCAACTGCCTACCATAGTCAGCAAGTAGCATATCCTGCATCTGAAGTCGTGCACTCATAGCCGCCAGCTCCTCTGCTAGATTCTTGTGCTCAACTATATTGCAACCGGCCTTCTTCATCTGCTCTAACTCCCCAATGTAGGACCACATCATCTGCTGAAGCTCTAGAACTTTGGCCTCGTTGTGCATCGCACGTGTTTGCGCATCTTCCATGCCGTGGACGAGCGCCTTTACGATATCTGCTGGACCGTTGATCTTGAAAGTGGAGTCCTGTGTGGTGATGGCAGTCAGCCGCTGGAGAAGGGTGAGTTTAGCGCGGGCAGATTGCTCGATGTTGATTGTGATTTGGAGCGCTCGGTCAAGAGGCGGTCGAGGTTTGTGCGTTGAAGGGAGATGAGTTGGCTGAGTGACGACCGTAGAAATGCTGGCCATACCAAGTTTCGGTAGTGAACGAGCATCTGTTTCGATCCGGGCGATGATGCCCGAGAATGTCGAGGCTGGCTTAAGAGCGGAGGACGGCACTATTTCAACAGCGCTTACGACGCCCGAATGCTTGGAAGCTACGGATGAAGACGAGCAACTTGAGTCTGTCCGAGGCGCGATATTCACGACCCTGAGGACTGGCTTGTCGACCTGTAAGTCTTCAAGGTCTCGCGCCAACTGGTTGTGCCCGTACATAAGATCCTGATACTGGCCTTTGAGGTTGCCATTAGCAGTCTGCAAGGGGGTGACAACATTCTGGAGATCTTCAATTTCAAACGCCGCTTCGGTATACTTTGATTCAAGCAATTGGCAAGTCTTTTCCAGGTGGTCGATGTAAATTTCAATCTCCCGAAGGAAATTTGGAAAAGCTTCAGGGCACTTACGCGTTTTATACTGACACGCGCCACCTGCGCAGGCGAGAGCATTCGGAGACTTCTCTGCATCTTCCAACATCTGGCTGAGTTCCTGCTTGAGTGCTTTAATCTCTTGCTCCACTGTTGGGAGTCGGACGTTACGCAAGCTGTTAAGTTCGGTCTGCAGCTCTCCAGCGAGCTTGGCTTGAATCTCCAGTTCCTCGATGCGCTGGCAGGCGTAATCGACCTGGATGGAGAATTGGTCCTTGGCTTGTTGGCTCAGCTCCAGATCAGCTAGCACCTTGACGAGCCGCTCTGCGGCGTCGGCAGCTTCACGATCAGCTTGCTCTCGGCAGGCCTCGCTAGCAGCGAGCTTCCCAGCATGCTCACCCTTCGCCTTTTCCAATTCGCTCTGTGCTTTTCGGGTTTCCTTCAGTTGCGCTTCATATTTTGCCTTCCACGATTCCGTGTCGTTCAGCAGACTCCGCGGCTTTCTAGGCGCTGTAGGTGCTGTAGCGCGACTTGACACAGTCGATCGTGTGGCTGATGCGGGTTTAGTGTTTGGTATACGAGTGCGGTTATTCTGCCCGGTGCGCACGGTAGGCTCAGCCTTCTGCACGGACTGCGTAGTCGTTACTTTGGGTTTGCCACCAGGGGCTACGCTTCGAGACGTGGGGGTAGATGATTTAGGTTTATTAGTGGAGGTCGCAGGTGTAAGTGCCTGACCTGCAGGACGTTTTGGGCCTGGTACCTTTGAGATAACCCTACCGTTGTTTGTGCCAGAAGCAGTGGGAAGCCTGCCGGGGGACGCCAATGAAGGAGCCGGGTCCCCAGCAGGATGTGTAGAGCCAGACATCGCTTGAACCGAGTTGACTTGAGTTTCTGTCTCACTACAAGCGCGGGGAGGGAATTGGACATCTAACTTAGCGTCCAGTGGGTGTTAAAGAGGAGTTCATGGGCATTGTGCAGATGTTGGTGCACGATGGTTCGACAAAGGAGTGCACATGATTGCAAGGACTCAAAGATACCACGACAAAGACATTGTGCAGAGAGAATCTACTTCTCTGTTTGAACGCGGAAGAAGAGCCGTCGTATCGAAGCAACGACGGTCTATAGAAGCACATCTCAGTAGTAGTAAGATGCACTACAAGAGCGCACGAGCGCCGAGAGGCCCGGTACATACCTGCCCCGATCTTATAGTGTCATACGTCTTTCACAAAGCCGACCTCAATGACACGATCGCGGTCAACATCCAAGCTAGCGATCTTAGTCCGTGTGTTCTCTCTAATGAACAAGAAGGCGCGGAGTAAAATTTTGCGAAACAAATTCGTCCCACGCTTGACCTTCATCTGCTCCTTGCCAATGATGTACAGCACTTCGTGGTTGAAGGCACGCTCCAGGGATGTTAGCCTAGCAGTAGTGCTAGAAACGCTTGCAGTAGGAGTTGGTTCGTGCCTAGCACTCGGCTCGGAGGATGCGGGCTCGGAGGCGTCCTTTTCGGTAAGAGCGATCCTTGCATTGACCCTGTTTGCGTCGGCTCCATCGTTCACATCGGTTCCGGTGGCTGTTTTGCCTTCGCCTTCACGGTCAAGCGCACGGCTGACGATGTGATCGTGGACCTTTTCGTAGATGAGTGATGCCAGGTCCGGTGTAATGACTTCGTCCATATAGCCGTGTCGTACAACCAAGCGATAGCAGTTTGTTAGAGCGAGACGCGAGACATGGTAGCGGTCCTCAAAGGCGACCGAGGGTACCTCTAGCGGGCGAAGATGGAAGAATACGATGACTTCTGGTGCAGTAGCGAGCTTGCGGATGAACTGGCTGAAGACGATCGGTGTTGTCTCACCAGCCTTGTCGAAGAAGATACCAAACCCTTCAATGGAGGTGAGTGCTTTCCCGCCAAACTTCTCAGTGAGCTTGATTCGCCCGTCGTCGAACGTTTTGACGAAATGCGTTGTTGGAAAGCGGTCTTCAGCCTCTGCGAACCATTGCTGCTCCTTTCCAAAGCGCCACAGGATGAAGACAGTGGCGATCAGGATGGAAAGCAGGATCGTGAACCAAGCACCATCCGGCACCTTGGTGAGGGCGGAAGATAGGAAAGCTCCGTCCATGCTTGCAATGGTAAGCCATGGCAGAAAGACGAAGTATGGTTTGATGCGCCAAACAAGAATTGCAACTAGCGTAACCATGCAGGTGTCGAAGAATGTGACGAACATCACGCATACACCGTAAGCGTTACCAAGTGACGTAGTGTTGTTGTACACAGCGGCGACGATGACGGTGCCTACCATCAATAACCAGTTGACAGCGGGCACATAAAGCTGGCCATGATATTTTGTCGAAGTGTGAACGACCTTGATTTGAGGGAAGTACGACAACTTCATTATCTGGGCGAGGAGCTCGAATGTATTAGTACTACGTTGCAACTCAAAGACGACCTACTTACCTGGAAAGTGGCAGTTATCATAGCTTGAGAGGCGACGATTGCAGCCAGAATAGCAATGACCAAAGAGGGATAGAGCCACCCGTTGGGAACGCAGTTATAGAAAGGATTCGAATATGCGTCGGGGTGTTCGCTGATAAAAGCGGCTTGGCCAGAGTATGCTAGCAACAGACAAGGATAAGCATAACCAAGCCAGCTAATTTGCACCGCATGGCGACTGAAAGCTCCAATATCGGCAAAGAGCGCTTCGACACCAGTAAAGCAAAGAAGTATGCCTCCGAGACTTCGCCATCCTTCGTATCTATTGCGGGCGAGGTATTCAAATGCGTAGGACGGATTGAAGGCTTTGAGAATGGTATAGTCGTGGCTAGAACGGTCAGTGGAACCCAGATCCGGTGTTCAGAGTACTAACTTAGCTAAATTGTATATTCCAAACCCAGCGTTGAACGCAAGCCAAACAATGACGATGGGAGAGAATGCCATCGTAAGCTTAGAGATTCCAAGAGGCTGCAGGAGGAACAGCAAAATCAGAATAGCGCAGGTTACGCCGACAATGGTGGACTTGTTAATGTCGGGCTTGACCACATTCAGGCCTTGAACAGCACCCAAGACGGACTGCGCCGGAGTCAAGACACCATCAGCCATGACCATAGACACGGCGAAAACACCGATAGTTTTCAATAGTCGGCGGAAGAACTTGGTTCCCTCGATCGTGGAGCGGAAGGACTTCTGCGATTTACTGAGCTCGTTGGTCCTGAAACGTTCCATGCCTGCGTATACAAATCAGAAGGATGTATGGTAGCCGTATATGTTGAACGTACGAATCATGGTAGCTTCACGCGGGTCGCGGTTCGCGATATTCGCCTACAAGATGTCAGCAAGTCGTGGAAGGCGCCGAACCTGGGTACATACATAACGCGACAGCAACGAATACGTCGAAAATGTACCTCCTTCACCATCGTTGTCGGCACGAAGGATGATGATAACGTATTTGAATGTGACCATAAGAGTAAGAGACCAGATGATGAGTGAGAGCACACCCAGCAGATTCGCCCTATCTGGTGCTTCAATGAACGTGCTGGAGAAGACATAGAGCGGCGAGGTGCCAATGTCACCGTAGATGACACCGACACTCTGGTAAGCGAGCATGAGCACCTGAGCGAAGCTGAAAGCCTCGGAATCGTTAGTATGCTTACTATCCTTGTACAGGTACAAACGCACCTGTCTACGCTTGTAGTCGCTTTCGTTCCGTAAACCCGCATCTTCGTCTTCCGCAGCTTCTACGGCGCCTTCTTTGAAGATCTCAAACGAGCTTTTTCTTCCATGAGAACGCGACCGCACCCGAAGCGGTACAACGCCGCCGACATCGACATCCCTGTGTTGTCGCCTCGGAGCCGGATCGCCTGCGAATTGAATAGTCGTATCCATAATGGGGGGCGCGAGGTTGAGAGAGTCCGACAAAGCGGTGTCTGTCCGACCTTCGCTTTATACTGGCGTGTTATCTTGACGCGGCTGCAAATCCAGTACGCGATATCAAGCAGTAAATAAGCCTGGGCCGCGGTGTGTAGTTCCCGGTTGGTGGGCTAGGCACGGTGCTTATCGATTGGTTGACTTGGTTGTATGCGCGATTTTTGAGCATTGTTTGGTGGAGGGGGTGGCTATGCGTCTGGATAGGGCAAAGCTCTACGCAGTCGTCATGGCACATTCCTTGTTGAGGTCTCCAACCTGTGCATCAAATCACTTGGGAATAGGACAATCAAGCAACAGAAGAAGTCAAGACCATTCGGCCATCTTAGTTTGCAGGACTCCGCGCCATGGTTGGCTCGATTCTTTGTCTTTGCGGTCGTTCCTGGGATCCAACTAAGCAAGAATCTATTGGACGTGTTCAGGGACTGCGAAACAAGCTAGAGTGACGCAAGCGATGTAGAGCTGAAAAGCGGTACCGAAGATTCGTGAGGGATAAAAAACGCGCGACAAGTGCAGTCCCCGACTCAGGGTTCCGTCCGCTTGCGGCTGCAGTTCCAAGCTCCAGCTACCCTGTCATCCTTCGCAACGATGAGCTCGCGAGGCGCGCATCTCCGTGGGGCGTGCACACCACAGGCAGAATTATAGGCTGAGAGGATACACTGACAGTGAAACGTGGGATGAGATGCAGCTCCAGGAACGTGGGGAAACGTGCAGTCTGATCACATGTCAGTTCTGCCGCTAAGTCTCGTGTTGATTAGCGCCCGTTCGGCCCCACTTTCTTGTTGCAATATCAGATCTACTTTCCACTTTCATCGCTGCTAGCACAGTTAACCCGACGATGACACGGCCGCTCGAAATTGAGATTTTCTGTGCCGGTCTACTCACGATTTGAGGACATGCGCAAAAAAACTTCGCCGACAGTCATGCACTGCGTGTACTCTAGTAACATCGTCCTTCAGCGGATCATTCGTAAACAGCAAAGACGGTCGTGTCCCCGTGCACTTGTTGGGTTTCAAACATAATACAAGGAGCCAGGTCAAATTCTCGCATACTTTGTGAAGAGTTTGAGGTGGTGAACTAAGCCACAGTCGAGTTCCTAGCTTTGCCAGATTGACGAGACCACTGGGCGTTTAGCGGTCCAAAAACCTATCCGATTCCGCGAATCTATCATCGGAAGACTCTATCAATACTTTCCGAAGACAGCTGAGCACTTGGAGTTGTTGTGCGTCTCTTCTGGTTCAGGCTGTGCCGTGAGGTAGGTTTGATCACTGGTGGGCTTCAATTTTCAACTGTGCTTGAAGGTGCTTTCAACCTATTAAAGTAGCCGGACAACCTATCGTCGAAACAGCTCTGTCTTACCTATCCCCCGCGCTTAGTCACAGGGTAGTATCTGTTTACAGAAGACTGTTTCCACTCCTTGAGGTCTCTAGCACGACCAACCTTGTGACATACCGTGACGTCCCAGTTGACACCTGTGACCCGTCACGCATTGGTCGTTTGCAAGCAGCTCGGTATCCCATTTTTCTGTTGCAATGCTCTTCACATTCAGAACGAGCTGGCGGAGAAGGTGAAGCAGATTTCGAGATGATTACAATTCATTTTTTGGACGTAACACTATAGTTGCCTCATAAACACAAAACTCGTACAGGTCTTTCGAGTGTCGGGCTCACATTCCGGACCCCAAAGACGATACGATTGAGTCGTCATATACAGACTTACGCTGGTGGGCCGGCCACCTAAGTTTCTAATCATGGGATCGGTTAGATTCACAAGCGTCCAAGACTTCAAATTTCGTTTGTCATCCGGGGCCTCACTCCTGAGGACGACTATCTTACGGTATTCGGCAGGACACTGCCTACCTAGGTAGCGAAGAGGGAGAACATCGGCAAAGCTCTTTCGGATCTTCATATGGCAACCTCGCGAAGGCGCTCTTTGGGAAGCCAAATCAGACGCATACACGGCGAATCGCGCCTAGAATTGCGCCAGCATAACCTTCCCGGTAAAGGGAACATCGAATGGGTGGTTGGAAATATGGATTGTCGATACAAGCATCAATAACAAGACATCCCTTGCTCTCGTAATATACGAAAAGGTTCATGGTTCCATATTTAGTCGACGGGGTTATTCCTTTAGTAAAGACCGACATGGATGGCGTTTAGGGACGCTTTGGGACCCTGCTCGGCCCAAGTTGTCGATGTACGAGCGCACGGGCACCGACGAATCAGGAGCGATCGCGACCCTCCCTTCAGCACAGGTACAACCGCGAAATCTGCACGACCTGCACGCCATCTTCATGCCATGATATCCGCCCTGTACCACATAAAAACATCCCATTTATTCAGGAAAGCAAGCAGCTCTTGCTCATTATGTCGTCCCGGCGATCGCTCGACTCGTCAAGGCGAGCAAGGCCCTCCAATGTTTGCCGCCCCGAACGGGCCAAACCCACTGCTCAAGTTCACGGACTTCGCCCAACATGGCCGTCTCCCGTACCAATACCGGCGCCCCGTGAAGATCGCTACCGTAAAATCGGCGACTGTCTAAGCCCAGTTGTTGTTGTGGGGATTGAAGTCCGGTCGACGTCGTGCAGACGTGTGCGCCAGTCGCGAGGCTGGCTCGTCTGACGAAACAACTATCAAACCTCCGCTAGGGCATCCCCGTAGTGCACGCCTGCACCTACGTCCGTCGTTACACACAGGGCTGTCGACGCAATTTCGTTGGGTGTCTTGGGGGAACTAAATATGCGAGGGAGCCGCCCGCGAGCGGTTGCGATGTTGTTGCTGTTTGGAAGGTAATTCACCGCGCTGTCAGCCTCTTGGAGGATATACACTCGTTTGTCAATCTTTCCTTTCTCTGTTTTTCTTCGATTCATACACACTCGTTTAATTTTCCATCACGTTCTTCATAATGCTCTCTATCAACTCTTTCTGTTCGGTCCTTTTCTTGTCCCTCCTCGTACAGCTCGTGGTCGCAGAACGGAAATGCTACGCGCTCAACGGCAATCAATTAGGTGACGCATATAGGCCCTGCAATCCTGATGCAAAGCACAGCGGTTGCTGTGCCATTCACCCTTCGGCGGGATCAGCGGACCTTTGTCTGTCGAATGGTCTTTGCATGGCCACTAACGAAGAGTACATGGGTACGATATGGCAGAGTGGGTGTACTGATCCCACCGGCATGGACCCATCGTGCCCGAAACTTTGTCCCGACGGTAAGTTCTCCCTCTGTTTGCCATCATTCCGGAGACCAAACGATTGACATGGCCGGTAGCTCGCAACGAATTCGCCAATGGCTCCATAGTCTCAGCATGGAACGTCCAGACCTGTGACTACGGAGCCTACTGTTGCCGCGCGGTTGGAGACCACAAAAACTGCTGTAACAACGCCACAGCGCCTCAGATCAAAACAAATTTTATCGGCGCATTCCGATCTGAGACATCTACAGCCGGCGAGTCTTCAACGCCCAGTCCCACCTTCACGACTTCTACCCAGTCCAGCTCAACTTCAACATCTCCAACGACTTCGAAGATCAGTCTCCTGGGCGCAGCTACTTCTTTTGCCAGCTCCCTTCCCACAGCGTCCAATGAACCAAATATGTGTGCAGCCGAAAAACACCATCTTAAAGTCGTCGGCGGTACTTTAGCTGCATTCTTTTGCGCCGCTATCGCGGGCCTTTCAGCCGCCATGTTCTTCCTCTTTCGAAAGGAGAAGAAGCAGCGTAAACTAAAAGAGCACTACGAGGCACAGATGGCGACAACTAGCTGGGGTGCTTACGGCGCTTCAAAGAGCACAATTGCTATGATGGCATCGACCAGGGACTCAGTAGACAAAGACGTGCAAGTTCGCTACATCGGAAGGCAAAACACATGAGAGATAAATCCGGGTTGCAGATTGTACGATATCATGAGCCTTTCAGGATCGCTTCGCCTGACATTTTGATGCGTTCTCGAAATTCTGTAATGAGCAATGTATAATGGTAGTGGATGTATTTGCTAATGCGGGCTTGATCATATGGCGCTAATTGTCTGCACATTTTTTAATTCGAGGCATGGCGCTAAATTGATGTATTGGCATAAAAGTGTCGGCGACCGACGTCTCGATCTTCCTTCTAGACAGTGACTACGTGAGGTTTCAATGGGTCAACCCAGGCTGCGCTTAGCGATGTTCCTTGATTTCCGATTCGCTACGTTCCGGTACCTCTTGCGCAGACCCCCTTGAGTACGCCAGTCCTTGTTATCGCACAAGGCTTTACGCTGTCTCGCCAGTAGCTTCTCAGGCCCGCTTCAAGTCAAACAACAGCTCCTCAATCCTCTTATAATCATCGTTAAACTCGTTCGGCCCCAGCTTCCACTGCAACAGATTTTGCTTAGCCCTTTGACCCCAAGCCAGCGCCTCGGAGCGATTCCCAAGCCCAGCATACACATAAGCCATCCGCTCCATGTCTTCCGTCACTAGCACCTCCAAACCTTCTGTTTGGCCGATCTCAAAGATTTCGTTCTCCCATTCGATAACTCGTTCCGCGTCATAGGTCTCTGCATTCAAGGTCTTCAAGTTCTGCTGTAGCTCCGCAAAACGTCCACGCCGCCAGTCGCTCTCCGTAATCTTGTAGATCCCCGATGCGCACAGGTTGCACGTGCATTTGAACCCCCAATTATCATGGTACAGCTTCTGCCGCTCAGCGAACTTCAGGTCGACTTTGCCGTACGAAATGGTGATCTCCTGTCCAGGTTCGATATCCCTCATCGCTCGGATTTCCATCAATAGCGTCCGTGGGATGAACTTTGCATTCGCGTTCGGTTGGCAAGCATGATTGATCCTCGAAACTTGGGGGAAGAGACAAAGATACTCATCGCCTACGCCGCCGTCGTTGAATCGACATGAGAATGAGTTTGTCTTTAGTATAGCGTCTAGCCCTGTTGCCCCGGCAGGTTTGTCGAGTGCCATGATAGTGTTGTAATCTTCTCCCTTGAGCATCGACGCCGCGGTTTCGAGCAACTCAGAACCTTCTGAGGGAGTAACATATATGGGCAATCGTGCACTTGATACGATCGCCGGCGAGTCAAGCATGATCACGTCACCCTTTGAGATGCGCCGTTTGGCAATGACGCCTTTACCTTTTCCGCGTATGTCATGTACGTCGTATAAGTCTGCTTGGAACGACCGCGAAGCTTTCAGAACAAATTCTTCTGTCTTTGAGGAGTACTCTTCCTCATCGAGAGTGTATTGACGTGCTTTTAGCACCCCATCGGCGGCTTCCGGTGTGCTGATGATACTCAGGCCACGCTTGTTGCGATAAGATGAAAGCGTGTGTGCGCAATAGGTTTTTGAAGTTCCTTTGAAGCATCTAGGGCGTGATGACCACCCAGAGTTTGGCCTCAGCCGGTCTTCCGTTAATGTGCATAGAGTGACTTGCTGGTTAGACAAATGCGCAGGATTTTGACAGTGTGAAGTGCTTCTGGTATTGGCGCAGAGGCCGAGAGGGCTGCATAGCAGCAAAAGATGTGTCGACCTCATTGAGTTTTGCTTGGTATGCCAGTGGTAGTACACTCAGGCAGAAATACGTGTTCGTCTTGGTGGTGGTCGTAGCTGTGACAAACCTGAAACGTGACAGTGTTGCGGCGTGTTTGGGCCAAAACCCCTGTTGCAGATCATCGCATTCGGGAAAGGCCGTCTTCGCGTTCAAGATCATGCGGAAGTTAAAAAAAGAATTAAGGCCTTCGTCTATACCATGACCTGCGTGAATTTATGTATCGGATCAGATTTGGCCGTCCTCCAACGTATGCGCAAAAACCCCATTGACCATCTTAGTCGTCTCCTCTTTTACATCCACACCGGGCTCATCAATAATCTCCTCTAGCATCTTACGCATCCGCGTCATCCTCGCTTTAAACTCCTCCAAATCGTTAAGATACAGCCTTGACTTCGTAACAGCCTTCGCTTCCAGTTTCGCCGATATGTTGATATCGCTCGCTCTCTTTACTAAGCTCTTTGCCAGCCTCTGAATGCGCAAGCCTATCAAAACTCTGCCATCTGATGCGAAGAGTATCATCTGTGGCTCTCGATGCGAATATCTGTTCCAGCGCATAAATAGTGCATGACCACGTTCGATGTCCACGGGGCGCTTCCGCTCATGTTCGATGTACCACGAGTCTAAAGCGGCATTCTTGATATCTGCTAGAGCCTTGGAGGCCTCCGAGACTGTGTACTTAAGCTGCGCGGAGAGAACATCTGCGCGATGTCCATTCGAGACATCGATAGTGGGGATGTCGGTCATGATCGCCCTGGATGGACCTGTTAGAAGGCGAGTGTTGCACTGTTGTCTGATATGAAAATGCCGTATCCTCAACGATTACAAGGTTTGGAAAAGATTCAATTCCTCAGACATGTCACCGACTTTAGGGCATGTGGGATCGGCAACGTTGGAGAACGACGTTCTATCGCATTGCCACTGACCCTCGTTATAAATAGGCATGTCACAGGAAAAGGCTGCGCACATGAATTGAGGAAACATGTCTTTTAGACTGGTGTTTGTAAGACAAGATTTCAAAAGCAAACCTCCAACCCCGGATAGAACCTTCCATCCCGGTCGTTCAGCAAACCGTGTATCGTCAATCCAAACCTTCGCTGCAAGCCATCGGTCAAGCTCTTGCACTGATAGAAACAAAAGAATATGCACCCGCTCCCACGAGGGATCCGTCGCAGCAGTCCGGTCCTCGTTCACTATCGGTATTCCATATCATGTGGCTCCGTAGCTTTCCACCACGCCGAGTCCACTATTGTGGCTTCACATATGCACTCGCGCGGTCGTTTCAATGGGTCCTTCTATAACTCATCAATGATTGCGTCAGTTGAGAGATCTGGGTGACTTACTGGATCTTTGGCAGATGCACAACGTTGAGATGCGTCTAATTCAAGACTTTGAGAGGGTGTGGTGGAAGAACCTCAACCACCTTCTGGGCAACCCTTCGGCCCGCGTGTGGCACGAAATGGTCCCACACGACATCGTTTGCAATCATCTGCATGAGATCAGACCGGGCGCGTTGGAAGTCATCGTTCGCGTCATATCTCTCCTTGGAAAACTTGGTATTGCCCTTCAAGCGACTGTCTATGTTGATGTAGCGGATACCCAAGTCAATAATATGGCGCACGAGAGCCTGGGCTTCGGCCGAGATCACGACCCTACCGTGGATGACGCCGATGAGTCGTTCGATTTCTGCGGTCTTTGCTTGAGCTAGCTCTGAGATTTTGTCGTTGTCGAGCTCAAGAGAGGTGGCAATCTCTTGTTCTCCGCTCTCGAGAGCTTTCGAACCATGCTCAAGCTTGGACATGATACCGTTATCGAAAAATCTAAGGTCTTGAAGTGTCTGGTTGTGTTGTTGGCTGGCGACGTTCTTGGTCTGAGTGGGGAGATGGCGCTTTATATAGTGAGGGGCAGGCGGAACGACAATCTCAGGTGAGAAATCTGAGGAAACGGTACCCGGCGCATGGCCTGCGCCGTTCACCTGCGCTGATTCACCTGACTCCCAGAAAACCAGGGCCTGATTGTGTCCGTTTGCCCTCAGAGGGCCTTCCTCCCGGGTGTCAGCATCAGGTACATTACTATTGTTTCCAATCGCTGTTCCTGGGCTGTTTCCGCTGTCAAACGCGGCGACCTGAGCTTCCCAATCTTCAGCACCCAAGTGAGGCGCTTGGTTCGGCTCTACGGCATGGCCAGCATTCCGACGATCAATCAGTCGTTGATGGACCATCTTGACCATATGTTTCAATGCATCTCCCCTATTGATCTTCACACGTTTGCCGTCTTGCTGAATGTAACACCGGCCCTTCGGAAACTTTTCTGCGATATCAACCCCTTCACCAATGAGAAACGCCTCCATTTGGGGGATTCCCACTTTATTGTAAAGGGTTTTATCGGAATAGATCTTCCTTGCCGAGTACCAACTGGGTCTGAAGGGGTCCTTCGCTTGGCCCTTCTTAGCTTTCTTTCGCCGGGAGTAGTGACTGCCGGTCGATGCAACAGCGACTGGAGCGAATTGGAATGAAACCGCGCTGGGCGGATAAGCTTGACCGTCTGTCACTGGGGCGTAACTAGCCTCGATCCCTTTCGGGGCGTCGCTCGTGTTTTGAGGGTCGATGAAGGGCGATGTGAATACTGGATAACCTTCAGTAAGTCTTCACTTCATCCTCACATATGTGGCCATTTCGGTACCTTCATGGTAATTCAGTGTGCCGAAAGCGGGAGGTACGAGCCCGAAGTTATGATTCAGTTCTTGATTAAAAGAATCGAGAGGATGGCTCTCGTTCGAGCGGCCCGGTGACAGTTGCACTATAGTTCAAGAATGTCAGCGCCATGCCGCGCGATTTCTCGGAGCGGGTGTCAGGCGTCATATAAACTCACATGTGTGATCAACGGATCTAAACAGATCATCGCTGAAGTGTTGAAGCGGCCACTCGTCCTGTTGAGCCTCTGCCCAAATTTGAACTTCATGTGCCATGTCACCCTACTATTGTCGGTATGCCTAGTTGACTGTCAGTGAAGGCGGATTTAAGCAATCTCTCGACCTTTGGTTAAATATATATCGCGCAACGCGCTGAGCATTTCCAAGGTTGTTCGCTTGCACAACCAATGCATACTCTAAACGTACAACACGCAACATTGGACTTGAGGATACTGACCACGTAAAGATGAGAACAGACAAGCGATTCAACTTGGAAATCGGGTGGAGTAATAGAATGTAAACTGTCCAAGGTCGTCGCGCGCGGTACCTAAGGCGCGCACACAAAGCGCGCTCGAATGTACAGGAACGCGCCATCACGTGATTGGCTCGTTCACGCGCCCCTGCAAAGGTGACGCATGGATACCGTCGCTTCACTGAAGAGTTCGCATTTGCTGCATCAACTAATTCGAATCTGGAATATACACAGACCAAGCAACGCTCCCATTCAATGCCTCGTTTCATGGTCGTCGAACGCTACAAATGTGATCACGTACAGTCCAGTTACATAATCTTCTTGAGTATTGACTCTCTTGTTAATGCTAGTAAAACTTCCAGATTACAACTTGCGAATCTGAATTGTACTGCCACCCGTCTGCTGATTGCCCCTAAACCTGCTTGCGCACGCGATCGCAAGATTGACTGCTCCAAAAGTTTTCGACATGTGTAAGCGCTTGCCAGATGAGATCAACATTGCTGCCTCAGGAGGTCTTCTTCAGTATATCTTGCTTGCCCCTTCAAGACCCCTTGCCGAAGAAACGATTACATAAATTCCATTAGTATTAAGAAACCTGTTGAATACCCTTCCAGTGTGTCAGATGGGAGATTGAAGGATGTTTAAAACTGTCGTGGTGTTGGTCCTGATTATGTATCTCGAAAGCTACCTGTTTGGGAGATACGAATGAGGAGATGTAGTTCATCATTTGTGCCATCCGATAACATCACGTAAAGCCTGATTACTCCGTGCTATGTAGAATTAGGAGGATGGAGCGCTAAAGAACTTGTCACGTGCTTCTTTACAGCCGCAGAGCTTGTTCACCGCTGCAGCATAATTTTGGCATCCAGAAACAGAGGGAACAACATTATGGGGACCAGGATACGTGTGGATACATTAGATAGTTGCGGCCAGAAAGACCGATATACAGCCATGCCGTAGATAGAGATCAACAATCCCACCCAGCGGCGATTCGTACACCGTAGAGCTGGGTGCATATATCTGACGGCCAGCGGCATGGAACTACTCAAATGACCGAATCAAACATGAGCCTTACAGAAGCTATCTGTATGAGTGGGGGTCTTTGGGTATGTTTGACGAAGGTTAGTCTCTACAGGCATGGCACTAAACATTCGCATAATAGTACAACGTGATATCAAAATTTCATTGCATTGGAAAAGCAATTTAGTTCAGAGCTTCAACCTTTGACAAACTGTGATGAAGGCTTGAAGATCTACACGGGAAACCATCGCAATCGCTGTTCCGACGAAAATATGCATGGTACCATGCTTATGCTCGCTGACATAAAAAAAGGCATTATCGAATCCAAAACCTTCTTACTCCTGAACACTCATCTCATAACCTTGGTAGGGTGTCGATGCTACGTAAAATGCTGCTGAGCAAGAATCTGAACGCTTCAGGTCTAAACCGAAAACTCTTTGAAGGCCAGCTGTCCAACTATGGCGGCAGTCTCGGCATCGTGATCCTTCTTAGCCACTTGTTCAAGCTCATCAGCGAGATCCTTTAGGTCTTTTCCGTATGTGTCGCGATCGTCAATCAGGTCTGTGCTCCGCAGGTACGGCGAGTCATCGCTGGCTTTGGAGCGAAAGACACCGTTCGTCTCCTGCCACTTCACCAGGCGAGAGACGATCTCTTGTGCTCGGAGCGAGATCAGGGGTCGGTTGAGGCCGTCGAGGACAAGATCAGGAAAGAGAGAGCCTGACTTCACGGTAGCCTTCTTGAGTGCGCGGAGGGCTTGGCGGGTAGAAGAGGCAACCACACGCTCTGGTTTCTCAGCGACCTCTGGGACATGTTCGTGGTCAGATTCGCAAACACCGTCCAACTCGCTGTTGCGGTCGTCTTCCCCTGTCTCACTCTGAGCAACATCTTTCACGAGGTCGTGACCCTTGGCGTGCTCGTTGTGTTCAGTCTCGCTCAGGTGCTCAGATTCAATGTCATCCCCACTGGTTGTCGGAGGGTTGCGGCGAGTGTTCACCGGAGTATTAGCCCCATGGACAATGGCGAGCTTCCGGTCGATGCGGGCTTGGTGAAGTTCTCGGGCTTTCTTCACCATTGCGTTGCCCCTGGTCATCTTCTCGCCGTCGTACACCATGTTGACCGTGGGGAACTCTTTGGCAACGTCGACACCCTCGTCTGTCAAGAACTTCTTGAGTTTGGTGATGCCGATCTTGAAGCGCAAGGTCCGTTCACCGTAGACCTCCATAGCATCCCAATTAGGGATGAAACCCTCGTGTACGCCTTTCTTGCCCTTCATCCGAGGCTTTACATGCTTCCTGTCCGTCTCTTTCTCGGTGATCTTCTGCTTCTTGACAGGCGTGGAAGCGGTAGGAGCGGTACCCGAGGCGCGCTTCTTTGACCGAGTTGTAGCGGCAGGCTTGGCTTGTACCAAGTCCTCCATAGGCGCGGCATTTGATTGAGAGTTATTGACGTGTAATGGGGTGTTCTCTGCTTCTACCAATATCTTGCTAGGCGCCGCAATTGAGTGAGAGGCATCGACGTGCGATGGGTCATCCTCTGGCTCCTTGTCGGGGTCATCAAACATCTCCCACCCTGGCAGCGTCGGCATCTGATGGCGGTTTGTATTGTCCGAAACTGTTGAATTGTTAGACTTGATGGTTTCGGACAGCTAGCAACTATACGCAGAAGTATACCACTTACATGACATATTGTATCCCGAAAAAAGATCATCGAGCTGACCGTTAGCGCGGAAATCTTCCGGAACTTGCCCAGAGAATTCTGCAGAGATGGAAAGCTCATCTTCGTTCAACGGGTACGGATCGTAGAAGCCGTTGAAGTCCATTCTTCTCAGAAGCTTTGCTATAGCAATTAACTGTTTGTCAATTAATTCAAGTATTCTCGGGGTTGCCAATCTACGACAGGAACTTACTGTGTCAAAGGTTAAATCGCACTGGAACTGTCGTGCAAAGCTACTTGTTGGGTTATATCCGACGCGTAGAGGGCGATTAGGCTCAGGTCAAAACGCGGCAGTCAAATTTGGGGTTCAGCCAGAATCAGGAAGGCGCGCTAAGCACCTGTGAATGGAGCGGATCGGAAATGCGAAATATCCGCGACACCGTGCCAACTACGCGTCGGCAGGAGACAGGAAGCGCGAGGCGATTTAGTCCTAGGTAACGCGTGTTCTATCGTTGGCGGTACAATCATCTGCCGTTACTTCGAGTAGCTGAGGTTCTTAGGCCATACAAAGGACTTCATTGCACTTATCGCCCTACTGGATACCTGAGCATGCCGCTGGACTAACCACGGTCTTACCTTCCATTCCGATCGAAACTTAAGTTTATATATAAGTTGCCGATACAACTTGTCTCTGAAAGAGGGAGGATACCGAGGCCAAAACGCTCCGTGAAGTCTTACCGCACAAATCTGTCCCAAAACGCCGAACATTCAGCAATAGGGGATCCACATCGTCGCATCCAGGACTTGAGAGAAGAGCTCTGCCTTGAGAGTGCCTAGCCGTCGAGCGGGAACTCTTGCGCGACAAGAAGCATAGGATCCTGGCCTTTCTCCAACTTGACGGTACGCTGCAGCTCGGTGGCCAGCTTCGCACGATGCTCGTGAATCTCTGTCAAGATACTCGTGTAATCGCCCTCCACGATTGGCGGATTGTCGTCGAGCATGCGAACAATGCGGAGGTACATCTGACGGTCGACGATACCGTAGACAAGGCGATCTACCGCGGTGGAGATAACCGGTTCAACGGGATCAGTCACGGTCACGGTGCTGCCCTGTCGTCGCTTATAAGTCTCCCTGAGCTGCTCCGTCGCCTGACGATGGATAGCTTGGAGGTCGCTGCGTGTTTTCGACACCACACCGTTTCCCTTGTTCACGACCGTGGCAGCTTGACGCTTTCGGCTGCGGGAAGCTTCCTTGATGCCAGCTGCAGTAACGCCATCGTCTGGTCCAGCAGGTGGCAGTACTTGTGCTTGCGAGGAAGGCGTATTGCGCTGGGATCCACGCAACGAAGAAGGATCGTACCCGGGCCGGAAGTCGCGTCCGTTCCATCCCAGCGGCACCTGACGTGTGCCAGCCTTGCGTGCGTCTATGTACGCCTGGTGCACCTCGTTCACTTTGATCTTCATGGCTTCGTTCCGAGTGAGCGGGTTGCCTTCAGCATCCTGATACTTTCCCTTTTTCGGAAACATCTTCTCGACGTCGATGTCTTCCCAGCCAAGGAACTGTTCCATTCCTCGTCGGCCGGTGTTGCTCATGAGAGTCGAGTGGGCAAAGGTTTTCTTAGCATTGTACCAGCCCCGCTGCCAGTTATCATGATCCTCAGTCTCTGCGTCGGCCATGTTGGATTGAGCGAAGTTTTCGGGGGACTCTTGTGTGCCTCCAGCATCTTCTCCAACACCAACACCGTTGAGGGTGATGTTCGTGGCAAGGTTGTCGCCGGAAGCAGGACCGCCTATTCATCATCAGCTGACGCATTGATTATGCTATTGGGGCGCGACTTACCGAGCACACGACCGCCATCATTGTCGTCCACGGTAGCTGTGACAGGTGAAGGGTTGCTTGGGTCTATAACAGCGTTAGATACCGTGTCTCCATGAGTAGAGACTCTATTCAAGTGGCTCACCGCTATTGATGCCAATCTCAACTTGGTTCAAAGGCTCAGGAACCGCGGTCAGGCTGCCTGCGAGCTTCTTCGACGGCGGCTGCAACATCCCGTCTTTTAAGGACAAGGAGCGGATGCGCTTGTGGTTTGCAGGCTTTGAGGCAGCATGATCCTCATCGGAATCACGGGGGCCTGGCAATTATCAGAAGATCAAACTTCAAGTTTAGAGAAGGCCACATACCACAAACGCTACGAATGTTCTCGTGGACGGTCGTAAGAGCGGTCGGTGCAGAGGCAATCGAAGCTATGCAAGCGTCAGCCTCTCTCTAGATTATCCAAGACAGCCAGCTGGTAATGTTACTTACCGCTCAAACCAGCAGCGTCGTCTCGCTCCGAAGCCTCATCATCGGCGGACTTCTCCGGCGGCACCTGCGAGACTTGGATGTCCGCGGAGAGGGCGTATTTGTGCTTGTCGTTCATGGTCGACGAGCTGAAGATCTCAGTCGAGTCCTTCTCGGACTCAATGGAACCCATTTTATATCCTCTAAAGATGCGACGACGCTATTAGTCTGACTTTGAACCCGCGTTAAGATTATGGGTGTATATACCTGGTTAGGCATTAGCAAAGTTACAAAGAGATAGTTTAGGGCGTCTACGTCTCGGATAGTACCTGTGTATTTATATTTGAAGGTTTCAAGGGACCGGTCTGGAACCTCGCGATGGTGTAGACTCGAATCTCCACGAGTGGATGCACAATCGGGGCTCGAAGCTGGAGATGTCTTAGTCGCGCACCAACGTCGAAGTCGGGTCTCGTCTGGATTGGAAATCACTCACGTCGAAGGTAAACGGGAACTGGATCACGAGTAAATTTAATAGGTGGTGGGGTTGAGAGAAGAGTACCAGTTGGATGAGAGAGTCGGAGACCACGTAACCTGGCTTTTTCTTTTACGAACTAAACTTAGACGGTCGTTGACGCCATCTCGCACAGGCAAACTTGAACCGGAAACGGCATAAAGCTAGTAGCTGATTAAAAGATCATACGATGTGAGAAGATGTTCATCTGTACTTACATGGAACCATAGATGTTCGGTGTAAGATTTCATATGCGCTGATATCATTACTCTATCCGAGAAAATGAAGGTACGCATGAGCCTATGAATGTCTGCCCCCAGTCCCTCCACGTTGCTGCTTTATGATCTTCGTCAGTCGCCTTAATGTACTTCCACAGCTGCATCGTTCGCGTTTTATAAGAACAGTGACTTCAAAGCCAAGCTGAATGTACAAGTTCCGAGTAAAGCAATCAAATCGATGAAAGAATCTCATAATGGGTTTTCCTGCCAACACTGACCTTCATAATCCCCATCTGAAGCTTCAGTAGACATTTACTGACGACACTTCAAACACTGCTGTTTCGATAATACCATCTGAGGTTTGCAAAATATAACGCTGATATCATTACTCTGCCCTTGCATAACAGAGATATCCATAAGCTCAATGACCTTGCCTATGATACTCTCTACGATGCTGCTGTTTTGATACTCCTCATGTATCTTGGTGTATCTCCACAGTTGCATCATTTGCGTCCTATAAGGATCATTGATGGAAGACGTGAGATTATCAGCCAAGCTAAAGGTACAAACGCTCAATACAGCCATCAACTCAACTAGACATAGTGCTTCATGGAATCCCTTGCCGACATACACCTCCACACTCTCATTCTGCAAATTCAATAGACATTTATTGACACTTCAATTTCTAGTGTGTCGGTGACAACGTCTGAAAATTATACATTGCTTTCAGAAGTTCGATCAAGACAAACAGCCTCCGTTCACTCAAAACCATGTTCAACTAAGCACCAAGCACAAGCCTAGAAGCAGCTTCCTCCTCACAGCTGCTGAGGAAACTCTTGCATTAGCAGCTTCCGAGCAGTGGCTTCACGATCCACATCCTCCTCGAGCCTCAGAGTGCCCTGTAGCTCATACTTCAGCCTGGATCGCAGCTGCGCGTAGTCGGCTGCTATCTGGAACCGCTGATCTCCAGCTTCAGAGACGTGAATGGTTCGCAGCCTGTTGCCCCGAATCTGGGTCGCAACCACGCTGTAGACAAGATGCTGGACGGCGGCCGAGATAAGAGGTCGACCGTCACTACCGAGGGCAAGCCCTGATAGCTGAGCTGCAGGTTGCTCGTTGTTGCCGAAGGCCGCGTTAACCTCAGCCGTGGCCTGGTTTCTGATGGTCTGTAGGTGGATACGGGCCAGCGCGGTCTGCTGAGTGTCAAGCACCGCGAGCTCTGATGCATGATAGACGCGGGACTCTTGGATGAGCTGATCGACAGTGGCCTGGCGAGAGTCGTCTTCGGCCTTAGCATCTATCAGGCTCTTGTGCAGATCACGGCACCTAAGAGCCATGGCAACTCCACGACTTGTTGGTGTCCCATTCTTATCACGGAACGGCCTGTCTGGCTGGGCCTTTGGTGGGAACTCGGCGTCGACGTCAACACCAAATTCCGGGCGCCGGAGAAAGGCCTCCATGCCAGCGATGCCGACCTTGTTCGTGAACGTGAGTACGCTCCAAGCTTTGTCCGAGTTTTCATCCGGCACACGATTCCCTCTTCGGTTGGCCTTCTTCGTCTTCATCTTGTTGGCCGTATTTTGCTTTGTAGGACGCTGGGAATCGGAAGAATACTCTATGGGAGAGTAATCGCCCATCTCGGCGTCTGTGCCAGATTCGTTGCCGTTTTCAGCATCAGAGTTGTTGCCTTTTTCAGCGTTAGTTGCCGCAGGTAATCCTTGTCTGCCGCAATCAGATGTTTTCTTACCGGAACCAGTGAGGTCGTAGTCACCTATAGCACCTCGATCTCCATCAACGTCCATGGCAGAATCGTTGCCTATTGAGCTGTGAGATTAACCACATTCGACTAGGATCATCTGAGAAAGTTTGCTTACCAATCCTAGCGGTGTCTCCCGCTTTCAGCGACCCATCATCACTCGAAGAGGAACTGTCTGAGGACGAGTAGTTCGGAGAACCTTGGTGCGCCATGGGCGGAAGGGGTGCCCGCTTGGAGGCTGTCGAGCCTGCGAAGCTGCTATTTGGCCGCGAGCTCATGCTGGCTAGGGAAAAGCTCTACGTGGCATAAGTCAGGGAGCGCCAACAAGTTCGTAGAGCGTACGGATAGGGCAATTTGGCGACGAGAAGATCGGTTTGTCTTGTGGGTGCGCGCTTCCTGCGAAGTCTAGGCGCGAATCAGCAGATTCTGGAGCAAATTGATGGTGATTACTTACTGGAGCTAAGGAACCTGAGGTTGACGGCGGTGGTGGACAGTAGAGCGGAAGGCAATATGGCACAGCACGAGCTGCTGTGGTTTGTGCCTGTGGGCGCGTTTCGTTGCTAGCGCGTTCTGAATACGTCACGGAAGGTGCAAAGGCCACCCCAGGAGCGGCTGGTTGAATTCTATGCTGTACTATTATATATCATACTGTTGGTGAGTTGGAGGATTCGCGGGCTATATACTTTTCGGACTGTCTAGAAAAACAAATGCGTGCCCGCGAGCTTGTGCCTTTGCATGCATGCATTCAAACTATTGCATCTTGCCACAAAGTTCCATGCTGTCATGTACGTTTTACAGCTGCAGTAGCACCCTTACTGAAGATTGCACCGCACAACTAGTGAGCAACTATGAGCTCGGTTTGAGATTCTTGAAAGTCTTCGTAATGTTTGTGATAGCTTCTTCGACTGGTAGTCGTTCCATCGAGCTTGCGCCGTAGAAGCCATGTACACCCTTCGTTCGTGATATCACATACTCCGCGTCTTCTGGCGCTGCGATCGGCCCTCCATGACATAGTACTATGACATCCGGATTCGCCTTTATAGCTTCGTCTCGAATCTCCTGGATCAGTTTGACGCAGTCATCCAAGCTCTTCCCGCTCGTTGCCCCGATGGATCCCGAAGTCGTCAGGCCCATGTGTGCAACGATAATATCTGCACCGGCCTCGCTCATCTTCTTCGCTTCGCCCACATTGAAGACGTATGGTGTGGTAATAAGGTCCAGCTTACGTGCCTTTTGCACAAGCTCGACCTCTGCATCGTAACCCATGCCTGTCTCTTCCAGATTTTGGCGGAATTGGCCGTCAATGAGACCGACCGTAGGGAAGTTCTGAATACCGGCAAATCCGATATCTTTCAGTTGCTTAAGAAAACGATCGATGTCCCGAAAGGGGTCAGTCGCACATACACCAGCTAGAACAGGTGTCTTCTTCACTACAGGTAGGACCTCGTTTGCCTGTGATGAAGCATGAGCTACCGGACACAGGACGCGGCAAAGATGAACGTACCATTTCAAGCACAACATCATTCGCATTCCCATACGGCATAAGGCCAGCCAATGAACCCCGACCCGCCATCCGAAATCGCCCGCTATTGTAAATGATAATCAGGTCCCCGCCGCCCTGTTCGATGAACTTGGCCGATAAGCCGATGCCGGCACCTGCTCCGACAATGACAGTGCCATCTGAGATTGAGTTTCGCAGCTTCTGCAGTATTTCTTTCCGATCATTTGGGGGCGCCATGGCGTTGTGGAAGTGTCTTCGTCGTCCACCGGCCACCAAATTCAGCGGGCGCTGACGTCACCTTGTCCACATGGCGGGGCTGCTAAAAGCAACTACCACTCATCACATTCTACACGTCGCCAGGTATTGAGAAATGAGAGTTTCTCAGCTACAACCATGGTTCATGTTGTTGTTCTAGGGACTTGCGATACAAAGCTGGACGAGCTTTTGTTTCTCTGCGAAGCCATCAGAGGAGCGGATCCGAACGTAGGCGTTAGCCTGATCGATGTAGGACGGAGCGAAATCAAGCATGAGGCAATCACATATACACACAGCAAGCTGATTGAAAACTATGGCAAAGCGCAACAGGTCGACGACTTGCCACGTGGAGAGCTCATCAAGAGAATGGCAGGCTACGCCACGGCCTTAGTGAAGGAATTTTATGAAAAGGCTGATGGCACCTATATTGACGGTATTATATCCGCTGGAGGATCCGGAGGGACCTCGCTCGCTGCAGCAGTGATGAGGGATGCGCTTCCGATCGGCTTTCCGAAAATGATTGTGTCGACAGTTGCAAGCGGCGACACCGGACCTATCGTTGAAGAGACGGATATCACGCTGATGTACTCGGTAGTGGATGTTGCTGGGCTCAACCAGCTCCTTCGAAATGTTCTTAGCAATGCGGGCGCAGCCATCGCTGGTATGGCCACCTCCTACGCATCCCGGCGTGCACTAAGCCCGCCGGGTGTAAAGGCTAGGGTGGGCATCACCATGTTTGGCGTCACCACACCGGCAGTAGACGCTATTCGCAAGCATCTTGAGTCGAAACACAATGTTGAAACTTATGTTTTCCACGCGACAGGCCATGGAGGCAAAGCTATGGAGCGGTTGGTCCGCGAAGGCGGACTTGATGCTGTGCTTGATCTCACTACCACAGAGGTGTGCGACTTCCTCACAGGCGGTGTAATGAGCGCCGGAGATGATCGCCTTGAAGCGGCTGCGAAGGCCGGTATACCGAATCTTGTGTCTGTAGGCGCGACAGACATGTCCAATTTCGGACCCAAGAGTACAGTGCCGGAGCGTTACAAGAGCCGGAAGCTGTACGAGCACAACCCAGTGGTGACATTGATGAGAACATCTCAAGAAGAGGCAAAAGAAGTCGGAAGCTTTATTGCTTCTCAGCTAAAAAAGCACGCCCGAGATCCAGCCATGATTGAAGTGTGGTTGCCCAAAGGGGGTGTCAGCATGATTGCAACGCCTGACGGGCCATTTGCGGATGCGTCTGCAGATGAGGCTATGTTTAAGGCACTCTACGACGGTCTTGATAGTAGCGACATTAAAGTCAAAGAAGACGGCCGAGATATCAACGACTCAAGCTTTGCCCGCGACATTGCGGAAGCACTGATGGAGAAGGTTCGGGTGCATAGAACGTCCTAAGTTAACGTACGGTCGTACGGCCGTAAGCCGTACGGTATACAAAGTATCGAGCATCCTGCATAGAGAAAGCATTCGCTCTAGTCGGGATTCGGCCCCCAAGCAATGGCTGCGGTCCATCTAATTTAACCCGCCGTGCTGATTGGCCCCGCAGGAGTCGCTGCCTGGTCGTGCGCCTCAGACTGGCGGCCGCTGGCTCTACGCCGGGTAATGCCAAGCTGGAGGATGCGAACATTAAAAGCACGAAGACCGCACGTTGGCAAACGCTGGAACACCCACAACATTCGTTTCAAGATGTTTGTTTCTTTGTTTACTCTGTCGCTCACTACATCACTATATACGCAGTCTGGCGCAGCTCTGGATATCGATGTCAAGGACCAGGGTAAGAACTCAGGGGAACCAAATTTACGATCGGTCTAACCCGATTTAGATTCGATCAAGAGCGTTGCGAAGACCCTCGCCGGGAGCATTGTCGACCTGTACAAGGGTGATTTGAAAGAAGATCTCATTCCAGGACTTTTCTCTTCCCCGTATTATTGGTGGGAGGCGGGTGCCGTGTTCGGCAGTCTTGTTGACTACTCGTACTTGACCGGTGATTCTCAATACGATGATCTCCTCGGCGAAGGTTTTGAACATCAGATTGGCGAGTTTGATGCCTTCATGCCCACGAACCAAACCAAAAGTCTTGGAAACGATGACCAAAGCACCTGGGGTCTTGCAGCTATGTCTGCTGCCGAGAATGGCTTCACCACCAAGAAGATTGGAAACCTTTCATGGGACGTCCTGGCAAATAACGTGTTCGAGAGCCAGGTTGCCCGATGGAACGAGGAAACTTGCGATGGAGGCCTGAACTGGCAAATCTACCAGTTCAACAATGGTTACACGTATCGAAACGCTATATCGACGGGAAACTTCTTCCTGCTCGCTGCCCGTCTTGCGAAATTCACCGGTAACACCACGTACGCCGAATGGGCGGAGAAAGCATTCGACTGGACCGAGAAGATTGGATTGGTGTCCGAGGGGTACATCTATGACGGAGCGGATGAGACCCAAAACTGTTCCGAAATCAATAAAATACAATGGTCCAGCAACAACGGTATTTACACGGAAGCCGCAGCTCACATGTGGAACATGACCACCGACGACAAGTGGAAGAATGCGCTGAGTGGTTTTGTCAACAGCACCTTCAGAAGCTTTGTGCAGGAGAACATCCTTAGGGAGGTCGCCTGCGAACTGAACGGAAAATGCAACGTCGACCAGAGGGCTTACAAGGGCATAGCGTCTCGTTCCTTTGCCCGCACAATCGCATCTGCTCCTTTCCTCTCTGACCTTCTCACGCCTTTGCTCGAGGCTTCTGCGAAGGCAGCAGCGGAGGGCTGCAGCACCAAGGATGGTACGGTGGAATGCCCCCTCAGATGGACCACCAAGAACGACGGGGAATATGGCCTTGGTCAGTCGTTCAGTGCACTGGCTGTTGTGCAGGCGCTGCTCGTGCCGAACGCAAAACCACTTGCCACTAAATCTTCTTCCAATGGCACATCGAATGGAAGCCCCGCTGCAGACACACCCGCTGCGAGTGGAAGTGGAAAGCCTGCTGAGAACGAGGGAGCGGCGGATACGCTTGTCGTGTCGCGCAGTTTGGTAGTTGTCATCGCCGTGCTAGCTGCCGCCTTGTTATAGACTGTTCCTTGAAGATAGCAGTTGAAGCGAAACAAGACTCCTTCGATCGAGGACAGTTCTTGTAGGGCTGGGTTAGCGCACTTTCAATCAGTCGCTTGCCGGACAGATCTCTATACTACGGAATTGGGATGCAAAAGACATTGTTGTCGAGAAGATCGATAATCTGGTACTCGGGGCTTCCTACCGTATTTATCAATCAATCGGGAATCCCATCTTGGTCAAATTTTGCGTGTATGCGGCACTTGCGCTATCTCAAAAGGCCGTTAAGCTGGGGTGGCGTCAGGGGTGCGCTGGGCAGGGGCAATGGTTTGCGAACATGTTTGATGAATGCAACGGAGTGCGAGAACTGACTCGGCAGGTGTTAGATTGCGAACGATCGTGAAATTCGTCAATCATAAGGCAAGACCCCTCCCACGAATGTCGTTGCGCACAACACACCTCAATAGCCTATACAAAGGCCCGATCTTCCACCGCACGAGATTACTAAACTAGCACTAGGCGTCTGGAGGGTGTCAATGCTACCTCTCGTGTGAGAGATTAGGCGAACTTACCTAAGTCATAATACGCTTCCAGCGAAGTCTTCCTTCTTAGCATTCTTGTTGCCATTCTTGAGCGTTTCACAGTGGTTTGCATCTGATGTTCGCAATCGAGTTGATAATGGCGCGATGCCCATACAATATTAAACCTCTTCGCGTCATCTGCTGATATCCTCCCGCTCATCATGCCGCACCCGACGAGGGACGCGCCGTGGCTGAATTAGCATGCGTGCTGGCCCGAAATTGAAACTCTCTACGCCCATTCGACAAATCTCACTGGACATAGTAGCTATAATGCAGAGCTAGCAGAGGTAACGGATACGCTACCGCATGCCCGTCACGTCTGCTTAAGACTCGGATGGGAGAATGGGAATTTCATGGTCAGTGATAACCTGGCGATGCTGTAAGCGCGCACAGGGGTTGTGCTGAATGGATAAAAGAACTGTAGAATCAAGTTAGGTGATATGGATGGAGAATTGTAGTTACAGGAAGGAGTAAGGTAGGACACACGTTGAAGAACTGGACGTTAATACTACTCAATCACGCGGCGATCATGTACGGAGCTTGGAAGATCTCCTACCGTGATCGTGTATATATCCGGCCAATCTCGCTTTCTTCTTATGTAGCAATTCTGATCAATCCGCTCGTGAACCAAGCTCCTTTCCACAACAACACATGTAGCCGGAATCCTTTTGTAGATTGCACCGTTTTGCAAGGTCATTGGGACAAGAAGTACACTTTGTAAGATGAGGTAAAATTGAATATTTACAGAGGTAAGACGCTACGAAACATGGTATAAAGTCAGTCAATCATAAATCATTGCTTCAGAGGTATCCGTAAAAACGCGACAAGTACAACCAGAGCCAAAGCCCATCATCAGTCTGCTCCCCTTCCAGACTCAACGCACAAATCCTATGCGCTTTCCCGTTACTTGGTAGAGTGCTCGAGCGTCTCCTCACGCTGACCCTTTATGTCGTAGCCGGCAAAAGTGGCATTGATGCGCCCCTGGATGCTGTTGCGGCGATCATGGCCAGCCGCGTGTTCGGCATCAACATTGTAGCCGCCAGTGATGGGGTTGACCTGTGCACCAGCAAGGCTAGAGCGGCGAACCTGCTCAATCTCCGCAATAGAGAGACGCTTCTCGTCATAATGGACAGTCTGGACAGCTCCACCGACAGCTCCGCCCTCGAGGGCTGTAGCAACCACGTTCTCGCCCTTGACGCGGAGAATGTGCCTGCCGTGACGGATCCAGTGGGAGGTGACGTAGGCCAGGACGACAATGAAACCAACCATGGGCACGAGGTAGGAGATGCGAGTGGAGGAAGAATCGGCAATTTTCCCCTGGATTGGCGGGAAGACCGCGCCACCTGAGACGCCCATGACGAGGATACCAGCACCGCGACGGGTATTACGGCCCAGGTTCGCGGTTCCAATGGTGAAGATGCTAGGGTACATCGGGGCCATGAAGAAGAAGATGACGATGATGCATGCGACACCCGAGGTGCCGTGCGCGTTCGAAACGTAGGCTGAGAGGGCAATGCACACTGCAGCGTACACCATGAGAACAAAGTTGGACTCCAGGACATAAGCAATACCGGCGGCGATGAAGCGACCCACGGTGAAGGTAATGAGACCGTAAGAGAGAAGTCGAGCACCCTCCTCCGCGGTGAACGAGGCTGCCTCAGTAGCGTAGTTGATGAAGAAGGTTGCGATGGTGACTTGGGCGCCGACGTAAGCGAACTGTGCGACAAATCCGAATATCATGTTGTACTCTTTCCACAGGGGCTTCTGCTCGATGATGTTGCCATATTGATCCATGGGAAGGCCCATCTCTTCAGAGTCTCCGCCAACAATGGATGCTGAGCGCCCAGCGGCTTCCGACACTTCTGGTAATTTCGAAAACAAGAAGAGGACACCGACAGCGACACCAGCGCACGCTACAGCAAGGTAGACGTACTGGACATTGGTAAGGGAGTTTGCATTCTCGCCGGAGAAGAAAGCCTTGGAAGCGATCAGAGGGCCAGTGAAGGAAGCCACACCGTTCCAGCTCTGACAGAACTGGAGACGAGCAGAAGCGGTAGCCGGATGACCGATAACGACAGCGTAGGAGTTGGCAGAGGTTTCCAAGGTAGCAAGACCGCATGCGATTACGAAGGTGCAAGCCAAGAAACCACCGAAAGCAGCCTTCTCGTTCGTCGGGGTCGAGAAATGAGCGACAGGCCAGAAGAAGATGGCTCCGAGCGAGTACAGAGTGAGACCCATGAGAATCGTGACCTTGTAGCCTTTGCGCTTGAGGACCTCGGCGGCAACGGGAGAGAAGCAGAGATAACCGCCACCGAAGTACATGACCTGAAGACCGGTAGACTCGAGACGTGTGACACCGAGGACGGTTTGGAAGTGCTTGTTCAGGACATCAAGAAGACCGTAAGAGAATCCCCAGAGGAAAAAGAGGGAGATGACCAAGCTCAGAGGATAGATGAGTTTCTTGCCGCTGAGATATCCCCCGGCAACTCCAGGGGAATCTGTAGGAATTCCGCCACCAGCCATTGTTGTGCTTGTATCCTTTGGACTGTCGAAGGTGGACCTAGAACAATACTCAAATCAAATGAGTATTGATGATGTTCAAGGACAAGTGATGGAAATGCGCACTGCTGATGATCCAGAGTGGTGGGTGAACATGTCGTCTTTATAGAGACGAGTCGTCTACCACACAGGTTCACAAGCCTTGCGGCGCACCACAGAGTCGTGATGTGCCAGAGTAGTTCAGAATCCAGATCGACCAAGGATACACTAGCCCAGCGCTACTGTAGGAAGGACTGGGCTTGTGTGGTTCCTTGGCAGATGGTTAGCCTTGTGCTACCCCGAGAGTCTCTCCGCACCCCGCCTCAACTCGCAGTGCGCTAATCGACCCCCAGGCATTCGGACGTGAAGGTCCCCACTCCATGCTGCGTGTATGGGTCCTTGTTTCGGAGCATGGCAAGCATCTGTCGCCCTCGTGATCTTCAAACCACATTGAATTGTCTCCTTCGTGTGCATCATCGAGGTTTGCTCGTTCTTGGATCTCTTCTGAGTGTGTTCTTGTGTGAAATAGCAACATTGACGCTGCTATTGGTGAGCAGTTCTCCAGACATTCGAATTACCCATGCATAGTTTGGCAGACCATGTCTAGACTGAGTTAGTATGAGAACCTCAACAGCTTGTTCTAGCTTGCTTCTAGCGTTGTTCGATGCAGCACCATCAGGCCTCGAACATCAGAGCCTCATGATAGCGCCGTGTGCAGCAACGGGCCCTTGATGCATATCGGTCCTTCTCCGGTGTGGGGCGATTGGACGAGAGCCTCAACTTAGCCGCATCTGTTGTCGTTGAGCCGCGCACGTCACGGTCCAGGCGACCTCTCCGATGATGTCAAATATGCGCGACATGATAGCCATACGTTGATTCGTTGGGAGTTTCTTCCTAGGCCTTGATCTTGCCACCGGTGTCCTGGCGCCAATGTTAGCTTTGCGAGTGAACGATCTTAGGCGTCGTCGTGTAGCTGAGGTTATGCTACAGCTGGCGTGCCAACAAAAGCTTCCCTTGCTGTGGCGTCTTCAGGCTGTGGCATGGAGCCTGATCGAGATACTCAACACCGCGCTCCTTGCAGAGGGTCAACAATTGAGCGATTAGTTCCATAGGTGGGAAGCCAGGCCAATGAGCGGTCATGACGAGATTTTCTGGGCTCAGACTTGGGCCGCGACTATACGCGGGGTGAAAAGATACGGACCGGGGCCCCAACCGCATGCTAACCTCTTTCGATAATTAGTCGACACAGCCTTGCAAAGATAGGCGATCACATGAGCCAAGAGTTGACCAGGAGCCTCTCGGGTCCTTAGCTTTGAGCTCATGAGTGTCGTCTCCACGGAGCGCGTGGACACATTCAGATCTCTGCCAAGTTTCATGAGCTGCCTTGGTTTGGACAGAATCTTGGAGACGTGCCGCGAATAAGTCACGCCGACTTAAGCAGTTTCCTTTGCTACAGAAGACAACAAAAGAAAGCCATGCCAAAGTAACGAACAGAGGGCAATTATTGGAACAATGTTAGCAGACCTGTTCCGAACACCTACTTGCAGATATTTGCGAACGGGACATGCTCAAGTCAACCGGTTGAAGCTGCAAAGTCTCAAGTTTAAGCGGTGATCAAAGTGTCAACGAGCGAGGGATGCAGACAATTGGATGATGCGACCATGGTTGGCAGACGGGAAAGCAAATTGCCCGAAGTTTGATGTTACAAGAATCAAGATTCGCGTACATTAGTGTAACAACATTCCAGGTCCAGAGGATTGGTACAAGAAGCATGCACGGCGCTTATGCCTTTTTCGATGCGCTTGTCTCCCGCATATCAGCTCGAACAGACCCCTGGCTGTTGCTTAGCGGACTGTCCGAGCTTGTGTGTGTGCGGGTTGGCCGAGATCGGCAGCTAATCATTAGTGAATCTCGCGGGGCTGTCTCCAGGTTTGGATACGGTAATTTGAGGAGAAGGCGTCTTTGGGTGGGGAACTACGCACTGACAATCGACCTCACAGGGCAGGTCGAACGGTGACAGACAGGAGGGGCCGATACCGGGTCTTGATGTACTCTTGACGTTCGCCGCAGAAGTATGGTGCTTTTCAATGTCTCTCTTCTTCGTTCCTGTAGGCATTGTTGCTCTTTAATGTCAATACACGGAAATATGGGAAGAAGATGAGTATGTTCGCGTTTCGGAACGGGTGAAACGTGAGCAAGGTATGTGTTGACCCGTTACCGGCTCTTGCTATCAGGCCAACAATATTTGATTGATAGAAAGGTTGGTAAGTCCAGCACTTTGCAGGACTCTTAACCACAAGAGCTGATTGAGCTTTGTATGGCGTCCCATTAGTCGGTTAACACCCTTTAGCTCCGCGTGGTTCAATAAACCTCTCTGCACAGCTGGCCGCTCCACGAACACCGATCCCGTCTCACCCTTGAGATACATAATAATCCACATGTTGATTTTCTGGATGTGTCGCTATCGCGCCCTTATGCTAGACCTCATTGCGGCTGGCGTCGGCTTCGAGGTTGGAGATGCACACGCCTAGAATTTTGAGGATGAGGATTGCATTAACGCAGGGCGCGATGTGGAAACCGCCTGGTTTGGTAGAGGGACGTGCTTGAAGACCTATTTCCTGTTAGACCTTCGTTCGAATAGCGCAAAGGGCGAATGCATGAAGATTTTGTGGTCTTCCTTCGGAGTGTGCGGGCGGCTGTTCGACCGCCAGGACCAGCGGCAGATGTTGTGAGGCGCCATGGAAATGGTATATGAGAGGAATGGGCATTCCGTAGCAGCAGCATCCTACTGATGCTTTATGTTTGCCCATTAGACACAGCGTTCGAATGGTACAACGCTTGGTTAGGCGAATACCGCTTCCTGGTCGTGATCAAGGCCGTTAGCATTTGAGGCTCTTAGCATGTTTGTCAATTTACACAGATGTGCGGCGTAAATCCACCGCGGCAGAATAGAATGCTAAGATCAGGTTCGATGGTATATATTAGTTACCTTGATTTGACCTCGAAACCTCATAATGCATCCGCGAGGCCGTCAACAGGCCCAACGGCTCATGACATGCCCAACTAATTATAGTGTACCCATTCCCAAAAGTATGTCGCTATGCACGATGAACGCCCCAATCCGATCCGCTTTGTGCCCAAGCATAGTCCCCGAGAGTCGCATGGTCCAAGCCCTTCTGCTTCTAGGAGAAGTACATATCGTCCTCAATCATGTCAAGTAAACTCTCCAGCGCCTGAGCAGCTCTGGCGTCGGCTAGTCAATCGCTCTGTGTCTTTTTCTTCTTCTTCGCCTGCTCCTCACCATCTGCGTTACCCTCTTCTCCATCCATATCGTCTGCTTTTCGCTTTTCTCCGGCTCCCTTTCCGTTGTCCTTTTCCTGCTCCACGGCCCAAAAGCGATGCTCACCAAGCCCGTCCGGTGACTCGATATCATCATCTGTAATCTCCAGTGCTTCGCGCTCTTTGTCCTCAAGCTGCGTGTGCTTCGGATTCAGCTGAAGCGGCTTAGAGTCCTGTCGGAAGAACACGCGCTGCACGAACTTCATGCGAGTCCTCTTCCTCAAGTGATTATACTTGAAGCTCGTGAATGGGAAGTAGCTCCCGAAGAAGCCAAAATCTCCACCTTTTTCTTCCACCTCTAGCATCTCCCAGCGTTCGTCACCGAGGAGTTCGCGCAGACCCTCACTCCTACGCCAGTCATTGTAAATGCTTGTAGGTACGTTGATAGTGAGTTTCTTAAGGTTCGTAAACAGGCGCGCGTAGCGCTCCCAGAAGCGGCGCCAACCTTTGAGTTCGCGGGCGATCAGTACTTTCTCGGCTTCCGAGGTGCCTCGCGAAGAGCGCAGCCAGCCATGAACGCCGGGGACATCGCCAGGATACTGGATTGTAAGTTCATCGACCATGTGCGCGACGCCAGCCAGATTGAAGGAGGCTTGAGTGGGGGCTAGAAGCTCGTGCTTGTTCTCACCCTCTCCGACAAAGGTCTTGTAATCCCCAAAGTAAAGGTTACCATCTATACCTGAGCTAGGGCAGCTGTTGGTTCGATCACCAATTGAGATACGAATTGGGATATTCAACGAACGTAAGGTGGAGATCATAGTTTTGATGCGGGATAGTACCTCTTCTTTGGGGAGGAAAGCCCGGCTTGGCTCAAGATTCGCTGGGAAGACGTCGCACATCATGCTGTCCCATGCGAGGATGGGTCTCCAGCCGCACTTCTCTGCTAACCATTGCAAAGCTTCTTGAATCTCGACATTAGCAACAGGATCTGGCTGTTGCCCGTTCTGCTGTTGTGCGTTTAAATGGTGTCGCCGCTGGTTGACATTGACAAGGTGAAAAGGATGAAGAGTAATATCACGAAGGGTGTCCATAGGCCTGATGGTCACCGAGGGATACTTGTGTGTAATATTGCGAAGACTCTTGAGTAGATCTTCGAAAGAAGCACCGGCGCCTTGAACAACGTTGTTGCCTGCACGCTCCAATGAGTATGTGCCACTTAAACGCGGAACAGTCTGGACTTACCTAGATCCATGTGGTTCCGTTTGCAGTCGTCGTATGTCTTATCGTCAAATGCCTCTTCTTCGTCGCGGTGATGGTGGCCTTGGGTGATCCGATATGGTATCGGTCCGATCACATCGCGGTCTCGACGATCCTCCATCCACGAGTACAGGCCGATCTCTACGACCTTGATATTGGACCACGTGGAAGCGTCGGTCGAGAAGAGTGAACGGTAAGGCGCTGAATCTTGTCGGTAAACGATTTGGGTGAGAGAGTGAAGTAACTCACCATAGTCATGAACTCGCAGCTTCGTCAATGTTGGTGGGCAGTGGTTCTTGATGCCATCTATGAGGCAGCACACGCGTTGGTGCACCTCCCACTCATTCCAAGTATGGAACCCAGAGTAACGCTCTCGAATGGCCAAAGTCTTCAACTTCTTGCATAAGGGAAAGATCATCTTGGCGACAGACCCACCGCCTCGTCGTCGCGACAGGCGGAACTGCTGCTTAAATCTGTAATCATTGTACGCATAGCTGTACTCGATGCGCGAATGCGCGGTATAGTCAGCCCAGTTCGATACCTCCAGCTCTTCCAAGCGAGCGAACAGAGTCGGACAAGCCTCAGCCAGCGCCTTCCATGTCCACGTTTCCTCAGGAGTCCAAACGAAATCCTTGATGGCTGAGAGATCCATGCTCGTCAAGGAAGGCAAATGTTCTTCTATCCACTTAAAGTCGTCTATGCTGCACCAATGACTCAGCGCGAGTTTCTGCACGTGGTGTCGATTCTTGTCGTCTATACTCGCTTTGAAGCAGGTCCAGCGAGCCTGACCCATGGGCCTGTAGTTCCAGTCGCCCAGCCTGATGTCCTTAACATCGTTCAATTGCAGCGGATATCGGTATAGCAGCTCATCAATGGCCTTGGATGTGGACGTGCCCTTGCAGACCCGCTTGAGAGACCATGCGGAATCTCTGTCGAGGTAGTCCAGCACACACCTAAACAAGTCGTTAGGCAGCTGTAAGAACGGCGAAGTCTGCTCCTTCTGCCGGCCATGTTCGTGGAAGGAATCGAGATCGATATCGCGCAGTGAAGGGGTCGGTTCGCGACTGTCCATCTCGTGGAAGGAGGAGGGCGGCATGTCGACGGGGGGAAATCCGAGACGGTAGAGGCGGAGCAGGTCATGCAGCGCGCTCATATAGGAGGCTCTTGAGTGCGAGCGCTTGCGTCTCGCATATCAGAGTAAAGCACGACCCGTAGAAGTAGTGAGAGTGAAAGTAATACGGTAAGGCTGCACTGCCCTCGAGCTCGTTTGGTAGCTTCGGAGGTGATGAGAGCCGCCGAACGACCGAACAATGAATGAATCGATCCGTGCAAGCTTGTTGCTTTGCAGTTGGGATTATCGGGGGCCACGTAATCCGCTGCAGGTGAACTATTTGGTGTCTATAGGCTCGAGATGTACCGTGTTGGCTGTTTGAACGCGGGGAATGTCTCCGCGAGAGATGCGGCATAGCTCGGAGGACGGGGAAACCAGTGCGCCTAGTGCACCCGCGGTTCTTGGAGCTCAACTCTATCTTTTCTTTCACGTCCCGCCTTGAACTGCTCGGAGCTCCCTGCGCAACCCCGGTCCCTTCTCTCTGTAATCGTCGCCTTTCACCTTCGAGATTCTCTGATTTGTCGTTTGAGAGTCCCCGTTGCGAACACCCCCATCGGCGCCCGCGCAAAGTCTAATAGCCCACTATGGCCGACGCAACCCTGTTCGAAGACACCTTCAGCATCAACGACGTCAATTCAGGCAAATACGACCGCGTCTCCCGCCTTAGAGGCCTCTCCGACGACAACTCGGTCGATCTCACCCTCGACATAAACCACGAGCTGTTCCCCGTTGAGCGCGGCGAGAGGCTCGTTGTTGTCCTCGCAAACAGCATTCGATTAGACGGCGTAAAAGACGATGCAAAGGCGGGATGGAGAGATGTGCAGAAAAGCGGGGAGCAGACACTAGCGGACATGTACGACTATGTGTGCTATGGGAAGGTGTACAGGGTTACTGGCGAGGAGAGCAACGGTAATAGGTCTGTGAGCCTAGATAAAGATTTTAGAGTGCGCAGAGCTAATAGCCGTCCAGCAAAGTTTATCTCTCGTTTGGAGGATTGCTGCTGGTCATGTCCGGTCCGTATAGGAAACTGACCGGCCTAAAGATCGAGCACCTCTACCTGCTCGTCAAGAGGCAGTAGGCGCCTGAATCTGGTCTGAAAAGAAAAGTCACGAAGCACCCAACAACAGCATGGTCGGCGTTTAGGAAAAAGTGGAGTGGTATCATTTGGTCTATCTAGTCAATTTTGCTTCACAGATACCCCCAGAGTGTGAGGCGTCCTTGAGATGTTCTACATCCTACTCTATAGCGTAGGAAATTCGAACTTGCGGTGCAGCCGCGCCACAATCTCGATGAAATCTCTCTCATTTTCCGGTGTCAGCATACCGTGCCGTATGAAGAAGTCGATCATGACAGCCGCGCAGTTTGGCTTGAACTCTCCCTTCTCCAGATGCTCTTTTACCTCTTCTACACTCCATAAGTAGAACTCTTCAACTTCGTCGTCTCCGGGCTTAGGCACGACGTCTTCCGGCAACTCCAGGTCATAGACGTATTCCACTTCCGGCTGCATCAACCCCGTCTCCCCACCCGCGCGCTCATCCCTCACGTAGAAATACGTAATGCATCCCACAGCGCCTGCCTTGCTCCTAACCAGATCTTCGGGCAGGGATGCCTCCTCCGCACATTCCCTCACCAAGCTCTCAAAAGCCACTTCACCAGTCGCAATGCCGCCCGCAACAGCATTATCCAGCATACCACCGTATGTCTGCTTTGTCTTCGCCCTCCTGGGTATCCATATCCTTAGACCATCCTCCTTCTTGACAAATGCAGTCAAATGCACGCCATACGTGACAACCCCAAACAGTGGACTCGCGCTGCGCTCCACATCGAACAGCAGCTCTTTGTTGCGTCCGTATACGGGGTACAACTCGTTGCGCCACTTGTCCAACACCTTGAAGTGTCCCGTCGTACGCAGTGCCTCGAGTGTGGCGGCGACTATAGCAGAGCGTTCAGCTGCGTTGGTGCCGCCAGTAAGCGTGAGAACACGGTCTACGTCGTCGAGTTCCCAGTGGGCAACGTTGCGGAAGACTTCGGCTACAGAGGGGAGCATGTAGCCTAGGGCGTAGTCATGGTTGTCGACGCGGAGCTCGAAGTAGGTGGATATGCTGGCGGCGTAGAGATCGGGATTGACTTGGTAGTAGGGGAAGCTGCGGGAGTCAATGGGAGTGGAAAGTCGGTGGGGAGGAACACTACCCGTCAACGGCGTTTATCAGATCAAGATTTGTGAAAGACATTGCTAACAGTATCAGTGGGTGTTTGTGTACGAAAGACCAATGTAAATATCCTGGAGACTTCAATGTTGAGTCTCACCACTTGTACTCTCGGTGGCCGTGCGATTGGTGGGGGCGGGGTACCTACCTAGCTTCCAACAGTTGCGAATCCTCGAACTTTTCGAAAAGCGGAGAACCAGCACGCGACGCATACAGTTAGCCCTCTTGATCGGTCTTCCTGCATCTAGATCCATATTTTCAATAGCTCTAGAAATTAGGGACGCATCGTTGACCGTTCATCCACACGTTCCACTCTAAAAACGACTCGCGAATCTTCCAGTGGCCAGGCATTTGTAGAGGAGTCTACACAGGCTGCGGGAAAGAAACACAACATGGAGAAAGAAGAACTTAAACCTGCTCCAGTAGAAGGCGTGGAGCTCATCGTTCCCCAGCGACACGTTAAGCGCGTCAAGACAGCTTTGGAACAACGCAAGTTGCTAAACAAAAAGAAAGGGATTGCACAACTATACGACGCTAAAACATGGGGATCAGTCAACGAGCAATACATGACCATTCCTACGACCATAGTAATTGGCCTGATAGACAACCTAGAAGACCAAAACCCTATACCCCCGGAAGTCACATACAAGTACACATTCGAACTATTAAGCCTCGAGGATATAAAGGGGGAGATAACGGCGAAATCATATGATGTGCCCTCGGAGGACTATGAACCCTGGAGAAGGAATCCGTTTCTCAAAGCTGTGAAAGAGAGCCTCGAGGCTTTGCCGCCAGAGCTACTGGAATCTCTAGGTGCCTCACTCAACGCGTTGATCTCCGACTTCCCGACCACTTACACGATATACCGGCCTATGCTCCTTCTACCTCGCAACTATTTCACTTCATCGTACGGGAGCGGGCTCAGCCAGGCGCTCTTACTTCATTCGCCCGACTTCCAGCCATTCTGGGAGCGTGTCGCCGCAGCCGTTGGAGTAACACACATCGCCATCAACGCTGGAATCCCTTTGCAAGCTACGCCCCTTGATACTGTTCCTCATAATGTGGGTGGAACCCCGATTGAGAATGTTTTCCGCAGCCCAAGAGACCTCACGCCAGTATACGGCTTCTTTGGCCCACGGCCCTCCGCTCAAACCCTTTCCGCGCCAAGTACCACTGACTTCGATACTGCCCTCTGGGTCACTTCCACGCAGAACGGAATCCAACAAACCTGGGCTCCGCTGTATACCATGTTCAGCCGCGGTAACATTCGCGAAAAGACGCGTCTCTTGAATTTGCCCTCCGTGAACACTTCCGTTGAAGAGCCTAGGGGATGTACAGCCGTTGATCTTTATGCAGGCATTGGCTACTTCGTCTTTTCGTACAAGAAAGCTGGTGTCAGCAAAGTGCTCTGCTGGGAGCTGAATCCATGGAGTATCGAAGGGCTGCAGAGGGGTGCAAAGCTAAATGGGTGGCGGACGAAGGTCGTCAAGCGTGATAGTGTTCGATCGCAGCCTCTCAGCGAAAGCGCCGATGTGATAATCTTCCCACACTCGAATGAGTACGCACTTGACGACCTTGCGCAAACGCGACGCATAACGGACTTACCACCGGTTCGACACGTCAACTGCGGGTTCCTGCCTTCTTCGAAGCTTTCTTGGGGGAACGCAGTGAGCATGCTCGATCGAGAGCTCGGGGGTTGGATCCACGCGCATGAGAATGTCGGTGTAAATGATATTGAGAAAAGGAAAGCCGAAGTGGTGGCGGAGATGGAAGGGCACCTGGACTTCGCTGGACTACGGCGCGAAGTGAGGTGCGAACATGCGGAGAAGGTGAAAACATATGCACCGGGCGTCTTCCACGTTGTGTTCGATATCTGGATTGGTAGGACCGAAAGCCTTCCGATATCCTGACCCCTGCATTATCAAGTGTACCATTATATCCATCTATACACATAATCGTGAGCACAGTTTCTATACAACACGCGTCCCGTGGTATCTTAGCATTCGTCCCGATACGCCAAAACACGCCCTCTTTCCCTTTCAATTAACCCTGAACTTCGCCGGAATATTCTTCTCCACAATTCCTGCTCTCTCCGCCCTCTCCCACTCCTCCTGTTTCCTCTCCTGCTCCTCGTGCATCCTAAAATGCTCGATATCCTCTGGATGATTCAAATCCTCCTCCTTGACATCATCGCCACTATGATACTTCTCCCAATGGTGAATCTCATACTCGTACTCATCGTCCCCATGATGTCCCGGTCCCATCCCAAAATCGGGCAGTTTCACACCTTCGTGGTCTTTCTGGTAGAACTCCGAGGCCGAGATCTCGCCGTCTTTGTTGATGTCAAACATGTCCAGCACCGTTTGCACAACCATTTGCTTTTTAGTCTCAGAGATGTGCGAGGTGGAGGGGTCGTTGAGGCCGTAGGTGCGTCGGATGTCAACGGTCGTCCAGAGGCCGGTTGAGTCGTAGTCGTGGAGGGTGAAGAAGGTGCCCGCATCGAAGGCGGAGATATGGTGCTCCTCTACGCTTGTAATTAGTATCAAGGTGACAATGGCTGCCGGAGTGCGTGCATACCAGCCATGTGTCTTGTCGCCCAGTCCGCGTCCGGCGCAACGACGATCTGGTGCCCGTCACCTTGGGCGTGCTCGCCGTGCGCTGCGACATTGAGCGCGCTGGCCAGCAACACCAGCGCACCGAGCGGTATCCGGAGTGCTCTGCTCATCGTATAGGTATTTGTGTGGAGTGGAGGGATCGCGCAAATGCCATCTGGAGATTGCGGAGGTCAATCTATCGCAACAGGGGTCGGCCGGTGAAACGTGCGGTCCGACGTCACCTCGAGGGAACTTTATTAAGTTTCATGCGCGCTCCACTTTCGTTTCTTCTCTACCTGTGTTTCGCAATGAACGTCATTCTGTTACTGGTGCTGCTCCTCGGTGTGCCATTTCTATTCTTTCTGGCGTTTCTAGCGTTGAGCTCGTGTCTGGGGAACGACTTCCGAGCTAGGGTTGCGGGCATTACGTTCAACCCGCGACATGCATCCTACAACAGTGCGTATGCTAGGAATCTACAGGGCGGAGCTGGAAGTGGTGGTTGGGAGGGAATTGAGATGGATGAGCTGCTGAGGGAGGATAGTGAAGATGAGTTTTGAACAATCGTAAGGGATTGGGCCTCAAGTTGGAGAACCGTGCTGGAGCGCTACTCCGCGTCACACCAGACGACAGTAAAAAAAATATGCTTAGAGGCATGACAAACAGCGTTTTTTCGGAATACGAGTTGAATGGGCCTATTCCACAGATTCTTTGATTGCCGCTCTTAGCCATCATCGGTATCAAAACTCGAGATCCTCCTTTCGCGGCATCGCATTTCCACCCGCCTCCCTCACGGCTGCTTCCTGTGCCTCTGTATCACCCTCAAGCGGCGGAAGACTAAACTTTGCGACGATGAACTTCCTCCTCGACAACGTAAACGCGAGTTCTTCACCCAGTCCTTCGGTACTGCCTCCACCACCTCTTTCATGGAACACGGGCAACTTATGTACCGCGAACATACCCTGTGGCCGCTCCTCGTCCTTGGTTGTACCTGCCGACGTGGCGAGTGATTCCAGATGCGAGTATGGGAACGGCGACAGCTCGAAGACGCCGTCAGAGAGGATTTCTATCCAGCGAACGACGCCTGATGACCGCGGGTAGAGCGTCAGAGGCAGGGTCATTATGGCGGTGAGTCGTGTCGAGTATTTGCGAAGAAGAGCGCGGAGGCCATGAAGGAAGGGGATGACCACGGATGGGTGGGAAGCAGCCGGAGGGTATAGGGCAGGTGAAAGGAGCGACGGGATGACCACCCGATGGATGGAGTCCGGCGGCGATCTAGCTATCTGTCTTTGCAGGTGCCTCAGAATTTCAGTGAACGGCGAGCTTGACGTCCGCGGTATGGGTATGTAGTCAATCGCCGAAGCAACAGGCAGCGTAAGCCGTCTGGCGAGATCGAATGTGTGGCAGAATACGGCCGCTTCGCCCGCTGCGGCATCACCTGTGTTCGGAGACGGAGTACCTACATCACACTTAGACACAACAAAAACCTTGAAAGTCGAACGGATAGATGCAATTCATCCCAAGAAGTATATACAACGCACCTCTCTCCCTTGAACTGCCATGCGCCCCCAATCCCTCATATCGCCATGCAATCTTCATCTTCTCCGCCCGCTCCTTCCCCTCCTTCCGCTTGTCCTTCTCCTCTGCTATGCCTGGCAGCTCCCGACCCCATACCTCTCCCATGCCCACCACATGCACCTTGTGTCCCTGCACCACGCCCTCAGCAGCATAGAACCGCAGTAATGCACCTGCATAGTCTGTTGTGCCAGATTCGCCGATCAGGAGACTATTGCCCAAGGGTAGACCTGCATGCCCGGCGAGGATAGAGTCCAGGGACGGGGTGCCGGTCGAGGTGGTGGGGCGGCCGTCTATGGGTGAGGGCCGCGTACCGGGCGTGGGAGCGGCGTGAATGACGTTTGAGGGGGGAGACGAAGGGCTTTCGGAGGCAGGACTTTCAGCTGGTGGGCGTGCAAGGGCTACGTTACGTTTTCGGAAGGCCATTTGTGCGGCGTGCACATGTGGTATTAATGCGAGGCGGAGAATTGACTGTCTTCAAAAAGTCAAAGTTCTTATCGATAAGGACCGTGGGTTGACGTCGCCGCTCGCGACGCGCTTCCCTCGCATTGCCATCTCTCTTTGTCTCGATACCTCATTGCACCGCCTCTGGATGTCCTGCTGGGACGCTGGTCGCAACGTTGCCCTTGTATGTGTTCGTGCAATGATTATATGACGCGGTTCTACCATTTTTGGGGCGGAGTCACTATTGGCACGCCTCGTTACTACGTTTACCCACTCCAACCTTTGCTGACACTGGCTGAGCGTGACGATCGACAGGTTCACCTTCGCCTATCCTTTCGTTGAAGTCGTTGAAGCTTACACAGTAATTCAAAAATAGCCTGTGCATATTGATCGACTACAAAATGGCTTATCCTGGGTCGAACACGTATCCATGGATCCACCATCAGCACGTGCCACCATGACGGAAACAGTGTCTGTGGGACCGTCTCAACGAGAAGCTGAATTTCCCATGGTCAGTGCAACGCAATTGCATCGCAATGACCAACAAGCAATAGATGTACCATGGGCCTGAATGTCGACGAGACGTGTATAAAGTGCAACACCGACGCCTAGGAAAAGAACCACCACAACAACTTCACATTCCACAGCAACCTACAGCCTCTTCACTATACCGACCTCAAAATCTCAAGTTCAATACTTTAAAACCACAACCATGCAATTCACTACCGCCTCCCTCGCTCTTTTGGGTCTCGCCACCGCAGCCCCAACCCTCAAGACCAGAACGACATCCACATCCCCGACCTTCAACCTCATGTACCAATCCATTGGCAATGCCCCTGAGCCCGTAGATGCACTCAACAAAGGGACATGGTACGTCTCAGCATCCAATGGCAAGGCTGTCCTCTCCTCCTATGCCTCCCGCGGGCTACTCTACAAATACGGCACCGGCCCACGCATCGCACAAGCCTCCGTTGGCCTGACCATCACTCCTGGCGGCACAGCCACCGTGCCATCCGGCAAGCCTATCGAATTCGTAAACAACAACGGCACTGCGCCTGTTGACATCCACCTCAATGCATCCGGGATCCCGACGCTGTGGTACGACGGCGGACACTTCCAGGCGTGCAAGGGTGACGGAGAGGAGATCTACTTGAGCTATGTGCAGCCCGGCCAGAGGTTTTTGGCGGACTGTGCAGCGGTGGAACTACAAAGTGTTTGTTCGACATCCGGCATTGGAGAACCTATGAAGGGGCAGCTTGGCGCGATCCAGGATGTGGCTTGTGTGGAAATCAGTGATTAAAGAGGCAAACAAGTGGTGAGATTGGATTCGTTTCTTTTTAAAAGTCGCTCGCATTCTTTAGCGCTTAGCATATAGCATGGTCATAATGACCTTTAATACTAATATAATACACTCCTTTATCTAGTATGGTGGTTTTGAAGACCCGATTCTCATGCTGCGATGGCTTTGAAAGTATGTGTAACCCGAAGAGAACTTAGGTATTCAGTCCGTAGAATTTTGAGGAAGCCAACATGACCGAAATGCACTACTTCTTGTCCAAAGGCCACAGATCTTCCACCAACCTCTCAGCTTCCCACTTCGCGTTCATGCCGACATCCCAATTTACGCACCTCACCAGCTCTTCCACCAACTCAACTTTCAAGATTTGCTTTTCCCTGCTACCTCCATTTACTCCTTCCAGGTCCACCAGTTCGTAAACTAACATCCATAAGTGCGACGTGAAGGTTCCGGTCATCACTTCGTTCATGATAGGATTGCAGATGTAATCATTCGAGATGGGGCGGCGCGAGCGGGATATTGCGACGAGATGGCGGCGCGTGGCAGAGAGGATGGTAGAGTAGCCGGACGATGGGGTCGAAAATTCGGCAACACTCTTGGTAGTAGGAAGGGCGATAGAGTCGGTGGGATGGATGTTAGGGGAGGTGAGTAAGCCTTGCTTCGTCTGTGTAGTCTGCGTAGAGCTATTCACTTGCGGCGCTGGTAGTGCTAGAAGTTGATTTAGGTATGGGTCGGAAGTGATGCTGTCATAGAGAGCGTATGGGTCGGTTGGTGACTCGCAGTAGTTCATGCCTTCCTAACTTCTTCCAATCGATCAGATATGAATTCTTGCGCGCAATGGATATTATCAAGGCGTAAAGTGAGATTGTTGGGTGTGCATGTAAGTTCTTGAAACAAAGGATGGGCGACGAGGTAAGGCCACTCCGCGTGATTGAAGACAAACGACAAAGAAGCTGAGACAAGGGCATTGACCAGGAACAAACAGCAATTCATATTAGTATAAACTAAATTACTGAACAGGTAGCAGAAGTCTCAAGATGTCGAACTTCACTCAGTGATTTGCAACATTGTAGAGCTTGTCTCCGCAGAACGGCAGATATAGGTCTTCGTGGTGATTGTATAGTATCTTATTGATGTATTGAGTTCATAAACAGGCCCGCATGTACTAGTATAGGCGATCGGGCCTTAACGCTGAGTGTCTCCCTCGTGTCCCTGAATATGTTGATTGTTCGATCACAATTCTATTGGTCCTTCGCAAAAAACATGTAATCCACCAGCTTATCCGCTTCCGCTCGATCATCAAATCCGATTTCACATTCAAGCCTCTCTGCTACCTCTTCGACTAGTCCCTCCCTCGCTTCCGATATCGGCGTAGCATTCGGATTGTTCCACTGGATGTCTTGCAGGTCGGCCAACCTATTTCTCGACCGTCTTCTCGCTTGCTCCGAAGCCATGTTTCTATGCGATTTCAGCACTGGGCTTCCGGAGCCTGGCCAAAGATCCATCGCGAACAGCGCTATGACTGGCCCGTCTTGAGCCCCTTCCAAACTTCCGTCAACTTTTGGCTCAACAAGCCCGGAGAGCCATCTGGTGCACTTTGGAGCCTTCCCCACGTCTTGTCCCGTGACTCGTTCCTCCTATCAGCTAAGAAGTATTCCTCGCCTAGACGTGTACGAATATTAACGCATTGATGATATTTGGGAGGCTCCCAATGTGGGCTCTTCTCGTCAGAAGCTCCAGGAATATTTGCTCGACGTCTCGTGCATTTCAGCTCCGCTACATCTTTCAGATCGATTGTAATCGCGTGTTTGTCCATGTCGATGCTGGTGTGGCCCAAGCGATAATTTTGGTGAAGGCTGCGCACAGAGTGCGTATCGAAGCACAATTGGGTAGGCGCGATCGTCAGCTGGTGGCCGTCTATCTGCATCAAGCATTCGGTCATAAGTATGGCAAATTGATTTGTGCGCGAAACCCAGACCAGGATACCATCTTCAAGCAGACTTGCCGCAATCTCTTCTCGGTGGCGTTGTCTGAGCTCGCTTCGAAGTGCGGTCCGCACTGTTCCTTCCAGATTCACCGCTTCCTTCGCATGTGCAAGAAGCGTTTGGGCACGCTCAAGTAGATCATTCGCCTGCGCCGCTTCTTTGTCGTTGTTTCTCTTCCACATTTCATAGGCAATAGAATACTGAGCTTCCAGCTCCTTCAACGGTATCAATAACATGCAGATGGTGTCGTCTCGGTCTTCCGGCGTTAGATAACCCTCGCTTGAAGTCACGACATCAATTTTCTGTCGGATAGTAGCGATCTCGCGCATGTGGTTATCCTCCGCTTTCTTTATTGAAAATTGTGACTTCTCAAGATCGTTGAGCCGAAGATGGAGCTCTGACAGCATCTCCCGATGCATGCTTGTAACAGTCATAGCATTGTCGGCGTTGTCCGCATTTTCGGCGACAGTGTTTTGCAGCTTCTCAATCGTTGCTTTTAGTGTCGATATGAGTCGAGTAGACGAGATGCTCACCGTGACTTCCCGGGACGCCATGGTGAGGATATTTGGGACGTTGATTCGCCTGATGAGGTGGCAGTAAAACTCGAGTCGCGGCAGCTGTGGAGGTACACGATGAAGTGGTATGTATCACCAGCAACGGTTCGCGAACTCGGGGTGGGGATCGAGTTGAAAAGAAAAGCGGGGTTTCCCACGTGAGACGCTCTCAGCGGACTTGAAGTTGCAGGGTGGAAAAAAGAATCAGAGACGTGAGAAAAGTGTGAAGTATCAAAGATATCTCTTGAGAGCCTCGTGGCCAGTGCGCAAGATGCGAGGCTCGAGCGACGTCTTTCACAGAGGTCCGCGTAGCAGATGACTAGGTGGAATAAGGCAAATGAAAAGGACCTGGATACTTTATAACGCCTCGAAAATCGTGACGAGGATCATCACGGGCCGTACCTAGCTCTGGTGGCCAATCTATTCCTCCATCTCCACGAATGGGAACCCTCGATGGACCTCCTCCTTTCCAGTGATTTTATTGGCGTTTCGGATTCTTTGATTATTAGTGGACAAAATTTCCACCGTTCTTCTTAGAAGTCCTTGCCTATGTCAGATCCAAGGAAGTTGTCGTCCACGAGCTGGTAATGCTCAAACTGAATGGCTTTGTCATCTCGGTTTAGCTCAATGAACATCCTACAAAATTCGTTCCAGTCAGTGAATCTTATCATGATCAGTCTTGAAATGATGATTCTTCAGTAGGTCTTGCTCATCCCATTCAGGCGTGTACCACCTCTGTCGCTTATAAAATTGTCTGTAACGAGAGGTCCAAGAAGCCTTGAGCTCTTTAGGTATGATTATCTCCGCATTTATTTGCGCTGATGGTCCTTTCGTCAACTGTCGCAAACGTTCTCGAGCCTCAATCTCAAGCTTCCGCATCTGATCCCCTGCAAAGATGATTGACGCGGTAGGATTCGCATTGGCTTCATCACTGACCAGTGATCGTCGCCCTTCACCAGGGTCGCGATCAAGTTCTGATTGCTACGTTTCCCTGCTCTTCCTCGACTCTGTTGTGGAGAAGTGCCCGTCGCTCCTTAGGTGTCTTGCGATCGGACTTTAAGAAAGATAAGCAGCCTCCCATGATAGTCGCTAACAATGCTAAAATCGTCTGAGCCTGGCGCACAACAATCGGTTTCGGGGTGTTGCTTTTGTCTGGTAGCTCGGAACCCGGAGCAGCAGAGACTAAGTCATTGCGAAGGGCCGAAAACCATTTATCGAGAAAATCTTACATAAGTCGAACCTAGGAGCCGCTTCAACGTCCGGTGGAAGGAAGAAGGCGCCACCGCCGTTTGTAAATGCTTTGTTCTTGCCAGGAGGTGAGTTGTAGAGGTAATTGCGACCAAAGGCGGTTAACTACGAACGACACGTTTCGATACATTTTGAGCGCCATAGGCATTCACTCCTATCCGAGATACACAGGTAATACTAGGGCAAACGATAAGGCAAACAGTCCAGATGGCAGGAAGCAACAACGCCCTTCGGACAGCCTATGAGGTGACGCTTCAGCCTGATTGAACTATGCAAACCTCTAAGGTTTTTTTGAGGACCCTTGCTCCAACAATCTAGATGTAAGGTTTGAAAAGTGGAGCTCTTAATGCCACATAATCCTGCATGGAATGACTCAGACAGCGGACAATGAGGCTCGTTAGCTTGCGCGACCAGGAAATTGTATATGTACTTGCGACAGTAAGGCTTTCAGGGTCTCGCAACTCAGCCTTGGGGATTGATTCACTTCTTTGCAGCCAATCTCACGAGTTCAGCTCTTAAGTGTTCTGCTATGGCACGTTACGCGATACACAATGTCATCAACCCTAAATTAAGTGGTTACATCAAGCGGGCCAGGCTGGAGGCGTTCCTCGAGGCGAGGTTTCCTGTGGCACAGTACCCTGGGGCGGCAACTAATCGATTCCAAATCAAGGTTTGTCTTGCTCGTATTTGCGGGTTGGGGCTCATCATGTGGCCAGGAAACGAACGAACAGTGGGAGTTCTATGCGCCCGAACTAGTTCCCGAGGTAAGTCGCGCATCCGATGTTGGATGACCGTGTTGCTGACAGGGTGACGAAAGTGTGATTACAAGTTTGTGAAACTTTATAAAGTCCCATACTCCATACTCATATCTGTTAGGCCAATCAAGGAGAAGAATCGATGATACATGAGGAGCCTGTACGGATCATCGGCCATGTGGCAAGGCTGGAGTCGGACAAGGCAACCGGTCACACCAGTAAATCTTCTAGAGTGAATATTCGTTGGTTTTGACGGAATCTAATCTCGTTTCTTCAATCAGTATGTAGAAAAGTGTGGCGGAAAGTGGCATGCAAGAAGTACCTATGCCCCGATGTTACCCATAGTTCCGCATTCCTGATGGTGCAGTACTTCACCGGAAATGACATCCAGGCGCATGCGGCGGCCTGCCGGAACGGTTTCTGGGTCACCATCAAAGTAAACAATCCTTGGTCCGTTGTGTTACACGATGGCGGGGCACTGCCTCAGCCGACCTTAGAGAGAAAGGAGGCAAAAAGCAAGCATAGTAACGACTTTTTGCGCAAATTGAGCAGTTGAGAACTTAGCAACGCATCAAATACAATCGCAAGATTATGTCTCAATTGGAAAATCCCTCACAATCTTCTCCCTGTCGATGTCCTTATACAGAGGAGTGGAATTACCGGGTCGAACGTTTGAGAACACTACGAGACCTCATTTTTTGTTCCAAACGCTGCAATGCCAGGCTGATTCGAATCCGTGAGACGATTTTCAAGGCAAGAATGAGTCAATCTGTCTGACTTAGAGTAGGAGATGAACTAGCATTTGTAGACGTTGTTGGAAGCGAAACCGATCTCGCTGAGAGTATCTTGACGACTAGTGAAGATGGCTTCCGTATCTTGTAAGGCTCGCGAAAGCTACGCATTTAGTATGCTAAACAACATGTTTACACATGTACAGATCAATCTGTCAAGAGTACTCGCTCGATCCAATACAGTGCACCGACAGCGCAATGATGCATATCATCTCATCATGGAGTTTATCTGCCATGTTTATCGATGTCCTCCTCAGATTCGGTGATCAGCCATGTGTTTTTGAGGAGTCGTCTGGTTTTCGACAGAAGATCCAGGACATCAACGATTCCTTCGGTACCTAGTATCTTTAGCCATCAGATTTAGCAATCGTTAACAACAGTAGAGATCTCCTACCAGATGATGTACGTTGAGCCTAGCGGTAGACAGAAACCGCGAGACCCGTGGTCCTTCCGCCAGACCGGTGTTGGACACAAGTACGATGCAGAGACCAACCGCAGCGTCATTGTGCTGCTTCATCCAAAGGAAGAGAGTGAAGCCCAGACAAAGCTTGAGAAGCTTGTTTGTCTTCCGAACGGTCACGAGCTGGCCACACATCCGTTGAATGTACATCTAGTGACAATCTCTGCCTGTATGAATCACTGGTCAGTTCATTTGGAGGATCTGGCACAAATCTTACAGGACATCGTAAGTAACGTCACTGTGGTGACTATTGATAAGAAAACTCTTAACAAACTTAGCGGAAACACATTTTGGTGATAAATACCGAGGAGTCGACTTTTGAAGCTAAAGAGCTTCAGCGCCTAAAGAACGTTGAAGACAAGATACTTTGCAGGGCGCGACGATGTTTAACAAGCACGCAGACTCTAGTGCTGTCACTGATTGAAATTAATGGGAGCCTCCCATCAACAGATGCAGACTTTGCAAAAGCGAGCGTTGAAGTAAACCAACAACTTCGGCTCTTGTTCCAACGCTTGGAAGCTCATATCACTGCAGCAGAGCTACTAGGACAACGAGTGACGGCTACACTTGGCTTGGTAAGCAATCTGCCTCGTACGCTTCCGCATCCAGCTGACGTGGTGCAAGCTCACAAACATGCTGGATCTTCAGAACCAAGCGAGTTCAGATCGTATAAGCACACGCATCCTAAAGTTGACAAAAGAGAGCGTCGATGATAATGCCACAGTCAGAGTCATTACAGTCTGCACATTGATTTACCTCCCTGCTTCTTTCACAGCAACATTTTTTGGCATGAATTTCTTTGAATTTGGTACTGACGCTGGTGCATTGCGAGCTAGTCCCACCTTTTGGCTGTATCTTGCTGCAACCCTCCCACTCACCTTACTCACGGTGGGCGCGTGGTATCTTTTCAAGCTTCGCCATGAGCAAAAGCGGAAAGAACGCCAAGACGAAGAAAATATATCTTAGGTGCAAAAGCACCTGGCTGGCGTTGGTGAATTATGTTCCGGTGGTCGTGTCTTCAGTTCTCTTTTTGATTACATTCAGTATGCGAGATATCACTGATATCGCAAACAATGGGAGCTCTAAAGCCTTAATCGGAAACCCTACTGTTCACTGAAGTGTGACCCTCATGTTTAATGAGATCAAGATCACCCTTTGTCATCTCACACCTTCCGAATCTTGAGTAGCGGTAGGAATGTATTCCATCTGATTCCTCGAATACTTATCTACCGTATCCTAACGCAATCGTATCAATGCTACTCCTTAGGTGTTGCCTACCTCTAGGAGCGCTATACGCAGATTCATTGATCGACGATAGCAAACATGAGTAACTGTCGCCAAAAAATCACATACGCCATCAAAACAAAAACCAGGCTCGCAATTTCGCGAGTGGTATAACAAAACAATGCAAACATCAACACGGAAACCAAGCTCGCAATCTTGCGAGTGGTGTACACAAAAGGAGAACGCCAACATCAAATCGGAAACCAGGCTCACAAACTTTGTGAGTGGTGTATACACAAAAACAATCAACCTTTCGCCAACGAACAGATAAGGAATGTATAGAAGTGAACATCTCGACTCATAGTCATGAAGCTTCAAAGCCTCTGGGGGGATAAATGTCGCACCGGGAGGTCACACGGCTATTCAAGCAGCGTGGGATCAAATGGGATATCTGTGTCAGGCGGGTGGATCATGTCGGAAGCACCAGGCGCTGCAGGCATTGTGTATGCCGACACAGGCGCCTGAGGAGGCAGAGAAGGAGGCGCCTGATATGGCTGGTACCCATTGTCGTAGATAGTGTAGCCCTGATATGCAGGCTGCTGATCGTAGATTGGCTGCTCCAGGTACGACCATGAGGGCTGAACTTCATACTGCGGTTGCCCATAGATTGGTTCGGTATAGGGATCTTGGATAGGGCCCCAGGCCTGCTGATACAGCTCATGCTGGTCAGGCACGTGCTGGGCAACGTCTTGGAAAGACGATGCGTACGCGCTGGAGTCCGAAGGCTGCTGATACTCAAGTCCAGTTTGTCCTAGAGAGGACTGAAAGGGCAAACCATACGCAGTCGCTACATAACCAGATGAAACGTGTTGTTCTTGGGAAGTGGCCTGAGCAGCCTCTATGGTCTTAGCCATCTTTCGTGGCCGCTTCTGGGGGGATGCCTCCACGCCGGCATCGGCCTGATCTTCTTCCTCCCGGTCGCGCTTCTTGGTGGCTGAGCTTGGCCGATTATTGGTATCAGAGGAAGCAACAGTGGTGGTGGTGCCGTTATTCGACGTCTGCGAGGGTGGCAGCTGCGACACCTGGGCACCAGTCGGACCGCCTCCAGGCACAGAGTTAATTGGAGGGATCGCTCCTTGTGCTTCCTGGGAAGCAACATATTGTTCAAGGCGATCATTAGTCCAAGGTGCCTGGAATGCAGTACCGTCATTGGTAAGTTTATCTCGCTGCTCAACAAGATATTCAGCGAGCGCCAGGTGTGTCTTATATTTTGTCCGGTGGTCCGATGGCAGCAAACCATAATCCTTCAGCAGCTGTTGCGTCATGTTTCGATTGTACTTCGACTTGATGGTGAAAGCCGCTAAATCGAGATCCATCGAAAAAGCCATACCGTTGTTATTACCCTGTAGTTGCAAGGGATAACGGTCGACCCGAGCGGCAAGAGCTACACGGCGGGTTGTCTCTTGCGCATGTTGCCCCTTTCCGTTGCCCCGAGTGCTTGTCTGGGGAAAAGACTGAAGTGCCGACTTCCCAGTCACAGGGACCGCTGCCGGATGGTTTGGCAGAGTGCTGTTGTTGGTAGTCTGAGTTGGCACAGGATCGGACGCAGTTGTTCGGATTGTACTGGAGGGATTTGTCAAGTCCCGCGTGGAACTTTCCGACACAACGTCTGTGTTAATGTGACCATCTAATGCTCCAGACTCCTGAGGTGAATACATTACCGCCATGCTTATTGGTGCACCGGTAGTCGCTTCAGCCCCCTTGGGGGAGTCTCCAAGTTCGTCAAGCACATTAGAAGCCTCATCATCGTCTTCTGCATCGTCTCCTTGCTGGTCAATTCCCTGGAGAGGGTAATGCTCATCGCGATACTCATGCCACATCTTTGCAAGCTCCAGGTTAGTCTTATCCTGAAGATCTGCGACTTCGAAGCCTTCATCGTATAAAGGCCGTTGGAACTGAAGCTTGTTGTAATGACCCGCCATACCCTCGGCCTTCTCGTTACGATCCCATTGCAAAGTCTTCTTGCCGACAGGGATCTGTCCAGGGAACACATCCTCAGCACGCTGTCGAGACGGCGGAGTAGACGAAGCTGCTGTAGCTTCGGCCGGTTGGGTAGCTTGTTGCTCCGCCTGTTTCTTGTGCCATTCATCAGCATCAAGTAACTTCTTGATCACTACGCGTTGCGGGTGAGATAGTGTCCAGATATCTAGACCTTGCCTATATACCATATCCCGGGCGACACTGATTGTCAAGTTGAAAGAGTTGGGCCAGGGCTTCTTGTTATGATACCGCGTCCGGTTCCTAGGATGTGCTCGTGTGGGGCCATGCCATGGTCGCTGACCGTAACCATTCCTCGGTCGAGAGGGGAGTTCATCTTCTGCTACTCGCCGTCGCTTGACCCGGGGCACGGACTGGTCTTCGTTCTCAGACTCTGTTTCGGAGCTAGTGTCTAAGGAGGAGTCGATGTCTCGTTCTGCTTTTACAACGGCCATCAGTCTGGCGCGTGGTGAGATGTCATGCATTGTGCTCGTACCTTGATTTCCAGACATAGGGCGCTTGCGCGCAGTTGGGTGGGAGGCTGAAGACATGGTGACAGAAGCCAGTTGTCTACGCTAACGAATGATGCAAAGCAGTACTCTCGGTAAGCATGCTGTTAACAGCAGAGGCTAGGTAGAACTCGTTGAGATCTTTTCCAAGAGAGGGTGGTGTGGGTCGTGGGGAGGGCCCGATGGCTTGCTGTGTGATGCTGAAGCTTCGAGCGCGGTGCTGCTGAAATAAAGCAAGCGTTGATGGAAGTAGTTTACCGCAGTGGGTGAGACAGTAGACTTTAAGTACACAGACACGCTCGCACGCATTGATTCCTGTGCCAAGGAACTATCGCGAATGGTAAGTGTCGCGTACCTGCAGCGCAGGTGAATGCGCTTTCACGTGACCTTTCCCAGTCGGGCGTTATGGAACAAGTAAGTGTGGGCCATACAGACGCGTTTCAACCGAGCATCGGCCCGTGAGCGAGACGGGTCATAATAAAGGAGAAAGGGCGTTTATCCGTGCGACGAGAGGCAGTGTCGGTCATCTGTGAGATCCTTCACAGACACCTAATTACAACTCTTGTAGACTTTTTCTTCGGTGTTCCAATGCACGGGACTTCTGAATGTTTGCTTTCGATTCAAATTGTAACCTTTCTCGATTGCGACTGGATACTTCGTGGACACATTTGGATCCGGCCAGAGTATCACCTATGCGTATACTCTTTGGAGAGGCTGTGACACTTGGACCGACTTCTATTCGTATCACACATTCTCTTGCTTCTGGTATTGGGTTATCTCCGGGTCTTCCTTCCATCTGCTTGGCAAATATGCTACCGACAGGTAGCAAACCATGAAGAATCGCTGATCATGTAGCGTGAAACCTAGGAAAGTGATTAGCAGCATACTGCTAGCAGAATCTCGCCTCTGGCCGCCTTGATGAATAATGCTTACCTTATTCGTATCGCCAACCCTCATTATCCCGACGACAGCTCTCTTTACGATAGCCGTGCTTATTCGTCTTCATCTTCCCCCACTTTCGACGCGCTCCCCAGCATGTCCCCTTGTCACAGTGCCAGAAGCAATCGCCGCGCAACCAGCACCTATCAAACAGGTTACCACCCTTTCAATGCTCAAAGATTACAATTGACTCACGTGCACAGCGACCACAACCACATCACCCCGATCGCCATACCAAATATCCCAAAGGTCAATATCAACTCCTTGTAGAACCTGAGCTCGTCTGCGCGATGCTCGTCCGGTTGCCATTTGTTTGAAGGGTCATCTGTCCACGGTGGTATGCCAATGTGTCCCTTGGCTAAGGCTTGCTGGACTGATATTGCTGCTGTGGTGCTTGAGGGCAGCGCGGGTGCTGCAGAGGTGATCGTTGGGGATAGCAAGGAAGTAACGAGTGCCGTGTAGACGAAGAAGGCTGCGGTCGTGTTATGAGCGGTACGCGAGGCTACAGTTTCGAAGGACATGGTAAAAAGCGGGAATCCTGTTGTAGACGTCGTCTTGGGAGGCTCGGTGAGGTTACGCCAAGATTGAAGTGAGTGTCAGAGAAAGGAGTGCGGAAAAGGTATGTGGTAGCTCCGATATTGGAGACGCAAAGCCAACGTGCCACGAGCTACGTAGCTCGATCATCGACGCTCTGTTGGGAGCCGCTGATACTCGAACCACTGTCTCGGGGTTGGCTAGCACTCGAACTAATGTCAACAGATCGCTACAGAAACGAGTTGTAGCACCGAGTACGGATGCGGTCGTCAAACAATGGACCGACGATACACATGCTATCAGGTGCGACTTGGGTGCTCGTTTACGAGTCACATGACAGGTACCAACCTGCGTGGAGTAGCTACTTGAGGCTCAGGCGTGATAAAAGTGATCGCACGAGTAATATGAGCGCTGCGAAGATGATTCTGGTACGTTCAGGAGGCGAATGTTGACTGAAATGCCTCAAAAGTCCTGATCTTCCCCCTGGAGGTCTTTGGTATCTATCAATCCAAGGACTCACTAGCGTTTAAGCTCGAACGGCTACATTATCCAGGACGCTGTCACGTACGTCACCACTGTACGCACAGGCCGAGTATACATCTCAGTAAGCCATGTCTTCTCGAATACCCTGTACCGCGTTCTGCTTCTGTTTCCATATCCCATATCCCATATCCATACAAATGGCCCGTCCTTCTCAGCTCTTTTGAGTTATTGCTGCTTAGCTTGCCACCTGACTGCATTCCCTCACGACTTCCACGCGACGCACCGAAAGCCTGGCGTCCGTGTTCTGATCCAACTTCCTGTCCAACGATGTACCCAGTGAACACAATCTCATTTCTGTAGTAATAGAAGGTTTTTCTGTCCAATGTCATCATCTCAACCATTTCTAACCCTCCCGATGATCCTACTGATGGAATGTCCCGACTTTGCAATCCTACTCTTCAGCATCTTAGTAGCAGCCCCTATCCTTCTTGCCTGCACCTCTCCTTTATCATCAGCTTCCTTATTCCACAATCTCTTGAACAACAGCTTCAACCTTCCAGTCAAGCCTTGCCCATTCTCCCGGTCTTCCCCATTCTCTATGCTTTGATTTCGGTCCCGATCCATCTCTGCCATTTCAAGAGGCTTTTTCGGAGGTAGAGCCTTACGTGTTTCGCTCACAGAACTGGCACGCCTCTTCAACCTCATCTTTCTGGGAGGAGGGCCGGGGCTATCCATGCCCCCCCGGTAATCTGGCATACCATAGAAGCGCTCTGTGCTCACTGGCGAAGCAATCCCCAAACTCTCTTCATTGAGTGGCGAGCGCCCCACGAGAGGAGAGTAGAAATCTCTATACCGGAGCTCCGTGGGCGCAAGAGGAAAAGGGGCGGGGCAAGGCGAGATCGAAGGCGCAACAACGCTGTCGATATTCCGCATCCAGAGTTCCTTCGGTGATTTAAAGTTATTCAGCGGTGAGTCACAGAAGCGGCGATAGGGGCGACCTGGAGTGACGAAGCCAGGATGCCTGGAGGTGGTGGAGGCGTCTAATTCAACGCGCCAACTGTCAACTTCCTCTTGTGAAGGAAAGTTGACTACCGTGCCCTTTTCCAGACCCAACCTAACGCTTGATGGGCGAGGAGAGGGAGAAGAAATGGCGAACATAGTGGGCAAAGATATGGGCTCCAGCCGCGCTGGAGCAGTGTTGAATTTGTCTTTCTTTTCGGTGGGCGAGATTCTCATTGGGTCTTTCCCTTTCCTGTTTGTCTTGGTGAAGGGGAAGGGTGTTGGTGTGCGCTCTAGTTTCGCACTTTCAATAATCAGTGGTGCTGCTTTGCTCGGACCAGCAAGTCCATCTCCCACATTCCGGTTTTGCCCAATACTCCTAGCCAACTCCTCCGCCTCATCGACCACATATGCTTTCAAATCGTTCCTTTTACTTCTGTCTTTTTCCCTTTCTGCTGAAGGACCCTCACCGTTGTTAACACAAAAGTCTTGCATAGTAGGATTCAACACCTTTTCCGGAACCCTACTCTTTCTCCCTAGCCCTAGCGACTGTGCAGGCTTCACTCCTCTGATCGGCGAATGAGACCTCGCGCGAGGGACGTCGTGGCTGTGCCGATTACACGGTGGTGGCGGCGACGAGGGATTACTTTCAGGGGAGATAGGAGTGACCCCGTGGTCGTTTTGATTGAGATGCTCCATGGCGCGTGCGTGCTCGGCAGCGACTGCGTGCTCCATTGCTAAGTGTGGTGTGGGTGGACTTGTTCTAGGATACGAGCGCGTGAGATTGCAGTGCATGGAACAGATATGCGAGCACGCAGGATCGATCACTAGTTTGAAGAAGGAGTTGCGTATTTCGGGGGACAAGATGGGAATGGACTGTAAGACTGAACCGTGGTAATGCGCAGATAAAGCAATAAAAGGGTACCTGCATACGTGTACATATCGAAGCACGTGGAAAGAACCCCATAATGGCCAATATATCCATTAGTCAGGGTTCCACAATGTCCAAGTACCTACTGCGTCGTGGTCGAACTCTCCACATCAACAACCGGCTCCTCTGGCATCCTAAACATTGGCACCTTCCTTGTTGGACTCCCAAGCGGATTTTCAGCGGAGGATGCGAAGCCTACTAGTACCTCCGGCTCTTGCAGGGCTGCATCCTGCGCTGCCTTCAAGTTCGCATCTTCGATGTTGTGGTTCAAGGGTGGGAAGACAGAGTTGGTACGGTTCGCTTCCTCCACTTTTTGCCTTATAGTCGCGAGCGCGGACTCGTTATTTTTGTAAGGGTGCGGTGGGTCTGGAGTGGGGTTTGTGCTATGGGAATGTGGAGGTTGTGGATCGGTACCATAGTTGCCATTAAGAGCGATATGCCCTTTCTCCTCGCTCGGTTTCAGGGCCGTTTTTGCGCGCTTTCTCGCGTTGGCGATCAGATCATTGAACTGGTCCTTATGGGCCGTGGCGTGGTTTTGCCCATCGAAGTCTTTTTGCATTATGTGTGATTCTTTGGGGTTCGCCCTACCGCCTTGTATACGTTCCCACTCTTCTAACTCCCTCAACAATTCTCGTTTCGACTTTCTTGCAGTGTCCGACGCATCGCAGTTCGAGTTGTAGATATTTAACCATTCCTGATGTCGTTTCACCAATTGTGGTTTCGTTCCCCAAGAAGGTATGCCCAGTTCTTGCAACTTCTTTCTCAATGCCTTATCGTTTAGCATCGGGTAGTGGAGCCCGGAAAGACGTGTCGGCGGTGGTCCACTGTCTTTCTTTCGCGTTTGCAGTGGGTTTGGAAAGGCGTCGTTCTTCCTGTGATGGTCTTAGCAACTACTCCAGCCTTGCCTTGCGATGATGCCTACCTCGACCTTGTCTTGCGCGCCCCGTCGTCTTCTTGCGCGGCTGGACAGACCGGTATGTGGTTGAAGACCGCCTCTTCCTTCATAGGCTTCTTACATATCGGACACGGCACCATGCCCTCCGGTATATACTCATCCTCCTTCTCCTCGTCGCTATCCGGTATTACCACAGACATACCGTCCGTTATGCTGTCCTCGTTGCCAAGCCTGTTACTTCGCCTCGTCTGTCTTGACCGTGTCGTTCTTCTCCCCTCCTCTTCTCCATCCGTCACCTCGCGCTTCCTCTTCCGTCCGCTAGCCGGGGTGATTGTCTCACCGTCATCATTCAGCTTCGCACGCGCTAGTTCTAGCGCTTTTGGACGCGCATCTTGGAACTTCGTCGCGATCTCACGCACCGCGATGTTCGGTTGCAGTTTGTCAGCTTGGCAGGCAGACTTGCACGCGGGGCATTTGCCGTCCATCGCAATGCACCTTCGTATGCATAGAGAGCAGAAGGTATGCGCGCACGAGGTTATGACGGGGTTGTTGTAGAATTCTTTGCACACTTCACAGCGGAGGGCGGCTTCGAGAGGCTCGAAAGCGGGGAGGGATGTCGTAAGCCAGTCTGTAGAATCAGGTAATCCAAAAGACGACTCCATTGCGAACGTGGCGGGAGGTAAAGGCGCTGCAAAAAGCTGGGATGGAGGCGGCGTCGACGGCGCGTCGGCGGACGCGATTGGCGACTCGCATTCACGTGATGTCTTTGTCTCGCAGTTTGTCGATCCTGCCGCATTCGGTGCTTTGTCATTCTGTACGGGGTTTGGAACTTGCGGAGATGGAAAAAAGACGAGTGTCGACTGTCGTGCCATTGTCGAAGATGCTTCTCGGTGGAAAGAGCGCTTCCAGACCGCGCGTTGAGTGAGGAAGTTGGGTTTTCGTGAGTAAGGGCAGGTGCGTCGCTGCAAGTTGAGCTGGACAGGCAGGGCAAGGTGAAAGACGTACGAGGTCTAACACCAACTGATATTTTCAGTTCGCGTCGCATGGGCACGTTGCAGTATATTCTTAGGAAAATGCGCACGAAGCAATGATTGGTATCATGTAATCTACCCCAAGTTGAACTCATCAGCCATTCCCGCGTGCCGCATGAACTTCTCCCGCGCTCTCACAGCCTTCCGCATTTTCGCTGCCTCTTCTGTATCATCCACCTTAGTATCATCCAACGCGGCCTTGGTAGCCACTGCGCCCTTATTGGCACCCGTTGCGGCACCTCGAATCTTCGCCGGCTTCTTACTCTCGCGCCCAGCTCCCGTCCTGAGACCCGGCACCTTCATCCCACTTGGGCGCTCTCTGAGCGCGAAAGCTTTCGCCAAGTGACCAAGGTGAAGTTGTTTGATATCGAAATACCCTCTTTCGGCCGCAACGTGGGTAGCGTAGGCGCGGACGTGACTTTGATAAGCTCGTCGGGCGCTTTCTAACCGTGCTGGAGAGGCGAGGGCCCAGCGTTCGACAGCTAATTGAAGGTCGGTTGCTTTCTCCATGTACTCGGTCTTGTCCTTCAACACGCCGGATGTTACGAGCCCCTTCTTGAGAATTTCATCGGCATCCTGGCGGCCAATGTGGATGCCGGTTTCGCCGTCTTTCCTGTCGCTCTTCAAAATGTCGACGTAGCCTTCTTCGCAGCCCGGCATAAGGAAGATACACGCGCGCCCATCCCGGCCTGCACGAGCTGTTCGCCCAATGCGATGCAGATGGTCTTCACGCGCAAACGCAGGATCGAATTCAACCACTAGATCAACATTGGGCAGATCCAGGCCACGAGAGGCAACATCGGTCGCCAATAGTACCGCCGGCTCGTTATTCTTAGTGAAATGCGCAAGAGTCGAGGTACGGAGGGACTGAGGCAGAGAGCCGTGAAGACGATAAGTTGTGACTTTGTGCGTATGCGGCGAAAGGGAAGGCGATTCAGCGTGCGTCACCGCTATCTTTGTCGGATCGGCCTGCACCACTGGCTTCTTCTTGGATTTCTTTTCCTCAACCTCCTCGTCTTTCTCTTCTTTCGTGTCCTCCCTTGGCACCGTCTCTTCCTCAAGATTGCTCGTAAGTATATCAAAATGAAAATCGACGGAGTCAGCGCAGGAGATGAAGACTATCGCCTTCATAACGGAGCCCTTGCGGGCAAAGGCGCGCTTCAAGAAACTGATAAGAGAGACCAGTCGCAGCTTGGGGGCTACAACAGCGAAGGACTGCTTGAGCTGGGCCGGGGCAAGGAATGCTTGGTCCTTATCGGCCGCATCGTCCTCCGTCCTGTCGGCAGGATTAGCCCGTATGTGCACAGCATCCTTCAAGCTAATCTCGCCCAGGCGTTCCACATCCAGCTTCATAGTTGCTGAACATAGAACCGTGGTGCGCTTCGTAGGCAACCCCGGAATTCTCGCGGCCTCGTCCTTATGTGCCCTCATGCGGAGATTGAGATTGCTGACGATCTTTTGGATTTCATCTTCAAAGCCAAGCTCCATGAGTCTATCTCCTTCGTCAAGCACCAACCATCTCACATTGCTCACATCCAGGGCTTTGGTGTGTTCCAGATGGTCTGCGAGACGTCCAGGGGTTGCGACCAGAACGTTGATACCCTTCCGTAACCGGGCTTTTTCCGACTTCTTCTTCTCACCACCTATCACAGTCGTCGCAACCAGCCAATGCGCGCATCTGAGTAGGTTGTCCAGAACATTAGCGATCTGCTTGCTAAGTTCGCGCGTCGGTGCCAGAATTATCGCAAAAAGTCCGGAATCTCGAGATACAGATTCGTCTACCTTCCGCTTCTTCATGTTGGCCGACAGTTCCATCAGTCTCTGCACAATCGGCAGCAGATAGGCCAATGTCTTTCCTGAACCAGTTTCGGCCTGTATAAAAGCGTCCGAATCATCTTTTATCAGTTGTGCGACGGCTGCCTTCTGAATCGCGGTAGGTGCTTTCAATTCCATCTTCTTGAGCAGATGTGCGGCAAGGGTGGGTGATATGCCGAGCGAGGTGAACGTGTCGAGTTCGCTGGTGAGGGGCGCATTTGATGGTTCGATCGGTGCATCTTCTTCGGTCATCTTTGTCGGTTGCGTTTGGGTAGTCGAGGTAGGATTGAACGAAAAAAGCGATGAGATGATCTGCTTGCCACCCTTGGACGCATCCTGCTTGGCTGCTGGATTCTTTATGACACTCGCATCTGAGTGCGGTCGGAAGTCTGCCGTAGCTCCATCGTCCTCAGGCTTCTTATGCTCGCCTCCACTAACTTTAGGTCTCTTCGCCGGCCGGTCGTTATCGTACTCAGGCGATCGGTGAGGTCGTGCGGGGCGCGGGCCTAATGCCGTGCGATTCACATCCGTTGCATTGACTGACAGTGGTAAGGGGGCCTTTGGTGCTCTTACTCCCGTCAACCGCTCAGTAGCTTTCGTGTGCCAGTGCGCGGCTGCCTTCTTCGCGGTCTGTCGCTGTTTCCAATTTCCTCCCTTGAACTGCGGCTTATTTAATATTCCACTGTCCGGTATGGAAAAGTTAAGTAGCATGCCATCGTCGGCCATGTTGCGTTGCTGTTGTTCTGGCTCGGCGGGGTCTGAAGTTTCGCAAATCTCGGCCACCAACTTTTTGGTGGAGCAACATGCAGGGCGCACGGCCGATTTCCGAGGTAAGCCGCTGCACGTGACAGCCGTGTTCATATCTGCGGCGCACAATTGAGACTTGTTTGCCGCATCTTTACTACGAGCTGATCATGGAGACTCTGACTCTTCTTTCCCGCTTCCCAGCTGCAGAAAGCCTTTTCCATCAGACATTCCATCGACCGCAGCCTTGAGAACAGGTTTGGAGCTAATAGAGACCCTGATCTCCTCCGCTCCTCCCCGCCATGGCTTCCTCACGGCATTTTCGAGGTACAGCACCCATTCCCCAATGCATTGAGACCTCTGCCTAACATCACCAAGTTATTACAACTTTCAGTCGCCCGACCACGAGCTCCCTCCGTGTTCAAAGAGGTCTGGTCGCCCACAATGCGCGCCGCTTCCTCTCTACCACGCCTGCCCTTAGAGACTCAAGGAACTTCGCGCCGCAGACCACAATATTCCGCGATGTAGAACCTCTCCGAGACTTCCGGAGAGCTGCTCTACTGAACAAACGTACCGTCGGTCTCGTTCCTACCATGGGCGCCCTCCACGAAGGTCACCTCTCCCTCGTGCGCCAGGCCGCCGCCGAAAACACGGACGTCTTTGTGACCATCTACGTGAACCCCACACAGTTTGGCCTCCACGAGGATCTTGCCTCGTATCCTAAGACTTGGGAGACCGATTTGCGCATGCTGCACACTCTGGACCGAGAACTAGCAAGCGTAAGAGGGGCGGGCCGCGTAACCGCTCTGTTTGCGCCGACGACGAAGACAATGTATCCTACGCTGCCGCCAGACAGCAGCATACCAGGTGTGGGAAGCTTCATTGAGATGCGCCCCCTAGGCCAATTGCTTGAGGGAGCAAGTAGACCGGTGTTCTTTCGCGGCGTGGCGACAGTATGCATGAAGCTCTTTAACATCTGCCAGCCCGAGCGCGTGTACTTCGGGCAGAAAGACATCCAGCAAACTGTGGTCATCAGACGCCTGGTCAAGGACTTCCACATCCCCATAGATGTAAAGATTGTGCCCACATCCCGCGAGCCGGACGGCTTGGCGCTATCAAGCAGAAACGTGTACTTGGGTACGCGGCGGCGCACAGTAGGCATTGTGCTCAACCAAGCCCTGCGGAAGGCCGAGGCGCAGTACAAAGCTAGGAAGCGGACGCGAGGTGACATCCTATGGCCAGCGAGCGATCACGCGGATCAAACGAAGATGGCACAGGATGCTCTAGAACCTCATGAACGAGCGCGATTCGAGGTCGACTACCTCAGCCTCGCGGACCCGGAGACCATGGAGGAGCTCGACGAAGTCGACCCCGCGCGAGGCGCCATCCTTAGCGGCGCCGTCAAAATGCTACCCGTTGAGGAGGGCGGTCCTTCCGAGGACCTGGGTGTTGGCGGGGGGCAGATTCCGGTGAGACTGATTGACAATATCGTGCTAAATCCTATATCATGACATTAACCAGCAGGTGATGGCCATCACATAGTTATTTAGCTATGCTTGACCTTAAAATGGTTGAATAAAAGATTTTTTTTTTTGTTTCATCCAAATCATCATTTTTCTCTAAATCAGAAGCAATTATGTGGTGCACCCACGTATTGGTCTGACAGTCTCTTATCCCTTTTTTCGTCCTTAATCCATCTTACTTTTACTGATATGTTCTTTAGACAAATGTTCTTATTTCGAATAACTAACTACACGCCCAACATCGCATTTCTGCGGTTTCACGACGTTAGCTCAAATTCCACGCCCCTTTCCTCTCCCTCCTCTCACGGAGCAAACGCACGAGAAGCGACAATGGGCCCTTCTTCAGAAATTGAAGCCAACTGCACCACGCAAAGTAAGAAAGTGTGGTACCGAAGACTCGAGCTCGATGAGCAAGCACCCGAGACCTGTCAGGCAACGCAACCCAGGAACGGCACCGCAGAAACAAAGAAGGCAGCATACTCTACGTTCGAGCTGCTTGTTTGCGAGCATCCAGTTTTCGAGCTACGTGGCGTACTTATAGCACTTGCTAGAAGGAGACAAATACTTCATCCGCATTAACGCATCCGCATTAACGAGAGCTATCCGGTGGACTTGTTACCTGAAAAGAAGATCTGACATGGCCTTACGATGCTCAATGGGTTGGGAAAAATTGACAACGTTGTTCAAGTCTACGGACGAGTTGATAGCGGTTGCACGAGAGAATGAAAGACCAATGAAACAAGAGAAGAAACGACACTTACTCAGAAAGAACTGCATGGCGGAAAAAACGACACGTGCGAACAGACGACATGTCCGGTGGGGAAGACCGACACGCTGATGTCTCTGGCACTGATGTTTCCGAGAATATGCGTGCTTTGCACGCCTGTCATTGCTAGCATGGTACTGTTGCAGGCGTATCTCAACCGCCAGGTTTCTCATTCGAGGACTACCAAGACCGCCAGCACCGGCTTGCCATTCCAGGTCGCCTTGTGTATTCAAACATCAAACAAGAAATATTATGCCGGGTATAGTGCGCAGTCGCGAGAACCTCAAGTCTAGCCGTGCAATCTATACTGTGTAACGCCAATGCTCATCCCCTCCCACCCATCCATGGTTCAAGAACCCTAAGCACGCCAAAGCTCAGCGAGGTCCTGGTCAGTCATCGCCGCTGTTACGTCGCCCATCTCGGCAGCGAGATTCAACTCAGTCTCCTGCAAAAGCACCATCTTGCGCTCTTCTTCGTGTAGCAGTCGCTTTACTTCCTCGACTTTGTTCTCCTGGCGAAGACGGAGCATTGTTGCCTCTGCATGTGTAGCCTCAAGCCGCTTGTACTTTATAGGGCCATTCTCCTGATCGTCGGAAG